>CM056994.1:229308490-230525990 GCA_029891345.1 Dryococelus australis | reverse complement strand
ATATATATATATATATATATATACTAGCGAACCCGACAGACGTTGTCCTGTACATATGTCTTGAATCCGAAAATTTCAAACTTTTTTTAATAAGTTGTAACAATCTGGACGTCGAGTGTTTGCAACTTGATCTCTTAAATTTACATTATCCGTCGAGTGTTCTTCAACTCTTCTATTCAATCGACGATTATGTACCAATTGCGCATTTTGGGTACGTCGACCAATATTTTTTGCTCTTCCGTGAAGACGTGGCATTTTTATGTAAAAATAAAATACTGTAAAAAAAATACACAACTAATATGAGTAATTTCTTTAAGATAAAATTTTAATTAAGTAACAGGACTGAAAGGATTTATTGTACCAAATTTTAGATAAATAATGTATAATTTTATTTCTTATTTTTTAAATTTAATATTTCTGATAAGTAACAATTTAAAATAAAAACAATATTAAAAATTTGTTATGAAATCAATTAACTACACAAATAAATTTGTAGGTTAGGATGATTGTTAATCAACGCACGTGTAAATTTGATAGGAACTTATGTAAAATACTCACTTCAATACCGCACCGAATTTGCACAATGTATAGTTTTTATCTACACTTCAAAACCCTTCACACACTAATTACATCTGAATGTAATATTTCAATTAGCACGCGATTTATTTTAACACAATAACAACACAAAGTTACGAAATTCTCCTGAATCTGATCGCAGCGCCACTATCGGGACAAACTGGAAGTAAAATGAAATATTTTTGGATATTCGACACCGCGATCGCAGCGCTGTCTGCCGGATACAATGTAAAACATTCCAAGATCAACAATAACTTATAAATAAAAAATTTATTTAAAAAACATTTTGTAGTGGACCGAATTGCGAATCTAAACCATTCTCCTTGAACACACACAAAAAATTTCATCAAAATCGGTCCAGCCGTTTAGGAGGAGTTCAGTGACATTCACACGCACAGAAGAATTATATATATATAAAGATATCACTGTAAAAATCTTATTAATACAGTTTTTAGACTGTAATGGAAGTTTTAACCTATACTTGCATAGTACGGAAATAATACCATATACCAGACAGAAAAAATAGGAATGTTTAGTGTCGCTACTACACTTAACTGGGAATTTCACTATGCATTTGACTCTTACCTAAACAAATATAGGAACGCTACCATGGATGTATGGAGAAAACTTTACCATTCGCAGTTTTTCGCTATATGTATACATTGCTGTGGTAAACATGCGCATAATTACTTAGCGTTTATATATATATATATATATATATATATATATATATATATATATATATATATAATAGAGTGATTTCACTTTAGTTGTATGTGGATACCGGTGAGTGTGTATTCGATTCCCGGCCGAGTATGGGATTTTTCAGGTCTAATAAATATGTTCTTCTTCCGGGACTGGGTGTTGTCATGATTAAACCTCCATAATACGGAAGGAAATGGGAAACCAAAAGCGATTATACTTAAAATACACTAATTCAACTTCCGTATTCATAAATGTATAGTCTAAACGTTAAACAGCCAGCAAGGGGAAAAAACATGCCAGTAACCCTTAATCGTTTGGTGCTGAAAGATAAGTTTACGAACTACTGCAACGCCGTGACACGCTCGTCGAGTTGACTGCTATTGTGGTGGAAAGCGAGGCATTTCGGAAATAATCTCCTCCGCTTCTTTTCTTCAATCGCACGCGCAGGCGACGGCGGCTGCGACGCGCGCCCAAGTGCTGACAGCCAGCCACAAGAAACTCCACGTGCTCGACTCGGGGAACCTCGCACGTAGCTGGTCGCAAGGCGACTTCGCGGGTTCCATAATGGCCGTGGGAAAGAGACGTAAAAACTTGCCTCGCCATGTTCGGCCACAAGTGCTGCGGGACCCGCGTCGTGTTGCCATCCGCCGGTAGAGAGCAGCCGCGTCGCCACGATCCAACGGGTAACGTTCTTTTTAGCTCGCGGCGGCTACCAACTTTCCAGAATTTTATAACTACTGCTTAAGTAACAAAAATGGATTAAAGGCTATTCAAGGGGTAAAATGAACACTTTTGAAAGCCCTACTTAAGATCTACTCGAACGCACGTTGTGTATTATTCCGCCTTACACTAACATTGTCATAGGCCTCATCACTTTATTCGTGTGCAGGTCAAGTGAAACTTTGAAACTGTTAGAAAAGTAAATATTTTACAGATCTGCTAATTTTTACGCTTCGATGAAAAAAAAAAAAAAAAAAAGTCAATGAAATAATATCAAATTATCCCAAATTGTTAACTAACACTTTTTATTCGACGTTAAGATATGGAACTACTTCACATCCATCGTCACCAACGTTTCTGGGCGCATGTCACTCGGTGCGCCCGTTAAAATATATGCAGGTGGGAGCAGTGAGTTTTTTCCAAGGATGATTTCAAAAGTGCTCACTTTATCGTGAACAGCATTTAACGTAGAACATGTGCTAACACAGGTTCCCTGTGGGCCAATAAAACAGGACATTAAAGGCTATTCACAGTAAAATGAGCACTTTGTAAGGCCTTGATAAATTTTTACTTTCCGCCAATTTTTAATATAAAAATTGCCATGTGACTAATAAACAAACATAGTGTATACATTTTACCGCTCTCAAAAGTTAATGTCTGAGGCTGTAATAAAGTGGCAAGTGCCGGTTGGGAGGACCTTGAAAAGTGCTCGTTTTACCATGAATAGCCTATACTAAAGGAGGCTAAGATATAATTTTCATTTTCCTCATATACGTATAGATGTGAACCATGGGTAACAGCATAGGGAGGCAACATGGTAGAGATTCCTTACAACAGTTAAAGGCTGTACTGAAAAATATCATTAAAAAATATTAAGTACTAAGAGATTTAACCGGATACAGACAGAATGAAAGAGAGCATATATGAGTACGGGAAACTTTACAACAGCAAATAGGGGCAAATGAGAAATGAAACAATGACAGCCACAGTTACAAATTAAAACTCCAAAGGTATAAGAGACGCTGGGAAACTTATGGGAACGTTGAAAATAAATGTTTAGTAACGGCTGTTCACGGTAAAGTGAGCACTTTTGAAATGAACCTTAGAAAAAAGTCACTGCCCCTGCATGCATGTTTTAACGGGCATACTGAGGGACATTCGCCCAGTAAAGTTGGTAACGATGGATGGAAAGTAGTTCCATATCTTAACGCCGACTAAAAAGTGTTATGTAACCATTTGTGAGAACTTAAAATTATTTCTTTCACTTTATGTTTTTTTAATGCATGGAAGTATACAATTAAGCAGATTTGTGACAGTTTCCTTTTCTAATAATTTCACAGTTTTACTTGACCGACGCATGAATAGTGACGAGGCCCATGGCAATGTTAATTTTACATAATGCGGAAGAATGCACAACGTGGATACAAGTAGATGCTAAGCAGGGTTTTGAAAAGTGCTCATTTTACCGGGAACATCGTATATAACGTTGTACGGGTGCATGCAGTAAAGCTAAAGATGACAGGATCTTGTGACTACATCTGGCGTGGCCACCGTCTGCTCCAGTCGTCACCAAGTGAGAATACGGAGGCGGGACCGGTATTGCCGCAAACTCGCTCAAGCGCAGGGAAGGACAACTTGCGAAACACAGGAGAAATGTTCAAGCGAACTCAACTTTTGCTTTGCCATCATAAATTGAAGTAACTATATGAATCGTGTAAGATGCCTCAAAATATTCCTGTGTTTTGTCAAGTGACATGCTTTCTACAACACATGTTTTACATGAATTACACCGTATCACACTCAATAAACGCTCGAACATCACCTGCTTTATGCAGCTACTACTACCTTCAAATGAAAAGTTTATTTTGGTATCGCTAAGTGAATATTTGATATTGGCTGTTCGCGGTAAAGTAACCGCTTTTGAAATCAAGCTTTGAAAAAAAAAATATTACTGCCCATCAACTGCATATAAGCTACCGTACACGCTGGCAAGTAAGCTTCAAGTTAAGTTGGCAGCGAATTATTAAAAATAGTTCCAAATCTTGACGGTATATTCCGAAAGAAATGTTAACAATTATGGCAAATAAAGTTTTTTTTTTTTTTTTTTTTGCTGTATACGTATTAGAAAACGCGTTTGCATAATAATAACACATATAGGTTCCCAACACTTCCACATTTCCACTTGACCGACACATGTACAAAATGATCAAGCCCACGTCAATGTAAATCTCATATATTGCGGAAGGACGCACATTGAGAATTAAAGTAGATCTTCGGTGGAGCTTCCAAAGATGCTCAATTAACTGAGAACAATCTATAGTAACATTCTTTCTGCTTGTAAGGCTGTATGTGCCACAATACTCTGTTCTAGTAATACTTCCCCCTACCTGGGAGAGAAGATCGGCCACTGAAAATACTTAACTGCAAAGTTTGAAGCATCAGCTGTTTATTATACTGTGTCTGTAGAAAAGAATCGTAGAGGACAAATAGGCTTGTGTGTCCAGACAAGCTGGACAGTGACCACTTTCTGAATTTCATTGTCGAATGACTATTTGGCAAACAGTAGACAACAAACCTGTCATAATCAAGTTTCCCTGACATCTAGTCTATGAATAGAACGACCGTAGCACGGGGAAGTGATGGCACTCATCCCTCGAAAGTATTTTCTGAAATAAGTCCAACATTCCCTATACGAGCACTACATTGCCCCTTCATCTTGATATTGTATTGTTTTGTATTCTGTAGTCTGTAAAAAAACGGATGAGACGAGGGCAACTCAAATCACGAACTCAGTGTTTAGGCAAACATGGCTCTGTGCAACGGACTTGGACATATGTGAAAGTGTAAATAAAACACAAGTGTAAATGTAACTGCTCGCCACGTAAAGAAATTAAAATGTACTGTCCCTTTTACGAGCCCAGGCTCATGGGACCTTTGTTTACAATAAATAAATAAATGCTACTTGTTCGTCGCCACGCAATAGTAGCATTAACTGCCTTGTATATTGAAGACATAAATACTCTTCTTTATGAACTTACGAATTTTGAGCCATCTCCGTTGTGTAGTTGGTTGTAACACCAGCTTATGGAGTGGAGGGTCCTAGCTCGAAACCAGGGTTAAGCATGAGCATTAATTAAGTTGGCAGCTTCCCCCACCACCCCCCTAAGATTATCACACCAGTATAACGGCGGGACATTTAATAAGCGACAGTCACTCCTCATCGTGAATAATGATAAAAAATTACTATAGAGCATAATATTTCAATTTTAAAAAGTACTAGTTTAGTCAGTTTTAATCATTGTGGTAATGGGAAGTTGAGTGTTGTAGGTCCGGTTGTCGCGTCCCAAGAAGCAAGTACACTCACCGCAATCAGCAACGCCATGATAACAGCTGAGCTCTCGTGGTGGACACAGGCACTGGACCATGCCTCTACACACGTCGCCCTTATATATCACACTGACTGTCCAGCGCGGGCTGGAGGAGGGGCACCGCCGGCTTGCAAAGAGAGCAAACAGGAGAAAGCGGGCCTTTTTTTGTCCCCGCCTCACCGGCCACTGCCTTATTACATATCACCTGTAAAGCGACAAGGCGAAATAAAACGGAAGCAGGGCACGAAGAAGGAGGGGGAGGGAGCAAGACAAAAGAAAGAGTAGAAAGACGGAAGGGTGGGTGTAGGTAGCGGGCACTTTCAATGTCTCGGCGATGGGAGCCGCCCGCTTGCCATTGAAAACTGCTGTGAGCGCCCCGCGCCGTGGTTGCCCCGGGGGCCACCAGGCAGCACTGCGCGCACTGTCCGCCACACGCTCCATTCTGAGTTGTCGCATTTCGTCCGGCAGTGCAGTAGTGCACGTAGTCTATTCGCGGTTTCTTCCATAGACTAAATATGAAGTAGACCGCTTATTCGTCTTCTGCTCATGTACCCAACATTGATCTACCCCAATCCTTGTCAAAGTCACTTGGTCAACAGTAATTAATGTGTTTGTTTATAACTTAATTTTTAAATGGCAAGACCTATTATATTAATAAAATACCTTTGTCATTTTGAATTTATTAAAAAAGCATTACAAACTGGTCAGCGGAAGTATAAAAACATCTCTAAGCACTTGTTTACAAACCAGTTTTCTAACCTAAAATCCAAATCACGCCGTTTTCTTTAGACGTGTTGGCAGGAAAGCAGTTCAATGTTGGGACACCGAGATTGGTTGTGCGCAGCCAGCGAGATCGATCTACTTCATCTTTAGTCTGTGGTTTCTTCGCACTTTTTGAATCAAACCGTATAATCACCTGATGTATTACGTGTTGGGTAGTTCCCGAATTATCTTATATATGAACAAGCGTTTGATACTTGTTTTAACACAAAATAACATAAGAGTACCTTACCTCAGGTTTAACTGAATATTTCTTAAAAGTGTATCTACAAATTATAATACTTCATTTACAATTAATATGAACAAGGACCGGGGGAAAATAGGTGGATTGGTAACACCTAGTAAAAAATAGTTGTCATGAAAATTATTACTACACTGAGTACGCTGTCCCTTTGGAGTAATTTTCTAGACTTGGTTAAGCTTTGATTGCGTGAGATGGAAAAATATCCTGTAAGTAGAACTTAAGCAAGGCTTCAGTCGGAAGTAACCGTGAATGGAGCACAGCGCGTGTTCACAGTTGAAAATTTGTAAACATGGATTACGCAGCAACCGTCGATCCCGCACGCGGCACCACGCTGTCAGTATCTTTGACTCACAATTCAGGTGACAGTGACACGAATCTGGATAGAATAGCCACCCACATAGCACAGGATATCCACCGGATGTCCTAATTACACCCACAATATCTAAACGACATCTAAGTCCTACAGTGTATCTCTAATGTATATCATTTAGATATCCAGTAGTAGATACCAGTTTGTACCACTTACTGGATATCCATTAGCTATTACAAAACCACCAATGGCCATTACTTTAGGTAAGTGGCTACATCTAAAGATGTATTTACGACATCCAAAAGATCTATATCACTTTTTGGATATTGGGTGGACATTTGGATAGCTTTTGGAAGTCTTTAGAATTTAACTTTGCTAATCTTGGATATCCTGAATGTCGAAGAGTGACATCCGTCAGATATTCTTTGGATATCTCTGTGATATACGGGTAGTGGACTAATCATATCCAAATTATTCCCTTAATAACCTGTTTGTAAGTACATGTTTTTATTCAGTATATTTCTGCACGGTTATTTAATTGCAAATGTATTTTCTTTTCATGCAGTCTAGTTTTACTTCTTTTGGTGTTCATTTTATAGTCACTGAAACAAATGGATGAAGTTCATTCAAATTTCGAATACAATAAGTACTTTTCTTCTACACACGTAGTACTAATGACTGAAAAAGGTTATGGATGTTATATATATATAAACTTCAAGTAATTCAAGATTAAATATGCAATTTAAATGCTGTATGAATTTTGGTGTAGCTAAATGTTCACCTTTCTTTTTAAACTTAATCCTAACTGCCACTTCTCACAGATAGCCAGTGTACCTGTAAGTTCAGATAAACATTCAACGGATTATGTAATCACTTAAAATTACGCACTTTTAAATCTTTGCATTGGAGTTGGTCGCCTAGAAACCATTTCTTGACCATTTACTGACCGTGAAAATAAACTTGTTGTGCATAATTACTTCTTCTGTAGAACTACTCAGCAAAAATAGCGTAACGCGGAATTAAAACTTGCAATTAAATATGCAATAAATTCGGAAACATTACAAGACGTTTGATGAGACAATTTCATTTTCGTGTTGCTATAAGGCACTAGTACTAGATATAGTTTACCCAGTGATTTTTGTTTATGATCGCATGATTAACATGAACTCCTTTGTTCTTATTTTTACCACACCTGACTGATACTTAAACAGCAGACCACATAGTCCACATGTAGATGTTACAATGCCGTGAGATAAAGAAATAAAAATTACTTCTTAATTATTGTTGACTACATTCGCTCAAACACTGCACGTGTGACATTGTTTTGGGAGAAAATCCAATTAAAATGATGTAAAGTAAATTTTCTAGACTAAGTGTAAAATTCCGAACAGCTAATATATTACTTGACATCTGTATGCATACAAAATATATAAATATTGCGACTTAATTATTTTTCCTATAATTTCGGTATTTCTTACTTTCACATACAAAATAAGTATATACGAACACTTAAAATAAATAATTACACTCTCATTTATGTAAAATCGCTGCAACTCATATTTTGTGTAAAACCACTTCGTCTATGTTCAATCTGGATCATTGTGAGGGTTCCTAAAATTCTGTGCGGGTGACTCACAGTCAAGAATCTTGCCAAACTAAAATAAACTCGTTTGAACATTTCGTGGCGTGGCTGCTGTTGCCCACCACGTGGCCTATGCACGTGGAACCTTACTTTCGCTGCATTTCAGCGGAATAGGAAATGAGTGTCAGGAAAAATAACAGTCGTGTGTTTTCCAAGGTGAAGGTGGCCTGGTGACTGTAAGCATTGTTAACCTTGAGTTGGGGTCAGTAACTGTCACCTGTCAGCTAAAGGTCATGGGCAGTAGTGTGGTTCCGTCCTGGCTAGTAAGGACCAATGTTATCGACCAACCACACCACAGCCACTGTACCACTGCCGGACCTACAGTTTATGTGGCTGGCGCCTACTTGCAGCCGGCTAGACAACCTGTCGTACACCTAGGTCGATTATTTGCATAGCGCACTTACAGTACATCCCAAGTTACAAAAACATAAAGCGCTTTAATGGAGTCATTGAGTACATAGTCAACAAAACAGCTTTTCACGACAAAAGTGATTTTAAAAGGCAGTTCGTAACTCTTAAACTTAAGGATTTTTCAACGCAATACGTAGAACATTCTTATATCTGTTCTGAGTGAAGTGGCAGTGTTTTTTACTGCTTTATGATGTGTTTAAACATTGTTTCTTGTCCAGGAAATTCTTGAAACTTCACATAATATTCTGACCTGGAAAATATGCTGTTTACATACAATCACTGAAGTCGATATACATTTTTAACAGAGAATAAATCTTAAGAAACTTCGTATGAGTGTGTTTTGTGATATTAGCTATAGGCGTTGGGATTCTGAAAGCTTTTAGTTTCAGCAATGGGGACAAACTTCAGGGAAAGATCCCTGAAAGGATATGGATCGAAAAAGGTAATATAGAAATATGTCTGAAAATTCATGGTTTCTATGTTAGGAGTCATTTATACATTCAACATTCTTGCACAGTACAGTCCAGTGCACGATATGCTGTCATGAGGCCACCGTCACAGGCAGCATAAGTACGTTGTTCCAGTGTCAGCACGTCCGGGATGGGCTCTGCATACACAACACCTTTCAGGTGCCCCCAAGGCAGAAGTCTAAAGGGTTGAAATCCGGCGACCAGGAGGGTTATGCAACTGGACCACGTCGTCCGGGAAGACGTTGTCGAGATACCTCCTCACGGTAGTGCGGAAGTGGGATGGAGCAGTATCATGTAGCAGCCACATAACGCTTCGTAAAGGCTGTTCGTGATAAAATGAGCACTTTTGAAATCAACCTTAGAAAAAAAAGTCACTGGCTATACCTGCATATACTTCAACGGGCGCACTGAGTGACATGCACCCGGTAAAGTTGGTAACGATAGCTGGAAAGTGGTTCCATATCTTAACATCAAATAAAAAGCTTGAGGTAACCATTTATGATAATTTAAATTATTTATTTCGCTTTCTGTTTTCTAATGCATCAGATGTTTAAAAATTAGCAGATTTGCAAAATGCTTACTTTTCAAATAATTTCACAGTTTCACTTGACCGACGCATTGATAAAGTGATGAGGCCCATGTCAATTAAGATCTTAAGCAGAGCTTTCAAAAATGCTCATTTTACAGCGAAAAGGCTATACCACCAAAGGCACCGCTTCCAGCAGGGAAGCTGAACCGGTGCTGATGGTTCGCTGCCACCATACAACGGGGATTCTGCATAGCCCGCATATGGGTGTTGTGGAGGTTGATGATACGATGCCTCGTAAAGGTGGCCTCATCTGTGAATAGGATGGATAACAGAAACCGAGCATTGTGGTGGCCTGTGCAACAAACCAGCGACAAAACCGTTCCCGCGGAGGAAAGTCCCTCGGTAATAAGCCCTATACACTTTGCAAGTGAATGTGAGTAGTAGCGGTTGTCGTGGAGAATGTTCCACGGGGTCGCATGGCTTACACCATGCTGGTGGGCCACCTGTCTGGTGCTGATACCGGGGCCATCTTCCACAGTGTTGATCACGCGTTTCGCCAAGGCCGGTGTACGTTCCTGGCACACCCACCCTGCATGGTTACCTATTCCTGTAAACGAACCTGTCTCAAACAAACGGCGAAACACTGTTGAAAACATTTTTAGGGTGCTGTTGCTGTCGGCGGGAGTACTTTTCCCGGTACCTACGGCCATGCTACCTCAATTTGCCTGTCCGTATGTAAAAACCATGTCGGCCTGTTCCCGACTGTAAGAGAGCGTTTACACGGAGATAGTAATTCGTGATAGTTCCTATTGCGAGAGTTACTTTTGCGTTACTATAACCATGTAAACTGTACGATAGTTACTGTCGCGCCATCGCGATATCAGCTGGAGCTAGATAGCTGATAGTAACTGTCGTGTCAGAACATGCAACAATTGTAGTGTAAAACGTGTAGCAACACTATCGTGATAGTGCGGGTCACAAATTTGTACATGTGTTCACTTTGACAGTAAAATTGACGAATTATTTTGATTCTATTAATATATGTCGTGATTATCATATAGGTATGACACGACAGTATTGTCAGCATATTTATTGTCATATAATAAACCACTGGAACAATATATATTTACATGTCATTAATATCCCGTCACGACATTTAACTTCTCCAACAAATATCACCCTCTTGACAAAAGAATATAAATATAGGGCCAATCAATTTATTTACACAAATGTTGTCGGACATGTTCCTTTTAAGGATCAGATCCCAGCTGATTTCTTGACCCAAGGAGATAGTAAGGCCGAATCCAAAAACCAACCCAAAATATGATGGTCTGAGCAGAAAGTAAATAAATGGCAAAGCCAACACTAAAAAGGTGGGTTTTTCCAAGTAAGTCAGATACGATATTATCTAAGTTAAAAAAAAACACGAAGAGTGCATAGAGTTATTTTTATTAATTTATTTTCTTTTCCTTGGATAAGCAAAGCATATATATAATATTTCGTACACTCATTCTGAGAATGGAACATTTACGATATCACAAAAATATTTATAAATAATAGATCTCTTTTGAAAACTACAGTGTTTTCTAAAATTCTCCATTAAAAATACATCGTCGAGAATACTATGAATTCAGAGTAATAATCTCTGTTATATTACATGTTATTCAAACTACTATCCACATACAGGAATTCAGGTACTGACATGAAAATGGTTATACAAACTTTAAGCCCATTTTAACTTACTAAAATCATCATAAAAAGGGCATTTTAAAACCATAACGCCTTTGGGTAATTATCAAAAATATTTCCAACATGGATAAAATATATATTTGTATATTATCAGTTTCATGACATAACAATTCCCTGACAATATACAGCCAGCCAAAGGCCACTTCGAAATGTTTAACATGAATTATAAATTAATTCACTTAACCCTCATTTTGACTGGGTCTCGCTTCACCAAAAGAATTCCTTTTTTTAATTTTTAAACTTTCATTTAATTTCCACAAGAAATTAATAAATGATTATTGCCATCTTGCCATTCATTAAAAGTAAATATGGCATTTTAAAAACATATTAAAATTATTGAAACTATGGGCTGAGTTGGACTTGCCTGCATTTGAATTACATACTTAACGAAATTAGATTTAACATTTTTTTCTCTCCTTGTCCACTGACCAAAGCAACTGCTCGCAATTAGAAAGCCTTAATTTTCGGGGAGAAAAAAAAATCTTTCTTAGATAGTCATCATAAAATACTATCTGCAAGCAAAATAGTTTTTTTTTTTTTTTTTTTTTCAAAATTGTAAACCCATGTTAGGGCATCTAGCCTTACATCAAAGTGACGCCATGACCTACTGCTTAAAGAGTCTTAGAAAGTATACTGACGAATTACACAACTTCTGGTGTGGTGATGCTCCCTCGAGGCCGAAATCTTCTGACTCCGAACGAGCAGGACAAGACACATTTATACTGTTTTCTTTCGAATAATTCTTAGAGGGGTGAAAATATTCCAAACCCCAAAGAGAACTTATTATTTTGCTCTGAAAATACAGAAACCAATAGAATTAAGTATTACCATATTTCAAACTACAGTCGTTATACTTGGTAGTGGGAGATATCAAAGAGGAATATTCCCCAGAGGAGTATTAGAAATGATCGTTGAATAAGAGTTCATATTTCTCAACATGTCCAAAAAAGGACGACACTGCGTCACTCCAACGGCCGTTTGAACGACGCACCGACCTTCTGTGCAGATGACGAACGCATCCCCGCAACCAGGGAAGGGTGATCACAGCGCTCGGCACCGCCGGCAGTAGGAATGGGAACTGTGGCCGCCATAGTGTCACTTGTTGATCCAGGCGAGACGGGCACGGACTTCTTCTTTCGCAAGTGCCGTGAAAAGTTTAATTTTTACTGTCGTGCCGGGCAACAACACCGCCAACGATCAGTACAAAGGTGAAGGTGTATTATGAGTAAAATGTTCAATTTAGTCCAATTTTTTTCACTTTCCACAAAAATGTTCACTTGAGTATAACTGTATACGATTTCGGGTTGCGAGGTTGAATATTGAATAGGGGACAGCAGACCAGAGACAACACAAATCGCGTAGATTTTCTTGCAGTTTTCTCAAGGTTAACTATGACAGCATGTCTCGATCGTGTGTGTAAACAATACCTATTGCAGCAGTACTTTAACACACTTTCGTGATAGCTACTATTGTGGTAGCTACTATCGCCGTGTAAAAGTGCCCTAATACCGGGTCATCGTCCCACAGCTCTGCACTACACTATACACGTCCACACCTCGGCACACGTCTCCCTCGTTTTGGAACAATAAGACCATAAAAATGATTTCTACTGCACAAGAAACAGTTCTTGGGTACTAAGTATACGTTAAAACAGTGTTGTAAAGTCTGTCCCGACAATTTAATTTGTGTAAGCCAATATATTAATCAGTAAGTACCAGCTTCCACGATTATCCTTCAAGGCGGTGAATTTGGAGGGAAAGCAAGATCCTGCTTAAATTTGTGAATGCAGTTTCATGAAATACATTGTCATCAGCTAGATATTCTGTTGTTAGTATTCTGGTGAAATTATGTCCACATCAGTGAGCGCATTTTAATTTTATAATCGAAAAAATGACATTTTCTTACGAAATAGGCCTAATGAAAAACTATAGTCTTATGTATTTTAAAAACTGCGTGGCTGAGCTAATTTTCACGAAACTTACGCTGAGGGACAAATATTACTGGGGGAGTATGCTGTGAGATTTGGATAAATTATTTCCAGCCAATGAAATTCGTGACAATTATTTTCGCACTTCCTAATGTAATAGTAACGCCCGTCATTTACTTGTGCGTATTTTTGTAGTAAAATATTGATTTGTGAGGTATTTATGCAAACGTCGTAGGTTATTTCAGTAGGAATTTTGTTACGTCTGCAAATACGGTGACAGTCTCAATGCATTCCGAGTCCACATAAGATTTTGTACTATTCTGGTGTAAAGAAAAATACGAAAGCACTTCATTTCAAAGCATTTAAACAAACATACTGTTTTCCTTCATTCTACTTGTATATATTATCAAACATAATTTTTAGGTCTTTTAACGATGGTTTAAGATACGCTGTCTAACATATGAAGTAAATACACCGTATTCTCTTAAGACGTGCCGTTCTTATGTAACAGGCGAGCATGTCAGTTATTCAAACTTTCTAAAGAGGAACCTTCGAAACGGCTTGGCGCTGGTTTTATTACAGAGAAAGAATCATTTGTTTTTTCTTTTGGTATTATGTTGATAACTTATGACCACTGAAGGGTTGGCCATAGTTAAAAGACATTAAATTTTTATCAAAACAGAAAATGAATTATGAATGTGTTAGTATTCCGAAACTAATATTATTTACAGAAATTAACGTGTTGTGTTTATACAGTTAATCACAAGGTTTATTAATTTTTGTAATTTATTTAATGAGTGTGCAGTGGAGTTACATGAGCAGTTGATGTAAACATCAGCTGGAAGTTACATGGTAATGTTAATGTTGATACACACAAAGATACGCAACCAGCGGCCTGGAAGTATAAACTTAGCAGGTTTTTGAAAAGTGCTTAGTTCACTGTGAACAGCCTTTGCTAGAGTAGCTAAGGATAGGAACACGTCTGACCAGGTTTCCTTGTTAGTTCTTGGGGTGATTCAAAAGAGCGCTAGTGTTCTTGACTTGGACCACCTGCGTTGTTGCCAGCTCCTCAGCCAGCAAAAGTAAGTCGTCTCTCTACGGCTTATCCACGTGTTTGTTCTACTAAGGGCCAGCCTAACCTCCCACGAGAGTTTCCAGTATTCGTTGAAGTTCTTTCATTGAGTAATGACGTATCTCAATAGTGGAGTAGATAAATTTTGTTCGGAGCTTAAGGTAGCCAGCTGGTGATCACAGTAATATTAAATATGCAGTAATATTAAATGCAAAAGTGTGCTGCACTCGTCTACGAATTTAAAAAGATTTTTCGAAGGGTGTTCACGATAAAAAACGACCGCGAAAATACCGAATTTACCCGTTTTCACTTGCGAAAAAATTGCCTTCGGGGATAATGGAGAACCTGGAACTGGTGCACACACATGCAACTTTTCTTAAATGCTAGTCCTCTGCAGAAATTGCTCAAGTACGCTGAGGAGTTCTGTAACACGGCGTTTCCAGTCGAAGGTCCGCACACCATCTGGCGGCCGGCGAAGGTGGCCACCTTAAGGCTGGGCTTCACCACTTTGGCATAAATTCTTCGTTTTCGCATCATAACTTCGGATTCATAGTAATTACTAGAGTTAGGATAATTTTGCTAGTTCAATTCAGGACAAGATGGACGTCCAACACGCGTACACTGAAGTTGACTTTGCAATTGGATAACAGTTCATTAGACACACCCTGGACGACTCTAAGCCAATAGCAGATTGCAAAGAAAACAAGTTGCTTGTGCCATACTGCCAGGTGTGGGATTACACTGGTTACTCTCTGGGCCACTAGCCAATGAACAAACCTCTGGGGCACGATTGTACACAGGACTGTGGGTGGAGTCTAGCCTACAGATAATTGAACTAGAGAAATTTTCCTATACCTAGTAATTTCTAACAAATTACGATTATAGGAAATTTACATTATATGAGTTGTTTAATATTTTGTGCGTAATTTTAATCGCGTGTTACCTATCTGCTTGTTGTGAAAAGTCGAGAAAATATTTAGATTTTATTAATAAGTACTCGAATTTTTACAACAAGCAGATGACACACAATTAAAATTACGCACATAAATATTTAAACAACTCGTAAAATTGAAAATTTCTATAATCATACATTGTCAGTAATTAATATGAATCCGGAATTATGACGCGAAAACGAATAATTTTTGCAAAAGGGGTGGGTGAAGCCGAGTGTTAACAGCGATCGATGTTCTTGAGCGCCCGAGAGGGTGAAGTGAGGCGAGGATGGAGCAGTGACGGAGCGTAGGCCAGGGAAAACTGAAGTACCCCGAGAAAACCTGCCAGCCAACGGCAACGTCCGGTACGTTTTCTTAACGCAAAAATCCGGGTGACACCAACGGGAATCGAGCCCGGTTCGTCTTGGTGGGAGGCGAGTAGTCTGACCACTGCACCACCGTGGCCCCCAAACGCACATTAGTGCTCTTTTTCTCACTGTATCGGACATTAGTGCTCTGGTGAGAGTAATGTAAGACGCTGGATACCGGGGGGACAGGCCCATTGGGGGTGTACCCTGTGGGAGCTCTGGTCGCTTTATGGTGGTAGGAGCTTACTCTTCGGTGTAAGGTACTGGAAGGGTGGCTACTTTACCGGATCCTGGAAGGTCTCGGTCTGGCAGAGAAACTGGCCTGTAATGTGTGTAAGGCTGTCCATGATATGCCAGGAGGCATCCTGGGACTATGCCCGATGATTCAATCTTGACAGGTGACAAGTGGAATGACTGAGTCTTCTCTGTTGGCATGGATGCTGGAGTGTCACAGGGCAAACCGGCCTTTAAAAGGCGTAAGACGAGTATCACGTATGGGGCTCGTACCCGGTGGGAATGCCCGAGACTATGGGATAGGACTTCCCTATGCTGACGTGAAACAGCATTCCGGTCTGTAGAGAGAGCACATGGGCAGTGAAATGTCGGGGCTACTGTCAGGCCCTAGTATTGGAGCCCATATGCAACATGGTTTCGGTAAGAGTCAGTTATGCGCAAGACTATAGTCTCTGCTGACTTTGGGGCCTACACCTCCTTATGGTACTGCTGGGTGACTCTTTCGAGAGTCAACAAATGTGGGCTACCTGTGGTGTTCCCTATACCAAGCTTTATAGCTAAAAGGGGTATCTGCCTCTCAGAAGAGTGCAGTCACGGCAGGTACTGACGATTCTGATGGGAGGAGGGTCGGTTGACTCCTTTACAGTCAGACCATTGGGGCCCAAACGTCTGGGTCTTAGTGAATGACCTAAAGACATTATGGTAATGGACAAGAGGCTTGGTGAGCCGGTTAGGGCGTGGGCCGTTCTTACGCACGAGACTTGGCGAGCATCTTTCCTGGTAAGCCGGGATTAGGGAAAACCCACAAGTGTAATGAAAAGAAAGGAGTAGCATGGGGTGACCTCCGAGCCCGTGTCAAGGTTTTTCCTTGACAACTGGTCACGGTGGGAAAGGACTTGTGCGGACAGTGGTTGGACGATCACAACGGGGTGTCTATGTCTCTGATATGGCACAATTAATATCATTAAGATCATTATAATATCATATTACCCTTGGAATATTCAGAGCCTGCTGGTAGGTGGATAGTGGACCACACTTCGTTAAGACTCCACGAAGCTGAACCAACACTAAGGCACAAGGAATTCTGTATCACAACTCCAGTGATGGCGACCAGCTGAGGACTGGAGCAATAATATCTGTATGTTATGGTATGTTATGTCTCTCACTGTATCGGATATCAGTGATCTGTCTCTCACTGTATTGGACAAAGCTGTAGCGGCGTTACTCTCAAACCCACGGTTAATCGCGCATTCATTTAGGTTAAGATGGTAAAACAGTTCCAAAAGTGATTGTTACATAATCTACATGTATAAAATCATGTTTCCTAATGAATGACTAACTCACTCACTCATCAACGCACAGCCTAAATGGCTGGATGCAAAAGCATGGCAATTTAGGAATGGTTTCCCCTGAGGGTGCCGGCACCCGCTAAGAAAGGATCTTTTTTTAAATTCGACCACTAAGAGGATGAAAAAGGGTAAAATATGTTTTCGACTACCCCTGAATAGCATTTTAATCCGATGAGATATCGTTATGGTCTTAGCTTAAAAATGCTGCCCCTATAAACACCTTGTAGCATTTCAGTTTTATGTGTAAAGTTGATTCACGATAACTTCGGCCTTTTCTGATGACCTGCCAAATTTCTATTTTTGGTTACTGATTACGTATCCTTCCGCTACATGTAAACATAAACGCCGCCATGTGACTTCTACTTTTATAACTGTCAAATGTTTTGGTTGCTGTTTACAGCTGTTCAAAGAATTATGTCATATTACAAAAACCTTTTCATACGAATGTTCATAATTTAGGCCTATAACAATATTTAGGTCGGCTTTATAACTATTTGTTACACACGATATAGCATGTTACACATAATACACATTAATATTTTGCCACGACTGTGCTTGTTACATTTGTGGCGGAAACAACAGTAGTATTATCATGTTGTTATTAATATGTGTTTGGAATAAAAATTCAAACGAAGGAACAACCAGTCCAACGAAACGACACAGTATATTCAAACACGCAACTCGTGTCGCTTATTGTACGCAGCATCGACAAACGTAAAAGATAATGGTGAACATGCAAACACATAGACATGCCGTAACATTTATTCCAATAATATTTACATGCATTGGTAATTACTGGTTTGTAGGTTTATTGTATTATTTATTTAAATTTATCTGGTTGGGCTTAGTATTTTGAGAGGGTTGTGGCAGCCATTCAAATCACAGAAACGTAAGCTCGTTACACAACTGTGTTTCAAACACCTAGCTCAAAGGCACAACATTATGATAAAGATACGTGAATTTCAATGAGTAACTTCATCATAGCATCAGTTCATGGTTAAAACGTATAAGTTTTGCACATATTTGAAATCCACACACACACACACACCTGGCATGTGTAATGATTACAACGTAGCCACCACGCCCTTTCAAACACAGCGATCACAACACATTTAACCCTGCCGTGGAAACACATTTTTATCACAACATTGTAACTTTCTAGGATGTTTAAAAAACACGAGGATGAACTTGACGCTTCGTTCTGAAACACACAGTGTCATTGCAATGTCGCCACATCACTGCCAGTCGTTAATAAAAACTTCGTATAATCACCCACCATATTAGGACAAGCGCGTGGAAGCTGATCACATTCTAGATTCTCCTATCCACAAGGAAAGGTGATCAATTCTAGATTCTCTTTTCCACATCACGTCTGCCAACCTGCTGGATTTGTAAGCGTCGCGTCGTCGCATCTAAATAACCTACAATAGGTATTTAAAGAATAAAATCTGGTTCAGTTGTAAATTACAATTTCAAACATCATTATTGTTGCTGTAGTTAGTATGAAATATGCTGAAATTAACAATAACACAATGTATACCTTTCCTGCTAAACAATTGGTATGAACTTCTCGAGAGAGAGAAGAGAGATAGAGAGAACGAGAGAGAGCGAACGCTCCAGCGCTTCGCATTGTATCTTTGTTCCAGACGGAAACAAACCGTGTCACTAGATCGGAGCCTACGCACGGTAATTTGCGCCGATACTTTTAACTGCAGCAATGAAATGTGTTTCCGTCAGTGCTACCTAACAATACAAATATATCAATTGGTAATGTTTAATTTACAAATAGTTTACATAAAAACGAGGTTAATAAATATTGTAACTGTGAACTATATCTTATCGGCCGTTGCCAACACGTCGCTGCTCTCGCTGTTGCTAATTCGTATTTAATACGAAATGAATATTACAAGTCATAGATGATACTAAGCAGATTATTAATATATTCAAGAACACAGTACTTTAACGTTAATCACAGGGTTATATAATTGTGGAATAAAAGTGATTGAACACAACAGGTTGACATGTTACACCTAAGGTAATTTTTCAAAAGTTCAATTCCAAAAGGCCGAAGAAAGCGTGAATGGACTATACCATTGGTCAGATACATTTTAATCAGATATGATTACCGAATACTTGCTTATGTTGTTACTTCATTAATATCATTTCCACATTACGCTTTATTATTTGAATTAAACAAAATGCAGTATAATAGTTGGTTAATTTAATAGTTTATTGACATAGAAATCAAGTGTAAGTATATTTAATTTGTTTCTGAACGATATTCAGTATTATAAATTTGTTTGTTATCATTAATTTTTCTCTAGGGGATAGAAAATATTATATGTTTATTAAACAAAAGCACGAAAATGTCTCTCGTCTCGCCATTACTGGTTGGCGGAGAGATGTGGTATGGTCAGAAAACAGCCAATCGGAGGATAGGTAACAGCATAAGTAACGCCGAAGAAAAATCGAACAATATTTTCTAGCAGAACTATTACTAATACTGTCAATGATGGACGCGGGTATAAAGATTAAAAAGAAATACGAAACGTAATTTGAATATAAAATGTGATTTTTTAATGTAATGATGAAAATGATGAAGAACTGGTGTAATTAATTGCTGCAACAAAAGAATGAAAACTAGTAATAATGATTAAATTTTATTTTTTATAAGAATAAATTGATAATTGTATAATTTTTTATGAGAAGACGAATGGAAGAATAACGTTGGGAAAGGGTATTTCGGCTTGCTAATTCCACATAATTTATTCACATCTGATTCTACTGAAACGTCACAACCGGCGCCCTATGTAATAATTGTATTGTGATTTAAAACTGAAATGTAACAACCTAAAAACAAATTCAGGATTTTTTAAAATTCTGCACCTAAGGGAGTAAAAGGGGTAAAAGGTGTTTCTGAGGGCTCCTCAGTAGATCATACACCCAGTCAGATATCACAGTTCTCTTAGCTTCAAAAGGTAACCTATACAAATACCTAAAAACTAACCTCAGGGAAAATGGGTAATGTGTGTTCACGAAGACTTCTCAATATCTCAGTAACCCGATAAGATATTGTTGTGTTCGTTGCTTTAAAATGATTGCTATATAAATCCTAGGTATTAATTTCTGAAATTCGTTCAAATTCAAATCAATGAGGTAAAGATCGTTCGAATATGTTTTCGACTATATGTTACCTACATTATATCGTTTCCACGCCTGAGTAGTGGGGAATTGTTCCTTCATGCGCAAGGGGATCGGGGATCGGATTTGGATTCACCCGGCCGCCATGTTGTTACGTCACCCATCCGCCATCTTTATCCCATATGACCTTGACCTTTGACCCTTGACCTTGAATTTGAGCCCAGCGACATCTGACCCCAAAAACCCAAAAATTGCAAAACATTTTTAAAACAATTATAAAAAAATTTATTATGTAAAATTTTATTAAAGATCATTAAAAAATGTATTATTAAAATAATTTTAAATTTCGTTTAAAAATTGTTAAAACTGTATTGTTAAAAAATTTGTTAGAAATATATTATTAAAATTGTTTAAAAATCATTTTTAAAAATTTGTTAAAAAAAATTTCACCACGGCCACCATCTTGGGAGGTGCATTCCACCGCCATATTTTTTTTTAGTCCGTCATTTGTTTCGAAGTCTGTTTCTCACCTGTGTTTGACTGCCATATTGGTAAGCAACATTTATTTATACCATGCTCATAAAGACAGATCTGGCAACTGCTATCCTTTTGCCTTGATGTAACGCGTACGCTTAGAGAAGCTCGCGGCAGCTTGCGAAGTAATAGCGCTATTGCAGGCTGACCCGCGTTTAACATTGCGGTATATGGGAGTTTCGGAGATTTTTGAATGATATTAAATAACGCCTTTTTATCTTATGTCCGTTCGGCATAAAAATTGTGATATATTTAGGCACGTTTGAAGTTGGTTTCGTTTACGATAGTGTTTTACTGGCGCAGTATACCGAGTTCGTAAAAACCCCTGCATTGCATTTTTTTCTCGCATCATGTTTATTGTAATGAAGGTTATGGTTCAACAAGTCCAAGTTTATTTTGTTAAGTAATATCGCGTATTAGCAGGACATCATTATAGGACATGTCAATAAATATTGTATAAAATATTTTTTAGTATTTTAGTATACAATTGCGTACCTAGTACAAATTAGTGCGTTGTCATCAGGTCCGCACATATGATAAAATGTGTTTTAAAAGTGTCTAACAACTGTTCAATAGAAGATACTCAACAGAAAATATGTAATATATTTCTTAGAGTTATTTAAGTTTATTAAGGTTATCGGCTCTGATAGCTTATTGTGTGTATGTATATTCCTTTCAACTCAATAGGTACAAATTTGTCCGGTTATAATATACTTTATAGGTACTTATTTACATTCCTTGTGGAATAGTGATGGTAATAAAAATTTTTTTAAGATATTCGTTTTGGTTGAGTGAATAAATTAATATGTTCAAAAATGTAGATTGAAGTGAATGATAATTGTAATTTTTTTTTTTAAATAAATGCCTGCAACTTGTATTGTATCTATTTACTTTAGAGGTTATTCTAATGGCCCTTTTTCTAGCTACAATATTTTGTTAGCATAGTTGCAGATCCCCAAAATAATATACCATGTGATGATAATGCATTGCACAAGCCATGATACACTGGTTTAAGGTATTGGGGTTGTAGTACTTCTACTAGTATGTGTGATGTATAACGATTTCATTTGGATGTATTATTATTATTTGCCATATTTAGGGTAGTGGCAATATTTACAAAATTGTTATTAAATTAATTAGCAACATATAGTGGTCCCGATATAAT
This sequence comes from Dryococelus australis, assembly GCA_029891345.1. Lineage (NCBI taxonomy): Eukaryota > Metazoa > Arthropoda > Insecta > Phasmatodea > Phasmatidae > Dryococelus > Dryococelus australis. Next base: position 230,503,764 of record CM056994.1, on the reverse strand, counting down.
TTTACTGTCTCACGATAACTGTATATTTGTATTTCCGCTATACTGAACCTTCAAATTATTCGTTTTTTTTTTTTTTTTTTTTTTTTTTTTTTTTTTTTTTTTTTTTTTTTTTTTAAATTGTTCCAAACGATCCACTTAAAGAGCGAAGTGGCAATCTGCGATACCGCAAAATAATTTTGAGTTGGAATCGGGACAAGTAGTACGTGAAAAACACTTCACACCATAAATTATTATGTAAAAAGGTATTTAAATATAGCAAAGTAAGTTTGCAATTGGTAACATTACAAATTTGTCTTAGTCTTATTCCTATGAAAAAAATTTTGTAATCATTTTAATGCATAAATGGAGATCGCAGGGAAACTGTGGGGTACAAATGTAAACATAACACCAGAAAAACCTGAAAACCAAAGTCAAGCTCCAGAAAACCGATGATATTCAAATCTGCACCAATTGGCTTGCAGAGTACAGCAAAGTGAGTGCGGGGGGGGGGGGGGCAAGGGGAAGGGGTCATCATGTGCTTCATATGTCAGCCCTCTATGCTCTTTTCACTAGAGCTCGGGGAATCAGAGTGTTGTAGACCTGTATGTAAACAGTTTTCAGGAGCTAGATATATAAATAAATGTATGCACAGTAGTATTGATTGTAACATAATTTGTCACGGGTATGCAAAGAGTGGGACATGTCCAAAACCTACCAATGTACAATGATAAAGCAAATCAAGTGATTTGTAATGCAGTTAATTAGTAATTTATCGTTCAATAGAATGCATGTGCACATTTGCACTGCACACTATTGCAGGTTTCTAACAGATAGCTGACGAAAGTATTCCCTGTCGTTGGCCAATTCTACAGCACTTCACCTTGCATGAGAAAAAACCTGTGATATAACAAATATTCAGAAATATTTGGCCAGGATCGCACCACCAAACTCATAAATACATAGTTGATGCACAACCGGTGAAGCTCTTCAATTTGTAGTCTCCATTCTATATTCCCAAATATAAACTGTTCATTCCTTGTACTGAAAACTGTTTTTCAGCAAATTGTTGCTCGTTAGTCCACAAAACAAGGAAAAACACAAACATTGTCAAACACAAACAGATATGACCTAGTATGTATGGTAATTTATTACAGTCAAAATCTAACAATTTTCACAGCAGGGAACTGTGTAAACCTAGGAAATTTTTGTAACTGCATACACAGAATTTGTGTTTCTAAAGTTTATTAATTAATTGATTTATTTACTATCAAATTTCTCAAGCGATCCTATGATGAGCAGGAGCTCTGGAATATATAATTAGTAAAAAATGTTACAAAACAAACATATACCTACACAAAATATTTGTAAATATTTCCTATGGCTCGTTTTAGAATCTGAAAAATTCAGATAGTTTGAGAAGAAGAGATGCCCACTGAATGATACAATATAACATAACAGCACGAAAATATGAAAAATAAATTTGTTTAAGGGAGGGTGTCTTTAGACGATATGATAAATTATGTAAAGTGTAACACGCTGCGCTTAGTTTCGGGACTATGTTATCAATGGGAGTATTCCCATAAAGATGACTGTCAATATGTAAGCCTCAAATATTGTAGGATGGCTTTATTTCAAATCGTAGTTTCTATATTTTATTAAAAAGTATAGTCCTGTTGTTTTATGTGGGGAATTTCATTAAAACCATTTGGTCTCAGTTTAAAGAAAGACTGCTGTAAACAATGTATATAATTAAGAATAGTCTCATATAATGCTCTCAGATTCTCATCTTCAAATAAAAATTTAGTAGGTATCATCCACAACGAGTAGAATGTTGGAATACAGATAATTTATATCTATTATATTAAAAATAAATATATATAATAGAGGGCAAAGGATGGAACCTTTGGGAACAACGTTTGATTAACTAACTCTTTTTTAAAACTTGTATTGATACCATCTGAATTTATTGCAACCTGCTGATACCTATGAGACAAGTAAGATGTAAACCATGATAAAGTACGTACCTCCTTGGATGGAATTCAGTGAGTAAAGATCAAGGGCCTCCTTGGAGGGAATTCAGTGAGTAAAGATTAATTCAGTGGAAAGTAGTTCATTTTATTTCACTGCAGGCCTCTTTACAGCCGTATAACTGTTTTGGGTCTTCTACCCACTGCATCACTACAACCTCCTGACAGCGCCTTAACTTATTGATTGTGTCTTGTATGTGAGATGCCCATTAAACAGTCTCGCTCAACATTTAGTGGTACACGAGAGGGCCAACACTCTCGTTAGATAGGCATAACATGTTTACTGCATCATTAAAACGATGTCACCTCATCGCAGAGTGAACTAAGGGGAGCCACGTGGGCGAACGGCCTACACCCTGGATGAGTCTCTCGTGCTCTGGCGCCCCTTCGCAACTCTATAAATACAATAGAAAGTAAATTATCCCGACTAATAGGGACCAAAGGTAATTCGGGTAGGTAATTGAAAATTCGGATCATGGAAATACAGTATGTCAAAAATTAAAATAAAAGAAATCGTAAAAAAAATTTCCGCAAAACGTAAGATTTATTATATATGCATGGAACACTAACTTATCCAAAACAGAAACTGTACAAAAATAAAAATATTAAATCAGTTAAAAATAACCACCCTTCTCCCAGACGTGTTCACTGTGAACAGCACGTGAAAGGGCACATTACAAGAGCACACACAAGTGCTTGTCTCACCCCCATGGGTAAGGGAAACACTGTGACAAAAGAGACTTTAGTGTTTTTACTATTCTCTTTATTTTTCAAACAAGTCCGGATAATCAACTTTCTACTGTATTCTAAAACCTGGTATCGTAAGTCAAATCTCCCTCCTCCCCGCTCCTGAGACCACGACATCCCGTCAGTGTGCATAATTTCGTGATCTGTGGTGGGGAACATAAGTATAGTGTTATAATTGGCTTTTTGTATGCATCAATTGTGATATTGCATTTGGCATGGTTCGGTATTGTTTGATATAACATGTCTTGAAGTACAGTAAATAGTTAATTGAATAAATATGTATAAAAACACACATGTACAGGTGAATGAAAACTGATCTGGCTCACATGACCTGCAAGTGGCCATAACTGCGAAAAAAGCCAAAATGGCGAAAACAAGAGCACTTGACACAAAATTAAAAATAAAAAGCCTGTGAGTCAACGGAAGGATGCTGTGAACACAGAAGGTTACACAAAAACAAAGTTCAGGTTACTAACGTTAAACGATTATGGCACACAAAAATTATCAGAACAAAAGTAGATCACCCTCCTTGACGCGATTCGTGTGCAACACATACAGCCAGCTGGATCCGACCAATTGGCCACACTTTGACTGGAACAATCCAGTTAAAACAAACACTGAAAATAATCCCACATAATGCACTAGCCTACTACATGCGTTAACACTTGTTAATTCCTATTTAACACATTGTACAATAGGCAGTCTGCTCAAATACGTGGTGCCTTATGTGCTGATTCTAACATTTGCCCCTAGGCTTTAAACTATGTATGATTAAAAAAACGCTTTCTGGCATAATTACTGAGTTTTCTCTACGTGACAAAGATACATTGCACTGACTAGCGTATTCCGTTAGCGAATGGGTCACAGGACCGGTTCATGCATGAACGTTTCTGTCAAGCATGCACGAATATAGAACACGGGAATACTGGCACTAGATATAAGATTACTGTGATCTGAGTCTCCACAAGTTGAATGACAATATCAAAATACACTAATCTCTCAAATTAATTTTACTGTAAACAGTTACAGAACTGTGATAGAGAGATCCTCTGACTATAACAACAAATCTCGAAGTACAAGAATGGTGTCTCGCTGGTGAATACTGCCTCACCCGTATAATGTAGTAGCAATTGCTCCCCTTTTTTTTACTGAAAAAAAACACTATGAAAATGGTATAAAAACAGTTTTGTGTTCTGTTTTTGTTTCTTAACTGTTAGATATGAGTTTGTGTCTGTCTGAATAGTATCCATAATGATTTCAGACTGTTCTCAAACTGTAAGTTCTGTTTCATACTTTTCAAACTTTCAGAATATATCTACTGTTCAGTCATTATCAACTTGACAAAACAAACATTTATTTAAAAAAGTGTAACAAAGTACTGACCATAGTGTTTTTATACTGTGCTGAAAGTATTACTACACAGTAAACTATCTTGCTTTACTAGACAGTTCTAAAAACATACTTTTATACCGTCAAGTAATTTCACTATTCTGTACAAGCATCATCAATACAGCTGATGCTCAGAGATGGTATATTTTATTAGAGTATTAAGTAATTAAAAACAGGTTTGGTGTGTAAGGAAGATTACTTTTAGTGTACTTGTATTTAACATGGTTCAGGTCTTAATGATGATGAGTTTTGGTTGTCTTCAAACTACAACAGTGTTGACTACCGGACCCCTCAAAATTCTTAGCTTATTTAACTTTGAAAAGTTATGGCTTATGAAATCTCCACTTTTGTATGTTGTTGATCAAGATTAGGATGAAATACAATTTTATGAACTGAATAGTCAGTCCAGAACCTGAATGTTGTTTAAAATTGTTGGTGTGAGACCAGCAAAACTCTGTATGATTTAAATTATAGTGGAATATCAGCTCTTAATTAAAAATTTGCAGGCCAATATCACAAGTTCTTTTTTTTTTGTTCTTTATATTATTTTTTGAAGCTACTTCGATGCTGTAGCTTCAACTTTTACAGATTGTTGGGAAATACCCTCCCTGTTTGCACATTTGCAAAATTTTTGTCTATTTTGTTTGTGTTTGGTAGATAAAAGTGAATTTCCATCAAAAGTGGTGGGCATCATTTGCAGTCCACAATGCCTACTGGAAACCATTTTCCATAACCATCGTAGGACTACCACTGGACATGCACTCTCTAAAATATCGAACTAAAGTGATGATCCGAATTTCACATTCACTTTTATAATACAATTTTTTAATGTGTTTTACTTGTGATTAATCACATGGTTAGTAAATCCTAGTAGTAATTTTCAGGCATTAATGGAAAATAACATGCAAATTATTCATCAGATAAGAAACCTGTTGGTGCAATGTTTACATAGTATTTGTTTGTTTTTTTTTCCTTCCCCATTATGGGGACTAAAGAAAATATTTTGGTTAAAATTCACATCTCAAGTTTTAACAATTAGATTTAAGGTTGCAATATTTATCCATGGCATTTTGGACTTTGCGAATGGCTGACGAGAGGTCCCCACCTCCTGACGCCAGTGTCACATGACTGCGATGTGTGGGACATAAAGCGTGCTCACTGAACGCTGCCATACAATCAGTACATAAATTGGTAACTTCTTTACCTGGTTTGGATTGAGTAATAGTACGACATAGAGCTTTTAAACGTAGCAATATTTTATTGTATTATAATTTTGTCCATATTTACATCATCAAAACTATTTACGCTGTGGAACAAACATTTGCCTGCCCAATCACGACATGTGAAAGTTGCATTTTGTCATATACGCAGGTATGTTTATACATCTCAGAATTTGCAGTATAGAACAGTGCCAAATTGCGGTGGATTTTGCAGTGAATATATGAATGGTGTTTCTAAGGAGACTTACTGCGCTCTCAAATAAAAACGAAACTTTTACCCACAAATAGTTTTGTTACGCAAAAAATACCTGTACAGGTGTAATGCACATGTACACAACATGCTGATATTTACTTTAATTTATGTAAAAAAAAAACACCCTGTCCAACACCAGTAGCAGGATACGAGGCCTAGGGTATAAGGAGAATTCAAAATTGGAAAGTGACAGCGGTGGTGGATCAGTGCCTGAACTGGGGCCACGGTGGTGTAGTGGTCAGACTACTTGCCTTCCCATAAGGTGAATCGGGTTCGATTCCTGGCGCAGTCACTCCAGAATTTTTGCATGTGGGAACTGTGCTAACCTGCAGGCTCTCTCTGGGATTTCTTATTTCCTCTGCCCTTGCATTCTGGCACTGCTAAATTCTCATTGGCTCTCAAGACCACCATGTTAAGGGATGCCCAAATCTCTCTACTACAGTGCATGGAATTTTGTCTTAGGAAGACCAAATATAGGCCTATAGCCTATGTTCAAAATTTTCTATTCAGTATGTAGGGTTTTAGAATAAATAACTATTTTTTTTGTGTAGCATCAGTAATTTTTATATGGGTTTCTGAAAATTTTAAAAGTGCCATTATTATTTAAGGTTGGCAAATAAAACCACAAAAAAACAAGTATTAATTTATTTTTGCCCTAAGTTTCCTGTATTATTTTTAGTATTTTCATTTCTGAAAACCATTTTGTTACAATGAAGAACTTGCCAGTTGTAGTGTGAATCAACGTAACTCAAGGTCAGTGCTGAGAGTACACAGTGCCTTGAGGCATTGCTGTAAACAGCAACACACTACATGTTGAAAAACAGCATCAGCAACTGTGAATGGATGCATCTCACAGTTGACATATGTGAGATCCTAGACTTTCATTATGCGGTTGGAAACCTACTGACCAACCGAATTACCCCAGGTAGTAGGTACAACAGTCAATTGTGACTCATGAAATACTGACGTGTAGCAGGACGTCGACTGCCAAGTGAGGACATGCTGGAGAGCCATTCACATTATCAATTAATGTATTTGACTTGCGTAACAATTAGCTTGCATTCTAAGGTGTATAATATTTCCTTGGAGATCTGTGTAATTAGGTCACCATACATCAGACACTGAGTAAACATGGGGTCAAATATGTACTGTATATACAAGCAGCCATGTAAATAAAAACCAGTTTTAGTGTAAGGCGGTTCACGATAAAGTGAGCACTTTTGAAATCAACTTCAGATAAAAGTCACTGCTCCTGCCTGCATATATTATAACGGACCCACTGAGTGACATTCGCCAAGTAAAGATGGTAATAATAGCTGGAAAGTAGTTCCATATTTTCACGTCAAATAAAAATTAAGGTAACTATTTGTGATAACGTAAATTATTTATTTCGCTTTATGTTTTTTTAATGCGCCGAAGTGTAAAAACGAGCAGATCTGTTCAATATTTACTTTTCTAACAATTTCATGGTTTCACTTGACCGACGCATAAATAAAGTGATGAGGCATGTGGCAATGCCTATTTTACATAACACGGAAGAATATGTAACGTGCACACAAGTAGATCTTGAGCAGGGCTCTCAAAAGTGCTCATTTTATCGTGAACAACCTATAGCTGCCCTACTATCGAAATGTAGACCATTATAACTGTTAAAAACTGAATACACTTTTGTGGTACGTAACATGTTATAAACCAAAATCGTTCTTTAAATTGTTCCCCCCCCCCCCACAAAAAAGTAGTCATTACGGCACTTTGGTATACGTTTTTTCTTGCCTCTTTCAGATTGTTGAATTTAAAGAAAAAACATTAATTCAGTCAAATTTGCCATTGTTTTCAAATATTTTTATTGTGTTTCAAATTGCAGTAGCCTATGAGTTGCTGTTATATTTTATCGTTAAATGCATAATAGTTTTTACTACTATATTAGATCATCTGGTCTGTTATGTTAGGCAAAGTGCTAACATGGAATTATATTTGCATTTTAAAAGTTTACTCCAAGTTACCAGTTATGTAAATGTCATGTCACAGAAATTTTACTTAATATCAGTTTTTATTTTGCGTATTTCTACAGTAAGTAAGTTGGAACATTTGTTCCCCCACTACTCTAGAACTGTGTTATAATTCACTGACACACACACACACAAACACACTCACTGTCACTTACCCTTGATCCCCCCCCCCCCCCAAGCACCCACAGTTCTATGCATTTCCTTGATACATTTGTGAGGAAGTGGGTATAATTTCAAACACCCGTCTTTATTTTGAAATTCCTAAGCATAAGCGATTGAAGAATCAATGCACTAAATACATTTTCTTATGTTGTCTTGAATTTTGTACGAACAAGTATTCAGTAAACTACAGGAATAAGCTGCATAATTGTTATGAACAATTAAACATACAGCGTAGGACATGTGTAGAGGACATCGCTCTTGGCCCTAGTCAAATGGGATATTCAAGGTGCATTCATGCCCTTACCGCAAATTCAGGTGGTGTCGATATTCAACGTCACAGCCATGATGCACTTTTCAGGGACACACAGCCAGCAAGGGCTCTTGGCTCGTAAATAAGAACACACATTGCGTTAGTTTAAACGAACATGTTACCTTGTGAATAAACACTGAAATATGGTGAACATTGTTTTCTTTTAACAATACCTACTCATGTTTTCTTCTGAAATACAGCTTTGTATGTATGAGTATTTGAAAATAGAATATATTTACTTCAGTGTAAATACACTTTTTCCGAAGGGGGACTGTTTAGTGTGGATGGTAATAAATTGTAGTTTTGGCATTTTTTTTTATAAAGGATTACAGTATATTTTAAAAGTTTTGCTTGCTAATTTCCCTGATCTTTGCAACTATACTCACTATATTGAATTTTTGGCTACAAATTAAACTTATTTAAAAATTGAAATGTCGGGCATGACTGAGCAATTTCTGTACTTCTCAAATATATGTTCTATTTTTTATCTTATTTTAGTCACACTAATAATCGGGTAACACATTTTGACTCGATTCCAAGTACATTCTTCGGACAAAAACAAAATATAAACTATTGTTGCTATGAAAACTAGTCGTATGGAAAGGAAGACATTGTGTAATTTAATGGGTTATAGGTAGGGGCCGGAAACATTCGCAAGTTGCGATAAAAGCGATTTATTTGCGAATTTTAAGTATAAATGCGATATTTTGCTCAATTTCCTTCAAAATGCTATTTTGGCGATTTCTGTTTAAAACTCCAAAATTGTTGCGAAAAATTGCACATAAATAACAAGTAACGATTATTTCAATTCAATCACTCCTTTATATTTATTTTAGAACACCCATAAACGTGTGGCATCAATACATACCAGTGCAAAAGGTAGGCCTAACAAAGTGAAATTTTGAAAGCATTATAGTATTTATTTTACTTTGGTCGCCAATACATTTTAATAATTATTTTTACTCATTAAATTTTTCACAGTTTACATTTTTCTAGTGCCAAGTACTTAAAAGAAAAGGATTGCAAAGCCAGATATATTGTAAACAAACCGTGTACAAGACTACTGGTCGCCATATTTATCAGATATTTACCATACATTAACGAAAAAAATAAGCAGTAAAAACTCTAGTCAAAATAACAAGATGTAAAATGCTCGCATACAGTCATCAAAAACTAACCGCAATTTAGAATGATTACATTTGTTTGTGCTATTTTTTTGTTATCAAATAAGCAAATGCAAGTATTTTGTAACATTGACGTAGAGACTATTTTTTTGTGGTTTTGTTATTTACTCCGATGTATCTAAGTTATTAAGTTGACGTTCCTGCTGTTGTACCATTCACTTTTTGTTATTGTTTACATGTCTCTGCGATGTTTATATTTTAAGTTATGTATCTAACGGCACATTACAAATAAGTAAAATGGGAAGGAACAGAGTATCGGCGCAGGAAAGGGCCGAACAATATAAAATTCGTGGGTTACACGCTACCGATAGAAATACAATATTCTGTAAGTTCTGTAACTGCAGTGTGTAGATTTTACTTTAATTTTTAGGGACACTGCAATTCTATTTGTACTCGTCATAAGTAAATGTACATTTGGTGTAGTTTTTAAATTGATGAGTGTGATGTTTTTTTACTGGTGTTTAACTGAAAAATTATTTTATTCTACTGAAAATTAATAATTTCACAAGTGTTGGAAATTACCTACCTTAAATTTAAATACTTTAAATTTTGTTTATTATTTCTGTACTATGTTACATATTTTGCCTTGCATTGCAGGTGTCAACGGAAGACATATCAATTGTGTTTTAATATGTACATTTTAAAGTGTGTTTTTTTTTGTCGCCAGAAGTAATGAGGCTTATTTTTTGAATAATTCTTATATTTAACAAAATTCTAGCATCTAAAAAATAGACGCTAATTAAAAAAATAGATGCTAATTTTTGAAAAAAATAGATGCTAATATCTACTTAAATAGATGCTAATTTTTCCAGCCCCTAGTTATAGGTTATCTTTAAAAGGCACCTTTTATTTACGTTAAATCGCAATATTACAACACAACTCTTGCGTTATGGAAATTTATTCTTGTCCCAATGTCACACATAAAAAACACATCACAGTTTTAAATATAAAAAAACACGAAGTTCCTCTAATTACTATTACAACTCGTTTGACACTTGCTGACGTGCATGTATTCATTCGGAATAAACACGATTGTTTAGGTTAAATCGGAATACTAAACCACAAAACTCGAAGCATTACACAAATTTAATCTTCTTTTACTTGTCACGCAAACATTATTACGATTTAAGAAATATAAAATGAGTAATTGCGTTTATTACAACTCATTTGATACTTGATAGCCTGTGCATATTTACATTCAGAATAAACACTATTTTTTTCGTTAAATCGGAATACTATTACATAAAAATAATTGTATTACACAAATTTGATATTCTTTTAATTGTCACGCAAAAATTATTATAATTTAAGAAATATAAAACATGAAATTACGATAATTTTTACACGTATGACACTTGCTGTGCATGTATTCTTATGGGCGGAACCCGATTGTTTTGGGTCACGCTTCTACTATTACTATTTCTACTCGAGCTTCGCTAAGTGTACGCAAAACGACTGCAAGTGTCCCGACCTATCTTAATGACCGTGGTTTATACATTACTGGAGGCGGCTATATGTGATTTTTCGTTCGTCATTTGTTTAGTATTTGTCGCTCACCTCCGTTCGACGCCATCTTGTAAGCGACTCGACCAAGTAGCAGCATTTGACCAATTAATTACCATCACTCCACCGCCATCTTGGTATACTCTCACTTTATTAAAAAATTACATTAAAAATCGTTAAAAAATTTATAAAAAATTTCTTTAAAAAATTTACATTTCTGGCACTAATTAGTCCGTCAGTGATTCTCATTGGCTAATTAGTCGGCAATCCTCCACCACGTCCGCTCCATATCCCTCCCCCACAACCATCTATAACAAATTTATTAAGAAATCATAAAAAAATTGTATGCATTACTGTCTTTCTCACCTTTGACCGCCTTCGTTTGGCTGACCCCCACTAATTCTACTGACTAATTACTCACGTTTGTTACACTGCCGGCAGGCCTCCATCCCCACCACTCTCCGCTAATGCTTCCCCTCGGCTGATTACTCACATGTTTTCGACTCTTGCCAATTTTTCTCATTGGCTAATTAGTCACCTCCGTTCCACCAATTAGTCACATTCGTTCCATCCCTTGCAATGTATTTAAGTGTTCAATTAGTCGGTTACCCTCTACCTTCTACCAATGCTTCCCATTGGATAATTACTCACCTCACTGGCTAAATGCCCCATATCCCCGCCCCTATTTTCCCATTGGCCGTATATTCGGATGTCTTCGGAAACTTTTGCCCCACCAGTGTTTCTCTTTGGCTAATTAATGTTTAGTCGGTAAAGCTCCATCAATTAGTCACTTCCGTTTCCACCAATTAGTCGCGTGCACTCCACTCCCAACCCTCATTCTCATTGGCTAATTAGTCACCTCCGTTCCACCAATTAGTCGCTTGCGCTCCACCCCCTTAAAATCTCGCGTTATAAGATGCGTCCCCAAGGGTCTCTGAGAAAAGTTGTACCTCGTTCTTAGAGATGTACGCATGTTGTCCAAGCGGTCATAAAATCCTTTAATCCATTTTGTCATTCGGAAGGGTGCGTTCGCTTTGTGTCCTGGACAAACGGGACGAGTTACCATACCTGCCGGAAGAGTTCCTGCTGACATACGCACCATACGAAATTTCAGCTATATTCCAATATTTGCCGACCTACTTACAGCTGGACGAAGACATGCGGGACTGTCTCCATGCAAGGAGTGTTTCGAGGGCTGCACCACCTCGGTTCCCGACACGCCGCACCGCAGGGACTGGTGCAAGGACCGCCGAGCAGCGCCCGCCCCCAAAACAAAGTATCTACGCACAAGCTGTACCTACAGAAGACGTCCCCACGACGCCTGATCTTGCGCAAGGTTTCTACGCACAAGCCATACCTGCAGAAGATGCCATCGCAACACCCGCACTCCTCGTGGAAAACCCCGTGCAAGTTTTCTACTGGCAAGCATTACCCGGCGATGAGGAAGCAAATCCAGAACACAGTGTGAATCGACTTTGTAAAAAAATGTATAGTGTCTATAAAAATATTTTTTTCAACATCCAAGGGTTTTGCGGGCTGGACTCTTACACCATCAAGCAGATTGCTATCTTGTACAGCGATGACGATGAGGAAACCAAAGTTTTTACGTTTTCACCACCATGCCAATGGGAACACCTCGACCGCACCACGCAACAGGTATACCGCCTACAGATTCACGGACTTAGGTGGGTCGATGGAAATATTCTGCAAGGGGAAATTCGCAAAGTGTTGGAGGAAGCCATAATAATCTATTACCCTGTGTACGTTAATTGCCAAGGGTCGGCGATGCGCAATGTGTGGTCAGCCTCTACAAAATTGTGGACCTCTACAAGTATCTTCAATGTTCACCGTTCAGGAAACTGGTAGAAACGTACGCCTCAAAGCTTCACGAGTGTGAAAATTGACGACGTGCATCGCTCAATGCCCAAGTACTAAGGCTTTGCACGTACGATAATCTGTGGCAAATATAAAAAATATTACGTGTGTAGTGTCCCAAATACTGAAATAAACATTGCGTGTAATATAGATACGGAGAAGAATATTTGTATTTGTCTGCTATGCAGAACAATAGTGTGTGTAAATAAATGTGATGAAATTTTTTTTTAAATATAGTTTTATGTCCTGGTTACGTAATTAGAAAAACACTGTTGGAAGGATACCAGCTTTGTCATATAAAAAAAATATATATCGGCGTTTAAAAAGCGCTTTTGATAATTAAAAATATTTTGTACCAGCGTTAAAAAAACACCATTGGCAATTAAAAATTTCTAGTCTTTCAGGGTTGTTAATGAAACACACAGTATTATATATATATATATCTTGGTAATAAAATACACTTTTGATTGTTAAAAATATTTTGTATCAGCGTTAAAAAACACCATTGGAAATAAAAAATTCTAGTCTTTCGAGGTTGTTAATGAAACACACAGTTAGTATAATATAGATCTTGGAAACAAAACACACTGTCGGTATACTGAGAGTAGGTACAGTGTAAAGTAAAGAGAGACCACGCAAACATATATACTATGTTTGGGAAAGTAAGTGAATTTTAATACTAAAGCAGAGAGTGCAGATCCAGGCCTCTGCGCCCGTCGTCTGTAGACGTGTGCGGGCCCGGAGAGGTCTCGCGACGTCGCCAATTTTGTAGATGGGCGAATGCAAACTTCCTGTGAGCACCGTGCTATCCGGCACACGCTCAGAACTGAGCACCAGAGAAAAATTCACGACGCCAAGAACCAGAGCATGAAAATATTTCACACTTAACGTCAAGAATATGTATGTAGCGTTCGACAGCGAGCGACAACATTCCCAATTAACATGAAATATGTGGCGCCCCAGTCGGGAATAAGGTAGGTCCACATTCGAACCCTACAGGACGAGCATGGTTATATAATATGCCGCGCCCCATTCCGGAATAACTAAGGTCTACATTCGACCCCTGCAGGGCGAGCATGTTTATGTAATATGTCGCTTCCCAGTCGGGAATAACTAAATTCACATTCGATCCCTGCAGGGCGAGCAGGGCCATGAAATATGCCGCGCCCCAGTCGGGAACACGTCAGGTCCAAATTCAACCCCTGCAGGATGAGCATGGTTATGTAATATGCTGCGGCCCTGTCGGGAATAAGTAAGATCGACATTCGACCCCTGAAGGGCGAGCATGGTTATGTAATATGCCGCGCCCAATCGGGAATATGTAAGGTCCACATTTGATCCCTGCAGGGTGAGCATGGTTATGTAATATGCCGCATCCCAGTAGGGAACAATTAAGGTCGGCATTCTACCCCTGCAGGGCGAGCATGGTTATGTAACATGTCGGACCCCAGTCGGGAATAAGTAAGGTCGACATTCGACCCCTGCAGGGCGAGTATTGTTATGTAATATGCCGCGCCCCTGTCGGGAATAACTAAGGTCGACATTCGAACACTGCAGGGCGAGCATGGTTATGTAATATGCCACGCTCCGGTCGGAAATATGTATGGTCGACATATGACCCCTGCAGGGCGAGAATGACAATGTAATATGCAGCGCCACATTCGGGAATAACTAAGGTCCATATTCGACCTCTGCAGGGCGAATATGGTTATGTAATACGCCGCGCCCTGGTCGGGAATAAGAAAGGTCCACATTTGATCCCTGCAACGTGAGCATGGTTATGTAATATGCCGCGTCCCTGTCGGGAATAAGTAAGGTCGTATTCGACCCATGCAGGGCGAGCATGGCTTTGTAATAGACCGCATCCCATTCTGGAATAAGTAAGGTCGACATTCGACCCCTACAGGGCGAGCATAGTTATGTAATATGCTGCCCCCTTTTCGGGAATAAGTAAGATCCACATTCGACCACTGCAGAGCGAGCATGGTTATGTAATATGCCGCGCCCCTGTAGGCAATAAGTAAGGTCGCCATTCGACCCCTGCAGGGCGAGCTTTGCTATATAATAAGCAGCGCCCCAGTCGGGAATAAATAAGGTCCAAATTTTATCCCTGCAGGGCGAGCATGGTCATGTAATATGCCGCGCCTCAGTCGGGAATAAGTAAGTTCCACATTCGTTCCCTGCAGGGCGAGCATGGTTATGTAATATGCCGCGCCCCAGTCGGTTTTAAATAAGGTCCACATTCGCTCCCTGTAGGGCAGGCATGGTTATGTAATATGCTGCGCCTCAGTCGGGAATAAGTAAGGTCCAAATTCGATCCCTCCAAGGCGAACATACATATGTAATATGCCGCGCCAGAGTCGGGAATATGTAAGGTCCACATTCTACCCCTGCAGGGATGAGCATGACTATGTAATATGCCGCGCCCCAGTCAGGAATAAGTAAGGTCGACATTCATTCGACCACTTCAGGGCGGTCATGGTTATGTAATATGCCGCGCCCAATTCGGGAATAAGTAAGGTGAACATTCGATCCCTGCAGGGCGAGCATGGTTATGTAATATGCCGCACCCCAGTCGGGAATAAATACGGTCGACATTAGGCGCGACATGTCATTGCTGTGATGCTTCATGTGAAAAGCGTTAATGGATCGAATTTATGCGGGTCGTCAGGCGTCAAAACTACAGTGCACCCGTCTTTCGTGTCGCGCCATATATTAACCGTCGTGATTGCAACCCGCTGTGCGACAGACAAGATGACTGATGCCCGAGTAATAATCTTAAATCGTATATGTCTATTTACGAAAGAATTACGGTGTCTATAAAATGTTTTTATGTACAAATTGAAACATAATGTTAGCATAAGTAACGGGAAATATTTTGATTTGCCCTAACGGACATACTAAGACAATAAACACAACTTAAAAATACGTGATAACTGTGAACTTGTTAAATTAATATAGCCTTTTACACGGCTTATCTTCCATGTGTCTTGTGCTCTTCGTGACAATACATTTACTAATTTAAAAAAAAAAGTGAGTTTGTGTGCAGGTTTGCGCTGAAAATTTTTAGGTTTAAAAAAGTTGGTTAGTGCGTGGGTTCGAGCCTCGTTGATTTTACGTTTTAGAGTTCAAATAATCGCGTGACGAGATATTTTAAGTTATTTTATGTGATACATTATTGCTGTTTATAGTTTATTCTATTGATAGAAAACGCTTATTTCTAGAATATCTCTGTCTAAAAGCAATAATACAAACCAATGCTAAATAAAAAATCCACAGGCAGCCGATTGCACTGTGCAGTTACTTGCGTATTATTGCTTTTATACTAAGAAAGTATAGAAATAAAAGTTTTCTGACAATAGTATAAATTATAAACAACAATATTGTTATCACATAAAATAACTAAAATTACGGCAATGCTAATTCTTACCTTACTTTTAATAAAACGTAAATAAGTTGGTCACAGTGGCGAATTAAATATTGCATTTATCGAATGTAGCCAAATAACAACGTGGAATAAACATATTTACGGTAGTTTATCATTTATATTATGCAATTTACCTAATTAAAAAAAAATAAAAAGTATTTTGCGAGCGAACAGGATTGAACTCACATATCCTTAGACTCGAAGCCTTTAACTTACCATCTGCGCTACCAAGGAGAGTTGAAATAAAGAGGAGGAAAATAAACAAATTTTGTTTCACCGTAAAATCGTGAAGATTAAATTGTATGCCCTTACTTGTAGTTATTGGTTTAATGGATATCGTTAGTAATATTAAAACGAAGACTATATGAATACAATCTCTTCACCACATGATATACAGCTTAAACCTTCAAACAAAGAGCTGTGATGATTACATGAAAACGAAAAAAAATACGTACAAATGGAATGAAAGTCTGAGTGTTCATATTACCTCATAAAGTGGCGTTTTGAAATAGTAGACATATGTCACAGATTATTTTGTATTGGTTTTATTAGTTTATTCGTTGTCACTTTACTTGATACACGTTTACCGGCGGTCATTTTCTTTTGAAAATCATTTGAGACGGAGCAAGTTGCTAGAGACGCCGCAGACTGAAGTGACTGTTGTATCAGTCAGATACTTTTGGCCGATTTAAACAGTGAAATTCTCACTGATTCAGATTTACAGTTTAAATACAATAAATATTTTAACTGTGGACATTGCTTCAAATCTGTTGCACTGGAGGAAAAAACTAAACTACAAAACAACGTTATCGATTTTATTTGCTTATTATTGGTGGGAGTTTTCTTTTGGCTGACCATTGCCGACATATTATCCAACTTAAAAAAACAACGCTTCTCTTGTGCAATATCAATACCAACCTCTGTATTTTTACACTTCCGAACCGTCATAATGACGATGCCTTAGTTAACGACAGGAAAGTTATGACAACACGATCCGTGCTCGCATTTTCGTGCGGTCGTCAACACGTTGCCGTCGTCTGTACGACACGTCATAACTGTGACAGAGTAATACAAAAGTGCCATGCTCCCGCTGCACATGCTGGGAAACATTATTCTGATACAGCAAACAGAGAACTTACCAACGAGAGAAAATGATACATGCCATTATACTGGCGGGACAAACAGACATAACAAACTTATGGGGGAAACAATTTTACAATACGCAATACCGGTAAGAAAAATTACATAGTAAAATATTGAAGGAAAAATATTGTACAATACTGGTAAGAAATATATGGTGCAACACTTATGAAAAAAAAATTACTCGTGGAACTAAATACGCGCTCCAATAGTGACGTGGGAACAAACTCAATTTAATATATATATATATATATATACACACATACACACACACATCGCCCTACACATGATGAGACATAACATACGGGAGGGGCAGGTTCAACACCTGGTAAAATACTCGGGAACATGCCGATGGCAAAACGAGGTCACATAATGTATAGAAATCCCCTGCACCACCAAGGCAACTATATATATATATATATATATATATATATATATATATATATATATATATATATATATATATATATATACACACACACACACACACGTTCACGGTAAAAGTACGTTGGTCGTGATAAGGAATACTTTCCAACGCTCGCTAAAACCTAAAGACGTCCATGAAAAATATTTTTTGTCCCGG
Organism: Dryococelus australis; assembly: GCA_029891345.1. NCBI lineage: Eukaryota > Metazoa > Arthropoda > Insecta > Phasmatodea > Phasmatidae > Dryococelus > Dryococelus australis. The sequence goes on along the minus strand of CM056994.1, from coordinate 230,485,956 downwards.
CAACCGACACAATACATTTATATAAATACGTATAATACCTGTGAGAAATATCTTTATGGCCAGGAACTACATACATCACCAAGGTAAAATTTATAGAACATATGCACACACACATACGCGCGCGCGCACACACACCACCACACACACACACACACACACACACACACACACCATATATATATATATATATATATATATATATATATATATATATATATATATATATATATATATATATATATATCCCAATGTGTGAAAAATATATCAGTTTAATATTTTTTTTACTGTAAACAAGTACATTGATCGTACCCATCAGCGCATACACAACAGCCCATATTGGCATTTGGGGGGGGGGGGGGATATAAATGAAATAACGTACAGTTCAATAAAACATGCAAAGATTTATTATAGTAAAAATTATACATTTTACATTAAATGTTAGCTGTAGCAAGACTGTTACGACAAAAGTCCTCGTCGACCCAGAAATCATCACGCTTCTAGTGAGCTAGCCAACACACGTATACGCGGCCAATATGTAGTTTCAACACATTCTCTACCAAGTACACCTCTGGCAACTGTGTAGGCCAAATCTCTTTGGCGTATAATACACCAATGATGGGTTCGCCATGTAGGTCCTCGAGGTAAAGCATGTGTGGGTGCGCATGTCGTATTCGCATCACCTTATATAGCTCTGCGGACCAGTTCTGATGGAAGCCTTTGCGGAAAATTCCGAATTTTTTCGAAATCCGCACCAATTCACCGAGCTTGGCTTCAGGATTTCACGGGTCCCTCCTCTTCGAAATAGCATACACTGTCCGAAGCAGGGGGTTATTTTTCACGTCTTCAGGCTTCATGCGAGTGGTAGAATGAACGGTAGAATTATACTCGTGTACGAGTTTCGGGAGTAGTGTCAACCACTTGTAGTTTCTATTCGCCATGAAATGTTTACACAGTTTTACTTTTAAAGTCCTGTGAAAATGCTCGACTATGCTAGCCTTGAGACCAGAGATTTTAGAATAGTGATTGATGTTATGTTTCTTTATCAGTGCACAGAAAATAGCATTAAAGTATTCTTTACCATCGTTGGTGTGGAGATTTTTCGGTATGTGGACTTCGCGCAATACGCTCGCCACATCTTTCGTGCTACATCGTGTGTATTCTTCGGTTTGAGCGGTCTGGCCCAGGCGAATTTGCTATAGGCATCGAGGATTGTCAAAATGTAGCAGTGACCTTTTTTTCGCACAAGTAGTCTTTGCATTTCGATCAGGTCGGATTGGAAAGTATCGTCCAGCCTTTCATGATCTATTTTATGTGTGGGTAATTTATCCTAGCATATTTGTGCAGCTCGTTGGCAACTGCATACTTGCTCATCACGAAACGTAGCCCGCTTCTGCAAGTTCTTCGATGGTTGAAGTTATTTCCTGCATATGTATGCGAGCAGTTTCCTGCAGACTGAAGTAACCAAATGTCTCAGCCTATCTACCAACTCGTTCGGATCGTTCCAATACTGATAGTCGATTTTTTCTCTGTTCTCCAATTTCAGAGTCAATCCCGATCCATCAATTTCACATACCTTGGGAAACAGTCCAGCTATAAAGGGAAATTTTTTGTGTGTCACGTCCTTAAATCGTCACGTTGAGGCGTTATACTCGGCATAGTAACCGCAACTGAACTGTAGCAGGCGACAGTACTTGCGCAAATCCAATTTGGTATAGTGTCTGGGATGCCTACGAAACAAAAGTTCACCCAACCCCTATGTGATTTTCACCTTGCTCTTGCCTATCTGCGGTACATCCCGCGGTAAAAAAAAAAAAAACTTCCTTTTTTCCGAGAAACCATTTTCCACCACTTTTCTGCAAACCACAAGTCTTGTCGGCAATATGGTCAAAGTAGGAAGCGATGTAATAAGATAGAAGTGTGATCACCTCGGGTCCACGCTCCCAGGTTCGTTTCCTTTCCCATACATGCAGCAAATCGATCAGGGGCAAATCGTCTTCGTCACTAGTGATGTTACCTGCCGATTCGTCCAGTTACAGACTTCTTTTCTGTTTATGCATGGGGGTCCGTTCTTCCACCTTGATTTCATGTTTGATTTCAACGCGAGCATTGTCACTCGGTTTTTTTCTAATTTCGTCTAGTCGGAGGGTAGGTTTGAGAGCCTCCTCCTTTCGAGTCTCGACGGCCATTCTGTTAGTATTCGGGAGTAAGTATTTGATTCGTACCATCTCGATCTCTCGCTGAAGCTCGTTCACCAGTTTGGCTTGGTTATCCATTGTTCACATAGTGGAAAAGACTTTTTGTGCATTTATATATGTATTTATAACACCTTTGTAGTCAATCATTCACGATTTTTCGAAATTACTTCATCGAGGTTTCCGCACACGTATCCAATATATTCTGGCTATGCCTCAGGACATCGGTTTTCGTAGCCATTATGGAGAGTAAAAAAAAAAAAATTGTAACTCCTTCAATTCTTCTCATCTCTGTGCGTTCAATACGTTGATAAAGTCTATTATCTGCACCCCGCCCTTCCTACATGCTGGTCGCCAGCTACGAAATCTCCAACCACTTCGTTCTTCACACTTTCAAATCTTCGACTGATAAGAGACAAGTCTTTTCTAAGTGCAGGGGCGAAGCGATTCTGACCACATTTGAGGTCATCGTGACGATCGATGTCGCCAAGTTTGGAAATGCTTCTGTGACTCATCATTGCGTTCTTAGGATAAACTGATCGAAGCCATGCCTGTATCTTCCCTTATGTAGTGGACAGTCCTTTATGATCACCGAAACACGTAACTTTTCCTTCCAGCACAAGGAACACATTTCTTTGAATTCTACAAATTTCATGTCCGTACTGACATTATCGTCGTAAACGTGACGTAAATTAGTGTCGTCCATGTCAAACAGCACCAGCACATTAGCATTATTGCGAAGTAGTTTAGGTATGAGCGAATAAGTCTGGCCGAGGTACATAAAGTCCATGTTCGCGTGCCATCCCATGCTAAAGAGTTCTTGGATGCAAGTTTGTTTTTCGCAGGCAATGTTGTCGAAGGCAAATATCGAATTTGGAAGAGCTTCGCTGGGAGGTATGGCGGCCCTATTATCGCTACAGGGGAAATAATTCATACCATCCATAGTCTGCAGTACTCGTGCCAGTCGCTGGTATTTCGGTTACTGGAGCGATTTCGAACAAATGTACACGTTCCCGAACCGAAGGCCGTTCGGTTACTCCAGCAGGCTGAGTAGGACGCATATCTTGCCGCAACCCGACGGGCCGTAAATCAGGCCTCGCACGCTAGCAGGCAACAGGATACCGCAGCATTATTCATGAGAAATATCTCCATTTTCAGTATGAATGCATATTGGTAGAGTAACATCTAGCTGTATAATATGTATGTTAAAACTACAACCTTGTGGAGCAGTCAGAGCAAGAGGTGGAGGGGAGGAGAAGAGGCGCAGGGTGAGCAATTAGAGCAAGTGGAGCAAATGGAGGCTGAGGTGGAGGCGGAAGAGGAGGAAGTAGAGAAGGAAGAGGAGGAAGAAGTGAAGGAAGAGGAGGAAGTAGAGAAGGGAGAGGAGAAGGAGGATATAGCATATACAAGCCTTTTGATGACATTAAGCACGTTTTAGAATATCTCTTCTAATTATCACTCCACGAAAACTGTCTCTAGCAGAATTCATACTGAAATGATTGTTTGTAGTACAGTTTAATTCGATTCGCAGTAAGGTAAAGACATTGAAATCCGGTCGTGGGATCGTCCATTCGAACTCTATATTCCAGGTTCTGTAGAACCAAGCTTGACCAACGACACAGTTATCAGTGCATTTGACGAGGTATGAGCAACACAACATTGCTTACTCCCTAAACGAGGATCTTGACACTAGGCAGACAAGGCTGAAGAAATAAGAAAATTGACAGCCGCATTATCCAACATCATGGAAGGCAAGGTGAAACTAGGCAGGAGTAATAGGGAAATGTATGTTGACGCGCAAAGGCATCTGGCATCGGATTCGGATTCGCCCGACCGCCATGTTGTTACATCACCCAGTCGCCATTTTTCCCTTTTCCCCTCAAAAATAAAAGAAGCTCCCAAAATGGTAGAAGCCTCCCATGTGCAAAAAAGAAGCCCTTGAAATCCAATGTTCACCCAATTTAAGAAATTTGGGGGCTTCCTTAGGACCGTCAGAGTAATGGTGGCCATATTGGTTTTATAGGCATAGGGCATGCCAAATCGATACAAGGGATCCAGGATCAGAGTCAGACCTAACCATCAGCTGTCTTAGTTATGACAATCATCTTGTCCACCATATTGGGTTCAGGTTATCTTTGATCTTGACCTTCGACCTTGACTTTTGACCTTGAAAATCCAAAAAATTCAAGAAATTCACAAAAATCCTACAAAAAAATTATTATTAAAAACAAATCATTAAAATTACTAAAATATTATTTAAAAATTATTAAAAACCTATTAAAATCTTTAAAAACTTACACTTTCGAATCCCCCTCCCTTTTTACCAGCAACACCAATTACTCACCTCTGTTCGACTCCAGCAGACGATTGGTTCCCTCGCCCCCACTCCCCTCACCTATACCCATTCCGCCATCTTTATTTTTCGTTCGTCATTTGTTTATACATTAATGGAGGCCACCATCTTGGTAGACGACCACCATCTTGATAGACGGTAGATGACCACCACTTGTCTGCCATCTTGGAAGCCAATGCCCATTAGCAATTGAACTTTGACCTGTGACCCATGACCCCTGACCTTGACCCCATGACCTTGGAAGCTGTCAACGTACTACAGCTAGAACGTAGATCGCTCGAAATGACTGTTTTAATTGTGCAATCAACAAAAACGGAGACTCTCAGAGTTATGGATTTGCCTGTGCCGGTACGGTACTCCCCAGTCTCTAATATTGATTCTATCAATGTCGAAAGATGGGAGGACATGTGGTCTCCGCTGCCTCTCGATGCTATCCCTCCCTCTGGCCCGGCGGTGATGAGATTCGCCAGTGTTTAAATAACTTAGAAACAAGGTTATCGTATAACACGAATGTAAAACAAATGAGATTTTAAAGAGATAAGCGCATTTATTCTAATTTATTTAGTGTGTTATTTGTATCTGGTTTTCGAGTTCAATGTAACTACATGTTATTTAACCTATAACTGTGTGCATGTTTAGTACTTTATTTTTTCTCCGTGTAAAAAGAAATGTAAGTTTTTTTACAAAAAAAAAGTGTAGCTAATGCTCTTGCTTTTCCCTTGGAGAAAGGGGAAGAACGCGCAATAGTTTTTAAACAATCTGCATATATCGCGCTTGCTTTTTCCTACGATAAGGGTCAAGTACGTGCAATAGTTTTTTAAAAATCTGTAAATATTTATTTTGCTTTTCCCTTGTATAAGGGACAAGTACGTATAATACCTACTTTATAACAGTTCCTATTACGTGCAATATTAACAAAACTTAAATTTGACTCACATATTTTAGTTTCTCTCTTTATTATTACAACAAATAACTTGTGCGACATTATTAGTAAATAACCATTTAATAAAGGATATTGGCTTTTTAAAAATGCGCACTACAAGATGGAACTGTTACTGACCTATATTAACTACCTCTGGAAAGTGTGTGAAGACGAAAGGGGAGCAAGAATGCTGATGGAGAGGAAGTGCTTACGTGGCAACCTTCATTCTGCCACGCCACGCAAGGACGACACCAGTCTGTCGTTGTATAGCCCACACACAGCATCAGCAGCAACGATAGCTAGTCGTTTTTTAAATGATTTCAATACAAATAAAAATACTATACAAATACTTGTAACATAAAAATATTTATTTTGCATCGTACATAAACATCATACTTGCAAAAAACCACGAAAGAAAATTATATATATATATATATATATGTATATATATATATAAAATATATATATATATATATATATATATATATATATAACCTTGTTGGATATATAACCACCAACGAAAAGAATATATATATATACACACATCGTACATGCAAAATAATTGAAAGAAAAAGTATATTCATACATGCTATTTACACGCAAAACACTTAAAAGAAAATAATATATATACATACATAGTACTTGCAAAACAATTTAAAGAAAAAATATATACATACATCGTATTTACAAACAAAACACTTGAAAGAAATTATTTTATAAGAAAAATATTTATTTAACTAAAATAAATGTTTAACAAAATGTGTGACAGAAAAATTTCGTGAGAATAGAATATGTCTGCATTTCTCTGTACGTAATAATGATTTTTCATACACCTAAGGCAGTTTTCTTTCCTCATCCGTACTAATAATCACATACATCGATATGTTGTTTACAGATTTTGTTTACGGGGGGAATGCGAGGTTTTCATCATCTGGGTTTTTCTATACATAGAGCAAAGCTCACATGCGCAAGCACACACAAGCACCTTTTGCCATGGGTTCGAAGATGTTGTAACCTCCAAACTGTGCCAAGCACCGTCACATCATTCCGAACATACGTTAAAGAGTTTGTGATTTTTTTTTTAATTTCGTGAATAATTTCGCAATTTTCCTTGTCGTACTTGGTTGAAAGTCTTTCGCTTGCAATTTCATTTTTAATATTTCCGATGTTTGTGGGGAACTTTGTTTGTGGACGGCACAAATGAACCACACATTCGTCACTATCGCAATCTTGCACTGTTAATTCATATGCCTTACCATAGATGATTCTCCTTTCGAGGAGGAGGAAATGAACATTTTCGTCACATCGCTCGACGGTCACGGTAGCTGACAGCTGGTCCGTATAGGTTACGCCGTGCAGTGGAGGAGATATAAGTACTTGCGTATTTTTTCTCTGGGTTAAACTTGTCGTTGGGACGTGCTCTGCCGTAGCGCGAAGACTTGACGAAAGGTCTCGGCCTCGAGCCTAGGTACACTTCGCATGCAAAAAGCGTGCAGTTGGAGGTCCAGTCTGGAAATCCTTGCCTTTTCACGACGTGGTTATGTCCATCTCATTTCTCCTGCCATTTATACACGTAATTATTTTTACTTTTTCGGAATAGTTCATACAATACACTTTCGTACGTTCTTGCCTTGCTTACGTGAACATTACAATTTTGTTGTACCAACTCCCCGAGCTAACAAGGAAGTACAGAGACGGGGCATACATTGTAGACATCATAGTTTTTATATTCGAACGTTAATGTGTTCAGCACATAATAGCCTTCGAACTCATCTCAGCAGCATAGCCATTGAATTGTGCCATCGCAAAACTGAATTTGAAGAATGCCTCTAGCATCTCGAAAACTTACGTGTCGGTACCCCCAGTTCAGTTCACTGTACTTGCTCGCTTCTTCTCACCTGAATTGAGAAAATTCGACGATGGTCACTTTTCGATGTCGCTGTCTTCGAAATCGGAGCTGACAGGATTCTCTGCAAAGCTGGGCGAGAATACATTGTATTCCAGGGGCTGGTACGAGTTGACTGATGAACGCGGGTTAACTGGTGCTAGCGGGTTGCCTACTGATAGCGGGTTCGTGCCAGTCGACGACATAGATGGCGGTGCTCCTCGTGCCAATATCGTGTGGATGAGCTGAAGAATATTACCTCCATTGTCTCCTGTGTTGCTGCTGCTTCCTTCTGCACTTGACGACATAGCTACCATAACAGATATATGAAACGAAATGATCACCGGGCTCTCCTCTCAAAATAGCGAGGCACAACTTTACCCAGAAACCCTCGGGGATGCGTCTTATAAAGCCAAAGTTCAAGCGGGGGGTTTGGAGCACGTGCGACTAATGGGTGGAATGTAAGTGACAAATTAGCCAATTGGTGGAATGGAGGTGACTAAATAATGGAGGCTTGCCGACTAATTAGCCAAGGGAAACACCGATGGCATGAAGGTTTCCGAAGATATCAGAGAAAATTAGAAAAAAAATAAAATATATTGGTGGGGGTGGATTGGGAGCTATCTGATTGGGTGGGTGGAACAAATGTGGTGGAGGCTTGCCGACAGTCGGGCGAATGTGACTAATTAGCCAATGAGAAGCATTGGAGAAGGGTGGAGAGGAACCAAATTGTTGAACACTTAAATATATTGCAAGGGATGGAACTAAGGTGACTAATTGATGGAGGCTTGCTTGGTAAACACTAATTAGCCAATGAGAAACATTAGTGGGGCGAAAGTTTTCGAAGATACCCGGGTATTCTTCCAATGGTAAAATTGGGGTAGGGATAGAGAGGCAATTATCCAATGAGAATCATTGGCTGGGGTCGAACAGTGGTGACTAGCGAATGGGAAGCATTGTTGGGGGAGGAGGGGAACCGACTAACTGAATACTTAAATATATTTAAAAGGGCTGGAATGAAGGTGACTAACTGGGGGAACGGATGTGACTAATTAACCAATGAGAAACATTTGGCAGGGAGTGGTGGAGATAGAAACCTACCGACAGTCGAACCAACATGAGTAATTAGCCAGTAGCAATTTGTGAAGCTTAGTCGAACGAAGGTGGTCGAAGGTTAGAGAGACAGTGACACATATGATTTTTTAAATAATTTTATAAGCATTTCTTGGATTTTTTATGGGTCAGAGGTCTCTGGGTTAAAGGTCAAGGGTCAAGGGTCAAGGGTCAGGCTCAAGGTCATATGGGTTAAAGAAGGCTGGGCAAATCATCTGTAATCTTCAAACTGGCAGTTTTTGTAATCAACTATTCAAACTAAAAGAAGTACGAATAGAAATGAAAACGGTCTCTTATTGAGGAAAAAAAATGTTTCATTTCCCTTACAACTGCTGAAAAAAAGTTGTCAATATATTAAGTGGGCTGTGAAATACTACATCGCGCTACGTTTTTTTTCCTTATGAGATTCTACACATCTCTTTAGATCACATTTTATACCATCCTTTATGATTTCATATGTCATTTTCGATGAAGAAAGAATTGGGGCATCGTGCCCATTCCAGCTGCACAGTGACCATCTTAGTTTTGCAACATTTAATTGGTTTCTTGGAAACAGAACTGTCAAAATTGTAAACTTGCGAATCACGCAGAGAAATGTCAAAATCGCATGTTATAACATTGGCGAGGCCCTTTCTTCATATTATGTTTTCCAACAAACCTGAGCTTTTATTCACTACAATAATGTCCAATGCGACTTGAAAATATCCCATTAACATTACAACTAGAAATGCCCAGAAGACAAAAATCTGTTTACATAATTTATTCTGTAGTTGATAACTGAATCGACAAATAGTTAAACATTGCCATAGAAGGCGATATTGCGAAGACTGAGAAGTGTTAATAACATAATACTATAAATCAATAGCATAATTTTCTTAAATTGTTTAAAGGGCTAGAAATGGAGTACAAATCTGTGGCCATAGTTGTAAAAATGGGTGATGCAGTCCATTAACTTGACGAGTCCTTTACCTGCACTTGTCCAATTGGAAAATTTGCTCCCCTTCCCCCTTTCCCTTCTTTTTTAAATCCAAATCTATAGTTTAGATCTGCTCCTAGCCACAGTCTTTACTGGATGTGCACGGGGTAAATAAATTTCTATAACATGCACACCCATCCTTCCACTCAAGTACCCTTTCGAATTTAAAAGTCTGCAGCTCTCCCTCTAGGTCTGTTTTTCTATAACTATAAGCGAGGACCAGGAATAGTCGATAACAGTAGCAGAAATAGACTGGACTGCTTCTCACATGGACAGATCTAAGTACCCTGCTCCAGAGTAATTACACTTCAGCTGGTGCATACATGTGTGTACTGTGAATCAAATTATTGAAACACAAAAACAAGAGGTATAATACGTCACCCCAGTAATGTTGTGTATCTGACTGAAAACTGCGCAAGGCAATCTTAATGTTACGGTTAATACGTTGTACTAAATTTGCCCGTCGATGGTATGGGGCAGTTTGAACCATTTTTACTCCCCATATAAAGTTCAAATCTCTGAATTTTTGCGACAAGAAATGCGCAGCGTTATCTGTTACTACATATACGGGTGCGCCAAAAACACTATACAACCATTGCATTACAACTTTGCAGATTTCAACTGCCTTTATGATGCGTATTGGAAAAAACAGACAAAATTTGCTGAAACTATCTATTATTACTAGGACATAGACATAACCCGATGTACTCCAGGGCAACGGACACATGACGTCTAAATACAAACGATCCCAAGGATACGTGGCTACCATACCCGCATACTGGCCTTCTGGTTTTTGATAAATTTTCGTGGTAATATTTTTAAACACCATCGCCCTCAAATTTTCAAGTACAAAAACTCTGAATTTTCCTCGTCTTGTCCATTCACCTAGAAAACCTTTACGGATAACATACGGCGAAGTTCCATTCTTAATTTCAGACAAAATCTGCTTACATTCCTGATCAGCATTTTGGTATTCTTTAATGTCAGTAAACACACTTGGGAGTTTTTGTAACGTATTCAATTTTGAAACGCCTGTGTTTCCTAGTGCTGGCCTTGACAGCTGACTATCGACGCTCGCTACACTTTCTACAGATGCCCCATTCTTCACCTTCTCGTCGTCTTGCTCAAACTCTTCGGCGCAATACATTCGTGACAACATGTCTGCAATACATTCGCGACAACGCGTCTACTACCGAATTATCAAACCCCGAGAATGTGTTTCACATTAAATTTGAAACAGGCCAATCTTACCAGCCAATGGGCCAACCTGCCTGCAGGCTTTTGCGATTTTAATAACCAGCTGACTGCTTGGTAGTCCGTGTACAACATGAACGGTGCATGATCCAAATAATCTGCAAACTTTTCCATAGCCTAAATACAACTTAACCATTCTTTTTTATAAACAATAAATTTACGTTTTGCTTGAGTCAATAATTTACTGGTATACGCTCTCGGTACAAAATGACCACCAATATTTTGATTTAAACACGCTCCTATTGCTACAGAACTGGCATCGCAGTGCAAAAAGAACTCTTCGGAAAAATTTGGTAAATGCAAAATAGGAGGATTTACTAACATATCCTTATGTTTTTTAAAAGCATTTTCCTAGTCTTCGTCCCACTGAAACGGCACATTTTTTCTTTTCAGTTTATTTAACTGCTCTGCGAGATCGGAAAAATTCGGAATAAACTTATTATAAAATGCTACCATACCTAAAAATCTTTTCACTCCTCTTACAGTTTTAGGCTGCGGGAAATTTACGACTGATTTCACCTTTTCCGGATCTGTTCGCAAACTACCTAAGGTAACTACGAATCCCAAATAACGCACATGTTGTGCCCAACGTATCTTTTCCGGATTTAGTCAGCCCGGTGTTATGCAACGCGTCTATACTAGCCGCAAGGGTTGAAAATGTTCCTCTGACGTATTCCTGTATATGCACACGTCATGTAAGTACGTGAATACAAACTCATATAGATATTTCCCTAACACGTGAGTTAACACTCTAGACATACACTGGGGTCCGGAAATTACTCCCATCGGTAAACGTGTCCACTGGTACAAACCCCACAGTGTACAAATGCTAACAGTGCCCTATTATTGGGATGTAGCTCACACTGTAAGAATGCCGAATTTAAATCCAATATAGTGAGATACTTTGCCTTGTGCAAATGTTGAAATACCGTTTTCATGATGGGTACCGGATAGGAATCCACATACAATATTTTATTTATTTTCCTATAATCACTGATTATTTTTAACTCTCCGGGAGTTTTCTTAGGAAATAGAAAAGACTTGATTGCGCATGGACTTTCCACGATTCACAGCTCTTGCAATTCTGTGATCAAATTTAAAAAAATTTTAACATTAGGTGCTGACACACAATATGGCATGTACACTATGGACCCATTATCTTCCAGTTTTAATTCTATTGGAATCTGTTTACAATGCCCTAGCTTCGCCGTAAGTACATCTTTATATTAAATTTTAAGCTATTCTGACGCATTCGCTACCTCTTCAAAATGCTGAAGCAACTGAATTTTACGGAAATGAAAAGATTTTACATGCAAATTTACTACCATGTCGGGGGAAAAATTGAACCGTAATTCCTTCTTCGCTAAGTCAATGATTGCGTGCTGACGGTAAGGTAGCGGAGCAAAGTGGTGTTCATTAAGGTTGGGAGCAGGACAGGTAAATGTTCTGTAGATTTTCACCAACTCATCTACTTGTACATGACGGGTGCTAGGTATTTCAAGTGAAATACTAACTAACTAGCATAGAGCAGACTATTCTCCTCTTCGGGTCGTGTGCCGACGACCTACAGGCGGTGTCCTCTGGTGCTTCGACTGTCGTGATTAATACAAAATCATTTATGTTACTGAAACCCTGCTCAGTGAGATCATGGGGCAGCGCAACACACCATAATTAGTTGTACGTAGATAAAAACACTAAAAGATAATACAAAACACTGATACATAACCCTTAATGATTGGCAGGAAAGGTGGGGGCCCGCACCCCTATTGCCCATACGCAACCCTAATGAGAATGCACACCAATTTATATTGAATCATTGGGTTTTATTTATAGCAAACTCATATAGATGTTTTTTACTGACCTATATTAACTACCTCTGGAAAGTGTGTGAAGACGAAAGGGGAGCAAGAATGCTGATGGAGTCCGGAACCATGACTAACATGGTTCCGGATTTAACCCGCCGGCAGGGTGACACTGTACAAATGGCCCGAAGGCGACAAAGAACTTACGTGAACACTTAAGCCTTCCGGGCAATGCTATTCCATGGGAAGGGAGGAGTGGAGAATCTTGAGCGGTTGCGAAGTAAACAAAGGTTCCGGTAGATTAATGTCTATTGCTGTGAAGTGGTTAGTGAACAAAGATGAAGCGCCGCCCAAGTACGCAAAATGCGACCTCATCCGTCAGCACGTCCAACTACTCGAGACACCATGGTATGACTAACTGTCCTGTGTAGCGTGCCAGCCAAGGTTTGGCAGGCAGGCCAGCCACACTGACTATTTCCTTACACTCTCAAACTCCAGAAACACATCCACGTTACCTTAAATGCTAAAAAACTTACAAAAACAATTAACCTTGGCACAGGAACCGTTTAATTGACATATTACACTGTATGAAACGAAATGTGAATGAAACACATGAAAATGATAATTAATGAAAAATACAAAACACTGTAATTAAGGCCCACAGGGGCATCAAAATATTATAGGGCTCCTTGATTGGCGGTTTCGTGAACGGGCATCCTTGAGCATTTCTTAGTTAAGCTTGATTACACTTAGGTCCAAATTTGCAGGGTCTCCTTTTAAGACATGTGCATGATGGGCGCACGTGGCTTGCTCAACACTTGCACATTCCTGCTCATGTCAGGAGTGCGCACTCGTAACTGAGGTCTTCACGGTTCGACCGCTGCAGTGCTCTCTCCAACCGGTGTGCACTAGCGCCCGATAGAGTGCTGTTAGCTACACAGCTGCCGGTGGTGACAGGCAAACGGGCTAGGGGGAAGCGGATGGCATCAAATGCCCTCCCCCCCGCAAGCGAGTCTGTTTGCAGCTGGCGACTCACTCGTAGCAAGAGCATCTCCTCTGCTCCCTGCAACGAGGATGCCGCATGTAGGCCTCTCTACGTGCTGGTGGTCTGTTTTTCCTTGGCTGCTGTGTACGAACCTGCACTCTCTGGAGCGCTGTGGTGCTACTGCAGGTGGTACATTTACACACTGGCGCTATTCGCCTCTTGGGACGTTGGAGAGGTAGCGGGCTGGCCAACTCGCCACTCTTGCTGTCCTCACTGCTTACCCCTCCAATCTCTTCGCTGCTGCAGTTGTGTCGTGTCCGGTTGCGACCCGGTAATAGCATTCCACTATGTCGGGTCCTGCCCCGAATTTATGGTGCGTTGTCTTCCTGCAGGCTTACAGGTGGTGTCGCCAGGGTGGGATCTGCTTCTTCCCCTTACCCGTCCTCTTCTGGTAGTACCGATGCTGTTTCCAGCTCTTCTTGTTCGATGGTATGTCTCGATGGCCAATCCCCATCGGACCTGTCAACGTCGGCTACCGGGCTCACCCTGTCGGCACCTTTGCCTCGAGTGGCTCCGGACCTCCTGCATCCTCTGCCGGTACACTTTCTTGAGATACTGCCTCACCACTCATCTACGGACGGTGACCAGGGGACTCGTCAGCGCCGTCGCTGTCATAGGGCTCCTGGTGGTCCTTGCTTCTCGCCGATGGTTCTGGCTCCTCTCGTTCTATATACACCCTGGCATTTCTTTCTCCCTGCATCAGTGCAACGTTGCCGTCCCTCTTAGATGCAGCGACCTGCTCGTTCGTGGCGCTATCGTGACGCAGACCCATGGTAAACTCTGTGTCGTTCGGCATCGACGCCCTACCTGCTTTAGTTGGTATGACCCCTCCTTCAGGCCCTGGACCACTTTCCGCTTCACTATCTCTCCTGAGGTGCTCGTCCTGAGCATGGCTGTGCTGGCCGCTTCGGGGCTCGCCCCCATTGTTCTCGGGAGTGCTCTCAGCCGCTGCCGAATGTCGTCATGGTGGATCCTTAGCGTCTTGCAGCCCATCCTGACCAGGTATGTCGTCGGGCCCAAGGTCTTTACAACTTGGTAAGGCCCTGAACAGCGTTGTTCCAGCCCCGTGCAAAAGTTCTTGTAGGCCATAGACTGCGGATGAACTCGGACTTTTACTGCCTCTCCTACCGTTAGTGTTGTTGGTGGTTGTTTGGTTTCTGGCAACCAGCGATTCGCATATCTCACCTGCAGATCCCATTGTTCGCGATAACGGCGCCTGCATCCCTCGTCTCGCACACCACTTGTTTCTGTCTCGCTATTCTCTCTCTCGCGTGGACAATTTCTTTCGCTCGGCAGTGTTATATTTCTTCCTAGCAGGACTTGTGCCAGGGTTTGTCTGGTCGTGGCATTTACTCTCTGCTTGAGCATGAAGAGTGCGCCGGGCAGGTTTTCGGCCCAGCTGTTATGGTGCTCACCCCCACGGAGCCGGAGTTGCTACCCTTCAACTCCTGGTTGTGCCTCTCTGTGTGGTTCGCATGGGGATGGTAAATAGCACTTTTTATGTGCCACACTCCCCAGGTAGTACAAAGTTTATGCCATCTTTTCCTGGTAAATTGGGATCCATAGTCCGTAAGTAACTCTATCGGATATCCCCAGCATGTGAAAAATTCAGTTACTATGCATTTCGCAATCTGCCCGGTCTTAGCATTGTTTACCAGGTAAGCTTCAAATCATTTCGAAAAGCTGTCTGTTGCTACTAATATGAATCGCCGTCCGCTGGCTGTCTTCCGATAATGTCCCATGATATCTAAACAGACTGTTTCAAATAGTAGTTTAGTCGGCCTTGGCTGTTGTTGATTTCTGTCAGACCGCCAGGATTTGAACAAATTACATTTGTGATGTCTGTGTACCTAATTTCTGACATTATGAGTGCCACCGGGCCAGAAAAACTGTTCGAAAATGTTTTTAACTGTCTGCTCGGCTCCCGGGTGACCTGCCGTTATGCTCCCATGGGCATGTTCAAAAACTTTTTCCCTATGACTAGGTGGTACGTACAGTCTCCATTTTGTATCGTCTTGCAGTGATAACATCTCAATACGCCCTTCTACACATTTCCATCTGTCCACATGTTCCTTTTCACATCGCTCTTTCTTCTCTCTTGCAAACTCACAAGATTCCTGTGCTATCACTATGTCGCAGTACAAATCTCCTATCAGTTGGTCATTCTCTCTTACCATTATCCTGTTTATGCTGGCCTCCGTAACCAGTTCTGTAGTAATGGGGGATAATACCTCCTCCCATTCAACATCGTCTGTGACCGTTACTTTCACTTCTGGCGCCCGTGATGTGTCTGCTGGCTCATTCTCCTTTCCCGGTACATGTTCGATAGCAAAATCGTAAGCTTGCAGCAAAAGTGCCCATCTCGTAAGTTTGCTCCTGGCTTCCCGCTTGTTGTTGAGCCCTACTAGGTAGAGATTATCGGTTCACAACATGAACCTACGATATTCTATGTACGGTCTATACTTTCGTATCGCCCATATCACGGCTAGACAATCTCTTTCATTGACATCCTATCTGCGTTCGGTACTTCCCAATTTCGCAATCGCGAAGTCGATTACCCTTCTCTCACCTGTGTCGCTGTACTGGTAGAGCATGGTGCCCAGCCCCTCCTGACTGGCATCGGTCTACAGGTAAAGGTGTCTTGTTGGATCATACCATGCTAGAGTGGGACATTCTCGGAATTTTTCTTTGATCTGCAAAAAGACTGTTTCCTGTTCGCTGCCCCACACGTACTACTTGTGTGGAAATAGCAGGTCTCTGAGGGGTGCGATGATGACTGCAAAACCCTGTACATATTCACTTAACCAATTCATTAGGTCGAAGAATTTATGTAGTTGTTTATGTGTATTTAGTGGTGACTGATTCTCAATCATCCCCAGCTGTTCGGGGTTTGGTTGGTTTCCTTGCTCATTCACCCCATGGCCTAGAAACTCCAGATCACTCTTGCCAAGCTGGCATTTCTTAATGGCACACATTAATCCATTTATCTCTAATCTCTCGAGTAGAAGTGACAGGTGTTTTAGATGTTCCTCCCATGTCTCCGACCATATGACTATGTTGTAGAGATAGGTGTGTATGAATTCGCTATCATACCATCGAGGACCCATATCATCATACTCTGGTATGTTGTGGGGGTACACTTTAGCCCAAAAGGCATGGCACAGAACTGATATCGTCGGCCGTCTGGGGCGGTAAAGGCGGGCATTTTCTGGTCCTCCTGGTGTACTGGTATTTGCCAGTAGCCACTTCACAAATCGAGGGACGATGTGATTCTGGCCCTCCCGAGTTTGCTAATGGCATCTTTGGCACTTATATAGGGTGGTATAGCAATGCACATCACCTGGTTGATGGGCCTGAAGTCCACACAAAACCTCCAGGTCCTATCCTTTTTCGGCGCGAAAGTTATGGCAGAGTTATTCAGGTCCTAGTCGGTTCGATTACCCTGTCTGCAAGTATCTCGAATATCTGGTGCTTATTCTTCCATCAGAGTTCCCCATACATCCGTTATGGTCGCACCTGTCTATTCTTTGCAACTCGCCAAAGAACGTGTCCCAATTATACGTGACCTGCTTGTGGGGTAAGGGTTGTGTACTGCACTGCTTGTATGAAAACATTAGCCCTTTAATTGTTTACAACTCGTTTCCATTCAAACACTCCCTATAGCAGTTACTACACAGTTAGTACTTTAATAAGAATGTGTACCGACCTGGACAGAGCAGGTTATTGCACCAATTTGTTGTTTGGTTGTTTGAAATGCCAATATTGAATTTAGTTTCCAAAGTTTCTAGTTCATTGTTCACTCGCTCTTCTCTTTCGCAGTTGTTCCCGAGGTAGATGCTTGTGCTGGATTACCGGGCAGACTTACAGTATGTAGAGTCACACTCGTATTTGGCAATGAAGTCCTCCGGTTGTAATCGCAAGCACTGCAGACAGAGAAACTCGACGGAGTTACTACTGGTCCGGCCAGCCATTGTGTTATTGTTTCAGTCCACGTGGTCTCAAGAGAGTCCGCGCAGATGTGCGGCATGTGGGAGCATGGTCGGGAGCGGGTGACGCTAGGCACGGTGCAGGTGACGTCACAGCACGGCACTCCTGCTTGGCGCTGCGCGAGGTAGGGGTCAATGCATGGCAGGCACGCAAAGCTGTTTTCCTCCTTCGTCCTCCTCGAGCATGCACAACACAGGCAGAGGGGAAGGAATTGCAGCAATTTTGTCTGCTCAGCGCATGGGTGGAGGGAGCTTTCTGACATCATGGTGCACTAAGATGTCCACTATCCCTTGTCCTTCTGCTTTCTCCCTCTTGGTATTCGTAATGGTGGTGTTCTTGCGGATTCCACGTGCTTTCCCTTTGCGCCATGTGTGTAGACTTCCTGGTATCCTGGACGTCCCGACGGTATCCCATGGGTCCAGATGTGGACAGCAGATGATGTTTATGCCTCCTCGATGTTGGCGTATGTCAAGGAAAGTAGAAAATTTAGAAAAAACTTCAACGGGGTTTTGAAAAGGAATTTTGCTGGTATGACACGACCCTAAGTTGGGAAAGCCATTTGACGCCAAGGTAGGGGAGTAAAGTGGTGTTCATTAAGGTTGGGAGCAGGACAGGTAAATGTTCTGTAGATTTTCACAAACTCATATACTTGTACATGACGGGTGCTAGGTATTTCAAGTGAAATACTAACTAACTAGCGTAGAACAGACTATTCTCCTCTCCGGGTCGTGTGCCGACGACCTACAGGCGGTGTCCTCTGGTGCTTCGACTGTCGTGATTAATACAAAATCATTTATGTTACTGAAACCCTGCTCAGTGAGATCTTGGGGCAGCTCACACACCCATAATTAGTTGTACGTAGATAAAAACACTAAAAGATAATACACATAACTGATATATAACCCTTAATGAGTGGCGGGAAAAATATGGGCCTGTGCCCCTATGGTCCGTACACAACCCGAATGAGAATGCACATCATTTTACGTTAAATCATTGGATTTTATTAATACCTCCTCCAGGAAGCAAACTTATACACGGTTCCAGACTTAAACTGCCGGCAGCGTGACACTGTATAAATGGCCCGAAGGCGATAAAGAACATACATGAAAACTTAAGCCTTCCTGGCCGATGCTATTCCACGCGAAGGGAGGAGTGGAGAATCTTGAGCGGTTGCGAAGTAAACAAAGGTTCCGGTAAATCAATGTCTATTGCTGTTAAGTGATTAGTGAACATAGATGAAGTGCGCCCAAGCGCGGGAAAAGCAACCCCGTTGGTCAGCACATCCAACTACTCGAGACACCATGGTATGAATTACTACCCCACACGCATGTTGGCCTAGATTTGGCGGGCAGGCCAGCCACACTGACTATTGCCTTACACTCTCAAACTCCAGAAACACATTCACGTTACTTTAAATGCTACAAAACTTACAAAAATCATTAACCTTAGCACAGGAATCCTTTAATTGACATATTACACTGGATGAAACAAAATGTGGATGAAAAACATGAAAATGATAATTAATGAAAAATACAAAAGTCTGTAATTAAGACCAACAGGGCATCAGAATATTGTAGGGCTCATTGATTGGCCGTTTTGTGAACGGGCGTCCTTAAGCATTCCTTAATTAAGCTTGATTCAACTTAGGCCCAAATTTGCAGGGTCTCCTTTTAAGACACGTGTGCACAAGCGCGCATGGCTTGCTCAACACTTACACTTCCCTGCTCACATCAGGTGCGCTCTCTTCGGCCCCTGCGGCCGCACTTTTAACTGAGGTCTTTGCAGTTCGACTACTGCGGTGCATTCTCCAACCGGTGCGCACGAGCGCCTGATAGAGTGCTGGTAGCTGCAGCGGCTACCGATGATGGCTGGCAAACGGGTTAGGGGGAAGCAGGTAGCGTCAACCCGTACTAATCGATTCCTAAAATCATGTCATGTGACAAATGTTCAAAAACACGGAACGTTACTTTCCATGAAAAGTTTTCTATTTTCACTTTCATCACTGCTATTATGTTTGACGTTATCAAACCTGCATCGGCTAAGGAAAATACTACCGCCTCTCCCCATTTTAACTGCATAGTTCCAAGCGGGGCATCCTGTTCAATTCTATTCAAGGTATTTTACCTTATGAGTGTCGCTGAAGCACCCGAGTCAATCAAGCATGATATAATTAAGTTTTCAATCACAAGCTCTACATACAGTAGACTATTTTTGTCACATAGATTTGTTTTTGTGAACGCGCACATTCCTGCAGGTGTTCCCTTTAACGGACAATTCAAATTTAAATGCCCAGGATTACAGTATCTGAAACAAAAAATATATTTTACGGTTTTACAACCCTCAGACTTAGCAACACTTTCTGAGTTTACTTTTACGTCTGACTGGCCCACGTTTTCAAGCAGATTTTCATTCCCGTCACTATCCAATCTCTTATAGAAACTTTTTTCCATTGTATAATTATTTCTAAAACAAATTTGACATTTTTGTTTTAACTTTTCCTGCACAGAATTTCCTTCGCCTTTTTGCGTTTTATAAAAGCATTTAGCCATCGGGTGATTGGTACGAGAACATATTTGGCATGGCAATTTAGGGGTTACTACTTTAGGGCCGCTTTGCTTACAATCACCAATCGTTAATTCCACTTGAATTACTAAAATTAATAATTCATTTTATGTTTTCGGATTTGAAGCAAATGTGAAATATTTACTATTTGCCGGGAACAGATTAAAAAACAGTATTTCCACCAAATCTGCTTCCGCACACGACAAACCTAACACTTATACGCATCTAATAGTCTCACTGACAAACTGCTGCATTGAATCATTTGGACTTTGAAATCTTTCCAGTATTTTCATACGTTGGTTCGCGATAGCCACCAATGAACGTGTCCGCCTCAACATTTCCAGACTTAACTCATTAAATGGCATATGTTCATTTATCGCCTGCCCCAATACATTTTGCAAAGACTCTGGCACTTTGAACATTACAGTATCATACAAAAGCACGATCTCACAAATATTTAAAAATGCGATTGTAGCCATTTGCACCAAGAGATTACTACTAACTTTAAATTCAGTCTGCGTACTGGCTCAATACTCTCAACCAAATGAGGTGGCAAATATTCGATATTTTTTAAGATGCTAACTGTGTCGAAATCATCCGCTTGTTGAGCAGCTACGTCACCTTCCCTCACCACGTACCGCATTTGCTGGCGCTGCATCTCAATACTGTCGTCCGGCTTGAACGACACCCCTGCATCCGTCAAATTTTTTTGAAGAGTTTCCTTAGTCATTCGCTGAATCCGCGATGTACAGATACCTGTAGAAGTCTTTTTATGAATGAGTTGATGCACCACTACTAATAAAAGTCACTCTCATGACTATTGGAACAAACCTAAAGGAGTTTGTACGATTGTGCAACTTGACAAAATTCCTAACTTTATTTTCCCTTTTAACTTCTCTGCATTGAGGAATCAGAGAAGCACAGATTTATCTATCCTATATGTGATGGTGTTTGCCAATACATACAGGACGAAGTCCTTGTCTCAACTTCTTCCTGAATGTAGGTGTTTTAAGTTGGAAAACAGCTTAGAGCCCCCCCCCCCCCCAAATGATTCCAAAAAAAAAAGTTTTGGTTTTGTTCCAGTGAAAAGGTTTGAAAATAATTAGTTGCCTTGGTTTTTACATCAAAATAGAACCATTTACATAGTTTTTCCCCAAAATATTACAATCAATAAATGTTATATAAAGACATAGTTTACCCACTGATTACATTTAGTAAAAAAAAGGTATCAAAAATAATTCTGTTTAAAACTTCCCCCAAAATCTACATTTTTAGAAGATTACATCTCTTTCGAGCTATGTGCAGGTTACATATAATTATTATGCTTTAAACCATACTTTACTAAAATGGCAGTAAGGCCCTCCTTCCACAACCTAGATTGTTGACGGAACAGCAGTTAGTGTGCAAGTGAAAACCCTGTGCTGTCTCCCCGAATCTGGGCGAGACACCTGTATTTATATTTTATTTTAAATCTCCTAGAACATTACAAAATGATCTTCACTCCATCGATATTCAGAAGTACTGAAAGGGCACCCTGGTTGCATGTGACTGATTGGCAGGCGTCATGTGGTCAAGGTGACATATAGGGGAAGGGAAGACAGTCATAGACTTTGTGGGCGGTAGCGGCCCCGTGGCGCCCATACTTGCAGATCAACAGGTCCGCCCAGCGGACGTGAGGTGTGGAGCTCGTTAAACACACCCCCGTCGCAGCGACGGTAAGCCGTCTCAAACTGCCAACATTTTCTCAACTTTATATGGCACCGTCGGTTTGACTTTCGTTCGATGTGCAGGGATAGCCGTCACAGACTCCTCAATGGCTCATTAGCCCGACAAAATATATTTTTTCCTTTTGCTTCCAAAGGTTAACTACAATATTACCTAACAAATAATTTCTGTGTTTAAATAAATTCAATGCCTAAGTGGGCGAAAAAGTGCAAAATGTATAGTTGAGTGCTCTTCAAAAGCTCATTAGCTCATTAAGAATCGTTTGTGCCTTTTGCTCCCAAAATTTTGCACATGAGTTTCATTAAGGCACATTCTACAATGACACACAAGGATAAAGATTCCGGAAGAGGATGTGTGACACACTCCGTTTCAATGTACAATAACACGTATGTGTTAGCAGATAACGTACAGATACACATAAAAAAACTTGAAATTTCTCAACTCTTCTGTGTTTATGAATCTGTGTAGCCAATAGGAATCGAGTATTTGGTTTGTTGCTATTCGCTTTTGTGGCCATTGTGGTATACATGGCAACAAGTGCTTCGATTTGCTCTGGCGATAGTAATTTTTGTTTTAATAAATAAGTGATCATCGTTCGGCACTAGAATTTGCAAAAATTTTAACAGTGTAAAAATATACAAAATCAGATGTGTATATTATGAAACCTGTATCAGTAATTTGCCAAACCTGAGTTTTTTCGATTTCGTAAGTTGCAAGACTGTACATTTATTCGTACTGTAGAATGGCTCAAATTAATCCCGAGACGTCGGCTTATTCCACTCGCGTTTCCGAGTTTGTTTTCTTATGTATCCATGCATTGTAGAACGGGCCTAACTAGGGTTATTTTGGCTCATTTTTCACTAGTTTTGTCTTAAAAAACTGTGTAAACAGACCAAAAGCTAAAATATATTATTTTTCAAAAAGAGTGTTATTGAATTGAAGAGATGTCCTTCAGTGTGTCAAAATGTGGTAGGAACCCGCCACATATTCTAGCCAGCCATTTTGATTGTTGTCAGATGCTCCGAAAGTGGTAAATTAAATGCTGAGGAGTGGTGAGGTCTGGAGTGAGGCGTTTTGTTGGAAATAGGTTTGTTACCCGAGGCGTCAAGTATCATCCAGACATGATGCCATGATGTGATGGGAGAGGTGACTCTGCTTTCACTCAGGGTCGTGCGGCCGATGACCATTGACTACAATCCTCTCACCTGTGCTGCTACACTCGTCTGTAGAATTTGGTAAAACTGATATGCGTCTTGTGCAGTGAATTATTAGGGATATCCACATATATTACTCTGCGAAATCCTGAAAACACCTCAATAATACTTAAGTGTAAAGTTAAGACACACGTGCGTTTTGGGGGGGGGGGGGAATTGTAGGGGCCCATACCCTGAAATGCCTTGCGACTTACGGGGATAAAACACTCAGTTCCAACATAGTGACATCTATTCGGTATTTATTACACTTACCACCAGGGGAAACACTTTACAATTGCAAGCCATATGGTTACCGGTCGGCAGTGGTGGAACACTACAGTGGAGCAAAGGCCCGTGCATGGTTTAATAGTGTGTTACGCTTCCCCAGGCAATGCAAACACTGGGGAATGTGAGAGGCGGTGTCCTGGGCAGCAGAAACGAAACGATTCCAGTTAATTAAACAGTCTATTGAAATTAAATGATCAGTGCAAAATATGAGGACCGCCCAGGAGCGAACCGACAGTACACGCGACCTGCCTCTCTGAGTATTCTGCATCTAGTGCATTTCCAACATGGTGTGCCTGCCAGTGTTGCCGCTCACGCGTGCCAAAAGGTACTACTTTGTCAATTGCACTTTGCAAAATAATATACTCCCCTGCTGAAAACTGCTCTTACATGCTAACAAAAACCCTTTTGCATAATGATGAACATATTACCCTTGCAAAACATGTGAAATGAAGTGTGGATGACTACACGTGGTTGTGGTGCATTTGAAAACATAATGAGAATAACACTTTGCAATGCAATGTAGGGCAATGTTTTAGGATTGCGGGTGTCCTGTTGAGCACATGTGACCGTGCATCACCACCCTTGCCTTGTTAAGCTCTTTTTAGGAATAGTTGTATGGTGGTACCATTTCTTGTATCCTTGTGCGCTGGCACATGTGGCTGCTTGGCCAATGTCCCAGCTCCACGTTTCACTGTGTCACCTGTAACACTTTGCACTGCACCTTCACTTGTGTATCGCTGGTCACCGACATGCTACTGCTAGTTATAGAATGCGACTCTCTGTAGCAGTTGCTGGGTACAGCGGGCAAACGATCTAAGAGCGAGGGCTTAGCACACGTCAAATGCCCCCTCCCCTTTTTTGAGACAGTTTGCAGCCATTCTTGCTCCATGGTAACAGGCACACTGCCTCCTGTCGACTTGCGTGTTCTTCTTCAGCAGCCTGCGGAGTACCTCGTGACACCACTGCAAATCGTGCAGGTTGCCGGCGGATGTCTCCACATCCGCGACCGACGCAGGACATACGATCTGGCCGACTCGTCACTGTAGTTATCACTACTCCCGTTGCTCTCCTTGCTCCTTCGTTGCATCTTCACTTGCTCTTGCTCGCTGCTCTCCTCTTGCACATGTTCTCCACTGTGGAGCGACCTGTTCCTCTGTGCCCGAGTGATAAAAGGGTTGGTGGGGGGAGGTGGTTGAACCACCCCGCTGTGATCCTCTAGCTCTAACGTGCTCACTTACTCTTGTGTGTGAGGTTTCAACACTTTCCGGGTGCATCGCGATGCCGGGCGTAGTACCATCCTCTAGTGCCCTCCTCGGTGGAACTGCAGCCACCAGTCACGGTGCTGAGAATTTGACGGTGTCGTTGGAAGGCTGTGCCCCATAAAACGTGTTGGGGGAAGCCTTCTGACGCCCCCTCCTGGCTTCCGGTGTGTCGGGCGTCGTCGGGCTTCCTGCACCTGTTGCTGCGAGTCCTTGTGAGAGTGCTGACACACTTTCTACTCCCCTCTGACTTGCTGTTTGCTCGGCATCGATATCGCCATCAAACATCGTCGGGGCCAAAATCCCCCCCCCCACATTCATGTACACTGCATTTGTTGCTGCTGCATTTGGTGGTGTGTTCCTGTTTGCCATTCTACTTAGGGTCATGACTTCTGCTGCTGCTGCTGCTGCTGCTGCTGCTGCATAGTCCCTAGTGCTCTGACTCTTCTTGTTGCGGGTTCTGTGGGACACTGTGATCTCAAGCTTCGGTGAGACTTGTGTCACTGGCAGTAGGCCTCCTGTGCGAAGTACGGACCCACCTTCCTCCTAACTTACTTGCTCGCGGAGCTCGGCACGCTGTTCGCCATCGTGGGGCTGCGAGGTACCAGGCACATTTGCTTTTGCTACGTCTTCAGAAATTTGCAGTATGTCGTCCTGGAGTGCTCTCACTTGTTAGCGACCCAATCGGACCATATATGTGTTCGACCCGATGCTCCTTATGATCACATGTGGACTGTTCCAATTCGCGACCAGGCGTATACAGAAGACGTTCTGCTGGGCGACTGACTACGAGTGTGTTCGAAGGTACACCTGTTGCCCTTCCTGCAATGCAGGTGGTGGTCTCTTACTTTCCGGGACCCACCTGGCCACATACCGTTTCTGTTGCTCACATTGATCGCAATGTCTTTGCCTGCGATTTTCTTTCTGTTGTCCACTGCTCTCGTTAATGCTTGTCGCCGTGTTTCTCGGACAACTTCGCTCACCTGGCAGGGCTAGGTTCTTTCCTAATAACAAATCAGCAGGTGCTCTCCCAGTGGCAGCATTCACGCGTTTGCAGAGGGTAACCAAGGTAGCATGCAGATGCTCAGCTCAGCTGCTGTGCTGATTACCCATATGGAGTCGTAACTGTGTTTTTTAAGTCCTGGTTGCGACACTCCGTGGGATTGGCTCGTGCGTGATAAACTGCTGTTTTCAATTGTTTCATCCCCCACCAGGTGCACACCTACTGCCACTTCCTGCTTGTAAATCGTATGCATTTTTAGGTAAGAATTTGCTTCGGATATCCCCACCTTGCAAAGAACCTATTTTGTAGTGGTTTTAGTATATTTGCGACACATGCACTACTAAATGCATAGGCTTCAATCCACCTGGAAAAGTTATCGGTGACTACAAGGATGAATCGCAAACCCCCTGCTGACCTGGGGTAAGGGCCTATGAGATCGAGACTGATTATCTCGAACTGTCTTTTTGGCATGTGCGGCTACTGTTGTTGTGCGCCATCTGTGTTGCATGATTTGAAGTGCTGGCACTTCTGACAACTCAGTATGTGATGTCATGCATCACATGATAGGCCAGGCCAGAAAAACCTTTCTCTTACATTGTGTATTGTCTGGTCTGTGCCTGGATGTCCTAGCATGTGCTTGCACAAAACCCTTCTCTCGAATTGCTGTTGGTACAAATAACCTCCATTTGTTGTGATCCTGTGGAGAACACATCTCAACCTGCCATCTACTACAAGCCATTGCTCGACATTTCTGTGCGCACATTATTGCATTTGTGTTTGCACAAATGTGAAACTCATTTGCACTGTCTCCACTTCATTATAAAACAAGTTTACTACGATTTCTGCCCTCACAAAGTCTACTTGATGCAACTGTGCTTCGCATAGCTGTTTCTGCGATTCCGGCAGAAGGGTCTCATTTCATTCCACGTCGTCAAACACTGTACTGTTTGCCTGGCCCAGTTTAAGGCACAAAATTTCTGAATATGTGCAATCGTGTGACCTGTGTCCAAAGTGTAATCAGGCTCAGAATGCATCTTGGAGCACAGTTCATCTTGATATATTTGGACACTTAGTTAGATCGAAGAAGGGAAATGTTTGTATTTTATTCGTGTTGGATACATTTACCAAGTTTGTTACTCTGTTAACACTGGGAAAGAGTCGTCCATTGATAAAGCTCTCACTGATAAGGTTTGTAAGGTTATTAATGTTCCTGTTGATGTTGTTAGTGATAATGCTAAGTACTTCACTTCTAATGTTTTTAAGAACATGTGTTTACGTTGGGCTATCAAACATTTTACTTCCAGTCCCTACTATCTCAAAGGCAATCAGGTAGAGAGATTTAATAAGATATCTGAAGGCATGCGTAACCATTTTCTATAATCAGGACCATACTAAGTGGGATAAGGATTTTGATTTTATTAATGTAGGATTCAATAGCACTTTACATGGATTCCATGGAAGTTCCTGATTCACTTCCTTTCTTTGGTCACTATCTTAGCTGTACCTTGCTTAATATCTGAAATATTCCCCCTTTTCTCTCCCCCTTTGGTGATGCTGACCATGATCGCATGCTTGACGAGGTCCACCGTAGGCTCGGAACAGCGAAGCTGTAGGTTACAGCTAAGATGGACCAGGGTAGGTTGCCAGTTAATTTAAAGTTAGGGGACCTGGTTTTATGTATAAATTATATGTTGGAATATATGGGGAAGGATATAACAGGGATGCTTTAACCAACATTTCTGGGTTCCTTTTAAGACTTGTAAGTTTATAGGCCCTAATACTGTTAGCCTTGTTTCGTACAACTCTGATCTCTCATTGCACGTTGTTTGCATGTCCCTTTTACTGTCATTTTGGTTGTTTTGTATCTCCTTTTCATATCCGTTGTTATTTTTCTTTGTTCCTGTCTTCCCACCGAGTTTCGCTGAGCTCACTGTGAACTGCCATCGTCGTGCTGCAGTAGTTCTGTTCGAGTCGACTGCTGGAAGAGACAGAGCTTCAGATGGTTTATTCTACTGCAAACCCCCCCCCCCTTGATGCTGGGGTGACGCAGTTCCTAGTGCTCGAAAAGATACCTGCTCTGATGGTGACGAGTTGCTCCCACTTGGCTGCCCCCTGTACCCAGAGATGACAACTTCGAGAAGGAGCTGATCACTTCTGATGTCTTTGTAAAATCAGGACTGTTCTACATGTTACTTTGAAAATCTATCCTATATTTGGACCTTTCGGCTACATTTCAGTTTCTAGTTAGGTGTCTACTAGCTTTCTACTTTCTGTACCTCTGTGTATTGTGTTGGATATTTGATAAGATGTTACAAGAGTAGTCGCCAGAGAACAGGTGGGGGTTGCGATCCTAGCGCTCGGCACACAAGTGGTATTCATTGGTTTCAACTCTGCATGGTGGTATGATCTATACTCAGCTCGGATCCCCTACCTTTTCGTCTTCTGTTTAACCACCCTCGATTTCCCCTCTGCCTGTGAGTCATATTTTGTTATTAACTGGCAAGTTTATTTAACTTGTTGCACAGCCTATGTTCCTTCTATTCTACACCCTGCTATCACCTGAACAAGTTCCCAAAGATTTGCTGCTATTAATTGCATTGCTGCACTTGTCATCCAAAATACACGAGGCCGTGATGGGGCATTTTGTAGTTTGTATCGTCACCTGAGCCATCCAATGATTGAGCTATTAAAACGATGAGTCGTGGACCAAGAGTTTGTGTTTGCTTTTTTTTTTATGTTTTAATGTCTTGTGTGGCATAGATGTGTTGCCTTGGGTATGTAGTGATGCATGGCTAAGGGGAATGAATGAATAATTAAAATATAATTACTTGGAGGGCTGGATGCAACAAAGAGTGATCTAAGACATTTAGGGTTAAAAGTTATGGTGATCCTCGTCACACAATGTATAAAAGAGAAGTGGAGGTCTTAGTCACGATAACAGTTTTATTACATGATGCCTCAGGGACACAAAATCAAAGCCACTGCCACGACTATGGTTTGGCAGACCCTTGTTTACACATTTACCTGGAGGCTTGTTGTTCTTTGAAGGTACTGGTGTTGCCAGTTGGAGACTCTGACCCTGTCATGGCAGAGCTGGTGGTCGCCTCAGAGACTCGTGAACAGTGAAGTACTCTGGTCCTGTGATGTACTGCTGACAGTGATGGGTGGATGAATGTGACTGCACAACCAGTGCTTGGCAATAACAAGTAGAGGTTATTCGCCCCTTCTGAAGGGTTCTAATATGGGATGATGAGGGCTTTCAAGTTTAATCAAGGGATGAAAGGGTGTGACAATTGCCGGAGCTGGACCATGGGGGATAGAGGTTATGTGGATATGTTAGCTTAAAAACTGAAGGTTCAGGTGGGTGCCAGCACTCAGGAAATGTTAGAGCATGATGTTGATGAAACCTTGGAGTCGTTCGGCCGCCGGCCGTGAGGCTTCCTCCATTGATCTACGTCTTGCAGGTTATGTGTCGATGAAACTTACTTAACTATATCCATGAATGCATAGACTAGTGAGGGCTGTTGGCCTCTCTCATATGCCAGCTCACACCTGGGGGCTATTCAGGTTTCCCGCATGCCATTTATAAAACATCACACTTGGAACTTACAACTGAAGTGGTCGAGACACGACCGTGAATGAATAAGATACTGGAAATACTCATCAGACAAGATTTATTCACCTCTCAATTCCCACACACGACATGCACATTTGAATTCGCAGTTCAAGTGGGCGACCACTGAAACCAAGAAACTACACGAAGCTTACATGAATTGCTGTGAAAAAATTAAGCCCCCAGTCATGAACAAACAGATTGGGGTACGAGACAGCCCTCACTCCGGACAAACAAAAACAAGGTTCTGATACAGTGCATTTAAAATAGACAGAGATACATTATGAATGGTTTATAAAACGGTGAAGGCCTGGAGCGGAACAGACATGAAGCTGTCTCGCCACATGTTCAAGAAGCTATTGTCATGGTGCCGGGCACAAGGCCCTGTGTTTGGTCGCTGCTGCGGCCAGATGTCACGTGACTTGCATGACTCACAAAATATTGAAAATGTGTAGTGAGACGAAATGACACAAAGCTTGCATTTGTTACCAAACAATCTAAGCACTCAATAATTATATAAAATATCTTCCTACTAAATAGTTTTGAGAAACTTGGCCGCTTGTGGTGTTGGGTTGCCATACTGGCAACTTAACCTTCAATGTTCGACTTGTAGTGGTGGGCACATTGCCCAAAGAAATGTTTGTAACTAAAGCTGATTATCTTTATATTCTTAATTTTTAGGGCACAACAAGTTGGCATGTACAATTATACATAAAGAAACCTTCAAATAATTTTAGTACAAAATTTGTGGCCTTTTGACACGTGGTTGGCCATGTTGCCATATATTTGGTTGATATGATATATGGATCGGACAGGGTGGGCACTGCCATGACATGGTCAGAACGTGGTCGCAAAACAAATTAACATAAAACGTAAACACAACACTCTTAACCTAACATGCTCAGTCGCAGCATCTGAAGGGCCGTCGAAGATATCCCCGCGGTCGTAGACTGTAGCACTGCTGTCGTCCTCTCATCGCAAGTGGCCGGGCGGCTTCTGATCCCTCGCTGGCGGTGGAGCTGAAGGGCTGGCTGCGGTAGGCACACGAGTGTGACTGCAGGCGTGCACACTGCATGCTCTGTGCGGCGAATTCGCTTGGAGTGGAGTGGGGGGAGGAGAGTACTGTGTCCCCTGTCTGTCCCCATTGCTCTTGCTGCTCTCAGCTCGATGTGGGGGCATAGGCCAGAGCAGAGAATGCCCCTGACACGCCGTGTGGCTGTGCCCCCGACCTCATACCAGGTGATACGCTGGCTGAAGTTGGTCGGTGCCCCGATGTTGTCACGACGCCCTCAGGTGGGCGCCAGATGCGGATCTGGCGATCCTGGCCGACCTCAGGTGACCCCTCTGACTAGTCGGATGCGACGTCATGAGACATCGGCTGTTCACTGACAGATGGTTCACGCCGACGGATGCAGGTGACGGTGCTCGCTGGGGCCGCTGTGGGCGTGGAGACGCCCAGCATCGCAGCTGATAGCCCACAGTGTTGTGATCCAGTGGGAGAAGTTGCATGGCTGTGTGATAAAAACAAATGGCATCCTGCTGATTCAGGGCTTTCCCCAGATGTTGGTGGGAGAGAGGTGTTATCTGGCATCGTGGTGCTGCCTGGTTCAAGCATCCCTGTGAAAATGGCAGTGCATCTTCAGCTTAGTTTCATCACGTAACATTTTTCGCCTTCCTTCCTGATAATCGGGTGTGGTCCACTCCAACATTCCGCAAAGCCCGCACATAACGCCATTAGGCCAGCAGATCGTGGTTGCGCATGCACATACACAAGCTGGTCAGGCTGGAAGGAAGATGGAGTATGAGTGGAATATGGCCGCCACTGTTCTGCGTAGCAGTCCTGTCTCTCTCTCCCGCAGTTCTCTCCCCCTCCTGACCCCCCTCTCTTCCTCTTCGCAGCCTGCGTGCTCCCTCGCCCCACTCGTGAACTCTCCAGGGAGAGGGAGGTCACAACCTTGCAGCAGCTGAGGATGTGTCTTGCAAGTTGCTTCGTTTACCCTTACTTGCAATGTAAACAATGCCGCTGGGAGGTGCTTAGCCCACGATGCGTGGTTGTCGCCGACTCATAGGCGCAGCTGTGTTTTAAGCTCCTGGTTCCGGTGCTTTCTCAGATTGGCCCTCGGGTGATAGATGACTGTCGTGTGATATTTTATGTACCACTTCGTGCAAAAGTTCCATCACACTCGTCCTGTAAACTGGGTGCCGTTATCGCTGAGGAGTACGTGTGGGTACCCCAGCAGGAGGAAAAACTCGTTTTGCAAAGTTTTCACAACTGTTCGGGTACTCACACTTGACAGAGGGCAGGCCTCTGTCCACTGGGAGAATAGGTCCGTTACAACAAGTATGAAGTGCTTCCCGTTCGGCATTCGCGGGTACGGGATCATCAAATCAATGCCTACAGTCTCGACTGGTTCGTGGGGATGTTGCTGTTGTGTGCCATCTCTTCGCCTGCTATTCTAACAATTGCACTGAATGCACGCACGCATAAAAGCTCTAGTTTACACTGCAACTCCTGGTCAGTGAAAATGCTTTAGAATGTTGTGTTTTGTCTGTGTTGCACCGGGATGTCCTGCTATCTCAGAGTCATGCGCGTATTTCAGAACAGCTATGTACGCCATGGCGAGCTCGTAAATACACCAGTTCTCACTGTCCATGCTCACGCGGGCTTCCACACAGTCATTAAGCACACATCACTTCTATACTGTTTTTGTTGCACACTGTTCTTCCACTTTTGTGCGACAGGGCACGTGGACTGCTGATGCATGATGATGTTACATAACTCGGGTAGCGTAGGTGGTGTGGCTGGCACAGAAATATTATTGTAGTGGACTGTTGATATGTTACTTACGTACTTTGACAGAGAAGGGGCTAGAATGTCTTCCCATTCTTTCTCGTTTCGCACAATTTCTGATCCAGCATGATATTCCGGGGGAGGGTGGCGTCCAGCCGCCCTACCCCTCTCTCTCGTTTCCCAAAACGAGTTGATTCCTCACCTTATCGGGCCTGTAGTGCTCCCACACGGGACAGTCATTGTTCCAGTGGGGCCCCCGCACTACCCGAAGGGGTGAGGCGGTTGTCTGCTCCCTGGCCATTGGCGAGTCATTGTACCTTCGGAGACTGTGGGCCGAGTCGTTGCTGTGTGCGGTTGGCTAGTCAATATTGTCTGATGATGATTCTCCCACATTCTATTGTCTGGTTCCGGATCCCAGGTTTTTCCAGTGTTGGCCTTTCGGGACTGGTGTCTCTCCTGGTTATGAGGTGGTGGGGTCTTCATACTCATGTCTAGAAGCATGACTGTCTGAATGAAGACTCGTTCGGCTATGTGGATAACTGGGGCGAGCACAGGCCGGTACTCAATTCGGGCGGTGCTGGCGATCATCACCAGAATGTCCCGCAGCGACAGGGTCGGTTGGTAGGTGCGGATGAGGCTTATATTCTGAGTAGCGAAGTCTAGAGGCTTTACTCTCTCTGTTCCTCCAGGATGCTCTTACTGCAAAACATGCCATGAAGGTGATGTGAAATTCCTCCCAAGTCATGCCATAGTAGCCGATTCCGCGCCACCAGCTCTTCGCATCGCCAGACAAACTGTCGCCAATGCAGCTAGGCCAGTCAGCCTTGACATCTCTGTTCCTGCATATGCGGTCGTCGCAGTCTTGCAAGAACCATAGTGGACCTTCACCCACAGCCCCTGCATATGTAGACAGTGACTGGAATCGTACCGGTGTCGTCTGAGGGTGCTGGCACATGATCAGTCGGTCTATGGTGTGATGCATCGAGGTGGCAAGTGGAAGATATACAGTGTGGTTGTATGCCGGTAGGGCTCTTGGTGAATATTATGTTGGGGACAAGCTGCTGGGAGATGACATCATGCCCATCGGAATCCATGTTTGTTGCGATTCTGGCTGTGGCCGTTCTGGACGATGAAAAATTCCCTGAAAGACAGAGTTCAGTTCTGGTGGTGGTACATATACTTGTTGATTCAGGAACGTTGGTTCGATCTTGACTTGCAATGTGTGCATGACGGCATGTGGTGCCAGTGTGTGTGTGCAATCGATACAATTTGACTCGCGCCACATCGCCTCCTCCTCGGGCGAAATGCATGTTCGATGGTAGGTGCGATTACATGGTGCGCATGCGATCGTTGCGACCTCCAGTCCACTGCATATTTTGCTGTAGATTCACTTCTGCAAATTGTGCAATAACTGTGATAGCGGGTGAGATGGTTTGTTGGCAGCTCGCATAAAAGTGCAGATTGCTAGTGTACATATCGGATTCACGAAGCCTTGAAGGGTGGGTGGTTTTTAACAGTTTGTACAGAAGTCTCCGTGTTTTCCTGCCACCATTTTCGCGAGTGTGCCACGGTAGATCTTGGCATTGGCGTCGGCAATCCCTTGTTGAAATTGACTTGTGGTGAAAGACTCATGGCACATACAGATTTTCCCTAGCAAAAAGTTCAATGAGAGTGGATAACAGCTGGCTGTCATACGAAGGCACTTATTACATAGTGAAGATGATTTCCCTTTGGTTGTCTGCAATTCCAGGGCAGAAGCACAGTGCGGTTGACATGGAGAGTCCATGGTTATCGTGTTGTTGTTGTGCTTTGTCAGGCCACGTGTCCTTGCAGCTATCACCCACGTGCACATCATGGCAGGGGTGGCTTTGCCTGCCCGGCACGGCGCACATGGAGGGGGGCGGCAGGTACCTCGCTACCCTCTGCTGGGCTGCTCCACAATGGATTGCCTCCCGACATGACAGTAGTGACACACAAGATGGCAGACTTTGATGCT
The DNA here is from genome assembly GCA_029891345.1 of Dryococelus australis. Taxonomy (NCBI): domain Eukaryota; kingdom Metazoa; phylum Arthropoda; class Insecta; order Phasmatodea; family Phasmatidae; genus Dryococelus; species Dryococelus australis. The sequence goes on along the minus strand of CM056994.1, from coordinate 230,451,997 downwards.
CATCTTGGTGCCAAAATTTTCCTCTCTGTTGTATTGTCCCAATTTTTATGGTTCCTGTTCTGATGTGTTGCCATATGCCGTAGAAATTCATAATGCAAGGAGATACGTCAGTAGCGAGATGGGTAGCAGAAGCTTAACAGACCTATTGCACACGAGGGCATGTGGTCGCACATGCGGGTTTTCCAAGAGCTTGTAAGGATTCTGGTTTTCCAGAAAAAAATAGTTTAAGGTGCGGTAATGGTTAGGATGGTCTGGCAGGATATGATTGGCCCTCAGTTGCGGCGCCATTTGGATGCTTGCTGGGGCTGGACCATGGGGGATAGAGGTTATGTGGATAGGTTAGCTTAAAAAATGAAGTTCTCAGGTGGGCACCAATGCTCAGAAAATGGTAGCGCACGATGTTGAAGAAACTTTGGGGAACACAGGGACCTGACAAGTATAAAGAGTAGGCAGTCACCTATCGCTTGGCTATGTGCTGGCTGATGTGACCAGAGGATGCTGGTTTACCTACGTCAACACTGGGGTGGCTTGATGGTGCTGTATGTCTGGTGGTCGAGAGGTGGCTGCTGGCAGAACCAGTAGGCCTCAAGATGCTGCTGGTGGTCGTCCGGCCTGGGCTGGGGTTACAGCGCATGCTGAACCATGAGCAGACCAGGCTGGCAGGCACCTTTCCATGCGGCGAAGTGTGGCTACAACTGGGTGAGGTATCCCTGTCATCATCTGGAGTGCTGCACAAAGAGTTGTGGAAGGTGCTGGGGGGGGGGGGGAAACTCCACTAACTTGCAGGCAGCCTGAGTTCGTTCCCAGGGGTTATTCTGGCAGAGTGCCCTATCAGAATAGTTGCAATCTCAGGTAGTTTTGTATGCACCTTTTTGGTGTAAGGCATGAAGGTGCAAAACATTACTTCAGCAGAGGAGAGCAGACGACCATTAGGTACCTGACTAAAGTGTTCTGCCACAGCCGCAGCTGGTCCTATGTAGAGCCGTATCATTACCCCAACCGGCAACAAACAGTGCGGTGGTCGAGGATCAGGTTTTCTCTGAGTCTTTCCAACATCACTGTGGGTGTGGGCCTTAAGTCGGTCAGGCCGACCAGAACAAATCAAACACTCCCTCCGGCAACTCAAGTGGTGCAGTGGACAGAGTGCAAACTGGCCTGGTTCTTCCTCCTTAGGGGTTGTATGGCTAATGATTGAGACTCGTCCATTTAGTATCACTGGGTGCACTGAATGTGTGGCAGTTTGAACATGTGTTACGACATACGAGTCCCTGAAGGGGAGCCTGTAGTCCTACTCTAGGATGTAAAATAGTGAGCTGAAATCTCAGTCTCTTGCACCATTCTGGGAGAGCTTGGTGTCTACTAGGAATTTCGCAATCACCTAAGGAATGAAAATCAAACTAGGTAAGGAACGTGTTTATTCCGAGAGAAATACAACATGGTGGCCTGTACTACCTCCCGACTACCTTGAACTGGCAAGAAGTGAATAGACTATGCAAGTTTCCTGGTGAAAGGGACTTGGTTCTAAACTAAAGGGTGGCAGTTTCCACTAAAGAAGTGTAGAAATTTCTCTGTCTATGCTGTTCCGTCACCTGAGGGAACTTAGGGGGCCAACTTTGTGATGGGTCGGTTGGTAGCCATTCTTAAGTTATAAAGGTCGCCACAAGTGTAATGCTTGTTATAGCTATTATCCCTTCCTGTTCCTGTTGATTATATATATATATATATATATATATATATATATATATATATATATATATATATTACACACACACACAAAGGAGATGATGAAAAGAATTCGTGTGTTATTATTGCAGATAAAAGGTTGTCAATATTGCTGTTTAAGTCTAGTATCTTCTAAGTAAATAAAAGGAAGATCAAGAAAATAAAGAAGACATTAAATCATAACTTAGGAGTGAGTATTTATTGCTTTCGCCGTGTCAAAAAAGCAACCTATTATGGGCCAAGAGTGTGAGGCACAAGCACATGGCTAAAGTTTTGAAAAAAAACTTTACGAGTGAAATATCAATGCATGGAATGAACAAGGTATGTGTGATGATAGTAGATGTTAAGATGTAAGAGTTAGTACCTATTTTTTTGTGCTAAATGTTTATTCTGAGATTAAAGAAAATGGTCATGCAACATAAAGTTGGTTACATGGTAGAGCAATTAAATGACTACAATTACTACAATTGGAAGTTCAGATTGCTTATGTTACTTGCGGAAATGATGTTGCTGAGTATGTTAACAAGGAATATGTTGAAATTGAAGATGTAAAACCGATATGTGATCCAGATCAGAAAAAGAAAATCCGGCTAGAAACTCAATTGTTCAGTGTGTTGATGATTCACAAATAGAAAATTTGCGGGTTAAGGAATATGCATACCAAATGTGGAAATGCCTAGAAAATCTGTACGAGAAGAATGGATTGCCTGGGCAATTGTATTTAAAGAAATTATAGTCAATGGTGCTAAATGAAGGTGAAAGTGTAGATAGTTTCCTCAGGCAGTTAGAATCTACTGGTGCAGAATTAAAAGATAATGACGTTACATGCCATTTATTGTTGAGTTTACCCAAGTAATTTGATGTAGTGGTTACAGTTATTGAAACTATGCCAACAGAAACATTAACACTTTAAGTTGTGAAGAGTTGGCTGCAAGCAGAAGTAGAAAAACCTAAGTGCAAATCTACTAAGACTGAAGTACAAGATGCAGTAGTGCCATCAGCATTCTCATTAGCAACTCAAAATGTATGTTATGAGTGCGGCAAGAAGGGACATATTCGTCGAAACTGTAATCAGCTACCCAGAAACAGCTTAAGATGTGCAAGTCAATAGGGTTACTAGGAGGGTTTTCATGGACATCATCGACCTGGAAGGTATTATGGAAATGTTCACCAGAGAGAGCATTTCCAAGCAGTTGGTCGTCAGGAATATCAATCTCAACATAACTCAACAATGGGTGAACCAAAAAGCAATTATGTTGATATGGATACTCAAGGTAAATGTCAAAATAGTACCTCCAATTGTAGCAAAATTTGTTTTATAAGTTAAATAGAAACAGATAATGCTAGTATTAGCAAAAATTCTGTTGAGAGTTTCTGTGAAGATTCAGGGTGTACGAATGATATGGCAGGGTTGAATGACAGAATTGTATTTTCTGATTTTGTAGAATTGAAAGAGCCTGTAAAGATAACAGTTGCTAAACACAATAGTGTGATTGAGACAACAGATGTAGGAAATATTCATGGATTTTTGGAAGTAGAGGGTAAAAGAACCTAATGCACTGTAAACAAATGTATTTTATGTACCACACCTAAGAAAAAAAACTTATGTGAAATGTTTAGAAAATGCTAATATTAAGGTTGTTTTTCAGAATGGTAAGGTACAGTTGTACTTTCAGGGACACAAAATTTGAGAGGGTATTAGAAATTATTTATATTAGTTAAAAATTTATGTAAATTCAACTGAAAGTAGTGTGACTGGAGTAGAGTGTGAAGAAAAGAAGCTAAGGCATACAAGGTTAGGTCACGTAAGCTATTCTGAAATGAAAAAATTGGTCAGTCAAAACATGGTGGAAGAGATAGACAAGCGAGTTAAATCTGACAAAGTTGAATTCTGTGAGGAATGTGTAAATTGAAAGCTAACAAGGTTACCATTTGGTAACAGAACAAAAAGTAACAGTGTGTTAGGCATAGTTCATTCTGATGTGTGTGGTCCAATTTCACATACTACAAATGAGGGTCATAAATATTTTGTTACATTCATTGATGATTTTTCAAATTTTACAATGGCATATCTGATCAAGTCAAAAGGTTAAGTTACAGAATGTTTTCAAGATTATTATATTATGACAGGCAATATGTTTGTATCAAAGCTAAGATGGGACAATGGAGGAGAGTATGTTGCACAAGAATTGATTGATTTTTGTAGAAAGAAAGGCATTATTCTTTATTACGCAGTGCCATACACCTAAACAAAATAATAAGGCAGAAATGATGAATAGGAGTTTAGTCGAACTGGTATATAGTAGGATCAGTGAATCTGGGGTACCAAAACAACTTTGGGGAGAAGCTGTCAAAACAGCAGCTTATATTGTAAATCGTAGTCCAACCGTAAGCATGTAATGAGTCACACCGGCTGAAATCTGGTATGGGTGTAAGCCAAACATAAAAAATGCTAAGGTTTTTGGATGTGCAACATACAGCCATGTACCAAAGGAGTTGCATACAAAGTTATGCAATAAGGCAGAAAAATGTATACTATAGTTGATTCCTGGTACCTTCGACCTTTTCTGAAGCCCTGCTAAAGTTCTACTTCCAGGATATTCCTCCGCCTCGTGCACCTAAGCTTAACCAAGTCTTGAAGATTACACCAGAGGGACAACGCACCGGATTTGTGCACACACTATTGTAACAGTATTTTGTATAATAACAATTTCTTACTAGGCACTCCAACACACGTTTTCTCACTGTTTTTATTCAAATTATTTATAAATGAAGTGTTACAAATCATAGATAAAATATGAATATTTTAATTTAACAGAAAAAACCAGCAACTTTTTCGTTAAGACGAGTATAAAATGCTTGTGGTACAAGGCATATTTAGGGAACAACCAAGCACATCATACATAGGGAGATTTTTTAAAGGTGCGATTCAAATAGACCGACGAAACAGAGACTGCTATATCAGAGTATTCTCAAAATGGTTATAGACGACTGAATCTTACAATGGGAAACATCATGGTTTCACGTGATGTTAAGTTTGATGAAGGTAATTTTATATTTAAAGAAACGAAAGAAAACTTTTAGAATGTAAACAGGATGCAGTGAACCTGGATATGTTAGTGTCAGTCCAGTAGATGTAAGTGAAGAAGGAAAAGAAAGTGTATTTAGGTATCACAAATGTAGTGTAAGGTTTCCAAAAAGATTAGATGACTATGAAATGTGCATGGCATGTAATATGATGAGTTTTCTAAGAATGTTCCAAAGAATCATAATGAAGTAGAAAAAAGGGCCGACAAGGAAATGTGGTTTCAAGCTATGGATAGGGAAATAGTCTATTTTTTTTTAAAAATAGAACTTGGGAGGAAGCAGAAAACCTACAGAATGTAAAAGCTATTAATACAAAGTGGGTGTACACATTGAAACCCTTGGAGGAGAACATGACAGGTATAAGGCTAGACTAGTTGCAAGAGATTTTTCACAAGAAGGAAATGAAGGTTGTTATGATACATATGCACCAGTAGATAGAATGACTAGGTACCATAAGAACATTGTTAACGGTTGGAAATGAGAAGTCTTATTTTGAGCAGTTGGATGTAAAAACTGCATTTTTGAATAGTGAATTGCATGAAGATGAAATTGTATATATTTATCCACCAGTCGGTGTTAGTTGTAAGCCTAATTCTGTTCTTAAATTAAGTCAGTCTTTGTATGGTCTCAAGCAGGCGCCAAAGTACTGGAATAACACTTTTTAACAAGGCCATGTTAGAATTAGGTCTTGTAAGGTCTTAAAACGATTGTTGTCTGTATACACTGATGAGTGGAGATGAAATTTTGTATATACTGTTTTATGTGGACGACATTATTCTACCAAGTTCAAGCATTAATCTCATAAATCATGTCAAGTCTCAGCTAGCATAAAATTTTGAGGTTAACTGAAACACTTTCTTGGGTTGGAGGCAAGTCATGACAGGGAGAACGAAGTTTTGAAAATTAACCAAACCAAGTACACTTAAGGAATTTTGAAAAAAAATTTGACGCAAGAATTGTATATCAACACCATCAATGGAGCCAAACCTAAATTGGTCAAATGAAAATGATGTAATAAAACCTTTTAGAACTGATAGGTTGTCTGATGTATCTAATGCTGGGTACCAGACATATATTTTGCTGTAAATTACTTCAGTAGAATACTGGACACTCAAATAATGAGGTATGGTATCAATTAAAAATGGGCCCGAGATATTTGAAGGCTACTGCAGTGTGTTGGATTGGTGTACAGGGGAAACAGTTCTCCTAAACTTTCTTGTTTTGTTGATGCAGATTGGGGAGGAGATGTAAATTATAGAAAATCAGTTTCAGGTTTTTTGTGTGAAGTAAATGGATATGTAGCCTGGGGTGACAAGGAAACATAATTGTGTAGCCTTGTCAACAACAGAGGCAAAACTCATAGCATTAAATACTGCAGTTTGTGTTTATGGTTGAAAAAGTTGTTAGACTTAAATGTCATCATAGTAGATATTACGATGTATGAAGATAATCAAGGTTGTATTGCCATAATTAGTAATCCAGAAAATATTCGAAGGGTAAAACACATTGACTTGAAGTATTGTTTAGTATGTGATAAATTGTGAGATTGATGGACAATTTTTTAAAAGTGTACGTCAACACAGACATTTTGACAAAAGATTTAACCAGATATGCGTTTCTAAATAACTAAGTTATGAAGGTCGCTAAAAGTTTAATGTTTGTTATATCTATGATCCCTTCTTTGTGTGTGTGTGTGTGTGTGTGTGTGTATATATATATATATATATATATATATATATATATATATATATATATATATATATATATATTTCTTTTCTATTTTTGAACCGAGTTTAATATTGAAGATATTAGGGAAGATGTTTATCTTGTAAATAATCCAACATCGAGGTCGCAATCTCCTATGTCGATTTGAACTCTTAATAAGAATTACGCTGTTATCCCTTTATGGTTGTCTTTTATATTATTCGGATGATTAAAAAATACAGAAAGAATATTTACGCATTTAGTGCCTACGGGCACCCCAGGACTAACATTTGTTTTGCATTCAAAAAGTATTGAAAGTTTAAATTTTTCTTTACTTTTTAATTTTGATTATTATTATTTTCTTTTTTATTTATGTATGATACATTAAATATAAATAAAATACCAACAGAAAATAAAATAAATCTAATAATAATTAAATAAATTAATAAAATATTACATAAAGAATAACGTCAAAGAATGACTTAAAGTATAAAATATACATCACCAGACCCACAAGCTGATATTTTAATTAAACTATTTAAGTTAAATAAATATTAACCCACTTATAAAAATAATTAAATTTAATGGAAATCAATGAAGAAATAATAATAAATATTCACGTATATAACCAACACCAAAAGAAATTACGCCAGAATAAATTATTCCATGTTGTTATATATATTATATATATATATATATATATATATATATAACATATATATATATATATATATATAGAAAAGAATTTGTGTATTGTTATTGCAGATGAAAGTTTGTCAATATTGCTGTTCAAGTCTAGTATGTTCTATGTAAATGAAAGGACGACCAAGAAAATAAAGACATTAAACCATAGCTTAGAGTATTTATTACCTTCGCTGTGTTCAAAATGCAACAGCAATTGCCAAGAGAAAACGGCTAGGAAGGATTGACGTCTTCACGGAGGTCTGTTGGGGAAGTGTCTCTGGAAGATGTGGGTGTTGTAGGCGAAGAAGCTAAAGAGCTTCTGAGTTGTCTAGGTGATGAAAAGCGATCATACAGTTCCAGCGCACGAGGCAGTGGAGCGAGCTGCCAGGACTGATGAGGTGCTAAGAAGAGCTGATAAACAACTCAGATGCTTAGTTGGCAGAGGGCTCTAAGCACTCGGAGTGGTAGATCTGTTGGAGCTGTGTGGCCCTGAAGAATGCCAGCGATCAACTGGCATTTCTCGGTCCACGTACATGTACATATACTGCTGGCCGGGCCCAGACAGGCACTTGTCGGTGGGCCTAGCCCAGGGTAGTCTGCTCGGCCTCCATTACTGGCTGGACTGCAGGTGGCACCATGCCTCAGTTTGCACTTCAACTACCTGCTCTCTTGGGTGTAGTAGCAGTGACTCGGCCTTTGGCTCTTATTCTTGATGTCATCTTGAGGGGGGTGGCTTGGCATAGCTTACCGACAGCGGTGATGAAAAGAATATCTCTGGCACGCACAGATGAAGCGAAGTTGTATTCTTCTGGGCCAATAAGTCTCTCGCATCAGCAGAATGGGGTTAGATTGATTCGTTCAACACCATTTCACCCATCAAGCAATGGCCAAGCAGAACGTATAGTTCAGGCGGTCAAAACGAAGCTCAAAATCTGGAGAAGGGTAAATGGCAGACCAACGTGGTCAGAAGGTTTGCACTGCGCACCACCCCAGGGGTTGGGAGTAAAGAGACTCCAGCTGCTCTTTTGATTTGACATCCTCTAAGATCAGCCTTGGACCAGATACGACCAACATCTGGCATCACTGTAAGAGCACCTTCAGCAAAAAAACCAGCAGGGAAAAGGAATCGATACTTTTGGGTAAATAAGGCTGTTTGGCACTGGTCTTACAGAGGGAATGTGAAGTGCTGCCAAGGAACTTCACTGGAGTGCAAGAGCAACTCATATGTCATGACAGATGATGATGGTCAGGAACACAAGACATCATGTAGACCAGATCTTGCAGAGAGTCGAGCGCGATGGTCTGGAGTCGAGACGAGCATCATCACAAATGCAGCCAACACAAAGATGAAGTACTGCTTCGCAAGGGAGCTGCGAAGAGATGCGGCAACAAGACAAGACAGCCAGACTGGCTGCGGCCATCTCAAAGTCGGTCCCGTAAGGACATGCTCAGGCAGCAGACGGTACACAACCCACAGAACAGGTTGCACAGCACTCCCTTCATGACCCTTCTACCAATAACTGTGAGCAGCAGGAATCAGCAGTGGTGAGACAAAAGATGCAGACGACACAAGGCCTTTCAGGGGATTTGGAACTCAGGAGAGCGACGATCACAGCGGACTTGTCATTATTGGCCACCATGTCTTCAACTTGCACGGTTTACACTGGCAAGAATGAACATTCTAGCCCAGCGATATTGTATTATTCACCTGCCCACTGCTAGATGACTCCTACACATCCTTCTCCGTGGTGGCCAGTGATGTCATGCCAGAAAATATATGTATTCGCCCCCCCCCCCCCCCATCCCGGCTCGGCAGCAATCACTCACCCTCAAGAACCCAGCCAATGAACACAAGAGGCAGCCACCCAGCAGAGAACATGAGGAGAGTCAAGATTCGACTCGAGACCAGTCTTATCTTCCGAACTGAGCAGCCTGACTAGCCTTCACCTGAAGCCTTCACTTACGAAACTCCCCAACCTACTTCCCCCTTCACCCCACTTCCAGTGCTGAAGAGACATCCACTCCTTGGTCGCTAAGATCATTCCTTCCACGATCTGCTTAGTAACCCAAGCAGCGTGCTGAAGAATAAACGGCAAATTGTCTAGACACTGCAGCCACCCCACCCCCCGACTACAATGAGATAGGGAGTTTGATTCCGTTTTAAATGTTTTCACAGTACTAATCTACCCCATCCCCTTCAGTTCAAGACCAGGACCTGTTGACAAAACATATTCTTTACTACTCTAATTTTAGTTTCCTAACGAAATTAACTATTCTAAGCGCATTCTTATGTTCGTTTGACGTCACTGTGTTCGTTAAGAAACTCAAAAACAAAAATGCAGCCCTTTGGGTCTTCGTTACAGAGCTTTACTATAAAAACTTGACTGGTGTGTGAAACAAGCTTTTTTTTTGTACTGTGAAATAAGAGAGTCGTGAAGTAATGTGCCTTCATACATTACAGGAGCATAAAAATATATTTCAGTAACAATATTTTAAAAGCACCAATTAAACTTTGTTTTAATTTGTAAACTATCTAGGCAGCTGTGTTGGCTGGCTATTGTGAGCAATTTATTAGATTATTTATTACAGTAGTTCATAATGAAATAAGAGATAATTAACGCACTCAAAAATTTTGTTTCGAACAATGTAGTTTATTAATCACACGATAGGTAACACTAAACTGTAAATGATTCTTGGTGGTTTGCAACCAAAATAATCTCTCTTGAAAATAACTGGGCAAAAATTTATATATTGCTATTAATACACTCCACAAGAAACACAACAGCATCTAGCTTGTTATCCATCGCTTATATTATAATTTTGGTATTATAAATAACAGAGGAAAACGCTTGTTCGTAAATATTTTGCCGCAGAAACAGCAAAGTGGAGAAAAATCTTCAGGCATATAACAACCAAAGTTCTGGCTGCTCTCTCTTATTGACGTACATGCGAGTCTATTTCAACTCAATGCAAACAAAATTTAAGTATATTTATGTGATGCAACATACGCCCAGCCAAATTACAAAATAGTACGTCATCAGCAAATTTGATTCACTTGACGAATGAAATATGCCTTTTCTCTATAACACATTATGTAATTAATAGGTACTAATATTTAAAACACGCCTAAAACAAACAAAATATTTCAAGTGCTTTAATGCTTTGGTTTATTAACGTTTTCAATCTTAATTATTCATAATTTACAAAATCTCATAAAACAGTTAAAGTTCATGTGCTTAGTGTTGCCACCCCGCATTCGCTAACGAAAACCCGAAAGAAAACGGAAAATTAATGAATAACTTGAATAAGGCCCCAGGCTTACCTGGATTACATATTTATTAACTTCCCCTAAGCTTTTGTATATGTAGGAGGTAGTGTGGCATCTCATGTTTATTTCCTGTCACAAGAATAAACATTGTGTTTAACCCGACTCTTAGCACTTATCTTAGTTGACCTCCTCCTTGAGGGAAACACAGATGATCCCAGGACTATACTCAATCGAGCCAAACAGGCATTATCAAACCCACACACTTGCAGAAGAGCGGTACACCCGTGGGACAGCAAATTCCTCAACCGACCAGAACAGCCACCAATAATTCCTATTGCCTACTTACGACTCGTTGTTGCGCTTCCCCCGACACGTTCCAACATCCAGTCAAAACACTCAAATACCCGCAAAGCACACAGCTGAGTAACATGAGCTGTCATTTTCCAGTAGCCAAATCCAACACCTGTGACATTACATAAATTAACTATCCCTGATATCAGATAAAATGATGGGTGAAGTAAACATTTTTGGTTTTGAGGTGCTCATACCCTAAACATAATACAAAATTAGAATTGAAAATGTCTCTAGTAATAACCAACATAGATGGTACTCAATTTCAGCTGTAACTTTTTGGATGCAAAAATAGTTACCTCACAAATTATTACCTACTTCACATGAACACATCTGCATGAAGGTACAGCATTGTTCACGTACAGATTTCAAGGCAACATTACTTCTACTCAAATACAAACACAAATCCTAATATATTTATTTACTATGCACAATAGCATGTCTAATACATTCACTGGTATAAAATTCTTAAAATACAATACAATAGCATCATATTCACAGACAAAATACAGGCCACATTACAAATATCAAAAGACATCCATACTCGTATAAAAACAGGGACAGTATGTTGAATACCATGGCAACAATATTACTCTTACTTCACAAATTTAAGGGTTCAATAGAAACAAACTGTGGTATTGTTATTGGGCAATTACAGCCCATTATCAGTACATACTGAACTGTACATTCCACTGAACACTCCACCTAAAACACGAAAGTCCTCCATAAACTTCCAATACAATAGCTAAGTGTTAAACCACTTTTACTTCAGCAGCATTTGTACAGAGCAACAAGCATTTCCACACAATACACTACAATGAAATGAAAAAAAAACACCCTATTTTTTTAAATTAGAAAAATATGTTTTTGAAGTACAGCAATAATGGCTTTAGAAATACATATTACAGTACTGAAATATATATACAGAGAATTAACAAGATCAGACAGAAAATTTCAGCAAACTATTCTCATAATGTAAGAGGTGATCTGGAGAAGAAAAAAAAAAAAAAATTATATGTAAAATTTACCCACGTTGTATGAAAACTGCCACAAACTTATAAAAATTTGTTTCCAATTACATTAATATATAACTATTTAATCACACCATCATTTAAGAACAAAATTGTAATAAGGAACTTTTGATCAGCTAACTGAAAATGATTGCTGAAACTTCCAAACATGGCTGGAAATTACAATAAACAAGTATATAGCAGGACAGTCGATAAAAAGAGGTTATCATACACAAAACTTGCATGTAATCTACATTATTCATGACCAATAACTATAGTTTACATAATATTGTATTTACACAAGTTTAGTCCTCATATGGAACACAAAATTGAGCCAATCTTACTGTGGTTACGAGGCTGCCTTCAATACTACAGTTCCTCAGCAAATTAGCAATATTACACAAGATTTCATCATTGCATATAATGGTTACTAGCCTCAGCACATCATTAATAGCAACGGACTTCAAAACCTGGAACATCTGCCAGACCAACGAACAAACACTATATCATTCCAAATACTGCTGCTACTTAGTGACCTGAAAAATGAGCACATGTATGCAACAAAACACAGATTTTGAACTGTATTTACTCAGGACATTGGTTGAAAGCACGTGTGTTACAGTACTATAAGTAATACACATAATACCAGGGTATTTACATCCACACAAGTGACTAGAAACATCTGCTCTGGCTTCAAGTCCGAGGCAATGAGGTTTTATATCTGCACAACTACATGAATTTTTATCACTTAAGTGTGACAACTGTAGATGTAACATTCCTTCAACGTAAGAACTAAAACTGCTGCTAAAAAGATCTAATGATTCTGTACATAATACTGATGCCACATATGTACACATTTTCCTTTAGTTGAGCAAAACCTCATTGACAGTGTCTTTGTAGGTGCCTTCCCATTTGGGTCACCTTCAACAAAGTTAAGATTGTAAAACCATTCATGAATGAAAGCCGAAGCACGCCATGAAACTGATGATTATGGTACAAACAATAAAATACTTGCTCACCCTGATTTAGCTAATACCATATATTATCACTTGTACAGTGATAAGTAGGGTCATTTGTAGCCAAAAAGTTTATTTATCCCCAGCCAAAACCATACATAAGTTTGTACTCAATTCCCACACATTTTATGCTGTGTATCATCCACACAATAATGCTTAGTTCTGAAGTATTGCATGTGGAAACATGCTGCACACATCAGTGTTTGCACTTTTGTAATAAAAAAAAAAAAAAAAATTTGGCTACAGCAAAATGAAATTCATAGTTTACAGGAAAATTTTCCAAACAATAAAGAAAAGTTAATATTTTATTACAATTTTTTAAAGGGCGCAAGTTAACAATGGTATCAGAACTCAAGCATGTCTTTTAACTTCTGCTTTACAGCAAGACGATTAAAAAATATGATGTTAAATTGCAAGGGCAGAGAAAATTTGCCAGCCAACTGCAACATTCATATTTCTCACATGTGAAAATCCAGGTAATCCCGCTGGAATAAAACCCAGTTCACCTTGGTGAGAGACAAAAATAAAATTCAGACTACTACACGACCACAGTCCCTCCTTGACTGAAGGCTAAGTTATCCAATCTTTCTGAGTGGCAGTGCCACACCATGGGACGCTATAATGCCACAGCTGCCTCGCAGCCCAGAGCTAAAGTAGCGTAATGTCGTCCACTCATACACACATAATAAATGGGCTAGGGCTGCCACACAACAATATTTGGATATTGTCTTATCAGTTTTATATCAGAATATTTCATGGTGGCAAATACAAGACAACCTACACATTTTACTAACAAAATTAATCTGCCTATACCATTTTAATGCTTGTCGGGTGCTTGCCACATAAGGAACTACAAGCACTATACATCTACATTGATTAATGTTCTGTGTTCCAAGAAAGGGCAATATCAAAATATGTGCCCTACACTACGAGCCCAGTTTAAACAAAATATATATGAAAACAGAGACTGCCTGTCAGAGAATGAGGGAGGAAGCTGTGTAGTGTGTTATACCCTCCCAAACACTGGAACATGCTGGAGGAGCACGAGGAGAGGACCTGTGCAGTGCATGTTCTCTCCCAGGCTCCACATGCACAGAATAAGGCTGGGGTACGGAATCCATAACGGTACACCTTTGAGACCCAGACCCTTGGTGGATAGACATGTGCAGCAGTGTCATTTGCAGACTGCAGATTGTATGCCCTGCAAACATAAGCCACAATACCAGCCAAAAGCAGTGCCAACCCTGCAGCTGGCAGAGGACAGGCCCAGTGTCTCATCAACCAAGCAGTGGACACCCGGCATCTCACCTAGCAACCCAGCAGGGAAATCTTGAACAGGCAGACACGGCAAACCAGTTTTACAACATCTGCAAAGGTAGATCCTACAAAGTGTCATTGTAATAGAGGTGATTTTGAACTATTCTCTAGTCATAACTACACAACATATTCTCATACTTTGACCCAACATCTAGCACTGAAAAAAGTACTTTTTCTCTATTTGCACCCCTTCATATATTTGTTTCCAAATTAAAGAAACACAATGATATTCTGAGTTATTAAGTCTATATGGGTATTTCCCTGTGAAATCTTGTCTCGTATTGGTTCAGTCACTGCAGCTAGTCGCAGATAATAATCTATTTGTTGCACATTCATTCTAAATGTGCACATATAATTACCAATGTATATTAAATCAATACACAGTTCAAAAATAGTACTGGTCAGATAGTTTGTCTGTGGACCCTTTTGTAAGCATGACTGTACACATATCTTTACATGGTCAAAAAGAAACTACACACAGTTTGAGTGTGTGTAGTTTTAAGTGATAATTATGTATGCCGTAAAAAAATTATGTTTAAAGAAGCTCCCGGGCACAAGTTTGCATTTTTGAAGGCTTCTAGTTTCAACAACTTTCATGAGCTATTCTCTCAAATGGCACATAATTTGCAGCTCGGTACTGATTTCACAATTGCACAATGTTAATTAATAGAGGTGTTTTCTGCATATTTGTACGTTAATTTCCTGAGTAATAACAGATGCACTCACTGAAATTTACTAAACAGACTATTAATTAGTTTTTCACAAATCAATATAACTTAAATGTAAACCTAACTTAACTTTCATTGTTGACCAAGGTAGGTAGGCAGGTAGGATTGAAATACAGATATATTTATTTTCCTGTACATTTGAACAAGTCCCCATGTGTTAATTATATTTAAAATACAGCCTTCCCAATTTTAAAGCAATTGCACACGTTCCTGTTGTATTTATGACTCAACCCTTGCATGATGCATGTGGAATGGTTCCTGCATTTGTGCCTGCATGTTGAGACACGCAACATGCCATCGGCTACTGCCAGATTACCTCTTGTGCAGACAGTGACACCTAAACACACAACAGTGCTCTGTGATATCATTCAGAGTTGTTTAAATGTTATTAATTGCTGTACACACATAATTTCTTATACAAATATTACAAGTACACGGAAAATATTATAATGAGGGAACAAAAGCATTTAAGCCAGACAGTGATAAATGTATCTGTTTGTCCTTAAGAAAAATTCTTAACACCTCAAGGTCACACCTGGCCATAAGGAGGAATTGCAACAGGCTCTCCAAAAGTTGGAAATACATTTGCAGGAAACTGAATGCGATACTATTACAGACAATGAAAATCAAAGGATGAAACTACAAGTCACTTTTTTCTTTTGCCTAGACAAAACTATGCAGCAAAGCCATGAAAATGCCTTTTTTTTAAACATTTTCAATTTTTAAATATATTTAATAGGAAGAAAGTAAAAATTGGCAGCATTAGATAATTATTTTTTAACCTTTCATGCAAAAAAAATTACAGACCGTATTTTACTAGGGAGTCCCTCTAAACCAATGCTTTGTCATTTTCCCTCGTCGTATTATTTTCATTATTTAACTGTGCGCATAAGTAAATGAACGAGTGTGATATAATATATGAAATGATTTTCATAGCAGTAAAGTCAAAATTGTGGTGAAACATACCTGCCATATTTGAAATCAAAAGCCAAGGACTCTTAACTGGTTTTGTGCCCTTGAAAAGTGCATCCAGGCTGTGACATCACATTGCCACTGTCTGAATTTGCCGTGCACAGACAGAGGCCTACACAAGTGAAATTAACTGCCATAAGTTTCCCTTGTGTGTGCACTTTAAATTAAAATATATTTTACATTGGAAAAATATGCTTCTCTTATCGTACAAAGTGCTCACTTCAGAAATGCAGGTTCAGCCCTTCCCAAAATAAAATCCTATACATGCAAAAGGACATTGTTGCATCCATGAATGCCTCCTTCAGCAAAGGGCATGATTCACTAAACCTTTTCGATTGCTAGATTGTTTTCTGATGTGCAAGTATTTCAAATATTTTCTTTGTTAGTATTTACAACTTTGCATTGCCATGGAAAACACTTGGTAACACCAGACACAAATGAAAAAATAGAACTTGAGGTGGAAATGAACAAAGGCTTACAAATTCACAAACAAATATTTCTCATAATGGGAACAAGAGCTCATGACATTGGAAGGAATCAATGGCAAATGACTACGGCCAAATTGCACTGAAATAGAACACAGCCCATGTCTCACCAAAACTTTTCGCCTAGTGTTTTCGGCATATTATTTGCACTTTGGGACAGGATCAAATAATTTTCAGGTTGCTTTTTTCAAATGTGTTTGTACATGTACAGCTCATGCACGACCTGGAAGGTATCATTTTGCAGCAGTCAAGGTGACATCAAATTTTTTTTTGAAACATGCACGGCTATGGTAATAGGCAGCTGGAAGCACCGGACTGTTGTTTTGAAAATTTGGAAATAAAATTTGTTTTCTGTCAATATTTATATGCAAGCATGAAGATTAGAAGTAAACTGTAATTATTCCCAAAAATTCTAGAAGAACAGAATTAAAACATTAAGAAAATGTATGCATGTTCCCACTGAATCAAAATAAAATACATTATACAAGAAATACACACTTCAATGGCATTTTGGTTACAACAGCAATGTTTTACAAAATTTTAAAATTTTTGTAATTCTCCCATTTTTAAATATCTTCTTAGATAATTTAATTCACCTCCCGCTTAAAAATAACAAATTATTGATTTACCTTCGAAAGGGGATTGAGCAGAAGACTTGCCAGGATATTGCTGAAAAGTACCCATGTAGACTTGCCTCAAAATTTCTTTTAATTATTTCTTTAATTTGGAGGGAGAAAAAATGGGAAGGGCTACAAAAAAACATTTTCCATAAACCAAATGTTACGGTCAAATATTTTAAACAAACCTGATTTTATTTATTTTTAGTCGAATTATGGACAGCACAGAAACTCTTCACAATAACATGGATATTTACATGCTAAAGTATACATAAATGTCTGAAAATGTTGAATTTACACACACAAAAATGGCCACTGCTGCATCCAAAAATCAATATGATGACTGGTTAAATATTAACTTTGTGGCAAAACATCTCACCCAACACAGGGTCATTAGAAATGGAGCCAGGAGCTCACACAATAGGGAATAATGAAGGAAGTGGCCATGTGACCTGTAGCAAGGAACCATCCCAGCAATTGCAAGGAGTTATTTTTTTTTGGGGAAAAAAAAAATAGGGTGACCATTCTGTGAGCCACACCACAGTACTTCCAAATCCAGTGTACCACTCTGCTTGGTTATAACTCTGAATTTGCTTAATACACATGCAAATCACAGCAATACTAAAATAAGTTTGCATTTTATATAGTACAATAATACACAGGAAAGCTAAACGTGACAAAAAATCCATGGACTGAACCATTTGGATCCTGATTTGACAATCATGAAATTGTGGCAGAAGTTTGGCACAAAGTACTGTCTGTGTAAGACTCATCACACAAGAATGATATCTCATAACCACCCACAACCCCTATTATCATAATTTTTAACATTGCAGCTGGAAACCGAGACACAATTCACAAGAACATGTCATACTCGGAAGAAGCAGGGGCAAGGGCCTTCTTCATCATAATTCCATGCACAACTCTCACAAGTATATTATATAAGAGAAGGCCTTTGCCACCATCCAGTTGTGATCACACAAAAAAAAAATTAAATAATTAATGCACATAATTATTTAAAATTTTACATGTGAAATAAAACTGGAAGTAAGAAAGAAGCCTGTTAAAACACAATACGTTTTAAAACATGCAACTGCATAACCACAGTAATGCTCATCTTTTCAACAGGTCAATGAAGTCTAATATACAAAATTCAATACACTGCTGTTAATATTTGTGATCCAAAACTCTTTAAGTGTTTTGAAACACAAAACTGGTCAATAAACTAACTACATAATACTGGATTACTGGTGACAATCCTTGCTAATGTCTGCAACCAATTCATACAATTGCATCAGTTCACCTCCTCGCCAGACAACAGTGAAATTCTAGCACAAGCACCTTGGCCAATCAGTCAGTCTCGAGGACAATTCTTCACCCACAATTTGTCATGCCAAACCTGGCATACATTTGCATATCAAAATGTCAATTTAGAACAAATGTCACACACATTATCTTAGCTGCTTTCTCCACAACACTGAGTAAGCACCTTCATTGGAAGGTAATTATAGTCAACTCCCAGAGTTCACTTATAAAAAAAAACCTAAGTTTTAATAAGAAAAAAAAATTACACAGGTTAGACATATAAATAAAGGAAGCACATAAAATACAGGGAAAGCACAACCCTTGGATGTAAATACCAGAAACAGTAGAAAAAAAATGTAATAATGTACCAATAGTACAATCTGATTGCATAAAAACTGTTAGTACAATTAATACATTTCATATAAGCACCTCTTTTCTACTTTACAAAACAGTCACAAATAAGTTCATACTTTAATTTTAAAAATCTTGAGTCTAGAGACAGCTCTAGCTGTGGAGTCAAGATAGCTTTATCACAAACCACAAAAAGAAATAAAATTTACTGTATATAAATAACCTACACAAATAATCAGGAAACCAAAATGCTTCACACTAAAAGGAAAAAATAGGAACTTTTGTTACTGCCTTCAATTATCAACACATACAAGCTACTAATTGCACAATACTTAATGCTAACATTACTTAAAAATAAGTATGTATATTTGCTAAAATAATTTAAAATATTGCTCCAGAACTTAGAAACACTTTACACCACACAAATACCTATGTAATGCAATTCTGCTATGCAAAAAATACCAGCTGCTGGTTGTAGGTTTTCACTCAGAGGGAAGAGGCAGACCTATCACATGGACAGATCATCACTAGCAAACTTGCCTTTGTGCCACACATCCATGTACGTAGAGGATACTCTTAGCAGATGTCAAACACTACTACAGCCTACCCTTTCCACTAGAGAGAGACAAGAGGGCGGTTTAAGTGTTACCTCAGCTTCTGGGTTTGGAGATGCATTACTGACCGAAGATATCCCAACATTTTGTCATGCACTGCTGCCACCAGTCCACATTTCACTCTATAAGGAAGACTGCAGTCTTCATCAAAATGCAAGGACATCTTCAACCATTACTGAAATTAAAAACTGAGGACATATGCTGACACTCACTGTAACCACAGAAGACGCAAAATGAACATTTAAGTATACCTTCTGTAAAGGCTAACTATCAGTACTTGCATCTCTGCATGCAAACATTACACCTTGTGCTCTAGTGACATACTAACTCAGGTCCCTCACCTGGACGTATGAACACAGTATAAGTACAAAATAACTCCATGAAAAACACTTAATATATCATACTTTGTGAACTGAGCATACAGTAAACTGACAATTTGAATGGTAGATAGTTATTCAATGGTTTTGCTCTATGTAATCTCAGATAAACTTGCTACACAGCCATAAACTATGGTTGCAACAGTACACGAAAAATGAATAAAGTAAAGACATCAATTATGTTGAGCTGATAACACTAAAAAATACCAATGTGGTCAATAATTCAGCTTTCCTGTTATATTTTTAATGATAGTCTCTGCATACTAGACTATGCATCACACTTAACTCACAGTTTTCTACCAGTTTAGAATATAAAACATACCTGTAACATCCTGCTTAGTAGATCACACAATTACCAGCAACACTGAATGAAAAGTTGTTTGGATCAGTTAATGTATGACGAGGACAGAATATATTTTATAACCAACACAGACAAAAATGAGGTACTGGAGCTGGTGTAAGAGAGCAAAAGTACATAGGTACAACATTTACAGAGGATGATAAAGAACTTGCGACATATAACCCAACAATTGGTTTAGAGCAAAATGTTTACATGAAGCACACAAAAATTATTTGAAACTTAAGACACAGATATATCTGTATATGCAAATCTTCACTTTACAGCACCTGGTTCATGCAGACACCTTGTTTATATGGACAGATTTAGAGGAACAAGGGAAAAATAAAAAAAGAAAAAAAGCAGCAAAAATCTATTAAAACAAAGTCACATGTCTGTAAAATTTAGAAACAATAGGGATAGTACGGTTGCTACGCTTATATGCTGTATCACAAGGCAAAAATTAGAAAAATGAGCGACGAATTAATTAAAATTTACAGTTGCTAGCAGGTCTTGCATGAGCAAGGTTGCTTACCACTGGCCACCAGCTGTTTCACAGCACATGCATTCTCTACTGGTACAGTTTCCTTGACTGCTGTGTACTTCTCTGCCAAGATAAGTATGCAAAGCATGGCACATTCCACACCCAACCCACAGCAACATCACCAGCCAATGTCAAGGCTGATGCACAATGTAAGTGGGAAAGAAGAAAAGTCTGCCCCTACCTATGTTCTTCCTTATCTGTCACATCCTTCTGGTTTCCATTATTGATTTACAGGAGTTCCACTTGTTACGAACAGTACATATTCATCTGTCTAGTGCTATAGGAACTATGACTTTTTTGCTTTTCCTCACTAACTTCTGCAATAGGACACGTAACTGCCATTTAGCAAAGTAAAATAGCAAACAGTTAAAGATGTTTGCTCACCAAAACATAAATACCATCATCACTCCATAGTATTCTTTTTTACGACCTTTAAACAATTATTACATAGTAATTATATATCATCTTATAGATCTGTTAATAGATGGTTATGTCCAGCATATTTTTGTCTATGAAATAATCCTAGATTATTTGGACAGTGTTAAGTCTTCCGATGTTAAAATATAATTCCTTATACATATTTGCAATAACCACACATTGAAATAAACACGTCCTTTTACACAAAACATAATAAATGGCAATTTTTTATGCATGCTGGTTTAAATGGTTTTTACAAATACATAGTATGAAATTTCCATTTTCCAAAACAAAACATTGGTAGTAAAACAGCATGTTATGAAAATACTTAATACTTTTCTGTGGCTGACAGGTTATTTGCATGGCAAGCCACCATTTTCTATCACTGTGCTTTATTGTGAAGGCAAATACAATGTATATGTAGGTACAATGAGTAAAACAGCAAATTGACAAGTGTAAGTATTATACTGAATGCAATTATGTCATCAATAATTGAAGAGAAATGGTTATTGCAGCATATAGTGCTCCATCATCATGCTTGCTAGAATATCATTGACTAACATGTTTTACAGTTACTATCCAATCAAACAGAGCAAAGAGAAGTGTTCAAGAACGGTTTTGTTAAAAATACATCATAACAAATACAGTAATATATTTTATCAATAAAAATGTTTATTTTTTCTGTTATAGAGGCATGAACATGACTTTGTGCACCTAGTTAACAAACTGTGTTGTTTGGACACAATTTTCACATTTGTAAAATAGCGAGAGGGCGGCACATAGCTAAAATTTGTCTCATTGACAGCAGGACCATATAGGCAAATTTTGGGGAACCATAAGTGTCTGCAAAATCAAAGTTCAAACGTATTTCAGAAGCTGTAGTTATCCCAGATGGGAGCAACAGTATAGCTGAGGAAACTGAAGTACAGTGGAAGACATACCCAGAAGAAAGCTTCCAAAAACAATCTTAATGCTGGCAAAGTTAACCTTTTCTTTGTGCAACCAAACCGAACATTTACTTTAAAAAGAAAAACAGCATCATAGAAATGAATACCAATGCAGACTAAAGTGAAAAAATATTACTATTTTAGATAGGTGAAGAAATCTAGATGTTCCACAAGCATAAAAACTGTTCCCATGCAATATCAGTTAAATACAAATACCTACAAGACAAATGTATCATTTCAGAGTGTGAGGGCGGATAGTTCACTCTGAAAGAATAACCCCTACGCACTGATTTACACTTTATACTTTCAGCAAAAGCGCAGGATACTACTACATGTGTTCATACGTTCAGTTGACAGTGTGGTTGACACTTCAGTCTTTAGAGCTCAGAGTATTTTATAGTATCTACAGTAATACACAAGAAAAAGCTGACAAGTATGAGCCGACAGAACATTTCTCATCAACAAGGTATAAATTTCTGTTGTCTTTATCTGTTTAAGGCCAAAGCTTAGGTGAATCATTGTATATTATTTTTTGTGACACATGAATTTTTCAACATGAAATATTTATAAAAGAAGAAACACGAAATACAATCACTAAAGTACATATTAAATAAATACAAAAACTTTCCCTCTACATATTTATACGATTCTGCTTGACCCCAATGAATTGTAGAACAAAATATGTAGTTATTGCATGTTGAAAATTATGCATGCTGTGTTTGAATGAAAACTTTCACAGCATGTATAGCACAAATTTTAAAAAAGACTTGTCTCTTATTTTATACTTTTATGCATCTATAATCAACCTTGTGTATTTGTCAGTACTTTGAGGAAAATGTGAGACCAACACATATGGTAATGTTTCTTATAGCTTTGACAGAGTTTTGAGAACCTGTATTTTTCAGAAATTAAAACCTATTAAAATGAAATTTGCAAGTAATTTATAATTAATAAATAAGTAATACTGTGA
Source organism: Dryococelus australis (assembly GCA_029891345.1). Lineage (NCBI taxonomy): Eukaryota > Metazoa > Arthropoda > Insecta > Phasmatodea > Phasmatidae > Dryococelus > Dryococelus australis. The sequence goes on along the minus strand of CM056994.1, from coordinate 230,429,174 downwards.
CTGTGTAAATTAGGAGCACTTGTTCTTGGAGAACACAAAAGAACTGCCACAAATATTCACTGTGCTATATTCAATTTTGTATTATTTACATTATATATAGTGCCAACTGTCAGCAGGACAGTAACTCTTCTGTACATGTATAAAATATAAATATTGTTCCTGTAGTTTTTAACCAATGTGAACAATAACAAGTAATATTTTACACAATCAACGGTATAATGCTAGAATACTCCATCTCTATTATTTACGTACCAATAGGTACTTTCCCTTACACAGTGCTATGTTACGTGGCAACATAACCACAACAAATTATAACATTACAAACAAGTATGGTATACTAACTACTGTACCCAGCCAGAAATGAAACCATCACACTGTTCTAGGATTCTCGCAAAATTTAAAAATGTGGTTTAATGATCAATAACAAAAAAAACTTATATAATCCCACTTTAAAACACAACAAACTTCTGCAGTACTTCAGTTCTGGCTGAACCCTACAGCATTCTGGCAAAGTACCCAAACAGAATATTTACAAATAGCCAAAAAAGTTTCTACTAGAAAAATTAATAAATAAAAACTTAAATGCGTATACCAGCAATAAAGTAGAGATCACAAACCCCCAACAAAGAAAAATTTACTAAACAAAACCAATATTAGTTCCCAATGAAATGTACAAAACAGAAGCTACCAAGAACATACTTGACAAAATGGTTACAAAGAACAGATCACAATATTAAACAGAATACACAAAAAATACTAAATAAAATCCAAGAATAATCCCCAACAAAATAAATAAAACACAGAAATACAGTAAAATTCCATTACAACGTACTTCACATTAACGTATCTTTCTATTTAACGTAAAATTTTCAATTTCTGACAAAATATCCTATATCAAGTATGTAAAAGCATTTCACTTCCTTCAACATACAAAATTTACGTTAACTTTCAATACAAAGATTACTTTAGTTAGTGCCTTTCAAAATGGTATTAACTAAGGTCCATACATGGGCTTTTGCAAGTATCTTTGCTAACCATTTTCAACCTAAACTGTGTTTTGTTTACCAAATATGACCTGTACAAAGCAATGCCAATAGCCAAGTCACCTTATATATATATAGTTTACATACATGCTGCTAACAAGCAATTCTAGCTGTCAACTTGCAACATTGTTGATTATTGTGTCTCAATCTAATGTGGTTGCCGAACGGTGTGCAGAGCTCCAGCAGAAAAGTTTTATTAAAAGACAGTCCAACGTGCCTGGGTGAGGTCTGCTTGCGAATAGCATTTAACAAACATTAAACATCTGTATACTTTTCCAGTTCTGCCATTTTTTCCCTCCAAAGCATGTTCTTGTGAAAGTGAAAATGACTCAACGAGGTGTTTTCACAGTCATAGTTAAGTATGAACATTCTAGTACAAAACATTAGAAAAGGAAAAGGGGCGTGCATCAAACCTTTATTTTTATTATTACTAGAGTTGTTCCGACACCATGTTTTCTGATACTGATGCAGATTCCCCGATACCGTTGCCGATACCATTACAGATACCCCAACACCAATGTTTGTTTGTTGTTCCAGCACACCATTATTGTGCAGAAATATGAGAAATAACAAAAATTAAAAGATATTTTCCCAATATTATCACCACCAATAGAAAAGCGAGATGAAAATTCTCCACTTGCATCCATGATATATGTATTTCGGCATGTATATGCAGCATCAGAAGTTTTTATGAAAAATTAAGGATAATTAATATTCCATATATATGCAACACTAAATTTTTGTATTCCTGTAAATACTGTTAAGTTGCGATTCCATGCAAACATAAATAAATTCCAACTTAATTTCTCCACCACAAAACATTTGTAACAGAAAACTTTTATTACGTTGCAATGTTTTCAAATAAACATTGCACGATTACTATTCCACAGATGGTAATGTGGCATGACAAATCAAACCACAGCAACACGTTACACAAAATGGTGTCTATCAATGTGTACTTGTGGTGCAGCGGCTGTGTGAACTACGCAAGATATCTTTCTCTTGTACAGCAGCAAAATTTTTTTCTTATGTACAACATGAATAGTTATTAATATATTGTAGTGGACAGGGTTTCCATAATTTTGCGTTGCATTTTTCTAACTTTCCAGACATATTTATTAGAGTTACATTTTTATACATAATGCAATCATAATTTTTATGAAAAAATATTCAAGTAAAAAACTTGCGTGTGTGGCGTCACATCGCGATTCAATATCTCGAAAATATGGCACCGCTGGTTGTTGCTCGTCGTTACCAACATGGCTGCTGGTCAAAACCGTTGAAATTGTTTGTTGATAATCTAATAAAATCCTACAGTAAATATTTCTTATACATATGTATTATATTCCCACATTTTTTTTTGTATTTCCTACTTTCTAAATCTACTATGTGTAGTCTGAGATGTCTGTTAGTATTATTTTTTGTTACAAAGAATGAGTTAAGTGCGACATCACGACTCAACAGGATATTTTGGAAGTGGTAAATTACACAAATAGAACTAAATGCAGGGCAGCGAGACGTAAGCGAAACAATGTGTGTTCAAAATTTACTTTATTTGTGAATTCTATTAGTATTACTTGTGCATGTTGACATAATGTATTGTATACCAACTTTGTATGTCTTGGGGAGTACAGCTGACTTATATGCTTTTTTGTTAATACTTCGTTGTTTAATGATCGGAGCACGTAATTTTAGGCAATGCTACAGATATTTTTGTTTGATCGATGAGGATTAAATTTTATTTTGACTTAGGCAAAAACAGATTGTTCTAGCATTATTAACATAGGAATTTGGAAGGGACCACAGAAAATGCTTGTTGGACAATGACTTTAGGTTAAAGCAGGTTCAATGGTTTTTTTGGAGTTTTTTTGGGTAATTTTTTGCTTTTTTCATATATTTTGTTGGCAATTATTCTTGGCATTTTTGTGGGATTTAGTTGTTTTGTGTAATCTGTTAAAGACTGATCCATTCTTAATAGCAATTTTGTAAAGTGTTTTTATTGTGGTTTCCATTAGTACCGTATTTTCGCATGTATAGGCTACACCAGAAGTTTTTGATGAAAAATTAGAGATAATATTTCAAGTATAGATAACAATATTTACAGGTATAAAATATGTAGTGCTAAGTCACGATTTTGTAGAAACACAATAAATTCCAACATAATTTATCCCCTATAAAACATTTAAATTTGTATTGTCGCAATGTTTACAAATATACGTCACTCAATTACTGTTCCACAGATGGTAATGCAACTTGAGAAAGCAAAACCACTGCAACATGTTACACAAAATTGCGTCTATTAATGTGCACTTGTGGCACAGTGGCCAGCGTGCGAACTACGCAAGATATTGTTTTCTTGTACAGTAGCAAAATTATTTTCTCATGTACAGCATCTATGGCCGAGCTCAAACATGTTTTACATTTTACGTGCAGGATGAAGGTTATTTTGTTTATGAATGCGAGTGAACAAATTATTGCACAAGTGAAAAGCTATTCATTTGTTGTTTTTTTTTTTTTTTAACTTCCTTAGAGACTAAGTTAAAACATTAAAATGTACTGCATGTTGACAAATTTCTAAACATGTTTTGGGGGTAATTTTTTTAAATACTAATATCTTGTAGATATGCAGCACCCCTCTTTTTGTAGTCATTTTTTTTTGTAAAAATGTATCTGATTTTAGAACATTTGTTAATAGTAATTTTATGTCTACAAATTGTAACAAAATTAGTAAACAGATGACCCTCAGACCAATACTAATGAAAATTTAACTTCAATGAGTATTACCTTTTACAGTAACCATCACTTCACTCAGAAATTACTCTAGCCACTGAGACACTGCGTCCCAACTTGGCATTACTCTACCAACTGGGCCTCTGTGGCTCTACTTGGGATTGCTCTACCCACTGGTCCACTGCAGCTCCATTTGAAATTACTCTACCCAGTAGGCCTCTGTGGCCCCACTTGATTTATGCCTATAGCTATATGGAAGAATGTAGCTCACTAACAATGGAAGAATGCTAAAAATAGGCCCTGCAGTTTTGGGGAACCCCCCCCCCCCCCCAATCATTTTTCCCGACTTGACTACTAACACCATTAATGCTCAGTTCCTGGTGCTACAGCAATTTTTAATATACATAAACCTTCCTCGATAGATGTAGATCATAACAGTAAAATCCGCATTCAAATCCGTTCAGTGGTTCTCGAGATTAGCGCAGTCATACAGACATATGCCAGGGATTTCCTTTTAAACTATGCAAGGAAGTAAATTGTGTCTACATACACGTAACACAAAATACAAAATAAAACTAAGGAAGCTGCATTATTCCACATCACATTGTTATTCATACAGCCAACACAAAGAATGAAATACTCAAAACTGAAGTCCTAACATCTTGTGGAATACCCTAACTGCTTGATATCTAAACTTAAAAAAAAAGTCAGTCTTGCCCTTCACGGATGATGATGTACATTCTCAGCCACTCCTCTTTTAAGCTTCTCCTTGGAAGAAATGTGTACTGTCCTTGAAAACAGATTTCAGAAATGCTTACAGAGGTTAACTAGAGTTGAAGTCTAGAAAATGAGGAGTTTTCAATTGTTTTAGAATGTTTAAAATCATCATTTTTTAAATCAAGACCAGCTGTATGCTTGAAGTTATTGTCATAATTGAGATACGTAGGAAGATAACATTCCCCATTTTTCAGCACTTTTCCTGAAATTTTTCTTTAGAATGTCATTATACACAAACATGTCCATTGTACCATCAATAAATTGAATTCATATTACTGACCCCTTTAGCAGACATACACACCCAAACCATAACTGAACCTTCCCCATGTTTAACTGTGGGAAGAGTAATGGTGTAAACAACATCCCAGGGAAAAAAATTAATATTAGTCTTCATCTAACCAATTGGTTTCTATTTGGGTGCTCTTTAGCAAAAAGCAGTCTTGCAACACAGATATTCTTACTGATGTGAGAACTCTTTCTTGTCATGGGGTGTTGTAAGCACTGGGACGGAAAGGACAGGTACCCCCAAAAAAATTGCTATTTTTATTTTCAGAATGACTATTTATAAGTGGTAGTTGTACCAGTGAGCAAATTGACACACACAAGAAACAATAAACCATCGTAAAATGAAGTCCGGATGGTTTACATAAACAACTAATCGCTTTCCTGTCAATCTCATTTGTGTATTCAAAAACTGCTTAATTCGTTGATAAAGTGGAGTTCCCTTACGTCAGTACAATTTGTGAATGTAGCCGAGTTTCTGCCATGTCAGTAAGGATAACAATTTCAATGAACAACAGATTTCATCGTAGAATAAGTTATGTTGTAGTTTTTTAGCAATGGGTGAAATAGTAGTATATCAGCTTTTGAAATATATAATAGTCTTGATGTACTCCAATAACTGGCTACAGCAAGATAGCAGTTGGGAAATGACACACCCAGAAATACAAAATGAAATTCTTGATATATTTGGACATGAAATAGTCAATACTTTGAGTGATTAAATCAAATCTACTGATCCTTTAATGTTTTATGTCATATGTGATGGTACACAGGATGTATCAGGACTTGAACAAGAAAATGTTTGTATAGGATGGGTGGATGAACATTTTGACACACAAAAAAGCTTTCAGGGTTTTTTACCAGGCATCAACAGGTGAAGTCATTTCACACGTCATAAGTGATGTTCTATTGAGATTGCAGTTACCTCTTGCTTGACTTCGTGGGCAAATGTATGATGGAGCTGGAAATATGAGTGATCCAAAGAAAGGGGCTCAGGCACTTATCTTAGAATAAGCAACAATCGGTGCCATCTGTGCACTGTGATGCTCACTAGGGGAGAGCGAAGCTGTAAATTTCATTTCGAAGCAAATTTTTAAAAATGTTCACGAATTCAAACTGAATATAGAATTGAATTTAATCAAAAGGTTTTGTTGACAAGTACACAATGCAACAATTATTATTATTTTAAATTAAATACATACAAACATTTTTACAAGCTGGGTAAAATGCAGATAAAAAAGAAAAATGTTTTCCACTGATTTACAAAAAAAATTTCCTTTTTTTTTTAACCACGTAAGTACATATATTGCTTTACATGCTAAACAAATCTAAAGGGATGTCAAAGTTGATTCCTCAATACCCTCGATTATTACAGGTATCAAAGAATCAAGAATTGAACTGTTAATTGTTATAAAATTAGAGTTGTTCTGATACCGATACCAATACCCTTCGCACTGAATTTTAGAAAAAGTTTTACTGTTAATAATACATTAAAAACATTTCTCCTATACTCATTTAAATAAAGAAAATAATGTCTTATTAAAATACTGTATATAATTTATTGTAATCCGACACAAAATTAAAGCTGATCTAAAACTTTCAAACCCTCTGAAAATGCAAATAATATTAACACCAAATGCAAGTTAAATTTTAGATGTCCCGCACACACTATCAGCTAAGAAGAGCGCATGGAGAATTTATCGATCAGGTAGTGTCAGGTCTGTTGGTTTTTATGTGGGGCGGAGGGAGGGTAAGGACGTCAGCAGGATGAGACTCCACCCCACTGCCTGTTGGCAACACCTTGCATACGTGGTAAATGTCTGTCTTTTAAAGTAATTAATCATATTTTACCGCAAAGAAAACTTGTAACTGTGAGACACAAATGAGGCAATTATACCCGATTTCTTCACTGCCTTTAATAATTAATCATTCAAAACCATGTCCTCTGATTCTCCCTGTCATGAGTTACACTGTGCTTGGCTCGGCGCTTACCTACCCATTATTAGACAGCAAAAGGTGTCGAATAGGCACTTACATATTATCAGTTTATTCAAAGATGTGTATTTATTGAAATAAATTAATATAAATCCTTTCCCCGCAAGAAGTTACTGAAAATGAACACTTATAGTACAAGTCGCTCAATGTTCAAACAACATTTTGCTGACAAGTGGTAGAGTATATGCTTTCGGCCATATAATTTTATTCGTGAAGATGCTGCCCTTTGAGTTAAATAAATATTAAGTTTAAAAGTCATGTTAATTTTATGCCAGATACAATGAAACACAAACCTTACCAGATAAAACAACCTTTAACACAAAAGAAAACATCTTTACAAATAACAATTCCTTGTTAAAATGTTTTGCATAACATTTTCAAGTGAATCCATTTGCTGTGAAATACAAGTGATGTTAGGTGCAACTATTTTGAGTGATGCACACTGTATTTACTCGTGTATAGTGCACACTTGTGTATAGCATGCACCATGATTTTTGCAACAAGTTCCAGGGAAAATTTTTTAAAAATAAAATTGCACCAAAAATTTGTGGCACCCGTTAGTAAGTATGTAACAAATTATAATTTTTTACATTAATGTGTGGTGATTATGGTATGTTTGGAAAATATCTTAATTAAATAACTTGAGTGCGAAAAACCAAAATAAAAAAAATTCAGGAAACATCCAGCTCCTACTACTCAACATTTCCAGCTTCGTTTTTCTTTGGTTCTTTTTTTATCATGCTAGAAGTCACACTACCCTATCTAAAAAAAAAGTCTGCTCACACCCCCCCCCCCACCATCTTGGCTCACTAGCCTCTGCCATGGAAACAAAGAGGGCTTGGTGGAATTATCTACCAGCAACACATCTGGGTGTTATTTGGGGGGGGGGGGGGGGTGTGGCTTAACACGTTGCAGCTCTGTGGTTTGTGTGGTGACAGCAAATACAATAGAGACTGATCCACAACTTTCTTTGTAGTCCCAAACAACTAGGGAAAATTAATCCTAAATATTTTTTACTACCCTTTTTTTAAATCAAGGACATATTAATGCCAATTATTTTTGTTTTACTGCCCAGTCTTGGATCTCGTCACATTTTTTAATTCGAGAGGGGCCGTGGTCAGCAGAGGGGAAGGGCAAAATTGCCATCAACCTGTGCCCTCTTTTTTATTTTCAATTCTAAAGTAAGCTTTTGTTATACCAGAACATGAATGTCAAACTTCAGAAACTTGTGTTTCATGCTATGTATGTGCTGGAAATAAGGAGTAAAAATATTACAAATATATTTGTTACTGAAATCTGAAAAAGAAATAGATTTTGCAGAACTAATAGTGTAACTGAAACAGTTATACACAATGCTAATGCCACCTGACATGGTAATTCAATGAACGTGAATGACTAAAATCATTAAAACTATATAAAACATAAGCAATTTCCAGTTTAAAATACATGATGGTAAATATAAACAAATGTGTCGCCACCTCAAGCCAATAGAACGCAGGGCAATCAGTTTTCGCAAAGGAAAATCGCCAGCTGTCGGTATTAGTCTCTATAGTATCTGGTGACAGGATGTCATAAAGAGACTGTGGGGGGGAGTGGGGTTTCGGCCTACACATAACTGAAGGGTCACAGAGAGAAAGGAGAGGAGTGATAGAGCGAGAGATGAGGCAACAGACAGTCCCGCCACTTCCCTCAACATCCCTGGCCAAATTATGGCCTGCCACTCCCCCTTCCTCTTTTTTTTCTGTGTATAGCGTGTGCACCCAAGAAATGTTTTCCTTTATTTTGGGGGGGGAAAAAGGTGCGTTATAATGAGTAAATATGGCATTTGTTCATATTTTTATTTAAATGTGGGGCAAATACAAACCGAAATATGGTAAATTTTTATGTCTAAAGAAAGCAATAACCTGACTTCATAGTCTACAACTGATACTCCAGTATCGGCCCAATACCATATCCGATACACACACATCAGAAAAAGGCGAATTATCAGCCAATACCGATACTTAGTATCGGTATCAGAACAACTCTATTATGAATCCTCCTCCACCTTCACATGAATTTTTTAAGTTTCATTGCTGAATAGCATCAATATTTGTGTACATATTGGTTAGCTTCATAAGTTTACCTAAAATATTGCATTGAGAAGTTGAGCACTTTTAACTTTTTTGTACAATACTTTATCTATAGTCATTTAAAATAAATCATAGATTTATCAGAAATACTGATATGAACTTGTTAGACCTAACTAGATAAGTCTGAATGTTACATAAATATAGGAAATTAACTTCAATTAGCAGACCATAAAGTCTTTTCTGTAGTTGTCTTCATATTTGCGTCTAATTTGACCTATATAACAAAATTTCTAAAGGATATATTGACTGTAAGCACATGTTGATAATCACTACATCCTAATTTATGGTATCGGAATTGAAGTGGAAACGAGTGAAAGGTTTTGCAGTTGGAATCGAGACTCTAAATTGAGAAAAATCGATATTTCACATCCCTAGTATTACACAATGAAAACTGGTTGTAAGAGTTTTATGAGTGTGAAGCACTGCGGAGGGCACCAAGAGATGAAGCTTGAGCGAGAGCTCAAAGTTCTCAAACACATTACCACCCAGTACAGGTTTGGTTCCACCCTGTACCTAGACTATTGACGCAGCACCAGACCGGCAATAGTTGGTGAGATAAGGGTTCAAACCTCAGATGCCAATACAAAGGAGAGTACACTAAACCAAACACTCATCAATGAAGTTACCTTAAGGAAAGAGCACACAAGACCTGGGCTAGCACGACAACGGGTTCTGCCCACGTTGGGGTGAGACAATGACAAGGCTTAACTTTTGGCGTGTGAAGTGTTGGTGACGTGGGGATACTGACCTCAATGATTACCTTGAGTTTCAAGTGTACTCTCGCACAGTGCGTGTACGAGTTGTTTGTGTGGCCTTCAAATTTTTGCATGCGGGGTTCCACATAGAACATGTCCGAGGGATCTTAAACCCATTTAGGCAAGGTGCCACGTAGATTGTGGGCCTGGTAGGTTTACGCAATGGAACAAAATTTTCAACATTGGGAAGTACACCACGCCAATGTTTTACTTCAGGATCCGCAGGCTTTGGAGCTCTCCTCTGCTCCGTAAGTGCTGTTGTAGTGGCCGGCTGTGGAACAGCGGCCAACTCCGGTTGCAGCTGAGTGGTGCTCTGGCTGTTGAATGTGACGTGTGAAGGTCTAGGAGGGATAACGGTGTATTCCGGGGAGAGCACTGTTGGCTCTGTCTAATATCTCTGTTCTGCTACGCAGGATAATCAAATACTCACATGGAACTTTTCCTGGTGTCCAGGTAGGTAAATCAAATAAGTTGCCTTCTTCTGATTCAGTAACACTGCAGATTAATCTCAGACTCTGTAACTGATTCAGTTCCCGTTTAAGATGGTTCTTAATACCAGTCTTAGAGTTCTTCAGCATGAGACAGATTAAATTAATATTATTTCTGCATCAAAATTAATATGCCACACAAGAATGTAGGTGACGCGAAGCCAGGTATGAAAAGCGGTCCTACAGTGTACGTCCTGGCACACAACTAATCCTGACCTCTTGTCGCTTAACCACATCTGGCCAATTCTCAAGCCTTAAGTGTTATACAACAGAGCACGTGAGCAGCCGTAATGTCAAGGTGTATTGAGTTCCTAGTGAAGGGCTCCCCCAAAGATTAGCCACTGCAACAACCTGAGTATTACCTTAACTAAACTCGGAATACTGCTCAACGTTACTTGTATTTGCAGTTTGGTTGATATGTGTTGCTGTCTTTTTCACGGTTCCCAAAAAAGGGGTTGTTATTTTGAGGGGGTTGATATTCCAGGGGTCTTAAAATCGAAAGTTCACAGTAAGTGGTCAGTTAGTCAATACCTTTTTGAAGGCTAAGTCTTATGTAAATAAAAATAACTAGAACATTGCTCCTCAGATATATTTAATAATACATCAGTTACCTGTGATATTAGCAAAACAGTGTCAGAAGGATGGATGAAGATGTATACAGTGCAACGCTAATAAAAATATTTGCCTTTGTGCTATTAAGTACCATGAAAGTGTAGTTTTAAGGTTCCTTACAGATCACTCCAAATGTATACTATACTAAATTTAAGCCTTGGGAGTAAACTGTTGATATACTGTAATGATTTTCTATCACTGCAGAAAAGTACGATGATCACTACACCTACATATATAAAAGTCAATGTCTTATATATAAGTATGTATTTGTTCTGTGTACAGTTCTACACCATTTGACAGATATGGACAAAATTTTGCAGGAATATCCTTCAGTAACCAACTTGAAATACTGTGTAAGCAAAATGGAATACAAACCACCCCCCCCCCCCCAATTGGGCCATAAACATCCCACCTTACACCTAATAATTCTTTTTCAACTAATATAATAATACCAAGGAATGCGAGCAGGTCAGCTAGTTAACTGTAAAAAAAAGCATGAAGTATTTGACTCCCCATTATCAATGACTTTCAGCAAACAAATATGTGTGTTCTGTTCCAGGAAGAAGTACAAGTCACCTGTAACTATACTGCTGATGCTGGAGTGCCAGTTTGGAAGCAGGCACTTTGTTGATGTCGGAGGGTTAGACATCCACGTTGTTCCTTACAGCACCCATTGTAGCCACTCGGAACTGAGGGACTTTGTGACTGAACATTGATAAAAATGAACATCTATGGCATACGTGTAGAGGCAGCGAGGCTTCTGAGGGAGTGAATATGCAAACGAAAGGTTCCCGTGAACCAACTTCAGATTCTGCGAGCTATCTCACTGCTCAGACCAGTCCACTGGCCACCATGGTCTGTGCCTCGCACTTCAGCCAGCACGATACCCACAGAGACAGTGACGAGGTAGCTTTGTGTCTGGTGTCGTGTTACAGCATCTTCTCCAGGGGTCACGGGAAAAACCTCCATGGAGTGGTGTGGAGGTTCACGCAGTTGAAACGGGAGACACTGAACAGCACTCCTCCAGTGATGAGGGGAGAATCCTCCCCAGTGTGTACCTGTAACCAATAAAACTGAGGCAGCTGAGGTGTTCTCAGAGGAAGTGTATCGTCTGCAACTGTAGACTCGCAGATCGTTCAAGGAAGGTGCAGTCCTCTATGGTTGTTGAAGAGGATGAATCAAATGAGGGGCAACATCCTTGTCAGTATTGGTGCCAACTTGCAGGGCTGATGATGTAACAAAGAGACCATCACGAGGAGGAAGTGCCAAAGGCATTGTTCATGGAGTTGCCGCCATCAGATATGCTGCATCTGTAAATAATAAGTGTGATTCACCACACACTGCTCCTCGGTAAGTGGGGGAGAACTGCAGTAGAAGCACTTCCAACAAGATGGAAGGATTATCACAGTCATATTTTGCAGACTTAATTGCCATTATGGAATATGTGCAGCCCCAGTTTTATGTTTCTTTATTACTAGCAAGGAATACCAACAGAAACTTCTTGTTCGTGGCACAGCAGCGAGAACCCAACTACTGGACAACGAACTACAATGTCACGGTGAATGACTGTGTTTACGTTAATGGTGATGGAGATGCATGCATAAAGAAAGTTTCCAGTAACGGTGTTTGCAAAGGGGATCATTTGGTTGGTATTCCATCGTATCAATCAGTCAAGCCTAGATGGTGACTCAAAAGTGCCAACACATGAAACCCGAAACCAGATTAATGGATTCTTCAGAACTGTTTCAAATGTTCCAGTTCCATTGCACAGGGACAGTGTTGATGTTGGTGGTGATGACGTCAGTGTAACCTTAGTACCTACTAGTTTTTCCACCATTAGAAAGCACCCTGCAGTCAGCGCATCTGTTAATGGTAGTCAGTTCTCCAATGCAGATATACTTACAGACACACCAGAGCAAGTGCAGTAAAACACCTGGGGCAAGTGCAGTAGCAGTAAAATACCTGATGGCATGAGTGTGCCACAGAAATGTACAGCTGCCATGTTGTGTCGTGCAACTGGGAAGAGGCTTGCCATTGTAAAAGAGTTCAGTGAAGAAGAAAGTGACAAGTAAGCCGCAAAATTCAGTTGGAAGTTGAAAAGGTTGCAGCCAAAGCAGAAAATGCCCTGCCAAATTCTGACACAGCATAGACCTTCTCCGCTAAAAATAAAGAGAAAGCGTGTCTCTTTTGAAGACGTGAACATATCCAGTGCCAACACCGACTCAAGAGCAAAGGAGGCATTGCCAGAAGTATGTGCACCAACGAAGCATGATTCAGAAGATGAGCATGTGAATACTGTCAAGATGCAATTAGCTATGGACAAGCATACCAACACACATTGCAGGTGAAGGAAAGCAACAGTAAAGGCATCTTCCAGTGGCCACTGTGAAAAAAGGTACTGTGCTGCTGGCACTATACATGTTAACTTTTGGAACACAAGCGATGAGAGAGATATGGACATTGAAGAATGCACCTTTACAGTGCCAACCAGATAAATATGACTCAAAAAACTGTACGTATAACAGAGGACTTTATTGAGGGACTCCAAGAAATTGCTAGAATTGAATTTTTAATATTTGTGCTACAAAGACGAAGAATGGTGTTCACTACTAATAAAATAAAATGTCATGGTAAAGTTTAGTGTTTAAATATGGGTACATGAAAAAACAGGTGCACTGAAATGTTCTCTTTAATGCAAAAAGTAAACCTTAAGATTCCAAAAGAAGTTATTCCAACATTATATTTCTGCATTATAAAAATTATTCTTACTGTGCCCGCCCGGATAAAATTAAATAAATAATAAAATAAACCTACAAACCAGTAAGTACCAATGCATGTAAATATTAGCAAAATAAATGTTACGATAGGCCTATGTGTTTGCGTGTTCACCACTATCTTTTACGTTTGTCGATGTACAATAAATAAGCGACACGAGTTGCGTGCTTGAATTTACTGCATCGTTTCGTTGGACTAGTTGTCCCTTCGTTTTAATTTTTATTCCAAACGCATATTAATAACAACAGGTTAAATACTACTGTTGTTTACGCCACAGTTGTAACAAACACCATCGTGGAAAAATATTAATGTGTATTATGTGTAACGTGATATATCGTGTGTAACAAATAGTTATAAAGCTGACCAAAATATTGTTATAGGCCTACATTGTGAACATGCGTAGGAAATTGTTTCTGCAACATGACATAATTCTTTGAACAGCTGTAAACAGCAACCAATGCATTTGACAGTCATAAAAGTAGAAGTCACATGGCAGTGTTTATGTTTACGTGTAGCGGAAGGAAATGTAATCAGTAACCAGAAGTAGAAATTTGGCAGGGCTTCAGAAAAGGCTGAAGTTATCGTGAATCAACTATACATCTCGTAAAGCATTAATTTACTGCATCCATCAATAAGATATTTTGTCTGAAACCCAAAATATACTCAGAACAATTGTTTTTCGATGATTTGTTCCAGTTAACATTTTACTGTATTATCTATTGGTACAATTGGCAAATATTGTTTTCATCACTTATTTTTGGACACTACATGAATGCAAAACAACGCAGTTAATCTACATCTGGTGCTATAGATAGTATTGTTTACACCCCGCAATAAATTTTTGTTTTATTTTCTTCCTACATTTTACTGTTTTTACTGCATTCGTATGTTGGCGACAACGAGAAAGCAACCTGTATTTTTATTCCTCTTATGCATTTACTGCACTTATAGGTTGGTGACAATGAAAACAAATCACGACACTAGTTATTGAAAGTGATGAGTGAAAGCAAACACACAAGATCTTGATGGGCGTAGTTCTTATTGAAAACTGTCGGCTGCAGTTTTGGTTAGATAGTTAAAGGTCTAAATAAGACTTGGAAAGTTGTAATTGGCAAAAATTGTCGCAAACATATCAGTTGTCATTTTAAACAAGGGATTGAGCATGGCTCAACCGGCGAAGGAATACTGCACAAAAATATTAATATAAATAAGAAAAATTCACTCAATTTCAAGCGAATATTTTATACTAAATTGATTTCAAAAAATTATTTCCAATGACAGCTTTAGGCTGATGGTTTAAACAAACATGCATGTTGAGATTATGTATGGTATTTCTCATACCTAATATCCAAGTCCATATAAGATTTAAGTTTTGAAGGATGAATTTAAAGAACTCAGTTTGTAATTAATGCTGTATTGTCTGGTAACATTTTTCCCTGACTGTTTTTAAGTTACTTATTTGCCCAGTTAAATCGTCTATCTTATAATTTACTATTACAATTAGTGTTGTATTTAATTTTTATGCAGTGGACACCTAATACAAAGTGCTTAAAGTGTGCATAAAACTGAATACTGAAATTTATGTAGTAAAAAGATTTCCAAATATTGGGAATTACAATTCTGCTCACCAAAACTAGTATCGGCATCTGTGTAATCGGCGGCATCAGCAGTTGAGAATCGATATCGACAAAATGTGGTATCGCCCATCCCTATAATAAACTGAATATTAATCCAGGCTTACGGAATACTTAAAAGTAAAATCCCAATTTAAAGACTTAAAAATAATTTTTTATCACATCAGCATATTTCTTTACTTAAATGCAAAATAATACTAAATAAGAAACTAAAAATTATTTCAGCATGTGTGGTACATACAAAACTGAATAATTAATTGCGGTGCTCATGTTTTACACCCTAGTAGTTATTGTACTTTTTATTCAAATTGTGTATCTAAACAGTGTGATTCAATCTAATATGGTTCTATTACTTTGCGTATGTAAACATTATTAAATGACACGATCTATTGTTGTGGAGTGTCAAGTTTATATAAATTTTGTTTGATCTCATATTTGTCATTTACAAATACGCACTGCAACTCTTCCATTTCACTTGAACTCACATGGTTTGTTGTATTAAGTACTCTATTTACATTTTGGACACTGTAAACAGAGTAAGTTAAAAATTGCTTTTAATTGTGCTGCACTTCACCAATACCATTGTTTGAGTATAAAGTAACCTAAATTCAACTGTAATATAAGCAAAAAGCTTTTTCATTCATTGGCATCACATTGATGAATTGGCACATCAACATAATTTTGTGAATAGAAACAGCTATAATAAATATTAAAAACCCAAATTATAGATAATTAATTTTTTTTTAGCAATTATTTTAAGTTGTTTCTCAGTGCTTTTGTAAAGTAAACTGGATGTATATCTGATGTTTGTCTTTCTTCGGTCAACAACTGGTACAAAATTGTGGTTATAATAGATTGTACTATATAAATAACATCTATAAATGCATTATAAGAAAATTGACAGACCTGAGTTTGTGGTTCCACTAGAATCCACATCTGCATAGATTAAATAGCAAGTAAAACATATCAACTTATATTCATTCAAGTTCATTGCCTACAAGTTTACTGGGAGCTTCCTTGAGATTCCCTGAAAATTTTTACAAACATTTGTGTTTCTGTGTAGGGTAGTAGAAAAATACCATGTGTTGTAAAGATAGATACATGTGGTTGGCATCAGTGGTAACATGAGGTCGGCTAAGGCAATCAAACAGAGTGCTTAGGAACTGTCAAGAGACTGGAGGAAAGATGTTTACGTGCAGAGACCAGAGCTGTCAACACAACTACGTGCTAGAAGGTCTAGGTCAGGGGCCTTGCCCTCAAAGTGGCTGCGCACATGGAACATGAAATCAGACTTGTTGCCAAAGTCCTGGCGGCACACGAGGCAGAGGTGGCGCTCTGCAGCATATGGCTGCACATGCTGGTGGAAATAAGCAGATGCAGGTGGCGGGCACACTGCAGCATTGAGGTGGGGTGCAGGTTGGTGGTGCTGTGGCTGGTGTTGGTGATGGTGATGCATGGCTGCCATGCCCATCATCTTTTCATCCAGATGGCCCTTGGCATGGGCCGTCCAGTCATCCCGGTTTTGAAACATCTTGCCACACAGTTCGCAGTTCCATGTCACCATCTGCTGGGGTGGTGGCTGGGGCTGTGGAGGGGGCTGCGAGGGACCACCTACTTCCTTCTCCTCGCACTTGGGCTGCTTCCTGTCGGGAGTTCCACATGCCGCCGCCACCTTCTCTGGGTTATTACTACGCTTACCCAACGGGGCAATGTTGGTGGGTGTACGGTGCTTCATTTTGTTCATGTGTATAACCAGTTTATCACGTCTCGCGAATGCCTTGCTACACACCTCGCAAATGTATGGTTTCTCCCCAGTGTGGATACGCATGTGGATCACCAATTTGTCCTTTCGCGCCAGTCCCTTACCACATACCGTACAAGCAAAACTCTTGTTCACAGAATTGCCGTTCTGGGAGCCGTTCTCAGACGCAGAGGTACCCTTGTTGGCCTTGCCCCTAGAGCCAGGAGTCTGCTGTGACGGAAGTTTCCTCTGGGCACCCATTGTTCCATTCTGGAGGCTGTCTGTGTACAGGTGCTCCGGGATCGGTAACATGCTCTGTCTGGCAGCATTTGCAGCATAGTCTGGTGACCTGCAGCACCACATACCACTTAATGCTTTCCCTTCTACATGAGCTTTTAAAAGCGCAATACCATTATAAATACAATACTAAAGCAGTAGCCATGCACAGAAAACATAACAAAAATAAAACACAAATTTCTGACCACTAATTGTATAACAATAAACGATAACCAAAACTACTACCGTTGCTTCAATGACAGCATCTGAAGAAGCAGTATAAGTGATTAAAGAAATAATTCTGCAGCTATATTTCTTTCATGAAGCTAATAGTGACTGAGAATAAACTCATAAGCAGCATGCGCACGCATGCACACATTGCAATACAGAATAAAAAAACTGTTTCCATTCGAGCATTAAAATATAAAACACTACAGTCCATTCACCATTTATTTGAATGTTTTGAAACAAACCTTTGAAGAATCACCCTAGGAGTAACATTTCAATTAGTTTTTTTTAACAAACTTGTATACAACAAATATATAACACTGTGAATAACTTTAACTTAGAATCTTCTATAATGTATAATATTTATTTTGTATTCAATACAAATTAAAAACAGCGAGAGCAATGATGTGTTGGCAATGGTTAGTAAAAAATAGTTCACAGTTTTTTGGTATGCTGTTTGTAAATTAAAGGTTGCGTATTTAAATTTTTAGGCAGCACTGATGGAAACACATTTAGTTGTTACAGTTAAAAATATCAGCGGAAATTACAGTGCGTAAGCCAGGGGGTGGTTATGTCCTATACCGTGCAGCGTTAACAAGTGAAGCCAGTTTATAACGTGGAGTTAGAACACTGTTTTCTGGTAAAAAGGTCATGTGATCAATAGTGGCCAAAAACATAGTATATGCCTATCTTTCACATGTATTTTGAAAAGTTTAAAAATAGGCATAAATTAACAAACTACTTCTTGACCTTAATGATGATATACATAAAGTGTGTGTATGTTTCTCTCAGTTAACTAAGAATAAATTATCGGTAAAATACGTAAAGTTATGAGTTATTTACATTTAAATGGAAGTGTTGTATAATGCGCTTTGGTTGATTTGCTTCCTATTCCCTATATATCTGCCTTGAAAATATGCCATGAAATAATGTTCTGGCAACTGTAGGTGCTTTTAAAAAAAGTTATGGTAAAACTTAAAACGTACTAAAATCAAATATAATATGCTGTTGAAGTCGTATGCGAGTGTGTTACAAGTGAAGCAGCCATACAGGAGAGAGAGAACTTTTGTTGACTTTGAATAGCCTTGTGAGTGCTATATGAACTCAGTAGGTCTGAATTTTCTCTAAATTTGTGTTATTCTTGCGTTTGTGAATTTTGAATGTAAACAGTAAACAAGAATATTTTATTTATTGGTTTGCTGACAAAAAAAGAAAACATTAATGGGTGAAAATGTGTATGAGTGCACATCCCCGAGAGTAGAGTTTAGTGTAGGTATTTGTATATACCAGGGATGCATATGTGAATAATATCCCACAATTATTGTGTGCTTAATTTTTGCAAGTGCTGCTGCGATTACTAACGTGCTGTGAATTTAAGGTCTAACCTGTAAGTTGTGGACTCGTTACCGGTACAGGTACTGTTACAAAACTGTAGATACTTATTTTTCTAAATGCTGATTTCTATTTCAGTGTAGGAGTTTACGGAATTAATTTATTAGTATCCAAGTCAGTGGAAGAAAGAAAAGAAAAGGGGGAAAAAAAAAGCCCAAGATTGTTCCAAACATAACCTTTAGCTTTCCTCATGATAAAATAGCTATTTGCAGGCATTAATGGCAAATCAACTCGTTAACCAATTCAAGACCACACCTTATAAAAACTCCATTCTTACAATTTTTTTCTTGCGAAGTCAGCTGAGTTGCAGTGACAAACAAGAAATCAGCTGAGTTGCGGTGACAAACAAGAAATCAGCTGTTTATCAACACAATATGCAACCAATTAGTTCTCATATTTTTAACAGCTATTGAATGTAACCTTCCTGATTTTCAATTTCCATGGTTTCTCGAACTCACTCCATGGAATTTCTGGGGTGACTCAATTAAGATATTTTGAACAATTACTTCCTTGTATTCCCTACATTGTTTTCTTGGTTTACCATTCTCTAATGAACCTGCTGTCAACAAGATGTTAAGCTAAATAAATAAAGTTAACTTGTGTGTTTAGATGGTGATGTATTTAACGGTAGACTGTTATCATTACAGTAAATGACAAATGTTTATACATTTTATTGTTTTCCAAAGGTAGTCAAAATAAAGAAAACTTAAATAATGCCAATATTCTCTTGTAACTATGACATTCACAAAATTGAAAAACCTAGCATGATTTTCTTTAAACTCTACTTCACCCTTCTTAATGATTTTTGAAATTCAAATTTTGAGGGAAATTAATTGGACATACACTTATTTTAATTTTGATGATGAAACATGGGTATTTAGAATGAAGTGTGATCCGCGAAACAGCGAATACTCTTGTCATCTTAAGAAGGGAGGAGTTGAGAGAGGTTTATGTGGTTTGTAACAACCAAGGCATTGAGAGCCAATGAGGTGATACATGGTGGATATGGAGCAGCATTCAAATACAAGTGTGGGGAAAATGGGAAAACCTTGAGAAAAAATGCCTGCCAGCAGTATCAATCAGCTCAATTCCTACATGTGAAAATCTGTGATTAACCTCACAGGGAAACCAACGTGAATTACTTTGGTGGAAAGCAAGTGTCCTACCACAATACCCACCGCAGAACCCCCTCCCTAAGGGAGGTGAGGAACCTCATTTCTTCAATGGGTCAAGTCAATTACAAAGTTGAATTTAAAAAAAATTGTATAAATTAATATAATTATTCACCAGCTTATCATAGATTTGGTTTGTGAATGGGAGGGTCAGTGTTTTGCACATCTGCATTTAATTTTTTTTATAATTAATACATACTTGTTTCTTTCTTAGGCATTAGTACATACTGGAAAGTTGTCAAATATAATAAATAGGTTGCAATGTACCAATATACATATATGTGTGTGTGTGTGCGTCTATATATATATATATATATATATATATATATATATATATATATATATTACATACACACACACACACACACACACATATATATATATCTTAATGATATATATATAATTAAGAGATGGGATTTACAGACAATAATACACAAAAGAAAATTAAATTAAAGAAAATTATAGAGAAATCAAAATCGTGTATTCCTGGAAGTGGCATTTGAAAATGGTAAATTACATGGGTTTGGGGATTGGGAAAAAATAAGATTGTTTGCAGACTATTGTGTTACGAATGAAGAAGTGGAATGGGGGTATTTGCAGGCGGACATTGACAAGATATGGACGTAGACCAGGGAAAATAAAATGAAGATACATGTAAGAAAAATTATGGTAGTGAGGTTTACAAGTAAGAAGGTGATAAGCAGGGATGTGTACAGATGGGAGGGACAAAAGAGAGAAGAAGCAGCAGAATATATGTATCTAGGGATTGTACTGCAGGGAGACCTCAGATGGAAAAAAACAGATAGAGAGGGTGGTTGCAAAGGGAAGAAGAGCTCTGTGTATGTTGGGGAGGGTGCTGAAGGGATTCAGCTGTGAGGTGAGGTGAAGGCATATAGCACAATAGTATGGCCAATGTTAGAATATGCTGCAGCAGTGGAGGTGCGAGAGCTGGAGAAGTTGCAGAGAATGGCAACAAGATGGGTGAAGAGTCGGTGGAGAAGGCAAGGGAAGGATGGTGAAGAAGGGAACTACAGGCCATCAGTGATGATGAAAGAAATGGGGTGAAGCTCACTGAAGGATAGGAGGAAATTTGAATGGCTAGTCAGGATGTACAGGATCGTGAATGAAGAGGGAGGATGGGAAGGGCTACACTGCAAGCTAAGTAAGAGGGTATTTAGAGGAAAAGGAAACAACAGTGAGAAGTTTCAGAGGGCGTGGAGGAGAACGGAGCAGGGTATGCAGTCTGTGCTTGTGAGGTCTGTGAGGGAATGGAATGTGTAAAAGGAGGAATTGGTATCTGTGATGGAGGTAGGAAAGTTAGGGAAGGGAGTGGAAGAGGAGTTAGTTAGGTGAAGGAGAGGTGGGAGAGCTCACCACAGGGCGGTAGCCTAATTGCGAGTGTATGTATGTATGTATGTATGTATGTATGTATGTAGACCTACTCTATTTCAAAACACTGGTAAGTATTTTGACATGCTAATGATAATGTTTACAAAAGTGACATAATCACTACCCACAGTTTAGACTATTCGCCAGGTCTGCAGTAGTGACATATGAAACAAATAAATTGTCTTGAACATACATTGTTTTAGCAGCGTTTATGTTGCAGAAAACAAGAATTACACATACAAACACACAAAGCTAAACAGGAATAGTTGTCAACAGGTACATAACCACACAGAATTCTGCAGGAGGAATTGTTTAGTTGCAAGTAGACCACTGTGTTTGTCTGTTTTTGTTTGTGTCCATCATTAGTTTTTTGTTTCTGAAATATGCTGCGTATTAACTGAATTCCTTCTACAGAGTTCTCTGTGTTCTTCACGTAGGTCTACCTATTGGCAACTATTCTTGGTTGGTTTTCTGTGTCTGTAATGCTAGTTTCCTGCGACATGAGCTCTTCTGCAAAGGCACGTGTCCATCACAATTTTCTAATATATATGCCTAATATTCATTAGGGCTACAATTATAAAGTGTAAGAAACTTTAGCTCAAGAGGAATCTGTTTACAAGAATTGCAGGTTCAGCTGAATAAACTGCAGCTAGCGGACAATGATTTTTCTTAGAGGGGTGTTTGTTTGAGATATTGAAACTGGATTTTTTTTAACGTATCCAGAGGATAATTTCACACTAAAAATAACAATTGCACAAGTTGATAGGTAACAACAAAGAAATTTTATCACAAGTGTTTTTGCGGACCACTTTGGAGTGGTTAGTACATGTGCACTTGTTATCGATATAATTGAAGTGCATGCATCTTTCACCCAATATAGTTCAACAATGTATCCTAATCTAATTAAACTATCCAAAGTAACCTAAAAAGATGGTAAATAAGTTTTCATACATTTTAACATCACCATAGGGTGATGTTAAAAATAGGGTGACCCTAAAAATTTATTTATAGAAATAATATCCTTTTGTAGTTTTCTCTCCCAATGTAAATTTTCTTGGCATTTTGGGCTGAATTGAAATTGTGGCTACTGACTTATGCCCTTAGTACTAAATTGCCCTTTTGGAGAAAGATGAAACACAATTTTTGTAGAAATAGGGAATAAAATTATCCAGAAATGTCTCCTGTCCCCCTTCCCCTTTTTTTCTTTTGAAAAGTTGCTAAAATACTCCGTTGTCCAGTGCAGACAATACAGTAAAAAATTTTAATTTCTGTGTTTTACTTGAGTACCACAGGTAACTTAACCTTATCCAATATTGAAGATGCAATAAACAAAACTGTACCCTAAAATAAGAGATAAATAAAAATAAAACTGTATCATAGCAGAGAACTAATGTAATGCAAAAAGTAGGAATAACTAAAATTGGATGTAAGTTTATCTACTAGAAACCATTTTCTGTATTGACAAATATGTATAAAGGAGATGAAATCATACTGGGAACAAATCTCTTGGGTCTTGTCAGTGTTAGGAATAATATAAATGCCAGCAAATAATTATTTGTTTGTGGCTCAAGAACACTTTGCCTTCCAAAAATTCAGCTAGGCTGCTGGTGCTGTTTTGCTGCACTCATTACTGCAATACATTACACGACAACAGTAGCACGCTTGTTATACTTTATTTAATCATTTATTCAAACAATAGTTTTCCATAAATCCTGATATGAGCACTAAATATAAAACACATGCTTATTGTCGCCCATAACCCAATACTTGGGCCGTGGTTTCACACACTCACAATCTGTAGTTTAATGAGGAAGTTATTTAATTGCACAACTAACACAAGCCAATAATAAACTAGTGAAACTTCACACGTAAATTGTAATATGTATTTATTTATTCATCTTCTTCTTTGTTCAACTTGAAATGCTACGAAATTAACCTTTCTAACGTCATTCTAATGTAAAAA
This sequence comes from Dryococelus australis, assembly GCA_029891345.1. Taxonomy (NCBI): domain Eukaryota; kingdom Metazoa; phylum Arthropoda; class Insecta; order Phasmatodea; family Phasmatidae; genus Dryococelus; species Dryococelus australis. Next base: position 230,405,790 of record CM056994.1, on the reverse strand, counting down.
CAATGTTTTGGGTTACTGTCAGGATGGCGGGTAGATTCCATAATAAAACCGCCTATCTCCAGCTGCTTCACATACGTCACAACATGCCATTTCCTGCATACTCTTTAACTCCATGGCGTAGGCCTTAGTGACATGGTGTATTTTTCATCCAAAAAAATGTGAATAGGCGGAGCAGAGCTTGTCGCTCTGTCTATCTCTCTCTCTCTGGAAATTTCACACTAAGTAGTAGCAGGAAAATGATACCTCAAACAAGATTTTAATGTTTGAATACTTATTATAATATACTTAGAAGTGATAGCGGGATGGTTACAAATCAAAAGTTGGCAGAAATGTGGTGACATGACATGTCATGTTGTTAAGTGTTAATTTTTCTTCCTGCAAAAAAAAAACTACTTAAAATGATCACATAAAGTTTTTACACATCAAATTTTTTAAAACCTACCTAGACTAGCTATAATGTGATAAATAAATATTTACATGCCAGGAATAAACATACTGCAATGTGTCATGATTGCTGCGTGTGAAAGAGTATCATTGCCTCTCCATTACAATGGGCCAGTATGTGCGTGATTTCAAATATTTGACGTGTAAAATTTATATGTTTTAACCGTGAACTGTTATTATGATGAAACTACTAAAAGTCACGTTTGTTTATTTATCACGACTTTGTTATTTTGTTCTAGGTGTTTGAAACACAATTATGTAATATACTTATATTTCTGTGATTTTGAATGTTTGCCACAATCCCAGCAAAAGCAAAGCCAAAAAATTCGTACAAATAACTAAATAAAACTAGTAAAAACTAAGTACCCATGCAAAGAAACCTGACTGGAATAACAGTTATGGTAGGCATATTTGTGTGCATGTTTACCATTATCTTTTGTTTGTCACTGCCGTGTACAAAAGCTATGCGACACGAGTTGCATGCTTGAATTTACCATCTTTTTTTTTGTTGGAACTGGAGCTCCTTCATTATAACGTTTACTCCAACTGAGGCCGTCCTTTTAAAGAAATAACACAACATATATAAATAACAAGCGGTTGAATACTAAAATTCTTTCCCCCACAACTGTAACAGGGTTAAAGAGTTGCGGCAAAATATTAACGTGTATTATGTGTGTAATGTGCTATATTGTGTATAACACATATGTTAAAATATGTAAAATAATAATCGTATGAACTATCATCAATATAAGCATTGTTAAATAGTCATGAAGCTGACCCAATATGGTCATATATGCCTAAATTGTGAACATTCATATATTTTTTAAATATGACAGACGTCTTTGAACAGCGTAACCAGTAAACAAAGAATTTGAGAGTTAAAATGTAGAAGTCACATGGCAGTGTTTATGTTTACATGTAGCAGAAGTACACGTAACCAGTAACCAAAAGTAGAATTTTTGGAGGGCTTCAGAAACGTGTGAAGTAACTTTGAATGGTCTATATCAGCCTTTCAAAACTGTGGCCAGTCTTCTTAAATTCCCTTACACACTCTTTGTAGCTTCTTAAATTTCCAGCAAAATTACAGTCAAGCTCATTTACAGCAACATTACTCTGCGACAAAACACTGGTCAACCAGTACTACGTAGGCAAAGTAAATTGATGTTTTAAGTGGCCAAGACACTTATTTTTAAAATGGAAGCCATTGAAACATTTGGGCTTAGCATATCATATCTACAAAACCCTCTTTCATCTGTCATTTTTTAACATGATTTATGTTTTATCTCGGACAACAATCAACAGATACGTTGGACAGGGGTCCTCTTCTGCCTGTAATGTTTGTTTGAATTTAAATGCATATGATTGAAAGGCATGAAATATCAATTTGTTGTAATAAACAGATATTGTTGAGAACCAAAGAATGCCGGACTTGTCCGGTTTTTTGGCTTTATGCGGAAGATTAAATTTTATACTATAACGTATTAGAATTGATCTTTTAAATTTGTTCTAGACTTATTTGTGCTGTTAGGAAGTGTATTGAATTAATATAGGCTTCGAAGCCGCCCCATAATTTTTCTATGAACAGGATGTTGTTATTGCGCGTGGCAGAAGTGTGTCCGGTGATAGTGGCGCACAGGCTGCGGCAACGAATAGAGATACGGTTAGTTGCCGCCCAGTTTCCAGTCACGGTGGTAGAGTGTATACAGATAATACTGTGGGTATGACGTGTGAGATACCCTGTAGTAAGTCAGAATGTGGGGGCGACTTTGAAAAGCGAACAGTGAACTGCCAGGGCGGGTGCTCCTCTGGTGCAGGGAGTCGCAGGTGCTAATGTTTGATTGGCTGGGTTCTGACGCTCTGTCCTGAGTGGCTGGCGGAGAAAGCAGTGTGCCATGGAGGCCGACTGTAGAGTGGGGGTGTCGGGAGATATTAGCGCTATTGGCAGAGGAAGCGAGGACTTCTTCCAGGGCAGTGAACAGGTGCACATAGTGTGCTCCGTAGTGGTGTCTCTTCAGAACACCTTTCGAACTTAATTAATTAAAGGCCTCACTCAATTATTACTTTTATTACGATTTAAGAATTGTAAGTTTAGAGCCCTGATTGAAGTATGTCGAATTAGTTAAAACATTGTAATTCATCATAATTTAGGAGAAGAAATCTACAGTTTGGGGTATGTGAAATATTTCTTTTTTTATGAGTATGAACGACAGATATGGGTGTAGAGTTGAGAATAGATAAATTGAGACGATGTAGAGAGATGGTTGATTTGTCGAAGTCCCCAATCCAAAGATGTTGCTTAACTCGCTCCAGATGCACTGCTTCCTTTGTCAGTAAATAATGAAACAAATTTAATTTGAGAAAATTGGAGTACATTCAGATTCTTGGTAAATTTCTCGTGACTTTGTTCTAGTAATGTAATACTTTGTGTTTGACATGGTAAATCAGAAAAGTGATGTGAGTGCCTGCCTTAAAATGGTATCAGTTAGGTTTCCGAGGCTCCCGTTACTTAAAGAGTTGTAATTTGTCTTTAAGCTGTTGAAAAACAACGTATTATTGTTTGAATTTGAGGACTGTTTTTGTAAATTCTTAGAAATGTGTCACTCTTGGTGTGAATTTTATCATACATTTAATTGAAGAAAACTTAATTTTTCATTTGTACAAGGTTTACCTTGAACACTGGTTTATTTAAGTAACAGAATATATCTATTAAGATGAAACTGCTCTACAAAACAGAGAACATAAAGTTTGAAGTGAACAGTTATGGTAATTGATCAGCGAAATGACAGATAATTTATAATGGAAGGGCTTCACATCACAGATGAAGTCTCAAACAAAGAGAGAGTGTAATTAGAAAATTTTTTTTAACTTTTTCAAGTAAAGAGATGCTATCTTGGCAAGAAGAACATATTGGTTTACATGAAGGAGTGGAAAGATGTGCTGTGTACATTTTATCCTTTAGTGTGCATGTTGTGTTTTGGATTCATTGGTGTAAGAAACCTTATTAATAGACAATACTTCGGAGTAATGGTCAGTCATGGAAGCATCTCCGGTCCCTCCCCCACTGCCTCCACTTAAATATTTAGGAAAAGTAGTTAGTAAACACTGCCTCCTTCGCAAGAGAGTCCACGTGTCAAATCATGTTTTTCAAGTAGTAGGATCTGAATCATGTCCTTGCTTAAGTTTCACTATAATATAGTTGTCCGTGGACATTGCTAAAAGTGAAATATGACTTTTCATGTATGCAGTTTTTCAACTAATTCTTCAATTTTGAATTAAAGGAATTTATGAAATGAACAGTTTGATAGTACGAATGACCTAATTTGAATCCAGTTAATTATCACGGTCATCCCAGAAGTTATACTGCAGTGTTTCAGAAATGATTAAGGTCCCATCAGAGATTTAATTTAAGACAAGTTTAGGATTGCATGTCATATCTTCTATTGTTATTGTATTTTAAGGACTGAATGGGAATATTGCTAGGAGAGTTCTCAAAGGGAGAACGTATTATTTTATTGTACTTTAGTGAATGCATTTGCTTATTGTGCATGGTATCATGTTGAGCCTCTGGCTATTTAATCAATAATATGATGCCGGCTAACAGCCAGCGGCGCTAAAACCCATGACGGCGCTCACCATGCATGTGACACATGTACATGCATGTGCGCAAGGAGGCACCAATTTGAACTTTCCTCTAGCGGAAAATTATTTGCAGTGTAAGGTATGTCTTCTTTATTTTTCAGGGTCTAAAATGTTTTAAAGTGTTTTAAAATATATTTTTGTCAATATCGGAAAATATTTGGTTATAAATTCAAACCGTGCACTGCGCAGAGATTAAGTACAGTTCAACTCCGGCCAGAATGCAGTAATAAAATACATTCAAAGAAGATGAGAAATTACAAATTAATATGTACAATGTCAATTCATATTTTAGTTTCTAAAGTGCCTTTAATTTTTCAATTATAAAATACTTTACTCGAGCATAGCACTTCCGCTTATGTGAACCCCGTAGGCAGCCATGGTAGGTCTGTGTGACGCTTGCCTCTGGGCAGTCTGTCTAGGAGAGCTGGCAATGTAGTGCGTACGTGACAGTTTCTTACAACTTTTGAGCACTGATGTCCATAGCACTTTAGTATACCGGTTAACCTTTGCTTTGTGCACATTTTGCCAGACATTCCCCAGCATTATGCTTCCGCTTAAATAATAATTTGTACCGTTGCAGATTTTTCAAAACTTAATCAAGGAGAAGGAGGAGAAAGATGTCGGAGAGGTCACGCGACCCTCAAAACTTGAATCAGGCGCCATGTGCTACTGCTAAAAGCGCTCCATTGTAATTTCTGTATTATTGCTGCGTGCAATTTTAAGGGCTTTAATTTCATGTATGTATTTAAGGGTATTTTTCATGTTTGATAACTTTATGGCCACATCACATATGACCATGCGGTCAGAATCACCAAGTATGTATCTGTGCCATCAATGAGTTTTAGGGGCATATTTCTGCAAAATCATGTGTGCCATAGTTTTATTCAGGGTTCCATGTAATTGTCACGTAAATTGATGCTTTTTGTGTATGACCACGCAGTCACTTTCATGTTAGCTTTCTCCGCCATTGGGCAAGCTACAAGTCTGTAAATGCTTTAGTCATAAAGGGAATAATTTTCCCAACAGAAATAACAATTAGTCTGAATTTTATTTGCCATCTCTACGAAGAAATATTGCAATTTCACCTGCACCACATGGCCCGCGACAAAATTTATCCAGCGGCATCCGCGCCATCTAAACTTGCTTTCACGCATGTGTGTGTTTATTGTGACTACTCATCTCGTGTCCCATCGTGTTCCATTGATACTTATGTAATTTTGTAATTTGTGTAGTGATATTATTTCCGTCTTAGCCAGCTATGTATATAGGCCATCACCACACTAACCACGTACTGGAGGGCGAGCCCCGACCCCGAGAGTCTGCACTAGTGATGCCAAATAATCACATGTGTTTATGTATAATCTGTTGATTCATCTTGTAATTCTCCGTGTCCTATCATCAAGGAAAAATCGTAAGTCCACCCTAGAGGCTGTCGACTCCGCTCCCTTTTGAAGATAATGTTTTTAAGCACCACTGTGAAGTCATTCATATAGGCGTGCGCTAGAGTAATTGCGGGCTGGGGAGCACCCAAACAGAGTTAGCTAGACACAACTGAGTTTCATCATTAAATTGCTTGGCATGTTATTTGTACGAACGGTATCAATAAAAGTAAGTATCACAGTGTTCCACTCTTTTATTTGTAGCGACAGTGTCCTAGCCACATGTGTTTTTCAAATGTTAAATGTTTAGTAAAAGTTTAATATTACAAAGTGTATCGTAAGTATGCTTGGGTGAGGCAGACACACAGAACCCACAGCATCCCTGAGAACCCCGAGTCTCAACAGTGCGATGATTGGGAAGCACTGCTGGTGCCCATATAATCAGTAAGTAATTTGTGTCATCGTTCATCTCGTGTCTCACCCGACGGCATTAAATAATTAGAATGGCGTGGAGGCGTTATGCCGTCCAAGCACTTTAAATTATATGTAAGGCTGAGATGCTCATCGTAATTTCAGTGAGAGGCCATAGACAAAATTAATAGACTCATATAGACATCTTTGCGGTCCAGGGCTGATATTCTCCCCGAAGAGAGCTATAGGCCGTCAATTACATTAGGCATCCGCGATAAATAAACGAAACTACATCTCTGCATTAGCGTCCCAATTCCCTTGTTTCGACAGAATATTGGGTGGTGGCTGCATTAACTCCCCCTTTAACATCATTCAGAGATTCATGAAACCACCTTATCTACCGCCAATACTCTGTCGCTATTGGCCCACAGCTGGTAGCGGTACGACAGATAGCTACAAAATTTCACAAACAAGTACACAGTATACCATGTAATTTAATATGGTTTAAGAGTCAGAGACACTTATCAAAAAAGACTATATAAACATTTTGGCATAGCAATCTGTATCTACGAAATCATGTAACCAATTTCAGTTAATTTTGTATGCTGGCAGTATCTATGAGAACATCAAATTAACTCAGTCATAAACATTCTTGTCCACCATTTTGGAAGAGCAGCATATAAAATATTAAAAAGGTTTTTGAGCTTTAGTTTCAGGTAAGGCACATGTGAATTTGTAATCCTCACCAGTGTTGCATATGTTTAAGGTTCCATCTCTAATGACGTCAACGAGATGTCAAAGAATATCCACTTTCTCAGGTCTTTAGAAAGCCATCAAAATTATTTGTATTCATTTGGAGGAAAGAGAATCATTAGTTTTATCGGTAACTTCTTATTTACTTTCCTGCTAATTAAGTTATCTGTTATACTTACTATTCTAAATCAGGTTATCTTCACGATCCAAAAGAAGTTGCAAAATCAAAAAGATATTAATACTAATTTAGATAGTAATGTGCAGTTGTTTACAACATACACTTCACTAATACTTACGTTTTTCTAGTTTTAAATATTGATTGAGAAAATTAGATTACAGGAGGTTTCTGCTGAAACAAAAAATGGAATTATTTGTGTGACATTATTTAATTTATTTTAAACCTATAAACCACAGTTTGAAATTATAAATTATTGTTTTTCTACAGTGTTCTGTTTACGTCGGCAAGTTTTGTTGATAAGTTAGAGAAATACCAATTTATAGAAAGGATTTTGTGTCAATGTTTTAACAGCTGAAAGGGACAGCAATAATCTTGCTGTTAACACATAGTCCCGGAAAAAATCTGATCTACTTTTATCAAGCTGGTCTCATGCAGCCTTGTCAAGATGGAGATGTATGTGTACAAAACTAGTTTGTTTAATACATTCATCAAGCAAAGGAATAAAATGAATTTACGTGGATTTAGCAAAACTCGATTCCCTTTCACTGATGTGAATTAAAGAAACAATGATTTGTGGCACTGATTTTATGTTTATTTTAAAGTAATTTTTTTAAATGCATACAAATGGCACAAAATTGTAAATACGAGTGAACATTTTTTTTTTTTTTTTTTTTTTTTACATAATTGTCGCCTATTCTGATATTTGAGATCATAATTATATACCATTTAAAATACATAAAAATGTTTCTTTAGCTTGCTGCAATTATACTGGGATTTTCTCCTTCGGGTACATCAATATTTATATTTGTTTTTATCAGCCAAACTCATTTAGAAAATCCTTCATTTACTAAATTTATCCTAAATGGACTCAACGTAAAAATTCAATATCCCTCAGAGACATTGTTCTGATACTACTATGGTTACCATATGGTTGCAGTGGTCACAAAGCACTTGGCACTTTGGTCACACTAAACTAGAACCACTTTGTTTACCACTATCCAGTTAACAGTTACTTTGCACACAAGAGATGTTTTAAAACAGACTAATTCTACTTCAATAAGTATTAAGCTTATTTATAAGACTAATGTTATATTACTTGCAGAAAATATATACTACATTTAAATGCTCTCAATTTTGTGAAAAATTTACCACAACTTTCAACATTCGGTGACATGGTCCAATGGTAATGAAGTAATTCACATGTTGTCAATCAGGTGTTAATAAAATAAAGTGACATTACCAAAAGGGGACAAAGCCTGTGGCAATGACAGACCAGCGTTGGCAATGCCGCTATAGTGAACAGCCGCTGGCATCCGTCACTGCTGCTGGCCCGTTATACATCTTGTCTCATTTTTACTTTCTCCAATATATATATATATATATATATATATATATATATATATATATATATTATATATATATATATATATATATATATATATATATATATATATTATATATATATATATAGTGACATGCAAAAGATATTATAGGCGGTGTATTCATGGAGAAATATGAGACTACTATCCTAGTGTTCATCTATACTACTAAATAAAATAGAAGTGTGTGTGTGATTTTTGAATTTACAACTTTTAAATATTTTTTCATATACCATAATTGATAACTAAGTCATACCTAATGTTAATTTTTTTTTCATGTCTGTCTGACTGTCCAACTGGATTTAACTCAAAAACCACTGAACGTATTGACATCATCAAACTTACACAGTCTATAGATAATAACCCCAGGACCAACGTAGTCATTGTTTCATTGAGACATCTCATACAGTTCCGGAAAAAATGATGATCAGGGATGTAAATAGGTACTGGATTAAACTTTTATTAGGCTTTACTACTGCATAAAAAAAAGCACTGTTAAAAACAAAAGTTCTGTCATTTATCCTTTTTTTTGTCTATGGGCTGTCCTCCTTTCCTTCCCAAGAGAAGTTGCTAGATTGATTCAAAGTCCTAAATATCATGCTAACGAAGTAGCACTGGCCTGCTAATTATAAATAAAAAAAGTGACTATCTTGCTCAAAGAAGAACCAGGATATATCTGAAGACACTGCTCGCTAAAATTCCACAGATACTGACAATATCTATCCCTAATATTTAACTACAAAACATCTGATCACCAAAAATTTCAAGCAGTGGGTATTTTCCATCATACCCTGACCAACACAACTACAATCTCAACATGCTCTTTACCATTACATGCAACCTGGGTAATTTACTGCTACCTTGTCAGCCCAATCAGACTACCCAACAATTACTCTCAGAGCTGTGCATAAAGATTAACTGAACACTTCAAATGAAAGAGGACACACTCTTGTGTTGAAGCGGTATTGATAAAAATCATTTCTTAGCTTTCCATATGCATTAAAGTAAAAAAGATTCACTTCTGAGAATAGAAGATATTTTGACTGCAATACAAAATCCAAAACATAGGGTCAAGGGGGGTATTTATAAGACAAAATATGTACTTTTGCTGTATTTTTCCCCCTTTTCATCACAGTGAAATTGGGAACATGCACCCTAACAAGTACCAAAAAAAGTTATTGACAAAAAACCGTCATTATTTCCCACCATTTGGGAAATAATGAGACGGAAGTAGTGAGACAGGTATACAATTCAGGTCCTATCAATAAGGGAGCATTTGTAGGGTATTCATGAGGCAGAGGAATGCTTATTTCATGTGTGACCCAAATATTGTGAATAAATATAAATAAAATAAAATAAAAATAAAAGAAATAGAAAATAGCCAAAGCCCACACCAATTTTAAGTGAATATATGTTCAACACAATAAAAAATGCTTTGACTTCAAACACAATCTTTTAGTTTAAAAATGGTAAAATGTAGTAAAAAAACATTACATAAAAATTATTTGAAGATACAAGATTCTTCTGTCAAAATTTAAAAAATTTATAATATCAAAATAAAAAAAATAACGTCCAAAATTTAAGTAGAGGCTGATGCAGTACTACAAAACTGACAGGGTTGTGCTACAATTCACAAACATAAATAGGATGTGTGAACCGATACTGGATTCTGTTAACACCAACTACTTCTGGGGTAGGAAGTTTACCCAGAATATGAACAGAACTTACGGAAGAAAGGTCACTTTCTTTGCTGACAAAGCTCTTTTTGTCACTGTCAATACACTTAAGTTCCATTACTTGATAACAGCATTCTCTTTCAGGTTTCAAATCTTGAACAATGCAAACATAACGAAACATAGTAGTATTTATTTTTCCACCCATAAATAACACCAGCACAAATTCCCCAACATTGTATTCATCTTGTTTATACAGTTCAACAGGATTCTCTTCACATTCACTGAAGTTTAGATCCAAGTCTTCACCCTTTTCCCATCCCTTGTATTCATCACTATCATCACTTTGCTGGTCTGCAACAGATACTATTTTCTGTTTCTTCTTCAAGTTCTCTTGTGATCTTTACACTTTGTGGATTTAGTATTTCCTTTCTTAGCTTCAATTTAGGAAATATTACTTAAAAACTCTTCACTGGTAAGGACTCGTCCATGTGGATCAATTTTCCTCCTTGTAACTTTTGAAGTAGGTGTTTTACTAATTTTCCTCAATAGAAGTTTTTCAAAAGAAATATTCAGCTCACTGCTCTGTATGTCCGAAGCTAGTGTTTGCTGTAGGCTTATAGAGTCCCAGCCAAGTGTCATGCCGGTATTTAGAGTTTCTGGTGCAGTATGGCTTGTTGATGGTTGTGCTATCTCCACCAATGCTTTTTGTGGTTGACCATTTGCTACAAAGGCACCATCAGCCTCCACTAAAGGGCATTGTGTGGCGTCAGCAAATTGTGCATATTCAATATCTGGTTCATTTGCTTTGTACCTCCTCAGTTTTTCAGGATTTAGCCTATCCACAGGATATTTTGTGGGATCCCAGGAAAAAATTCCTGTGGATTTAAAACCAGAAATTACATTGTTAGCACTCATACCTTCGTACTTTAGTGAGCATAGTACACCAACAAATTCACTTTTAGCCATATTTGTCTAATTGGTATCTTGGAAGTTCTTCACAGCATTGCTCCACTTTTGTTTGAATGGACCGAAACAACACCTATCCAGGGGCTGAAGTAAATCAGTTGTATGTGGTGGTAGTTTTATCAGTGTTATGCCATTATCACTAGCAAACTTTATTGTATTCACTTCCACATGTGATAAATGGCCATCCAATATAGTTGCCAAAAACACCTAAGGATTCTTCGAGATAAAAGGGACTTGTCAATCTTGTAGAAGATGGCTGCTTCTCGTAACTTCCTGGTTCCATTTTTTATCTCCTCAATATCTTTCAAAATATCTTCCTGTGTATAAGGCTTTTTTTATTTTTGAAATTTCTAACCATGTTTACACCTGTGTAGAAAATATTTCACAAATTAGATTAGACATTTAGGCCTATTGTTTTATTATGTTAGGAAGCACTACAAAAATAGCCTACGAACACCAAACTATATTGGCTAGGGCCATGTTGGAATTGGCACTTTTAATTTACCAAAATGCTCTATGACCCAAATTAGTATAGTAAAATGACGACATCCATACTTGGTATTTTAGTATTTCAGTGGGCTATGTACACAATGAACCTTACTAAATATATTAAATTATCGAATCGCACAATTTCTGAAGAGGTGACTGATTAACAACTTCTTAATTGAGCAATACTAAATATTAAGCCTAAAATACAAACTAATAATTAGTTAATTCGAAAACAACCTACGCTACTAAGTATAATGGTTAGCCTAACTTATTTTTGTTTAACATTTTTCATTAAAATGTAAGCCCATAAAATAAAAAGTAAACAACATTCATATGTACCTTGTCCCTTAAAATGCCACAAATAATCACCTTAAACAATAATTTTCTCACATTTCTCTAAATATCAACATATATGGCTGCAAAAGTAATTTATTCCTGGTTATGTAACTTGCAGACTTAAAGTGTTGTTAATGCAATGTCTCATAATTTCCCTCACGTGAAAAACTAAACTACCCTCTTTTGTCTCATAATCACCCCACTGACCGACACACAACAGAACCAAATTATTAAACCATCACTAACATTTCAAAAGTGATTTAGCAGCCTTACTTTATTCTACAAATAACTAAACAGGTATATTTTGAAAAACAATACAATCGAAAATGGAGGAAGAAAAGTTGTTGATGAAAAAATAAAAGTTTTGGAGGGGAAAATATAGGGGTCAAGAATTTTTTTTTAATCTATTTATATTTGCATTACAATCACGGGGGAAATTTACATGTACTACCAGCAAAACAGACTACTTTTTCATATTTTTTCCTAACATAAATAATTAATGTGTTACAAATTATTTGCGTGTCTCATGTTTTCCCGCTTTTTCAGGTCATATTTACCACTCTTGACCCAATTACATCTCTTGATTAATTTTCTGGGTTCTATACAATCCCAGTCCAAAATAAGGGCAGACATAAATTAACATTCACCATAGATGGTGTAGGCCTTTATTAATACAGACGAAAGCCTATGAGGCTAAGCACTTCGCTACAATATTTTCAGGAATTTATAGATACATTGCTAGGACCACTGAGGTGGAATACAGCTATTATGTATATTGGTGATATACTGTGGAAGCCCGGAATAATGTGGCAAGTTATACCGCATTGATGGAGGGGTCTGAGGGAGCAGGCGCACACTCTCTCTCCTTTCAGCACCGAGATCTATTTTACTGATTCATTACAGCCAATATTGTATGTTTTCCTGTATTCAGTTTCATTGGCGTGGTGCAATGTCTTTGACGGAAGAATTCTTAGAGGTCCTTTTTTTTTTTCATGTGACCAGATTGTACCTGTTCTGGTGTTTGGTTGTAAACAGGCCAAAAAAAAATGTTACTGTAGAAACCTTTCGATCTTATCCGGGTGTTGCATCAGTGTGGGGGATGGCGCAACCACATATCATACTTGCAAGTGTCCTCCTGTCACACATTTACTGGCACTTACAGTTAACATGAAATGTGCATGCAGTGTATAACGCAACACATTTAAACAATTAGGTACAATTATTCAATGCCACAATGTTTAAGTACAGTAAGTTAAAATATGCTGGAATACTGCCGCGAAAGGGATGCTGACTTCTGTGGTGCATTCTGTATAAAATTGGCCTGCATTGCAAGGGGCTCTGGGTTTAGATTCGGGGTAAGATAGGGACTAAATCATTTACAGGCCTATGATTAATCTCCTACCGGATATAATGCTACGTAATCATTATAATAATGCTGTAGACAATTCATTATAATTATGATGTAATTTAGACACTTCGATTATTATGTGTATATAGTGGCTATTCGGTACATCTTCCCATTTTTGAAAAAAATTCCAAAATTTCAGGCGCGCTTCAAAATTCCTGCTTTCAAGTCATTTACAGGCTTATAATTAATATCTTACAGGATATAGCACAACATAATCACTATAATTATAATGTAGACACTTTGATTATAATGTTTAATATAGCGACTATTCGGTATGTCTTATATAGCTACTATTAGGTATGTCTTATATAGCGACTATTTTGTATGTCTTATATAGCGACTATTTGGTATGTCTTCCCATTAATGCAGAAAAGCAGCCATTCCTTGCATACTACAACTAATTCACTTTTTTTGTTTTAGTTTTCCTTTGTAAAATGCAAAATCAGATGAACAAGCTACATATTTCACAATACGTGAGGCATTGATGGACACCCTCTGCAGTGCAAGCATGCATTCTACATTTGTTTAATTTTATTTTGACACGAGCTTCGTTTCTCATTCTCATTTCCTCCCAACACAGGCAAATTTATGTAGCACAAAATTACACCATCTGTTGAAGAGTTGAAAATGATATAGTGTGACTAAAACAGCACATATTTTTAATTCGTCACTTGTTTATTGATTGAGGAAAATCTATTTTCATAACGAGATAAAAGTTTGTAACATTCTTGTAGCTTGTGGTTTAAGGGGTTTTGTTAATGAAAACAAGGAATACCTAAAGCACACTTGAAAGTGAGATAAAGTTAATGTAAACTTTTAACATTCCATGTTGTCTGTTTTGATGGAAAAACTATGTATTTGAAATTAATGCATGCTTATTTTGAATTTACCCAGAGACTTTGAGATTTATGTATTGGTAAATTTGCTGAACAATGGACCTAAAAATAAAATCACAGGGTTATGATTGTGAGGAATGTCTAAATCTACGGATGACATTGCAGATTGGAGGCAAATTATGTGATATATGAATGCTGAAAATAAATCCTAATTAAAACAAATTATTCAAATTCACTTCAACTCTCGTAATACAGAAAATTTTGTCACACAAAAACATGTTTTGTCATTTGTGCAGCAAATTGGAGAGAGCTGCACAAAAGATAAACCCTGCCTTTGAAGCTGTACCTCAAGAGAAGGAAAGCTGGTGTAGCAGCACTACACTACACAGTTGGGGCTTAATAACTACAGTATTATATAGAATAGAGACTTTTCAAAAAATCGGGAACAGAATACCTGCTAATGTTGTATATAGTCATTACTTATCACACTTAATATAAATTTTATTGGGACTTCTCGTAATTTGCTATATACACAGTGAAAAGTGATAGTGAGGAGGGCTATAAAGATTGGGGTTGTGTTTGGCAGTAAACAAATCATATCTATGCCTAATATATTTATATTGGATCGCTTAATTGTATTAAATGTGAGAATACCTTTGGGAACCGAACCTTAATTCACAAAACGTGGTTCACTGGGTACATTTATGCAGATGAGCTAAGGTTATACCGGTATTTAAACCAGTGTAATCAAGCAGTGTCAGAATATAATTTGATTCAGTTGAATTTTCAATGATTACTTTGTCTATATTCACAATTGGATTGTAGGTAAGATTCCAGAATAGGGGCTTTATTGAAGAAAAAAAAGAAAAAAAAAAAAAAAATCTCGGAAAGTGGTATAATTCCACTCTACTAAATACACAGAACACAACCTTACTAGGGGAATCAACATTTGACATACAGAAAACCTCAAAAACTATAGTGAGGAGGGCTATGAAGATCAGGGAAATTGTAAGGTAAAAAAATGTACGTTTTCATGATAAAATTGTTCACTTCAATTTCCCTCCAGTTTATAGCCCTCCCCACTATCGTATTTCTAAATTGGATTGGTAACATTGTCAATTTAGGTAATGTTCAGTTCAATATTTTGCAATTAAACATGTTTTATTGATACAATATTACAAATAGAATGAAAATATTATAAATAGCAAAACACACATCATTTCTCAGTGAAAATGGGCTACACATGAAATTCATTAAAAATTTTTTATATTTTTTTTTTTAGAAAACCACTTGAAGACCCTCCAAAATTCCTGGTAATTACGATCACTAATAATCATATCTAACATATCCAGGTATTACTTTTCCAGATTTTCGAAAAAGCCCCTATTCTGAAATTTTACCAGATTTTACTATTTCGTTGGTATGGTGCAATGTACTTGACGAAAGAATTCCCAATGGTCCTTTTTTTATGTGACCCTATTATACCTGGTCTGCTGTTTGGTTGTAAACGGGCCAAAAAATGTTACAGTAGCAACCTTTCCATCTTATCTGGGCATTGGATCAGTGTGGGGGATGGCGCGGCCACATTCCAAGCTGAATATTGTATACTCTCTTATAAAACAATGCGAGGGGCTCTGGATTCAGATTCTGGGCACGGTAAGGAATAAGTCATTTACAGGCCTATAATTAATCTATGGGGTATAGGGCTACGTAATCATTATAATAATATTGTACACACTTTTAATTATAATGTGTGTATAGCAACTATAACAGTAGGTCTTCCCATTTTCGGGGAAAAAAAATATCTCAAATTTGATGCAGGCCTCGAAATTTGTGCTACTAAGTCATTTATAGGCATCTAATTAATCTCCTATGGAGTATAGCTCTACGTTATAATAATTATTATTATGATGCAGACACGTATGTCTTCCCAATTTAGGAGTTGACGTATATCGCCATGATAGGTACATTGGTTCACCATTGATGTATAGACACAACAAATGTGTATCAATTTTGGTTTAAATGACAATTCTATGCTGGAAGAGTATGCCGTTTAAGTACACCATGCGAAGGCATGTGATGTACGAGTGGTATCAAGCCTGTTTTGTTGCGATTGATTCCAGTTAACGTGTTAAATCAAATTATTGTGCACAAATAAAAGTGTTTCTGTGTAAATATGTCCATGTGAAGAGTTAGAATATAACAAGTGTGCTGAAATAACAAGTGTGTCTGTAGAGTTTAGACAAATTTTATAGACATTAACGTGTCCTATATCATGGTGTCTAGCCAAGTTGTCTCACAGAATTCCTGTACAAATCCCGCACAGCAATGAAAAAATCCATGTACATCTGCAGTTTCCAAGCACCCTTAATGTTGCTCACATAAAAGTACAAAACAAACATTATTAAAAATAACATTTATTTCCTCATTATTTCAAATACAGTTCACTCAAATACACGAATGTATAATGCTCAAAAGAAACATATCAATTTAATCATTATGTATCTTTGTTTGCAAATATTAAACTGTTGCACATAAAATAAACATATGGTCTGCCTTTTCCACTGCAAATATCTAATGCAGTCAGTGACATTAATATAAGATGGGATGGAATTTTTTACTACCAGTAATCAATAAGTTAGTAGTGGTAGAATAAAGTTTATTTAATCAAGTGCACATTTGTGAAATCCAAAGCTGTCCTGTCTTAAAAATTAGGTTTTATAAATAAAATATAATTTTTTAGTAGGGGGAGAGAAAAATGTTAATCATTCTGTGCTGCATATACTTGTACAAATGCATGTTGTTTCAAGTTCTCATAGTAGGCTATATTTTACATAGCCAAACAAGACACAGGTATGCAAAATTCTTAGCACTGCAAAGTGCAATACTAAAAAGAAACGGTAGATATATTATAGTACATATGGGTAATACATGTGGCACTGGTTCTTCAATTGTAATGAATAGTCAGGAGTTGGCAAGCATTTTAAATTATGAATTGAACAATGTGTTGACACTGTATACTAAGGTCGAGTTCAAAGTGATAATTTTGTCATTAAGTAATTTAGGATTTCTTTAGTTTCAGCTCAGATGCTATCGGCTTGTTAAGCATTCATAAAAACACATTTATGTAAAATTCTGATAATTCATTAATGCGACAGTAATAATATTCATGTTATGTAACAAAACAAGCATAGCAAACTGCCTCTATGTAGGCGCATCAGTCAGTAGTATGCGGCACGACACACATTGCCACCTTACACGTTTGTAGGCAGGTGTGGCCGCACGTAACAAGAGCTGTCACCCCCCCCCCCCCCCCTTATTTTCGTATACAAACTCCCAGGCTGTTTCCTGCTAGTTGACCTTTTTTTTTACCCGACCTTGTTTATGAGAGACATGAAAGAATGAGAGGTACAGAAGCTACTGACATAATGTCCAGGACATGAGTTTAAAGAAAAATCGCTGCTCTAAATACTTTGACCTGGAAGACACTTCATTTGAGTGGCTTTGGGTTTAATAACATGACTTGGTAACGTTTGAACAAGTATCTAATGCTCGAAATGGCACCACAGAAAGGGTGCAACTAACACTGCCTAATAGGGATATTGCGTGTTGCAGTTCCATGCAGGTTAAGGCTGTTTACGATAAAATGAGCACTTTTTAAGGCCCTCCCAACAGGCATTAGCCACTAATAAATGTGTTTTAACTTTTGAGAGTGGTGAAAGTATACACCATATTTATTAGTCCCATAACAATGCTGACGTTAAAAAAAGGGATTAAATATGAAAACTGGCTTAAAAGAAAAATTAGGAAGGGCCTTAAACAGTGCTCACTTTACCATGAACAGCCTATAGTTGCCAAGCTGCCTTTTTTTGTTCAGGTTTGGAATTCTACCTTCTTACTACTACGGGTCGGCTGACAAAACAATAGCCTGGAGAATAAAGGGAAATGCCGAAATGGGGAAGAGGTAAAGGTTTTGACAGCTGCCAAGTCGAGGAAAAAAAAAGGATGAAAAAAAGAGGGGGGTGGGGGGAGGGTTATTATTCAATATCTGTAGTCAAGACAGGGAAAGCCATGGCGGGAATTTACTTCTTTTACCTCCAAACCATTAGTCTACATCGTATTATTATTTTCCCCAGTAGCACCATTTTGTGCAAAGTTCCCATGAAGTAAAACTGCTCCATTTCTTTTTGTATTATATATTTATAATGGCATTTATGAAACCTTTCATGTCCGGAGTTATAAGTTATTTCAATATCAGTTTTTCGAAACTGGGAATGGTAAAAACTGGTGTTTTTAAAGTCGTAGAGGCTGTACGTCTTTATTATTACGCAATTAAATCACAGTCACCGCTGGAAGCCACAGAGGCTAATTAGACGGAAAGGCTGCACACCAGTTTTAGTGGCTTGTGCATAGAGTGCCTTTCTGGGGGCCTTGCTGTTGAGAAAAAAATTGCAAGAGGCAAATGGGTAAATACTGTATACACTAATAATTAAAGTGTGCAATGCCACCACTGTTTTCTGAGGAAAATATCTGTTCAAACTAAAAAAAACTAATAAACTTTTTAAATGTCGAAATTATGTAATTTGAAGGTAAACATTTTTGCTCCGGGCATTTGGAATTATGGAGGTCTTACTTAAATGTTTATACGCATATAATGTAGTGCAAGCCCTGCTACATAATTATCTTCTATCTACCATGTGTTAACAGATTACAAACGTAGCTACCAGATGCACACACTTTAATAGTCGCTGTACCGTACAATGCGAAACACCACTGCATGCCGACTGGCATGACAGCCCGCGGCAAGTGGCCACAGTTTAGATTGGGCAAGTCCATTTGTCCGACCGACATGGACGTAGTTTGCTGTGTTATCAGTACCGAGCGACAGGCGCAGTCAATGTCAGCAGTAAAACATCAGTTGATGCACTAATCACAAGATTCATGAGCAAGTCTGCTTCGCACCAAGCATTTTGGCATTCATGACCACATTATAGACTTTCAGAGAGGAGGAAGGGAAATAAATTCCCGGACATCTGACTAAATTCCTGTGCAATTCCCGTAATATTCCCGGGCAGTGGAATTCCTGTTTTTCCTAGTTTTCCCGGTCAGTAGACGCCCTGTATATGTGCATTATGTGCAACAAAACAATGTGCTATATACACCGGTTTTATGGGCGAGTAACTTAATAAATTTGGAGTTTTAGCATGGCAAGAGTATATTGTGTAGTATTGCATGTGAATGTAATTTTGCTGGCAATTGTGCATAACGCAGCAGACCTAACTGAATTATAAACTTCACGATACGCGAATCGCAGAGGTTGGATTAACCAACACGAGTTTACTTACTATGCACTTCACAACACACTGTCTCATGTCGGCAATCTCTCCCCCTATAACTACATCGTGAAGTTAGGTTACATCTTCTTGCATTTAACATGGTTAAGGAACCTTTTGCATACATTTAATGTGTTTTACCCCACAAATTTCCCCAATCTTCATAGCCCTCCCGACTACCACATTTCATAGTTACTGAGAATATATCGACAGCCCTAGTAAATTTGTGTTCTGCACGTTTATTTTGTTTTCGGAAAAGCCCCATTTCTATATAATTACCCATAAGCTAATAGGGATGATCCACTCTCCTTTGTGTTCCTAATTACTAATAAGTATGGTAAAAGACAATCATTTAAGATTCCTTACCCCTCCCACACATACTACTACACAAATTTATTGTTAAATGACAGGCCAACTCACCATGTACCGAGAGCTCTAAGTACCCTGACTCCATCGTCGAACCCCATACCATCATCTGGAATTATAAAGGTAGATTCCGGGTTCTGCTTGTTTAGATAGTGCTCCGTTCCCGGTTGGCCAATCTGCGGCACCTTCAGTGTCGTGGGGTACTCGCCGAGCCTCAAGCCGTTCGGGTTGTGGCATTCCGCCTCCTTGGCGTGTGTTCTGTCCATCTCGGCCTTACAGTGAGAGACGGCCGCCTGAGCCATGTGTTGCTGCATCGCCTCGGCGTACGCCACTTTCTGCGCCTCGCTCATCTTCTCCATCTTCACAACGCCCTAGTAATTAAAAAGCACAACTTCTATAACTTCGTCTAACATTTAAAAAAAACAACAAAACATGGCGTTTCAAAAGGTGCCGGCACGTAAGTTTTTTTTCCTTCACATTATTCACGTTCGGTAAACACAGTTTACAAGGCACGTGCTTGACCAGTAGCACAACAGTTTAACTTCTTTACGAAACATGCACATCTCAACCTACTGAAGCAACTTTCCTCACATGCAAGCCACAATAAAATTTACAATAAATAAGAAACACAAGTCAAATGACGACTGACGACGCTGGTTGCCACGATCAATACACTATCGATAGTTAGTATCGACACAGCAAAAATCGACACAACACTAAAATGTTATTTGTTGCTATTTACCTTACGAGATTCATGCTGAGTTTTTTAATTGCAAAATCACCTACCATAGCCTATTATAATGTTCTATGTACTAAAACCCATGCAAAACACATTTCAATTTATGTAAATAGCATAACATTACTCTTAAAAATAAAAAGGCGAAATTAAACCCTGCATTTAAATACGAGCCAATCATAATATTGTCATACAATTGCACGTAACTTACAGAGAACTATCACAATAACGCAAGTCCTAAAACCGATGACAGTGAACATCAAAACAAATTGCAATACACTTACCTGGCCATTTGCTGCAGCACCTGCTCTCAGCGAATGAAGTTTCAGCATATTTTCGGAATGTAAACAACTCAATCTAAATTCGTAAAACATGTCCAGTTTAAATACACATCTATTGCATATCTTTTGGGGTAAAGCATCCTCTTTGGATACCTGAAAGAAAAAAATACTTTGTCAATATGGGTTTTGTACGTCACGTAAACAAGCTACAGCTTGACACAACCCTACTTACAATAATAGGGAGGCATGATCGTATCTTAAAAAGTAATTGTCTCTGTTCTCCTTCCTTATCAAATATATCCATTTTCGAACCAGATTTTACAGTACACAAACGACACATTTCAGAATCACAGTCCACCTCACTCATTTTCTTCACTGCACCCGATAACAAGCACTCAGATAAATATAATCTTAAAAGATACACGCACACGCAAAAAATTAAAAATCGTCATTCAAACTAAATGACTGACAGTCTTTTTCAAAACCTATACATGCAAATTGCTCACACAACACAAATGACACCATTATTTTCACCGCCTTCTAAACGCAACATTGCATCACACGACGTTTTCATTCCTGACAGAAAATGAAATTAAAGATCGCAATAAAGATGTTTCAGATGCATACGATGTTTTGCGTGCCAAAAATTGAGCAGTCAATAATTCTATATAAGTACAGAAATTTATCAATCCTTTAAAGTTAAAGTAGGCCATTCTCATTATATATATATTTATATATATAATACACACACACACCCTTGATTTTGTGCTCCTGCATGCACATTAAATTCGAGAGATCAGTTCGTTTTGAGGTGGTACTAAGGACAGAATAATACAAGCTATAACCAGTATTAGCATACGGTGATAATTAACCATAGACAAACAAGCAGTAGCATATGAACCAAGTGCCAAAAAGAGGCGAAAAAAATATAAATGATTTTTAAGTGTTTGATGTCAAGGGACAAGAGATAGAAGAAGCAGCTGAATATAAGTATCTAGGGATTGTACTGCAGGGCGACCTCAAGTGGAAAAAACATGTAGAGAGGGTGGTTTGCAAAGGGATGAAGAGCTCTGGGTATGTTGGGGAGGGTGCTGAAGGGATTCAGCTGTGAGGTGAGGTGAAGGAGAAGGCTAATGGCACAATAGTACGGCCAATGTTAGAATATGCTGCAGCAGTATAGGACCCGTACGTGGAGGTGCGAGAGCTGGAGAAGTTGCAGAGAATGACAACAAGATGGGTGAAGAGTCGGTGGAGAAGGCAAGGGAAGGATGATGAAGAAGGGAACTACAGGCCATCAGTGATGATGAAAGAAATGGGGTGAAGCTCACTGAAGGATAGGAGGAAATTTGAATGGCTAGTCAGGATGTACAGGATCGTGAATGAAGAGGGAGGATGGGAAGGGCTACACTGCAAGCTAAGTAAGAGGGTATTTAGAGGAAAAGGAAACAACAGTGAGAAGTTTCAGAGGGTGTGGAGGAGAACGAAGCTGGGTATGCAGTTTGTGCTTGTGAGGTCTGCGAGGGAATGGAATGTGTAGAAGGAGGAATTGGTATCTGTGATGGAGGTAGGAAAGTTCAGGAAGGGAGTGGAAGAGGAGTTAATTAGGTGAAAGAGAGGTGGGAGAGATCACAACCGGGAGGTAGCCTAATTGCGAGTGTATGTATGTATTGCATAGATTTCTTATGTCTAGGGTTAAATGTATTCAATGTGTTGTGTATTAGAAATTACCTGTGTGTGAATAAATGTAAGCAAATCCCTGCACGTGCAGAGACGTACATGTGTCTAGTTCAACCTCCAAATGTGAGGTTAGGTTACCCATTAAGTATTAAGTTGATATGGTTAAGTTTAATATTTTCTATTTTCATTTAGTAATCCATTCTGTATGTTGCTATCATAGAACTTGTGGGAAGTGCAGACCAACTGTGGATTCCTGGAGGAAGCCACATCCAGGATAGTCGTCCACTCTGCCCCACTTTCTTGGTGCTCATGACTTCTGAGCACTGGCGCCCATTCCGGTAAATATATCCTAACCAACCTTCCTGAGGGCGTGATCCTAATTTCTCCAGAATCCAGAGTCGAAGGCTGTCGATTCTTGTAAGAAAATTATATTTTGTTACAAGTGTTTAGAGCAGGCTTATGGATTCGTGAAACCGAACTACATGTAACTATTCAACTATTCAAAAACTCACTTGTAACTTGTACAAATTGACTTTTAGATACTAGTAAATGCTTGTAGGTATGTGAAGCACACATTTTTTACTACTCACGAGCTACGAGTCTTTTCACTTGTAACTTGTAGACTTGTAGTTTTGTGAAACGGTCCCTTGGTATCGGGAGTATATTCTATATATTTGGACTGACTACTGAATATTAAATTTGAATGGCAAAGCCGTGTTTATTAAAATAAGATTGGCACCACAATTTTGTAACACACCACATGCATCAACATACCAGTAATAAATAAACTGGCTCTCGACAACCAGTGGTAGAACTAGAGGAAAAATGGTTTCAACTGCTGCAGAACAACTTAAAGTTACATTTTCTGATCTTTTGGAAGATGAAGGTTATTCTTACAGCTTGGTCTACAATGTGATCTTTGAATGGTCTATAATGCTGGTGAAACGAGCCTTAATTTGAAATTGTTGCCCCACAAGTCATTATCATCTAAGAGGGGGAAAATGGCACATGGCTTTAAAGTCAGCAAAGAACATGTGGCCATTATAGTAGCTGCAAATGCTATAGGGGCCCTATTGTTACCTCTCCTAATGACTGAAAAAATCAAAAGTCAAAGATGCTTATGTAGCAGAGAAATAGGGACTTTAGCACAAGGGCATGGGGATTCGGAGCACTGGAGCTGTTCCTACTATGTCAGTCTGGTCACCTGGTGGCCATATTGGAAGCCAGTGACTGTTGACCTAAGGCCTAAGACCTTTGACCCAAAAATATTTAAAAAAACATAAACCAAGAAAAATTATTATTGAAAGATTCCAAAGCATTATATTTAAAAATTATAAAAAATTATTGTTAGAAAATTATTATAAGTAATATATAAAAATTAATAATGGGAAAATTATTAAAAAATGTTTAAAAAAAAATCCAGATGTGGCCCACCCCCTCCCATCGGCTCCACCTCCTCTAAACCCTCTCCAAAACCAATTTCATTATCTTGGTTTTTTAATATATTTCCACTTAGGTGGCGCTAGTGTATTAATTTACCCACCAGTACTTGCATCTGTTGCATCCACAAAACTTTGATCTGCCAGTTTCAATTATTGACGTAAATTGATTTTAAAAAATTGCATTCATTCGTGATCCCGAAAATACATAGCGGGGTCGTGTCTGTCATGAATGTTTCGGCTGGTAGCAGATGCAATCGCATACGCTGTTGCTTTTGTGGACTTTGGACCTGCCAGTTTTGAGTGTTGCGGTAATTTATTTAAAAAAAAAGTGATGGAATATATACAAGACATTAAAATCAATATTGATACATTAATAAAAAGTTGAATTTTTTACTGTACACAATTTTACCGTACCCTTTGGTAATGGTGTATATGTGAAAAATTGCTTACGAAATTGTTACATTTATTTAAAAAATGGAATTTTTTATTTTTAGTTATGGCTTACATATAACATTTTGTATAATAAATGGTTAAAATTATTAAAAAAAAAAAATAACACAAAAAATGAATCGGGAATCGCATGTATTATAAAATTATGAAAAAAAGTGAAAAAAAAAATGGGATATGCGATAGCAAACTTTTAGCAATAGTTTACTTTGGCACCTGGATACCACGGGAAACTAATGGGGTCTTTTACCGTGTATTCCATTTTCGGTTTGGATACACTATAGGTAATAAATGGGTATAGGTCGACTCTGCTGGATTCGTAATTCGAGAACAAGTGGGCTGTGGCACCAATTCCCCCCTGCCCCTCCTGTTTGGATACACAATGTCGTCCTTTTCGGTCCTGCACATTTTGTAATCTGGATATGGACAGGAAAATGTTTGGTAAAAACCAGCTTTTCAAAGTGAGCTGGATACACAGGGGAACACTTTGTATTTTATTTGGGCTTTTTCCAGGTCATGGTCATCATCACATCAGCATCATCAAATCAGACTCATTAGTCATCACCATACCAGGCACTGCAGCACGAAGTGGGTCATTTCGGATCGACGAGGTGCTGACTTCTAAAAGCGTCACACAAAGCAAGTCAGTGGGGGTACATGTAGGCCCGATCACCCCACAGGGAAGCTTCTAACAGGACTATGCTGCGACGTCTAAGAAGACACCCATATGTTAACCTCACTATGGAGGATCTCCTCATATGCACAGGGGAAAGGGCATCAGGATCAATATGTCCACACATGGGCCACCTACTTTTCTCCTCGCCACCTCAACATTCAAGAGGTCCAGGCAGCAGTAGCAGCATCAGCAGCAGCAGAGAGGAATCGGCAATGGAGCAGGTTTCAGCATTCTCTGCCACTCCAAGCAGCAACATCATCAGAATCATCAGCACCGACCACCATGCATTGCTTAAGATGGGTTCAATACCCTTCGCCGAGCACGTACCACAGCACATTATCAACATCCGCAGGTCCACAGCTCCAGAGCATCAGCAGCAAGTGCAGCACAGCAAATCTCGCATGCTTTACAACCTGAGGCCCCCCCACCAACAAACAGCTACGACAGCCAGCATCCTGTTTAACGTAGCGGCATGACAGGTTCTTGGGGGTCTGCGGGTACCAAACAGTCACCAGAGAGGGGGGCGTTTGATGTGTTCCGGATGCCAATGCATCCCTTGTGCCCGTTTGTACCACCGTAGATGCATCAACTACAGCAGCAGCACCCAAACAATCGACATTAGGTCGAAGTCTCGATCAGTGCAGATCGACAAGAACGGCATGTCTACACTTTTCTAGCAGGTCTGCAACCTGCGGGCCACAGACCACCATATTTTTAATTTATTACAAGAAAGAGGTAACACTTATAATAAATTTATATGGGGCCTAAAAGGGTGTTTCCCGTGAAATCAAGATCATTGGACACAACAGCCATTGGAGTGAACAGGGGGGTGAGCGGCGCTGCTTTATCCTATGACTTTCCGATGTGCGCTATGTTAACTGGCTTTGGGGCCTAACAGTGTGATACTATGCCCCAACAGTGTTCAGAGGACGGGGAATAATATTCCCGAAGAAAGTGCAAAGTAGCGAGTGGCTCCCTAGCAGCAAAATTTAATTAGATGCAATACAGCAATATTTGCCTGGTATTGCACCATAGTTAACTAGGGAAGCCCCCGTTTTTCCATAGAGGGCTGAGAAAAACCCACAGAAGACAAGGCAAAGTCACACTCACAATAGTGAAATACATCAGACATCACAGAAAGTGAAATACTAACACTTAATCCCACTATTCGCCATATTTCACTATACCAGCATGCATATGTTAGTTTTAAGATGGCAAATGTATTCATCCATCGATAATCAGCAGTGTAAGGCATTATTTCAATTAATATCACCCTTCAAGTGCAGTGAAATACTCGTGACATCACATTCTCAGGCAAATTATGGGCTTCGACGTTCACGGGTATGTCACCAACATGTATCTAGTCAGTAATAATAATTATGTTCAGTATACATTCTTTTAATCATGTAAATTTTGAGGTTAAGTACTTTCATGTTTGGCATTTGTGGAAGTCTCAATGAGCTCAGTGAGGCTGTCGCCTTCTTAATTCAGTCCGACCTCAGCACTCGACCGACCTGGCAGGAAATGCGGTAAGCTCCTGTGTTACCCCCCTCGGCACTTCAATTTAGGCTGATATCATTCAATATAATAGTTTAATGTAGAACCAGAACCGTAACTCATCTTTAGCCAAGGGCAGGCCTGACTTGCATATTGAGGTAATATTACAGGACTTCGCGCATATAGTGAAGCGTTCTTCACATAACTATTCTTAAGGCCCTCACCACACTTCGCAGCTACGACCACTGGCAGGTCAGGAGTGCTGTGTCCGCATTAACAGGATACACATTATTTTGCAGTGTCGCATTTGTTTGTACCCTTCAGTTAATAAAATTGTAAAATATTTGTATAGGCGACTTTTATTGACTTATATTCTCTTGAGTATCATCGGGCACTGCACGTGAATGCATATTCAATCACCAGTGTACTTTTTAGTGTTAAAAGTATTGCATTTCCGAGGCCTGCCTCCCAAAATCAGAGTAACTTCAGTGATAGCATCAACATACGAAGTGTCCGACAACTTCGTCCCTTAGAAAAAGGTTTTATACAGAATTAACATAATAAATTAATCTCATCAAACTGAACTATCCACAATTAGACAGCAGATCCAGAGATCGCAGAAGTACATCGGTCGTACGACACTCAACAACAGCGTGTCACCGGGCAACATTAACAGTTCCTGCCCTACACATGCCATATCAGGCAGGGCACGAACACAGCTCATCATCTCTGGGGTGCAGCACGTCAAGTTGATATGTCTAACTGTAAGGCTGATGAGTTGAGCTCACTAATACACACTTTCATATTGATCTAAAATGTTATGCATCAAAGTTACCAAATTATAATATGAGTTCAGCCACTTTGATTGAATGGATATTTTATTAGGCACAAAATTAAACTAAACAAAACTCTGTAAAACATTCTTGATAAAACTTATAGTATGTTCTATTTTTCCGGCTACATGGTCGAGAACACTGCGTGCACTGGACTGTTCGAAAGTCGAAAATCCAGTAATACTGGCACTAGCCAGTATTACAGAACTGTCCCTTTTAGGTTATGGTTGCGAATTCAACATTCTGATGTGTTTGTCTGCATTTATATGTTAATAATTTCCCAGTAATATTGGCACTGTGCTGGCACAGTTGTTTACACATTTACATATATGTCCATAATCAAGTGTTCTCAATGTATGGCATGGATGTGCTTGGCCTTTTTGTAATATGTGACACATAATAACACTCAATTGAAATATTACTATAACTAAAACAAAACGTGACACTTTAAAAAACTACAAGACTATTTGTCTTCATACTTATGCATAGGGAAGGGTGCAAGGAGAAATAATTACACAACACATGACATGACATTTACACTTACATTGGTAAGCAACATAACTTTCAATAAATGTGGCAGAAACTTTAGAATCAAATTAAACATCTGATGTTGACACTAATTCGCATGGGCGATAAACAAACAAGATGCACTGAACGATTCTACAAACGTTGTCCTCAAAATAAAATATAATTATCACTACACTTAACTGCACTCCACTGTGCACACTTGTGCATGCACATCGTACATTGGCTTCGGCTACAAACGCCCACATGTGGTATGGAGCTGACTGATGTGGACGTTAGATTCAGCATAGTGAACGAGGTTATGCCCAAGGGACATGGTCCATGTCGATATTATAAATAAGTAACACGGACAAAATAAATTAAGAATATGTATTAATGCAATTATCATAAGTTTCAGTGCGGTCGAGAGACATTGCAGCCATTTGCATGGAATACCATATCCACGGCAGTGATGTCGCAGGAAACATGTCACTAGATCCCACCAGGAAGGGGAAATGGCGTTTGAGGCCGCCGATCCAGCTGGCAATGCAATATGTTGCATCATCACATGCCAACAGCAACAATACACAAGTAAATTGAATTACTTATTTTTCATACCAGGTAACACCCTACATTTACTATTAAATAAACCATCACACGCCCGGCAATAACAGTCACTCGCTAATCAATCAGTTGAACAAACACTTTTCACTAAACCTGGATATAATATAACATACTGTACACATGCACACATGATTCAATTGAGAAAAAAAAAAAACATTTTTGAGCAAATTACAAGGCAAATATTAAAGATATATATGTTTTAGCAGAGAGAAGGTCGACGAATAAAATAATAACACATTATTTTAATTAAAAATGTAAAGTTAACAGGTACCTTATTGAATCCTTAATTTGAAGCAGTGCCCCAATGGATCTTATGAAAAAAAAATTTACATAATATTACTGTTACACAATAAACCACACATTTTTAATATGCACATGGTTTAGCAAAATATTGTTTATATGTAATTGTTAGTGCAATAAGAAATAGGTATAAAGGAAATACTGAAATAGAATATCTTATATTATTATTCAATGCCACAGAAAAAAATTGTTATAGTTTAAAATATTATTATTACTGTACATAAAAAAACATACAAAACAAAGCTACCAATACATCGAGATAATGTATACTCAAATTTTATTTCACTATTTATATGGTATAAAAAGATTTATATTATGTTTGGAATATAGATATACCAGATGTAATCTTGTAGTGTTGACATTAATGCACCATTCATTTGAGCTTCTCTGGTCGTTTGAACCACATAGCCAATCTGCCGCATAGTGCACCATGTAGGGTAATTCGAACTACCCCAGAGTGCGTCGGTATGGGCCGTCGAGGATATAGTTTATGTTTTTCCTCGGTGACCCAAATTGCACAACTCACAATGGCTATTTTTGTTCATATCCAAGAAGTAACTCTTGTTGTAAATGGACAAACGGAAAGTCACTACCGCCCAAATGAAGCCAAGGCCCTTGGCACAACAGAAATTGGAGGGAGGGAATGAACTGCCAGCACAGCAGTGAATTTGCGACCTCAAAATATGCATCACTTCAACGAGCCCCGTGGTTAATACATCGAGTGTGTGCAGCATCTGCCAAGCTAGTAAGGTTGGAAGATTAGCATACCCCGTTTAGCTATTGGTTTCCGTCCGCATGAAAGTGAGGTTAATATTGCTCTCTTTATAGGAGTACAAATTGAAGTTGTACATAGTACCTTTTAGCACTCAGTGCATATCATACAGTACCTCATGGAATACATCGTGCATTGTCAAAGGATGTTCCTTTATGTACATTCACACCTGTGGATTCAAAATGCAATGCTCCCGAGCACAGAACTGTTTGCACGGGGAAGTAAAAGTGTAATATGTAAAGAGTTTTAATCCACAAACATGTTAGTTTAAGTAATGCAATTATTTTTAAAGGGTTTGATGTGCAATTTAACTAAGAGAAATGTTCATGTTAATATTAGTGGTGCTCAGGTCGAGCTTTCTAAGCACGCCCGGCCATCTTGAAAGCTGGCCGGCTCCATTATCACAGTAGTCTGTCTATCTCCGCCACCAGCATAAGTAACAAACGTGTTCGTCGCATGCTTTGTGCGAAACCACCTTCAACCCCTCCCTAAGAGTCCACCCATGTCATAAATGTTGCCCTATTAGTGGGGTAATTTAAATAGTGAACTGCAATGCAAGCCATTTATTCCTATGTCATAAATGGCTTTGCCCAACCAGTGGGGCTAATTAACCAAGGAACGGCAAGTACAGAACAATTATAAACTATGTGTAAATGTCATGCTCAACATGTGGGCTAATTAAGTAGTAAAGATTTCAGTTTTAAAAATAGTTTACCTTGAGCAGGGAAAAACCTTCTTCCCCCAACCCATCAACAACAAAGCAACAGAATGGTGTGTACGAGTACTTGGGCATAAAAACCCCGAGTGTCCCCACTGAACATCATTGTGTATGAGTATACTACGTAACAGTTGCACAGCGAAAACATCATGGAAACTTTAAAGTGTTATGGACAGTTGGAAATAAATGGTAATCAATAAAATAAAGTACATGCACATGTAAAATAAAATATTATTTGTTTGTCTCTGTTATCATTTAAGTGCCACGAAACATGTGGGCAAAATTTACAGCAAGCAGTGTGCATGCACACGTGCGAAATACCGCATAAGCTTTCGGATATGTTCAACACAGAATAATAGAACTTTTACATGCAAGAAATGGACATGTGTAGCACTGTGTTATGAACATAAACTTGAAAGTCAAAAGAAATTTGCACAGGAAGAATTTATAGGCATACTAAAGTAAACAATCGGCAAAAGTATTAGTAAACAAGAGAGTAACAGCACTCAACAAGTAATGAATGTGTGGCACGATTACACACAGAGCAAAATCACATGTTAGTTTACCAATTTGTAAACGAAATTTGGAATTTCACTTCAGGGACTCGTGAACGAGACCATTGAATATATATATATATATATATATATATATATATATATATATATATATATATATATATATATATATATATATATATATATATATATATATATATACACATAGTTTTTTTTTACCGATTGCATATTGGAAGTTTGAATTGTTATTGTGTGTAAACATTGTTGTTATTGTATGTAAACATTTTGTAAGTGTTAAATATAGGCCTATTTTTATTTTGTGTGCACACACAGTTTAACATTTCGCAAGAATTACTGTATTATAGTACTCACGTGTTACAAAACACATACATAATTGGAGAACCAGTCTACGAGAGTTTCTGGAAACTAAAATTGTATTGTATGTGATACATAGCAAATTGCTACTGCATGTGTTTTCTACGGGCTTGTGAATTTCAGTGTCCTGAAAGGCCTATGAAGCAGTGAAACGACGGTAAGACAAAGAAAACAAAGTCGTTAAAATTTTGCTGTGAAAAACATGTCAGGTAAACATACAGATTGCAATTAAATTTCAAGATCCAAGAACCCGCCAAGAACAGAAGCACAGGGAACCGTGGAGTCTACACAGAAGAAATTCTCAAAATTCATTATTTCGGACAATTTTAACATAAAATTCGTATTTCTTTTGGCATGAAAGCACCAATGCTGAGTGTAGTGAACAAGGGAAGTGGGTGTGAAGCGGACATTTTAGCGACAGCGTGCTGACAATGAGCCACTTTCCAACCACTTATTGACCTGGGGGTTGCAGTTGAAGTGCCACCAGCAGAACGCATGGCAACAGCTAACCATTCACCCTCCCACAAGAACAACGGGGCTTTTCCCGACATGATTGAACAGGAAAAGTCTGGATAAACTCATTGAACAACAACAGTCATGATGACAGCAATAATGCTGGACATGTTTGGGCAACAAGTGGGATACACCCAAATATTTGGAGCATGAGCAATGGAGCATTAAGTATACTATGTTTAAAGTGAGTACGTCCCATAGCTTCCGCAGACGAGACATTTAAATTGAGTTGCCCCTGTCTGGAACCCAAAGCAACTAAACGTTTAATCGATAGCATTCAAAGAGACAACCATGATCTAATCTGCAGGGCATGGAGAACGACCTCTGCCGGCAAACGCCACGAACAGCCCGGGGAAACGCCAACCCTGACAGTAATTACTAGTTTCAGTGTGCATGTGGTGGACAAACAAAGAGGCAATTAGGAGAAACCTACCAAAATTTAAACAATGGGTGATGCAACAAGCAGATGTTATATGTAGGCTTAGGCCCAGGCGAGATCGTGTGCATGATGTGTAACAACCATTACCACACCGGATGCCTTTCTGCGGAAGAACAAGAAAACCTCAACAGACAGGGAAAAATATTATGCCAAGAATGTATGCAGGCTATTTTACCTATACCTCGCAGGCGAATTGATTTTATAACTGGGAAGAGTGCCACCAGGTGCCACCAGAAGGTGTGCATTTTAGGGCAGACATAAACAACCAAGTGTGAAAATTGCAGTTTTATAACACACTGGCGGTGCACTACAGAAACAGATATTGTAAATACGTATTCGTTAGGTTCCTATTTGGACAATGTGTAATGACACAGCGAGGCACAGCCAACCCACCGCCATTCACGAACAGTGATGCTGGTAGCGAGAAATGGAGCCCAATAACGCACTCCACGAAATGGGAGCAGTAGGAGTGGGCAGAGAAAATTCAGATGAACAGAATTTTGGAAAAAGTACTGGGATACACAGGGTACTGGACCATACGGAGGGTGAAACTGATGTATACAAGAAATATGAGTCCGAATAGATTTCAAACATTACCAACATTTTCGGGAGTGACTAATGAGGACCCACAGGCTTTCCTTCTGGATTGCACTGGGCGGCTAGGAATGTACCAGGTGTGCCAGTAAGAGTGGGCACAATGCATGGGGGAGCAATCACAGGGAGAAGCATGGACATGGTGACGATCAATAAAGCATTATGACATGGAATGGGAAGAATTCTCCAAAGCATTTGAATTTCCATTCGCGAACACCTTCTCGTCATTGCAAATGCAAAGTAGAGTGATACTGGATGTAAAGGGACCAAACGAGAGTTTGATGGCCTTCGTTAAATGAAAAATCAATCTGATTTGATATTTTCACCAGCACAAGTAAGACACTGAGGTTCTGGCCAGAGCGGAAAGTGGCCATGGCACCACTGATTCATGGAAGCATTGAAGATTTTATCCGCTCCACAGCTTTGCTAGATCAAACGGAATGAGAACACCTAGCATTACGACGAGCACCACAATGGACAACCTTTAATCGAGGGATGGAACCCTCTCAAACGCAACAGCAGCAACCGGCGAACTGGAATCGGGACAGGAATGGTAACCGGTCCCAACCTCTCAGAAATGTATGGTGTGGCCGAGATTCTAGTACCGCACATGCAGCCACTGATCAGATGGGGGTGGGGGCGGGCAGGCTGCCAGGAATGAGAAGAGGACAAGAGCAAATCCCGACATGCACGTTCTGCTCTGGAGGGCAGCAAAAGCACTGGTACATTGTTTGCCCAGCCCTTAAGGAGAGGATTGAGGCGAAGATAAAGGGAGGAAAAGAACCGACAGGAAACTAGGCAGGGGGGTTGATGGACCGGACGTTTACCAACCCATCACCAGTAAGAGAAAACAAGAGAGCACAACATTAACATCTAAAAGGATCAGGCAAGCAGCGAAGATGTCACAGAAAATAATACAGCAGTAGTTCGAAGAGGCAACTTATAGGCTGATATGAATTCCCATCCTACTGAATGAGAAGAAGTGCTTGGCACTGGTCGACAATGCAGCATTACACAACTTTATGAGAGCTGAGTTCGTGAATGAAAGAGGTTTGAAACCTAATAGGCAAGGCATGTATCTGGTTACCCAACATCACACAGGGCGCACAGTGGGCGATACAGCTGTCACCGTCCACATCCGCGATGTTGAGACCACTACCGCGGCCCTAGTGGCAGAATACCTGAGGGAAAATGATATCCTTGGTATTCCTTGGCTGACTGAGCAGGATACAGTAGTGGAACCAGCCGCTCGCAGGATCCATTTTTGGACAGAAAGGAAGTGGAACAGTTTACGAGCTGATACCGCATAAGAACAGCAGTGCACCTGTAGTGAGGCTAGACTAGCTCGATCATGAAGTATCAGAAGGGTACTGGCACATAGTACAGAAGATTCTGAATGAACGGAGGGACATTTTTGAAGCCACAGATCCACACAGGAGAACGACAACAGCAGAGCACAGCATATCACTTGAGCATGACAGACCACTGTTTGCAGGTCCTCGCAGCTATCAGCCACATAAATTAACAATTATATAAGAACAAGTGAAGGAAATGTTGGCAGATGGGGTCATAGAATCTACGTGCAGCAAGTACAACATCACAATAACACTCGCACCGAAGAAAGATGACACGTGGTGCTTTTACGTTTACTTTAGGCCTCTAAACCAGATCACACAGAGCACACTTCTACCTTACATCAATGTAAAAGAAACACTACTCGCATTGGGGAAATCGAAAGTCATGAGGACCCTTGACCTGCTTATTGGGTATTGGCAAGTGCCTATTACACCGGAAGATCATCAGAAGAAAGCATTCACCACCCCTGATGGAGGCGTTTCCAGTTCTGTGTCATGCCATTTGTGTTAAAGTGTGCACTCGCCACCTTCCAACTGATGATGATCCAGGTCCTCGATGGATATGTGGGTAAATTCACACTCGCATACCTGGACGATGTGATCATCTGGTCGAAGAACTGGGAACAGCCGGTGAAACATCTTTCGTTAGCCTTAGAGTGCCTTGCCATAAATAATCTTACATGGGCGAACAGGAAGTGTCACATAGGTAAGAAATGCATGCAATTTGTTGGGCATTTGGTGGAAGAGAATGGCAGGAGAACTACACCGGAGCATTTCGCTCTCATCGAGGAGTAAAAACTGCCACACATCCGCAAGCAACTTCGTAAATTCTTCGGGCTTATGAAGTGGATCAGGGAATACATACGTGACTTCCCAACAATCAAAGTGCCACTGACGGATATGCTGTTAATGAATAGGAAATATGTATGGACAGCACAGCATGAGCAGAGTTTTGAAGAACTGAAGCACAGTTTCCGACAATGCCCCAACTTGGACCAGCACAATCCCATGAGACATCTCTATCCGCAGACATATGCGAGCGAAAAAGGGTTGGGGGTCGTGTTGTTCCAGCTAGGCAATGAGCAAGAGAAACGAATGATTGAGTATGCAGGTGCTAAAGTCGGCACTACCAAAGCATGCTACGATGTCAACCAAAGGGAGTGAATGGCAGTATAGTGTGGGCAGTGAAACGATACAGAGACTACTTAGAGTATCAACATTTTACTCTAAGGATGGACAGCCAGTGCTTTCTGTGGCTCCACATGAAGCGTGAACTCAGAAGCAAACTCGCACGGTGGGCCATATTGCTCCAGGCATTCAATTTCGAGGTGCAACATGTCCTGGGTGCTGAGAACCAACTGGCAGACCACCTGTCCAGAGCACCAGGCACAGAAACAGCAGTAGATGATGCAGAATGGGAAGACCTACTACCACGCACAAACGAACCAGCACATTCCAACGAAATTGCAACAGCAGGATGCAGCCTCATGGAGGTAGAACCACACATTGGCAAAGTAAAGTAGATCATGAGTGCAAGTTAGCAAAGATGTGAATTTTCGCAGGTAAAGAGGGAAGAGCTAGCAAGAAGCAACAACAAATGGTGGTGCATACAGGAGGCCAGCATTGATACAAGGCCGAAGCAACTGGAGGCACACTACGCCTGTATATACCAAAGGAGGCATGCAAGCAAGTGTTGCAACAAGAACATACCAATGAAATAGCAGGAAACCCAGGAGCAGCACAGACGACATAAATCTGATGCAACATTTCTGCTGGCCTGGTACAACAAGATATGTGAGGAGGCACATAAAGAAGTGCATGAAGTGCAACCAATTCAAGAGCAGGAGAGCGGATAGGGTGACCCAGCAGCAACACAGGGTACATAGGGAACCATTCGAGACTGTCTCCCTAGACCTGATGGGGCCGTACCCCTGCACGCCTACAGGAAAACGATTTATCCTCATAGTGAGAGACTGTTTCTTGTGGTGGATAGAGACATATCCAATCTCGAGTCCACGATCAAGCACAATAGCACAGACTTTTGAGACAGAATTTTACCCTCACTGGGGCTACCCCAGGCACTTGCTGACGTATAATGGAAGCAAATTAACAGATCGCCTTTGGCAAGACCTATGCACTAGATGGGGAGTAGCACAGCAAGCAACTGCCATATACCATTCGAGGCGAACCCCACCAAGAGGTGCAACCAGGACCTGGAAACCCAATTGCATCTCCGTGTGGGGAAAGATAGTGCTTCATGGTCCACACATCAGCCCGCTGCACTTTTCACGATCAGGCGATGCGTGTATGAAGCCACAGACTGGACACCGGCGTAAATTCTGCAAGGACAAGAGTTGCCACACCTGGAGAGTTTCGGAGCTGGTAAACAGAAGGGGCAGGAGAGCCTAAGAACTCAGGAGCAAGGTGAGCACCTAGAGAGGCTATGTTAGACGCAAACCCACAACACACAGGAGAGGTACATCAGCACATGGGTACCAGCAACAACTCGCGCATTCCGCAGGATAATGTTATACATACGGGAGCACAGGCTGTCTAGCAGTGCAAAGAAGTATTGTGCGGTGTTTGCGCCAAAATAGAGCTGCCCCCACGAGGCATTGAAACTATTGGGTTGCACGACCTACCTGGTGAAGCTGAGCAACTGGAGGAGGGTGGCTGTCCACAGGTACGACCTCCACCTCGCAATAGAGACCGAGAGGGTAATACTACCTGAAGTAGAGCCACCAGCACCTGAGGAACAGCAAGGGCCAGAAGCAAGTATGGCAGAGGAAAGCTGAGAGGCAGAGCAAAGCACGGATAGTGACGGGAGGGCACTTAGGTGCCTGTTTCCGAGCATGACGTCAGGAGTAGAGACACCCAAGAGGGACATGGAGGAACTAGTGCAGTAAGAAATGGAGTGCGAACCACCAGAGCCAGCGACAACGAGCAGGGCAGAAGAGCAAAGGTTAATTAACTGCGGCATAATAGAAGGAATCACTATAATGCCAGGACTAGATGTTTTCACCGAGGACTAATTGTTAGAGCCGCCGAGGGAGTTGATCCCCCCACGGATCGAGTTCCGGATGGGTGGAGTCGCGACAACATCACAGCCGCAGAAAGCAGCAGATACAGCAATGAGTGACTATGGCACAAGCAACGCGGTGAGTGGAACCGACTTGAACGAGGAATCGTCTGGGCCACCACCTCCTCCCCCTTCGCCAACAGCTGGAGTTCGTCGGGAGAGCAGCAGCAACAATGGAGGCATCGTGAGAAGCAGCAGAGAGGGCATCGGCAACAGCAGCAGCAACAGGAGAGGCAGCAGGATGACACTAGGCAACAACAGCTGCATCAGCGACAGCAGCAGTATCAGCAGCAGTGGAGGTGACGAGTCATCGGCAGAGAGGGAGTCGACCCCGCTTCGCTGTTCCGTGCAGCTATACTGTAAGGTCACCGCAGCATATGTGGGATGTGGTGGGTGCCAACCACGTACATTCACACAGGCTGGAACTCAACACTGGCAACAGAGAAAGCAACTAGACGAGCAGGAGGGTCCAGAACCAGCACGAGAAAGGCATAATGACAAGCAACAGCATGGGCCATACCATCTTTGGCCCGACCACTGTGAAAAGTGTTAACAAACTGTGGCGCCTAACAGCATGGTGTAGTATGGGGGAGGCTGCATGGTCAAACGCCCACAGAAGAGGGAGGTATTTGAAGTTAATGCACTGTTTATTTGGGTTTCTCTGGTCGTTTGAACCACATAGCCAATCTGCCGCATAATGTACCACATAGGGTAATACCGAGTTGCTCTGTACCATATAGATCCTTTATGTTTTGTTGATGAATAGGCACTAAATATCGCCAAGCTACAAATAGTCCTTAGTTTATAATTTTTGGTTAGAGCCCCCAAAATTTCATAACTGGTTCAATCGGATTATGAAGTCGTGAATGAGGTTTTAATATTTATTACTTATGGTTGAAGCATGGTTGCCAGTGGGTTAACCATAACTGCTTGTGTTTCGCTTGAGGCAGTGAAGTTGTGGCATAACTGCACGATGTAAAGGTGGACTCTCAATCATCCATCGCACCTGTCAGGCAGTCACATGATCTTCGACGAATCGAAGGGTAACATTGTCCTATCCGTCAAATATATATCAAAATTTAATTTTCGACAGACTGACGGATGGGCCACCGCCTACTGACGACATTCTGTAGACTCAAATATGCAAACTGAAATAAAATTCAAGGTGCTAGATATGTGTTTATTGATTTTGTTGGTAAATCCAGGAATTTAAAATGTAAACAATCATTCAGCATACTTTTAATCATGTAAAAAAATTATTTTCCCAAAATGTTTTTCTCTTGAAAAAGTATTTCCAACCACAATATACCTTCTACGAAAGAAGAGAGCAGAACAAAAACCATATTTGTTGGGAATATATTTGTGAACTATTTATTTTGTTGCTAATGTAATGATAATAGCTTCAAAAAGCAGTACGTTAATATTTCGGCAACTTATAATGTTGCGAGGTTAATCTTAATATCTATAAGATATTACTGCTTATAAAACTAATAAAAGCCACAGTGTTAAATAAGTAACTGCAGTAGAGCTATTTTTAATTAATATTGCGTAAATAAACAACAGATAAGTTGTGGAGATTTTGCTGTCCAAAAAAATGTTTGGTTATGTTCATTCCCAATTTTTTTGCAGAAATTTAAGTTTGATGACAGCTCCATTTTCAAGAATTTATTGAATAAATGCAGTCAGTTATGTGCCTGACAAATGAAATACTGTTTAGCATTCCATTGTCTTATTTATATTTGATTAACATTTGTCCTTTGTAACTTGCAACATCTAAGTCTGTGCCCAGTAACATGATTCTGTTACAACTGATTGTCCTTGTTTCAAGTGATAATACTTATGCTTTAAGTACTTTTTTTAATAGGGCATAGTAATATAAATAACGAACTAATATATTACATTCAGCCAAACAACACGTTTTAATACTACGAGACGACAAATGCAATTAAATTGTGCATACCGAGCCATTTAAATTTGAATTTCCTGGGTATTCATCAGCACAAGCCGCTAGGAGCACTGTTGTAATGTGTCTCGCATTTTGACAATGTTAAAATGCCTCAGTTTCCCATATTGTCCTTCTACCATATTTGGTTTGCCGTGATTGTCACTCGCACTGCGCCCGCCGACATTGACAGATGTAGCCTTCCATTCCGCCGCGACTACCTCGTTACTTCACGACATGATGGGAACACGGACCGACTTTCTAGCTTTGCTTAGGGGGGCAAAGCGATCTTGCGATGCTGCTGTTTGATGCAGTTCGCTCCAGTAATATTTGGACATGGGGGCTTGGGTCTTTTAAAGCTTCACGTATGGCGTGTGCTCGAATGGTTGGCCCTAAACGACTCCATCAGTGAGTAGCTTAATGGGTTTCTACCTACAGTTGGGCAATGTGTCTAGAACTTTGTGAGCATTGGTTAGATGTCTAGTCACAATTCGCTTGATTTAGTTTTGCTTTGGCGGAATCTAGTTAACTTTTGTAATTAATACGGGCATTAACTCACCTAGTAATTTTCTTTAATTGGATGTCCTTCAAACTTTGGTATACATTTTGAGTTTACCGAGATTCCATTCCGTTCGAATTTTATGCAGTTTACTGTGTGTTCCCTTCTTCACCTGTGTGCGAGTACTGAAAATACAAATTTTATAAGGCAGTCAAGTGTGTGATACTACAATTAATTCATTGTAAAAATAAAATTTTTAGAATGCTCGCCAGATTGGGCGTGCAGAGTTAAATGGGGCAGACATGCTGTAATTCTTGTCACCTGATTTATGAGCGAGTGTTGCCAAATCACATTTTACTGGGTTCAAAACTTAATGTTGTGACGTGGGCGGAAAATTCCATTCTGCAGGAAAACTTGTTGTAAATCACTGTTTTACGAGGAGCTTAAGAAATAATGTTTGATCGCAGTTTGACGTTTATTAAATCAATGCACATTTTGAATTTTGGATTCAGAGTGACGAATATGAAGCCCTGTAGTAGTGTAATGCTAGGGAGTATAAACAATCAATTTTTTACAAGTGTAGATCAGGCTTGTAGATCCGTGTAACCAAACTACTTGTAACTATTCAAAAACTCACTGTAACTTGTAAAAATTGACTTGTAAATACAAGTAAATGCTTGTAGGTTTGTGAAACACAAATTTTCTACTATTCACGAGTTAAAAGTCCTTTCACTTGTAACTTGTAGACTTGCAGTTTAGTGAAATGGGCCCCAGTTGTGAAGTTCCAAGTCGATGATGCAATGCCCGGGAGGTACAATGATGTGTGGCCGATTCTGTCAGATGCCCTATTCGGAATAACGGGCTGTTGCCATCTTTCTGGCTACTTGCAGTGACGATGCAGGAAGTCGGGAGTTGTGTGATCAACAAAACACATTAAAACTATCAACTGAGCCTTAATTAACGAAAATAGTGGTGTGGGAAAGCTCCCTTAAAATGTATGAGAATGTACATGGTCCCTATTAAAAACAAACCTGTACACTGCAAATAATAAATAAGTAAAATACATAAGGTTATATAATTTACTCTGTTAAGTTTATTGGCACTGTTGGTTGTATAAAGTATTTCTTACAACCTGTAAAGGTGGGTGAAAAAGGCCAAAGAATTAAGAACTGTACTTAATGACTCGATAAGCACACGGAAAATGAACAATCGAAGATTTGCAATTTATGATTGAATTAGCATATGTTAAGTCTAGCCAATCAAAATCGTTGGTGATGTAAACAACCAAAATAACCCGAAAAAAAAGGATGATTCATATATATTTAATTAATTATGGTTACTGCTTGTATAATAATTTAAAAAACTCATGAAATCGTATAGAAGGGGAAGCCGATGCCAACATTAGGCATTTAAATAAATAAATCTGAAAAGGTTAATTAAAGTGAATTCAATAACCCTCTTTCACAAAAGAAAACATGACCATGTACTACAACCAATGTACCAACAACAACTGTCGCTGTGCTCTGATTTGCTACTTCGTCTTGGCTTGTACTTAAGATATAAAATATAAGGATCTCTTAAGACATGCCAAGAACACACACGACCCACCACAACCCACACACAACAGTTATAAACTAATAGATTTGAGCACATTGATTCATATCTTAAGCACACTGCACACTTATTCTATTAAGTCAATCGTAAACCCACAGTATTGTATAAATACTTAGGAACTAACTTGAACACTGTTCGCATAAGTTTAAGAGACTAATACAAAAATATTAATGCCCTTGGTCATGTGATATGTGTGAAGGGTAAACACAAGTTGGTATCTGTGTGATGTCATATTCCCAAGTAGGAAATCGTGTTGCAGTGAACTTTAACATAATTTATAAGTTACATTTTTGAGTGTTGTGGGCTTGTGATGTTCACTTTCTAATTAAAAATGTAAGGTGTTGCTCTCCTTTTTATTGCGCTGACACTTTTCACTTGCATTGGTTGGCCAATTTTGTCAGCTGTTCCTCGGTGGCCAGATCAGGGGCACTTCGGAGATTTTTGACGCATTTATGTGTGCTATACCCTGATAGAATAGCGGTGTGTGTGTGAGTACACATCCGGTTGATTGGTATCCGAACCATAGGACTGTCCTGGTATCGCCCACATTATCGGATGAAAGTAGGCCTCTCAGCTGACTAGTGCAGTGTTTGGTGAAGCGGGTGAGTTCCCAAACACAGTGGAGGAACTGCCACTGATGGCCACATCTGTTGTTCTTGACATCGGCACGGTGCTCGGCAGTTGTAATAATGTGATGCAGCGAACAGTCACAGAGACTCGTTAGGAGGACTCATGTCAAATTTCTCTCCCTTGGGAGACTATTCGTGCATCACACCATCA
Organism: Dryococelus australis; assembly: GCA_029891345.1. Lineage (NCBI taxonomy): Eukaryota > Metazoa > Arthropoda > Insecta > Phasmatodea > Phasmatidae > Dryococelus > Dryococelus australis. Next base: position 230,363,985 of record CM056994.1, on the reverse strand, counting down.
TGTTCTGGTTGATTATGCTGTCAGGCACAACATGGTGGGGTTGACAGTCTGAGCCTGCCAGGTCGTAGTTTAAAGTGCCCCTGGAAGGACCACTCTGCCAGTGTTGATATGTTTGGCGCCAGTGGACGTGTTCGTTGCACAGTCCGGTGCAGCACAGTGCTGAGAGGCATGTAGTCGCAGCTGATTATGTACCAGACCCACATGGACTGATGGTGTCACTTGGACTGACATGGAGGCATGTCACTCTAGATCTCACTCTCTTCGTCGCTGCTGCTACTACGGATACCGTTGTGCCGGTTTGGCCGGCCATGTCGAGGAGGTCGTAGGTAACCCTGTTTAGCTGTTTCCCCTCGAACATCTTGTTGGCGTCTAGTAGGGTTTCTGCAGTAGTGTTTGTTGTGGGTCCTACTATCACTATGTCGGCTGTGGGAAGATCCACTGGTGTGAACATGCTGCCCCCAAATGTATCTTTGCTCGCACTTGGTACAGCAGGGTCCCTTGAGTGGATGCTTTGGCATCTGGTGTTACAACGAAGGGAATCGTGGCATGTGCAGTTGGTGATGCTCTTTGGCCAATTTGTTGTCTGATTCGAAGTGTTGCTCTTCGCCCAGTATCCCTGGGGACTTTTGTGCATCAGGCATCACGGGGTCAAACAAGCCTGGCATAACTTGTGTGGACGATTCTGCACTGGTTGCTTGGTCTTCCTTGGCAGATGTATGTTCGGTTCGTTGCTCTTGTCATGCAGCTCGCCAGAGGTCGTCGCTGTGCACTTTGATGGTCTTGCGACAGTTAATGCAGACATGATATGTGGTGGCCCCCAAAGCTTGGGTCACCATGTGCAGACCATTCTATTTTTTTCCCAGGTCGGCGCAAAAATTCTTGCATACGGAGGACAACATATGCTCCCCGACAAAGATCCTGTGTCCTGGGTGCAACAATTTTGGCAGCTGTGCTGTTATGGATACCCATTTTGCTGTGTACATAGCATGATGCATGTGGGCAGCTTCCAGCTCTCTTGATATTTGTCATTGTTTGTTTGGTGCCTGCATAACCTCATCATGGTTGCTGTATGCTACACCCTTGTCAGGTGTTCAGCACGTGGCTGCAGTAGGTGGTAGTGGGTAGCCTCTCTTGTCCATCACGACTGTGTGGCCAGGCATGCATTTGAGTTTGTATGTTAGTCGATATAAGCTGCCTGCCAGTTCTGTTATTTTCGTATTAGGTTTGCTATGTGGTGCAAAACAATATGCTGAGGTGGCAGTGTTATTCCCTGATGGACTTGTTGAGGCAGCAGTGTTAAGTGGTTACTTGTGGTACGAGGATAGGGAGCATCCGTCTCACCTACCTCGCCGAGCCGTTTACCATCGGTGATTTGCAAGGTTTGTTCTTGGTGTTCGTTACCTGCTTGTCTTTGATTCCTGGGCAATCACTGTGCCAGGGATATTGCTAATTGGGACAATGCTTGCTTGTTTAGGGTTGTTCTTTGGTCTTGTCGCACACCCTCCGGTTATTGCTACTCACTGCAGGTTCGTTTGGTTTTTGGGAATGGTGGAGGGGGGGGGGGGTTGTGATGGGAGGAACATCCTTTAGAATGGTCCTATTGTTCCCACTACTACCAAATCCAAATTTGGTTTTTCTGAATCTGCCAGCTGTTTTAGGTTATGCACTATCTTCATAGTCATTTGTTTCATGCTTTGTGTCATCTATTACCATGATGGAATGCATAAATTCTTCTAACGATCCATGTATGAGCAATGCAAGTGCACTTAGGTTCTCGAGGAGGACTGTTGTGGCCAATACCTCTAACACCTCAGTCAGTGTCATGTCAGTATGGTACTGTTGTACCAGATTTATTTTTGGCATTGCGAAAGTCATTAGTGTTTCATTGGTTGCATGCTTGTCTAATACTGTTCAACTGCATGCTTGCAGCGAAGAAAATGTACCATGATATTGGCACTGAAATGCGGACAAAAGGCATCACAATTCATGCCATTATGTCTGACAGATCGCCACTGCTGCCTTGCATCTTCATTCAGTTGGCCTCCGAGGCAGTTAGGCCACTCTTCCTCACTAACACCATAGCAATGGATACTACCTGTGCATTCTTTTAGGAAGGCTTGAGGGACCTCTGTCGGTAAGTCCGCTAACATGGGCACTGGTGAAATTGTTTTGGCATCTGTTTGATTAATTGTGTTTGGTTTTGTGTCTACAGAGTTTCCCTACTCTGTGCCTGTTCTATTCGGCTCGGGTATGCTGTAGATTGTGTCAGCATTACATTAAAAACGGTGGCTGGACAGAGATGTTGTGTGGCTGTTGTTACTGCCAATGATTGCCTGCGATGCATTTTGCAGGAGTCGCTTTCGTAATTATTTTCCATATCATATCGCCATTCATTTAAAGGTACACACCTCTGGTGTGTTTGATATCCGCACTATCAGCATTTAATGACATTATTGCCAATGCCGTAGAACACATTCTGTTGGCAATGTGTGGGTGGTTGATCACCACTGAGTAGATCTGGGTAACCTAGTGTAGGTTCGCTTGAACTGCCCTGACATTGGGCGCACACGAATTTATCCTCGCGAACGTGCGCACAATATAGTGGCGTAATGCACTGGGGGTTGTATGGTTATTCAAAAATTATTGCATTTATAACAGTGTGCCATTTGCCGTCACACCATATAAATCTGGTGCAGCATTTATACCCTTTTATTGGCCTGTTTTGCAGTTTTGGTTGTTATTATGAAACTTATTTAATAAGCCCAGGTCTTGGGTAATTGGCAAGGCAAAGGTTGTGCTAGGGTGAGGGGATGCTGACACAGCTTCCCTGATATTCTAATTGTCCTGCAGTGGTGTGTGATGTCACTGACATTTTGCAATGTTGTGTCACAAAGGCTATGTCCGAATTCGCCTGAAGTACATACTTGCGCATCCTGTCCCCAGAAGCGCTGTCATAAGTATTGTCCGAATTGCAAGTGAAGTACGCAAATATAGAAGTAAAGGAACGTATATACTTCTCGTGTAATTACAAGATAGGTGCCGCTATTTTGTGAAGCAATTTGTAGGTTTCAATTGATTCCCGACATATTAATTTTATTTAGAGTTTAATAGCGCAATATTAGTACTTCGTAGGCATAGCATTTTGAACTTAATTAATAATCATTGCAAGGTTCACATTGATAAAAAAAAACTTTAAACAAAAATTCGTATTAGGCCCATGTTCCTAATCTAGATAAGTTAAGATAAAACAACCAATTAAAATTGCAAAATCGTGTACAATAATGCAAGATAATAAATGTTATATAAATCAAATGGAAATATTATTTAATACTTTATTTAGCCCCGAAAATTTTCGCCAATTATGAAATTCTTACACATACATTAAAAGTGGTTAGCTGGCTAATAACTGTGACCGAAGACAACACGACTGCCTGTCCGAATACATAAAGCTTTGTGCCAATGGTAAAGTATGCAAGGATGCAAGTACGCCAGTATATACATCAATTAGGACTCTTCCAAAATGACTGCCTTTTCAGAGATGCTGCAAACATTTGCCAATGGACACCATATATTGTAATTTTATATGAAATTTTGCACTAAATTTTGAAACTTTGCTTGAAGAGCCTGCAATACTATCAACACTCTTTTAATGCCTGTAAAACTATGTTGTTACACTCCACTTTTACCTGATGGGCTCTTACACTGAAAACTGTGTGAAATTTTACGTGAAAAATTTCTCAAAAATTTTACAATGTTTGAAAGTTACTGGAATAGTTTGAAAATGGGTGGTACTGTTCGTTTGACCATAATTATGCGGCATGCACAATTGTATGCTTGTTTAAATGATGTATACAACACAGTGTGCCAATTCTGGCGTGGTTTTTTTAGAAAAATTATTGAAATGCTTTTCTTGGTTATTGACAATTTTTTATGGTGCGCCCCCAAATTCCGCTATGCAAGCATGAGCACCTTCTCAGTTCTGTGTGCCCACCAGGATGCATTTTAGTAACTAAGAGGGTTGGAGAATGGGATGCATCTCAGGGCAAGCTTTTCATACCTAAGTCGGATTTAACTATCAAAATTGGACGTATACATTGTGGCTGAGCAGAATTGTCTGGTGCCATGGTCGCAATTGTAGCCATTGACACACCCCGAAAGAAGAAGGGTCTAGATAGAATGGCATAGCAAACCAGACAAAGCAGGGAGGGCCAGGGAAAATATATGCGACAGTTGCGGAGGATAAATGCAATTCCTTTTATTGGATCAAGGCGAATGCCTTATGCTTACAAGGGAAGGAAATCATGCAAGGAGACATGCTTCGCGGAAGAGAGGGATTGGGCAGTCAATGACTACAATTTGGGCCATGACTACCTCCCTGAGTGTACTTATAGCTAAGCTATAATTAGAAGAGACTGAAAAAAAACCGGCATAGGCACCGTAAAAACCCAGTCGACAGGAAATAATTCAAATTCACTACATGCATTAAATAGAAAGGCTACAGGAGACAGAGGTTAGACACCATTATTTATTAGTAGAGATGAAAGACTAATGGAGAATGGTGGGATCTTCAGTTTCCCAGTAAAACCTTAAAATTAAATAGAAATCGTAGTGAGCTGCCAGTGGGTGTCGGCATTGCCAATGTTCACTGGTTTTTACATGGTCCGGAAGAGATTGTAAAACCTGCAGAAAAGAAAGTTTAAATTAGACTACCTAATTGAACTATAATAACATATGTCCTCGGGGACATGTGTGTCTAATTTCAGTGCTGTGCTACCTCGCAGTGAGCATTTCTCCGTAGCCATGGGCTGTAATGGAGTATATTTCCACCTATAATGCTGCGAGTGTACGAAGCTTCACTTTAGTTTGGGGGGGAGGGGCAGGGTTAATTTAATTCGATGCAGGAGGAGGTCTCTCACCAACTGCTGCTGAGAGCCGCACGACGTCGCAAACCCCTACATTAATCCAGAGGCAGCCTTGGAATCGGCTGCAGCAGAGGGCCATACATATACAGACAGCTGGATTGGATTAGAGGTTAAAACGAACTAAACTCTAACTAGGAGTAATAACTATTCTATGCTGGGCTGCCCCTTCAGTGCAGCTCAGATTATACAACCACAAAAAAATTAATTGATATGCGTAGGGCTTTCGCCAGCTGCTGCAGAGAGCGCACTATCGCCACAGCATCTGCAGATATTTGCAGATTGTCTGGCCAGAGGCTGCCTTGGAATTTGCAGTGGCGAACGGGCCAAACATGAATGTGGCTGGATGGGTATGAGAGGTGTCTTACTTGTCTAATTATAAAATAGGAAATATTATTAAATTAATCTAGGCTGAGCTGTGCCTTCAGGACTACTCAGATTAGTATACTGCAATAGATTTTGGAGGTTGTGGCTGGGGTTATTATGATTGGTATGTCAGTGTATTATATGCAGACTAAAGGGACCTATTGGCTAGAAGTGGCTTATGTTGCTTATAGTGCTGGGTCTCGTCAATATCATATTCCCCAAGGGCAGAAGTTAGAGGATTTGTATGGTTCTCATTTGATTCATAAAGGATTTCGGCCTCATTATGGATTACATCTTGCAGCAGTTCTTGTTTCAGTTCTGCATTCGACTGTTTATTTTGGATGCAAAATTATGCCTGTACTGCCATCCTAAGGCATTTGTGTTGCACTTCTTGCAGGGAATTTAGTTGCGCGTGTGTGCAGCAAGCCCTTGCAGGAGCTGCATAAGTTATAATGGGTCGAATCCCATTATTCTGCGACAAGCCAGAATCGCGATTTTTAGTAGATATAAGGCAGACATGTGGGCATAAGCGAGATTTGGTTTAGTCTCCACATTACACCGCCATGTCAGCTTTCTATCCATAATGAGGCCTAAACAGAGTAAGTTGTTGGAGATTAGGGGGAATTTGGCGGCACGTAAATATTAGTGCTTCGCATTTACCCATGTTTTTTTATACGCCACAGGCGAAAATAAGTTTCAAGCTCAGTGAGCTGTACCTGGGCGTACTAAATGGCAAGTTCAGCTCTGCAGTTCCGGGTGTACATGACCATGTCATCTGCATATGCTCTCAAATTAATATGCTAATTAAGGGGCGCGGAATATTGTGGGTATAAATATTATACAGGATTGACCCTAGGATGCTGCTGCTCTGGGGGACTCTGGCCCTAATATTTTTCTTGTCTGAAATCGCTCCTTCCATAGTGACAGAGGAGTGCTTATCTAAATAGGAAGCTAATAGCTTAATATAACAATCAAGGAAGTTATTCTGGTATAATTTATAAATTAGCCCTTCATGGAAGACCGTGTCAAATGCTTTTCCAGTCTAAAAATAACCATAACCATCTTATGGTGTCAATTAAATGTATTGGTTATATGTTCTGATAATCGGACAAGTTGATTCACAGTGACGACATGGGGTGGTGTGAGATTGGGTTAACTTAGTTTTTGAGGAGTGGTAAAAATTATTTGCCAGGAAAAGGTGTTGGGATTATACTGTACCCAGGAGCCAGGTATTGTACAACGACAATAACACGATGTTGTGGAGAGCTGACTCTGTTGTCTCAGGTTTGTGTGCTGATGACCACTGAAATCCCTCCAGCGTGGTGCTCCTCAGATACATATTCCAATTTTAATCGCGTATTGCACTGTGGACTCTTAGGGCGGACCACACTTCTGTAAGTACTTTGCGAATGGTTGACATTTAAACACTTGATGCAATACAAATACACTGGAAATTAAACTTGACAACATGATGCCCTTTGGCGGGAATTGCAAGGGCCCATACCCTGAAACGCCTTGCAACTTATCTCAATGAATACACCCGATTTATGTAGTGATATTTATTAGGCACTTGCTGATCATGCCCCTAAGGCAACACTTTTCATATTACGAGCTGGACAAGGACTGGTCGGCAGCGGTTGAAATGTTGAAATTTGGCTTGAAGCCAGTGCGTTATTTAAGGTGCAGAAATTAAGCTTCTCCAGGCGATTTAAGCACTGCGGAAGTGAGAGACGGTTTCCTGGGCAGCTAATGGAAGAGGTTCTTGAAGATCAATAAACTATTGCGGTAAAAATGGTTGGTGCAAAAGATGTATGCTGCCCGGGCGCGGAACCGAATGGTACAAGATCGACCTCTCTAAGCTCTTGGCGTCTAGTGTCCTTCCAACATGGCATGCTCGCCGGGGTTGCTGCCATAGCACGCCATGCACATTAAAAACTATGCTAAACACTGACACACTTGCAATAACATGCTTAAAATTCAATAACATAACAACAAGCATAACACACTGCAAAAATACGTGAGATGAGGTGTAGATGATGATAATTGAATGAGTACACTTACAAAATGCTTGCAAAAACACTTAAAAATGTCTATAGGGTTTTAGAAAGATAAGTACGTGCGTCCTTCATTGCAAACATGGCGGTTTGTCACAATTCTAACCCGTTTTATTCAATATCTCAGAAATAATAATACATGTGGTACTATTTCCTGTTATCCTTGCACTCCGCGCACATGGCAGCATGGCCACTGTCCTCCCCTTCGTTGTGGTGTACCTGTAACATGCACTTACACTGTACTGTCTTGCATTCGTGTCGTATAGCTTATCGACGAACTACAGTGCGTGGTAGAGTGTGCCTCCTCGTTGCAGATGTTGGTGACGGTGGACAAACGGTCTAAGGGCCAGAAGCTCGGCTCACATCATATTAAGTTGTAATAAAATATGCTTCCCCAGGCGATCAAAGCCCTGGGAAAGGTGAGAGGCGGAGAGTTCCAGGTGGCTAAACAAAATGGTGCTGATATAATTAATGTTTAGTGAAGGTTCAATGATTGATTAAAAGGTGGCTGGCCGCCAGAGCATGCGAAACCCTGGACACAGTATTATACTTCTACACTCTCAAAATATGATACAGGGACTAACTTGGTAGCGCAGCATTCATGCCACAGTTGGCACCAGGCGAGTCATGGGGCACTACCTTCTTATGCTAACATATTTTAAAATAATACTTGCACTCACCTTGCTAGCATAGAACATACATAAATAAATACTCTGAAACATAACACCTTTAATACTCTGTAAGTCTCTAGATGAATGACTTGGGAATGAGAGACATGGGAATGAAAGCACAAAATAATACAAAAAGCACTTGCAATTGCTCCAATGGCTCTGAGGAAGTTTGTTACAGCATTTGATAAGTCCATGTATCTTTGCATGACATTGCCTTGCCTGATTAGTGCACTTTTGCAAACATAGCACTCGGGTGCTCTAAATTCGGGCCACAAATGCTGGATCATCTGGATTGATATTGGGTTGGAAAACCTGTTCTGATTGATTGGCCATAGCCTTGTCCTTCTACTGGGGCGTATAAGCTCCTGCATTGCCTTGAAAAGGCGGAATTGGTGTGCACACTTTTGAAAATGATTTTGTATCCTGGGAAGATAGGAAAGATAGTTTGTCATTTCAAGTATCAGTCTGCCAGGCAGGGATTTCAATATCAATTTGCTCTCTAAGTTCATTTACCTGGGCTTTAAGAAGCCTGGATCTAGTTCGAGAATAGAGACTGTGCAGCCTATATTTACTTGTGATCAACTCCCTGATATGTTCAGGAAGTATATCTACGCTAGTCCGCGGTGTTTTCTCGAGGACAAATTTATTTATTCCTGTCTGAATCAGCTCTGTGACATGCTCCATAGCAGAGTCTAATTCGTCGGCAATACTAATAAGAGCTGGGATATTAATCTCTTCTTCCAGATTATACCTAAAGCCAGGCCAGTTCACATGCTTATAGGTTCTAATTTTGCGAATTGGTGCATTGTCTGGGTCAATTTCACTGAAAGACAAGCGGACAGGATAATTGTCAGAATCCAATTTGTGGATAACTCCAAACGCTAAGACCTCTATTAAGCACAATATCTAGTATATCGGACCTACGATTTGCATGATTGGGGTCAAAAAATGGTTCGCTGTGAGCATAAACAACATAAGTGTGTTGCTCCTGGTACCTGAAATGAGTATTCTCATTGGCTGTGCGTGCGAGACAGCCCCAAGTGGGATATTTGGCATTTAAACCGAGATTCTGGATCTGGAGCTCATAGGGGAAGGTCGTTATTGCTGCTTGCTGCTTGTCGGGAATTGTAGATCGTTTTTTGTTCAGGAGTAGCGAGCGGGGGTTAAGAAATCGCGGCACTAAATGCTAGGGCTTGATTTTCCCGATACTTTTCGGGAACTGAGTGTTGCCTATAACCACCCCAGCCAAAGGGGCATGAGAGGAAGAGAAGTTAGTTGGAAATACACAATTACAGGAAAATCCTTCGTTGGTTTTCCCACTCACACATACTTACATATAAATTAGTTCAGTTTAGGTTAGATAACTTGTAAACAAATAGACAAGCAGATGTATAATGCAGGTCCTAGCACAGCACACTTTTTGGGTTTATTTCTTCTAACATTACAACGAAAAACGCTGTACACTAAATATGGCTATTTCATCTAAAATAGAGGAAAAAATTAAAAACTCAAAATCTAAAATTTGATGAAAAAATCAAGAAAATTGTGTAAATTAAAGTCAAAATCAAGGCATTTGAGGGCTAAATTTAAGCTTTAAGAGATCTTTTTAAAAGGACCTCTCAAAAACAAGCAATTTTAAGCACAAAAAAAGAAAACTTAAGCAGTTTTTCAAAAATGAGCGTGCAGGATGTGGCACTGGGTAAAACATGTAAAATTATGTAAAAATTAAATTGAATATTAGATAGAATCAAGTTATTAGAATTTGTATATTTTTAAGAGAATTCAATATCATGTGCAGATTTTCCATTTTTTGTTTTTTTATACATTATAAAAAATGGTTAAATGTTTATTAATTTTAAAGCATTTTCATCAAACAGGTTTACATAGCAATCTGGTAAAGTGATTTTATACTTTTAATCTATCATGTAATTAATTTTTTCTAACAATCTTATCTTGTCATAAATTTGAAAATCAGTAGCAACATACTTTTTATTAATGTCAAGGTCCTGTAGTTTTTGCGAATTCATACAAATTGTTTAACTTGGATATAAGTGATTCCGTTATTATTTATTATAAAGAAAAAAAATATTAAGAAAAAAAAAGTAAAACTAAAATATTGTATTATTTTAATATTAATATTTTTAATTTTGTTATTTTAATATTATTAATTGGCAGGCAGGGGAAATTCCTGCTGGGAATATTATTACAATTTTATTATTTTAATATTAAAATAGTACAATATTTCAATTCTACTTTTTTTTTATTATCTTGATGAATGATTTTCTTTATAAATAAACAAAAATAGAATCACTGTGCAAAATGGAAAATACTATAATTTGTAAAAAGTGCAATGAATTATTAAATAAACTAAGTTTTAACTTTAATCAAACACAAAAGATAAGCTTTATAAAATCTGTAAAAAATGTTGCATCGAGAATAGTACAAAACATTATGAATTAAATAAAGAGAAAGTAATGTGTGAATGTTGGAAAATATGTTTACAATATATCTCTCAAAAAGCATAGAAATTCTAAATTACATAATACGGCACTAGATTATCTAAACGAAACCCAAAACTGTGATTATCTTACAAAAACATGTAAAATGTGTAATGAGTCTAAATCATTAAAACTACTTTATCTTCATAAAAATATCAATGATAAAATTATAACAAATTGTAAAACTTGTTATAATGAATATATGAAAGAATATATGAAGGAATATATGAAGAAAATATAATCATAGTAAGAAGTTAAATAATCAATCAATATTACTTTCGACATTAATATTAACTGAAATTTTTGTTATTTTGATAAAAAAGCCATGGTACCAAATAGTCCATAAAATTAAAAAACTATTAAATTTATTTTCCTTATAAATATAAATAAAAAATGGAGGCTTATGTAACGGCTGAGTTGGACAATGCAGGAGTGAGGGAGTTGAAATATATTGCCAGATATTTTAAAATAAAATAAATATGGAAAAACAATCTAATTATAACTCTCATGCCAATTATTATGCAATGGTGCATAGACGAGCAGAGAAAAATAAATCAGATGAATACAACAAAGGGAAATTTTACAAATTTACCTTTATCTGATATCAATATCAATAAGTTATATCCCAAAGATAGAAAGGAATTGGAAGTAATATTTCCATTATATGATAATTGATTTGTTAGCAAAATAAATATAAGAAGAACCAATAAAAATTACTTAGTTAATAAAGTTTTTAAAGTAGGATATCAACATATAACATTGAAAATAGCTTTAATTTAGTACAACCTATTCATGTCTGACTTCAGTAATAAATAAGGTATTTCTGATAATATGCAATAAACTTAAAACATTTAGAGGGGTGAAAACCAGTTTTAAATTATATGCCTATATTCATAAGAAAGTTAATAATCAAGTAGAACGATTTACATTTCAATCACCCAATTATACAATATTGAATGAAGGAGGTAAGAAAAGGATTTATAAATTCATAATAGAAGAAATAACTACACAATTATCTGAATTAAAAAAAAAGAGGCTCAGGATGAACATTAGATAACATAATGGGAATACAATTAGCTATAAATAAGTATAATTCATTAAATGGGGCAACATATATTAAAATACCGGAAGTGATTAAGAATAAAAAACCATGTATTAACGTAAAAAATGATCAAAAATACTTTCTTTGGGCAATAAAATCAGCATTGTTTCCAGTAGAAAAAGATCCACATAGAGTTAATAAATATAAAAATGTACTGTATTTATTGAGAATATTGCAGCTATACATATGAATAAAACAAATGCAAAACTTAATAAGCCTATTAATGTAGATATGTAAATTTTAGATATATCCAAAGAATTGATGTATGATTTTCATTATAACATAATATAACAAATATATGATGAAAACATTGATTTATGTTATCAAGATACCGATAGCTACGCATAACATAAAAACAGAAGATTTTTACGTAGACACGAAGACAATGTTAGAAAAATTAACACAAGTGATTACCCAAAAGATTATATATATATATATATATATATATATATATATAAAAAACATGCATCAAATAAATAAAAAAGTTTTAGGAAAAAAAAGCAGAATGGAATGGCAAAATAAAAAAAGAATTTGTTGGTTTGCGAGCAAAAATGTATGCATATAGAGTTGACAATAAGGAAAAATATATATAAATGTGTAAAGAAATGTATTGTTAACAAGCGAATTACTTTTTATGTTTATACGAAATGTTTGTTTAAAGAGCAAATACAATATAAAACAGTTAATTTAATAAGAAGCAAAAAGCATGAAATATATACAATCGAAGTTAATAAAATATTATCAAGTCCTCATGATGACAAGAGAGTTGTACTAGAAAATAAAAACCATATAGTGACACATGGATGTTAACACATATCTTTTAATTCATTTTTCAGTAAAATAGTATAATATTTTAAACTTCTTTAATCTCCAAAACAATGTTAATATCAGAACCATCAAAATCAATTAGTTTAACATTTTTGTCTCTGATTTCTAAAATAATGCGATTAAAATGTTCATTACTGATTCTATAAAAAATTGAATATGTGGTCTCATAACTAATGTAATCTCTAAAGCCAAACATAGATTTTGGTGGAAAACTAGCAATTATATCAGTTTTTAAATTATTAGATTCGTCTATTTTATTAACATTCCATAGGCTAAATTAGAGTGAATGTTTATTGTTTTAAATTAATTAAAATTAGTTAACTTACTACCTTCAACAATTTTGTCTTTTTCAATAAACATATTTCTCTCCAAACCAAGCAAATCAGATAGTTGATCATAAAGTTTAATATTAAACTTAGATTTAAAAAATTCTATGTTTTATATTATATGCTGCCAATTCAAATTTATTTGTTGAAAATAGATCAATCGAATATATAGTTTCTTTTATCAATGCGATATTGTATTGACCTCTAGGAATAGTTGTAACTTTGTTCTTATAAACAACAGTACTCAAGTGTTCAATTGTTGTTATAGTATTATTGTCTATATTTGGAGTCAAAAATTTCGTATGAAAACTTATTAAATCAATCTATTTTTCATTATGAATGATATCATAATGAAGTTCTTTCTTTAAAACAGAAGCATTATTTGTTAATTAAATTAATTATTATCCATTTATTACAAAAAATATTGATATTGATGAAAAAGCAACAGCCAAAGCAGCCTATGCTGCGCAAAGTTAATTGGGGTGTTGGTGTTTTGATTTATTAAGAAAACTCTAATAATAAAAAGGTGAATTATAGCCTGATGATATTAGATTGATAATTGTAGGCCTGAGTAATTGCAGAAAACAAATTTAATGGCCAGTTTCATTTACAAGTTAGGATGGATAACTTTTAATAAATAGTATGTTTGTTCTAAAAGTTTAAATCAACTAAAATATATTGAGTTATAAAACTATCTTAATATATTATCCAAAAAGCTTAAAGGTAAAGAAAAATTTGCATACTTTAAAAATAATAATGATGAAATGACGCCTTTCGATCAATGTGAAAATTATTCTCTAGTTATACTTGATGATGTTATTTTAGATGACTTTGATATTATTCATGACCATTTTACTAGAGGTAGACATAACATTTTAGATGTATTCTATTTAGCTTAAACATATTCAAAAATACCTTAAACAATTGGTAAGGGATAATACAAATTTTTTGTGTATATTTAGACATGATGACAGTAATTTAAAGCACATCTATGATGATTTTGTTGGTGGAGATATGACCTATGAAAAATTTAAAGAGATTTGTGGAAAATGTTGGGACAAAGATTATGGCTTTATTACAATATCTTTGAGTAGAAAAATGAAAGAAGGGAAGTAAAGGAATTAAATTAGACATATTTTTTTATATTTTATGCAAAAATTATAAATCAATTTTTTAATATGTATTTTATGAATGTAAAGCATGGTTTATTAACATAGAAATTCAACGTTGAATGAACATTGAATGCATTTTATGTATGTAAAACAAGTGTAAAAAACATTTTTGTTGTGTTAGAAATTATTAGCCTTCATGATCATGATCCTGCATGACAGTTATCCTGCCCGGGTGTGATTCTTGCAGAAAAATCTATAAAATATAATGGAGCTTTGACTATCACCTAAACAGTGCTATCTGAAGAAATTTAAAAAAATACTAAATTGTCACTGAATTTAGTCTTTATTGTTTAATTTTACTTTCTTTATAAAAAAGAATATAAATATAAATACTTATTACAACTCACCAATTTCACTTGCACATAATCTCGCATATAAAAATAGATTCAATTCTAGACATAAAAAATAACAAACTTATTTACAAAGGTGAACAAGTTTCTGTGTTTATTGATAAGAAGAATAATCTTTGGTTTATAGCCAACAATATTGCTGAAATATTACAATACAGTAATGTTCAACAGGCTGTAAGAAATAACATCGATGTTGAAAATAGGGCATTGTATAAAAATATAAATGGGGTGCTAAGCCGTAGCAACCTATCATATAAAAAGAAAAAAACCCAGTTTTTACCAATGAATCGGGGTTTTATTCTTTGGTTTTATCACCTAAAAAAAGTAGCTAAAAAGGTTAAAAAAATGGGTTACTCACGATGTTTTACCATCTATTAGAAGACATGGCATATATAAAATTCAAAAAGATATAAGATTATTATACAAATACCAAATAAGGCATTTAAAAGATATAAATAAAATAATAGAAAATAAAGTTCATAATTTAGACGATACAGTTCAAATGGGTGTAGAGCTATAACCTTGCAGAAATGAAGAAATCAGGGAAATGGCCCTACATGTATGACAAACACTAAATCAATATTTAAGGCCAACTTTCGTTCTTTAAGATTATATGATGATAATTCTCCATTTGATTATTATGTCATTATATATATATATATATATATATATATATATATATATATATATATATATATATATATATATATATATATATATATATATATATATATATATATATATATATATATATATATATATATATATATATATATACGTGTGTGTGTGTGTGTGTGTGTGTGTGTGTGTGTGTGTGTGTGTGTAGAAAGATTTAATCGAATTTTGAAAAATATAACTTGGAAGAAAATGAAGAATAATGATTGATGTCATATTTTTGCATTAGTTCTTTAAAAATTTTACTATAAAATTCTAAGCCATTATCAATTTGATTATTGCATGGTTTTCTTTGAACTAATATAGATTCTAAAGCATTTGCCACATTCGTGACTGTTTTATCTTTAATTAGTAATGCAAATGCATATTTTGAAAAAAAAATCGATGATTGTCATAATATACTTGTAACCATTGTTTATATGTAATATGCATTTCAAATTTCCAGTATCCATTTCAACAAGATCGATTTGCCATAAACCATCAATACCATACAAAATTAGTTTTCTTCTGGGGAAATTTTTTTGTGGAGAATATATAATTCATTAATTATTCCCTCTCGCAGTGGGCAAATTTTTTAAAATGTTGATTTATTATAAATACATATTGAACATATACTTTTCTGAACTAATCGTCCATTTTTAGTATTTTCAGTTTTTATATTATTATTTTTAGTGACTTTCTTACTCTTCAAACACCAAGTGTTCTCCATTTATTAGTAAAAATTAAATAAAACAGTTAATCTTTATATTTTACTTTTTTTTACTCTAGTTCTCAGGTAAACAAAATATATGAGACTCTTCTTCCTTACATTTTTCAACTTTTAAGTTAACAAGTGTATCACAAAAATTAAAAATTGATTTGTTTAATTTAAATTTTATAATTTAACAGCTATTTCTTAACTGAAATAGCTTTTATTGGCAGCAATTTTTCCATCTACAGGATCAGCCATATTATTGATTCTACGATTTTGAAGATAAACATGCTCTGTTGTATAAACAAAAACTTTACTTATTTGGTCACATAAAGTGGAAACAGTGATATTATATTTCGATTCAACACATGTTTTTAAATCAGAAACAACGGTATTGTATTTAGAATCTACATAGTTTTTTAAGGCATAGTCGGAAACAATAGTTTATATTTTGAATCTACTTCTATTTTAGTGCCTGCTTTACATTATCTATTCGTTTTATACAATCAGCAATAGTGTTACTGGATAGTAAATTTATATATTCTTTTAAATCATAATCATCTATATGTTTATCAAAAGATCTTTTATTGACAGCATCTTTTCCATCAATATAGCTGACCCCAGCTATATTATTATATAAAAATGAATCATAAGATTTTGTAAAATCAAAACAAGTGGTTAGTTTACTTTGTAAAGTAGAAACACACGAATTGCACTGTGATGCTACATATGATTTTAAAGTAAAGGCCTTAATGTCAAAAATTTTATTTAAATATTTCACTAATTCTTTCCCAAATATATCTGTCATTTACTAACATAGAAATGGTATCGTTAAACTTAAATTCTTTCGAAAAAATATGTAAAACAATTAAACATGGACATTTGTGGACATCTGTCCACAAATAACAGAATCAAAATTCTGAATTTGGTCAACATTGTAATAAACATTTATATCTTTGAAATAACTAACTAAA
Organism: Dryococelus australis; assembly: GCA_029891345.1. Taxonomy (NCBI): domain Eukaryota; kingdom Metazoa; phylum Arthropoda; class Insecta; order Phasmatodea; family Phasmatidae; genus Dryococelus; species Dryococelus australis. Next base: position 230,347,359 of record CM056994.1, on the reverse strand, counting down.
TTAGTAGGAATATTGCCTCCAAATGAGTCAAAATAGTAAATATTGTTGTTTTATTTAAAATAGCAAACCCAATGAGTTCTGGACTAGATGATATGTTGAAATTAACTACAGCACATTCATCTTGTGCATACTTCATGGTATTTCATCAAGCATATAAACATTTCAAAAAAAAATTATATTTAATATTTTTCAATATTTTTAAACATAAATTTTAGATAGTGGGTATATATTAAACATTTTTTCGGTCGTCCTGTTTGTAATCTGCTTCCAGCCTTGTTTTCCATTGCTAAATTATGTATTTTTTGTTCTTCTAATCTCTTTTTATTTTTTCTTGTTTGTTCAACAGAATTATAAATAGTAGTAGTTCCACCAGCTAAACGACCAAGTGCACCTAAAGCAGCAAGTACGAGGGGAATAATTCCTCCACGATGTAAACCACTATCAGTTTTTTCTTTGGCCATCTTTTCGAATCTTGACCTTGGCACTGATAAAGTTAATTTGAACTTTTGCCTTCTTTCAATTTTTTTGCTTGCAATTTGATCATTTGTTAAAAACTGATCTATACCTAAATCTGTAATTCTTCAAAGGGAATATTGAAAGTTATATTTGTTATCTTCATTTATATGCATGTGTGTGTGTATATATATACAATAAAACATTTTAATTCCCCAACATAATTTTCTTTTTGTAAACATAGTTGAGGAAACAGCTGCAGAAGCAATTTTATCTCCAATTGGAGTGTTTTATATAACATAATTTCTTTAGCTTCCTTTTATGAAATTTTATCAGCTTTGTGTCTAGATTATAAATCTTTATGACCTCTGTAAGCAATATCGTGATATTTGTATGCTTCATCTAGTTTATTTATTCCTGTATCACCTCTTTCTAATCTTTCATTCAATTTTGTAATTATTCCACAATAATTTCGGGTAAATATTAAATTACTTAATGCCCAGTTTATAATGCCTTTGCCATGATGTTCAGCATCCCAAAATGTGTGCGGAATTACATGTACAACTCTTATTAGATATGGAATTTCTTTAGGATTGTTAACAACAAAATCAGAAAATTTATGTTTCAGTATGTTCATTATGCTAAATTTTTCATTGTAGTAATTGTTATTTCCAGCATTTTCTTCACCATGAATAAATAATTTTCTAACATCATATATCCAAACATATTTTCTTTGGCAAATTCTTGTATTTTTATACCTTCCCCATATCTAGGAGAATTTGTAGAAGTTGTTTTTTCTGAAATGTTTGCTGCTGATCTTAATTCACTTAAAGACATTCTTGTATAGTCATCAAAATGGGTTTGATTATATGATTATACTTCCAACCTACACTCGAAGCCGGATTTTCATAAGGGTTAAATTCTTGGAATGCAGCATTGGTTGTTTTAACAATTTGTCCACGATTTTCATAGTAATTAGTAGTGTATTTACCCTCAAGATCTGATTGTGTTTTGTTTGTTAACAAATTACAAAGTCCTGGCGTTAATGTATACTTTTAATGCTTAACAAATAGTGTATCATAATTCATCATTACTTTCATATCGCCAATGTAAAAATCTTCCCCAACTTCACGTAAATAATATTTTTCATTACGAGCATTAATTATTTTGCAATTTCTGTTCCGAGATTAATAGTAGAAACACCTGCTATAAGTGGCAAACCTTTTAATGGAATTATACTAATTTGTTCTTCAAATTAGGAAATATTTGTTCCACAAATAATTCTCTTTCAAAATATGTTTCTTCTGATGTTGGTGGATGATCTAAATTTTTTTACTGCAACAGGAACTAGTGTTGTTACTAAATTTTTGTTTTCTTCACTTACTTTTTCTACTATTTTATACCAATATTTCGTATTTCGTCGATTAATGGCTGCTCTTTCTTCTTATTTTTTCACATTCTTTTTCATGATGATAGTTATATTTTTTGTAGTGTTCGATGAGTCATTTAACTCGAGCAACTCTCTTCGATTCTGCCATATATATATATATATATATATATATATATATATATATATATATATCTCAATATTTTAATAACTCTATATATATATATATATATATATATATATAGAGTTATTAAAATATTGAGAGTTTTGAGAGGCAAACTTTTCCTCCAACTGATCAAACTAAAGGGAATTCAAATGTTTACAATAATAGAATCGAGTTTGATATTTGATATGCCTATAGGAGATGGCTTTTTTTCCCCAATTGATGCTTATGTTTATGAGCAATTTAGTCTACTAAATAGAGTGGTGAAGAAGACAGTATTGATGTTTGTTCTAACTTTTTCCTTTTCAGTTTTCTAGACTAGAAATCTCAAAACATGGAAATATTATTGAAGCTGTTGATAATCCAGGTATAACATCAACAATAATGAATGCTTTATTAAGATCACCAAGTGAACAAAATTATTTAGAATATACTGGTTTTGATAATCTATATCGAGAAAAATCTGTTTCTAGTAATATAATAAAAGAGGAAAAATTGTTTCTAGTGTTTAAACAAATGAAATAATCTAACCTCTTAGATATCTGTTTGGTCTTATTCGTGATAACAATGAAGTTTGTTGTAAAGGTGGCTATAAAATTACTTTTTTCGTAATTTATCTGATAACAAATGTTTATTTATTTATGAAAATTTGCATAAAGATGATAATGTTACAGAACATCATCCTGATCCTGGTAAAATTTTTATTGAAAAATTAGCAATTGTGCGGTCTATTGTTGTATATGAATCGAATATGGCCATTGCAATTAAAGAAAAAATATAAAGAACATAAAGTACCTATTAGTTTTGATAATTGGCAATTTTAAAAAAAGAAGTTACTACAGGAACAAAAATCTTTAACTTTGATATAATAGATCAGTTTAATAATTCACAATTTGATATGCCTGATTTTGTAATTGTAGGTTTTAAATTTAATAAAAAAAATCGTGCTGAATAGCATAAACATACTGCTATGTTTTATCATTGTAATGTGAGAAATATTTTTGTTAAAAACGTTAGAAATGAAATTTTTCCTAAAGAAAACTGGAATCTAGACATTGAAATCTGTGTTTAACTTAAACAATTTCTGGCTTATAATGATTTTAGAAATTCAAAAACCAAACTGGATACCAACTTTAGAAATAATTAACTTTATTATAAACCAACTGTAAACTTTTATGGTGACATTAATTACTGTTCATTTTGGGGGCGAAGATTTTTTTATTGATTGTTCATATAGAAAAACTACTGTAGTTAAAGAAAAACCAAATATTAAAAAATGTGTTTAATTTTAATAAAGGTCCTGAAGAAGCAGGGGCAGTTTACAATGTTGTTCTAATTTGTAAAAGAAATTTAACTTATGATTATTCGAAAGAGATTATTACTGAATATTTATAAATTTTTACATTATTAAATGGAGGAATCAACAAAATGTTCCGATATTGTAATACAATACTTTAGACTCGTAGTTGAGTGGTTACTTTTAAAAATTTTACGAGTTTTTAGTAATTCTAATAAAACATTTTCTTTATAAATAAAAATGCTTGTGTTTCCATGCCGTTTGGCCATTATTTTAAAAGGCAGTAGTGGTTCAAGACCACTTGCCTATAGATTAGATAATGAGTCTGAAGATCTTATAAATATAGCTCACAAATTTCAATTAAAATTATAAAGCTTACAATTATCAATCTTAGATAACATTGACTACAAATATGCACTTCGAGAAATAGGTGATGATTTTGAGAAGATAGAAGATGTTTAAAAAAAAAAAATAGCAGAACTTCGATAATGATGATTTCATTGAATTTCAGATTTTGATTTTTAAATTTTGTTTTAACAATTTCATTACAAATAGCTATAAATTGTTAATTTTATTTTTTTCTTGTATTTTCGGGGCAAATTGCTTGTTTTTATAACATCAAAATTTCTGCATAGCACTTTTGTGAAATATTGTTAATATTTGAGTGATTTTGAGCTTAAATTGCTTGATTATAGATGATAATTGCTTGTTTTTTAACAAAAAATTGTTGCTTCTGGCAATGTGAAAAAGCAGCTTGTAAACGACATTTTTTTTTAGCTTAATTTTTTTTATTTTTTAGCATTTTTCTCTAAGTTTCAGCTTTTGAGTTTTTAATTTTTTCTGTACTTTCATTACAAATAACAAGTAAAATTTGGTTCTATTTTTTGTTGTATTTTCGGGTTAAATTACCACAAAAAGTGGTGTGTGCCAATAACCCCAAAATACACCTACTCAGGCAGACTAGCAAATTAATCTTGTAGTAAAAAATGTATTTAATTGAACAGAATATTATTTAGAGGCAGTATAAGTAAATTTTCTGATTAGCATAGAATTTCCGAAACAGCCAACTAGTCACTTAAATAATTTTGCACTTGGCTCAGCTTAAAACTACCTGCAAAAACTTAGTATATAAGTTATTTATACTAATTTTGAAGTAACCAACCAAAAACTACTAGAGAAAATTTAATTATTTTTATTACAAACCTCTTGTGTGTGTAAAATAGTTGCCATCTTGCAACATACAACCTAGTAAATTTTCAATTTTAAATCCCTCCTCCCCCCCCCCTCCAAGTACCATACATGTATTTTACTTGCTCAAACTACCACTTTTGAAGTAATAAATAGGTAGATCATCAATAAAGTTAAAGTAAATTAGCTGAATACGAGCCAAACTCTATCCCTGTTATTGACCAAGGACTCTAACCAATCAGACAACAGCACACCAGACAAAGACTCGACTGCCAGGGGAATGTTTCCGCGACCTTGGCCTGACCTTGGGAGGGAAAGTGCGGGTGCTCTGCGGGAAGGCGAGCACAGTTCGATAACCTGGTTTGATGGCCACCCATACCAAACCCTCCTGTGCCCAGACCTGATTGTCCGATCGGTTTTGGGCCGAGTAAGTGGTGCTAGGCGCATGGGGGCGTGCGGGTCAGTACGTTGGCCGGTGGTCACCCATCCCAGATGCGACTGCGCTCACACCAAATCCATAGCGCTCGCATCGTGGGTGCTTGGTAGGCTTCCTGGAGACCAGCAAAAGACATGGTGGATGCATCCGGAGGACACACAGACCAGCCAAACCGAGCAGTCAGACTCGAAGACAGGCAGATTCATCAAACTGAAAGCAAAAATAGTAAGCAAACTTAAAAACAAACCCAAGGATGACTTCCAACTCGACACAACAAACAGGTATAACTTGTTGACCAACACAGACAATGACAAGGACATGGATCACACTGAACCTCGAAGGAAAATAAACAAAGCTATGACAGTGAAAACCCCCAACAAGGACAAAATCCCAAACAAAAGCTCACAAGACAGACTAGCCACAGAAAACTCTCACCACAGACAATTACACCACCAACACTATAATCCCAAAGTACATGGTACTCATCACCATTGACAAATCCATCGACTACAGTAGACTTATCTCCCTACTCAATGCAGAAATTAGACCACGATATAAAATCACCTTCACCCAACAAGGCATCAAAGTTCTTACCACCTCAACACAAGCTTATAACACCATAAAAGAAGCACTGAAGAAACAAAACATTCACTTCCACACCTTCACCCCCAGAGAGGAGAAATCTATTTGCCGCCATTCTCAAAGGACTGCCTGCCTCTATAGACATAGATACCATAAAGCGAGTTGACAGAGCACCACATACATTTCCACTTTAAGAAAAGTTCACATCAAAGATGGGACAAGGACCAGACAAAATCATCAGAAAAAAAGGAATCTTGAAAATCATAGTACCAGAATACGAGAAAGATACACAATGCGAAATTAAGACGATCAACAGGACTGCAGTTTACTGGAAAGTGTACCAACAGAGGATCGACGACATTCCACAGTGTGCCAACTGCTAGAGGTGCAGACACGCCAAAAACAAATTGTGCCTGACCAGCCAGTTGTATAAAATGTCTACAAGACAAAAAGACCAGCTACACAGCACCAAATCATGCACAAAACTAGCCACAATGCCAGCACAATGTGTCAACTGCAAAGGTCAACACCCAGAAAATTACAGATAATGCTCTGTATTTATTGTAACAAAAAAGCCTCACCCAAACCAAATTAAAACACTACCACAACACAAAACCAGAACACCACACACCCACAACCCGAGCCACACAACATACGTGACACACAACAATTTCTACAACTGCCAAAAGAAAACTACTGGCAAAAAAGACAAACACCACTCAACTTAAACACACAACACACCACCAACAAACAGAAAACACAAGCATCCCCACCACTGCTCACCACAACAAATTCCCTCAGTGCACAAAGTAACCAGACAAATGAAAAACAACAAGACCCACACAGACAATCATTCCAAAAAAATCATCATTGATATCAAGGAACTCCTCGACTTCCTCAGAGACCCCATGATCACTGACATGCTCATCCACTTTAGACCATACATGGACGAAGTGAGGCAGGTGACAGAGAAAAGAAATAGAAAACGCATAGTACTGGAGGCAATTACAACATACCTGGCACAGAACTATGACTGAATGACGACAGCCCCCCACCTACAATCTCATATACTGGAATGCAAATGGAATGTAGAAACAACTGTAAGAACTAGAACAAATTATCGAGACATATGTCATATACAAACTACTTATCAACAAGATAGGACTCAAACCACAGCACAGACTACACATATACAATTATAAAACCTAACAGAAAAAACTGAACATGAGCACAGAAGGAGGAACTGCTATAATAATCAAAAGAACAATACATCACAGAATTACACTATCACCACTAAACCATATCAAAGCCACAGCCATCTCGGTATTAACAGGAGGAACTCACATCATCTTTACAGCAGCTTACAAACCGCCACAAAACCCAATAACCAATGAGAACCTTGACCAATTAATTGACCACCAATCACACTTCCTAATAGCAGGAGACTTAAACAGCAAGCACACAGACTAGAACTACAGACAGACATATAAGGCCGGAAAATTCTTCAAAAACCACAAGGAACACAGCGACTACATGATAGTAGCCTCAACAGAACCTACTTTCCAATCCCACAAACCAAATATAGAACCAGACATACTAGGCATTATACTGCACCACATCCCCACAGACATTACACCAACAGTAATAACCGAACTAGACTCAGACCATCTCCCAATCATGAAGACAAACCCAAAGAGAGGCCTTCCAGTACATGATTGGGGGACATACAAAACTATCATAACGACATACTGCCAGACCCAAGACCAATCTCAACTACAGACGAAATAGGCATGGCAATCAAAATCCTGGCAGACACAATCACTGAAACAATAAGACAAACGACAACATTCCAAAATCTGCCACTCTTCCAGGACTTTAAACACCTACCAGAAGTTGACATTCTAACAGCACACAAGAGGGAAGCACTTCATCACCTCCCTGACAAATCACTATCATTCCTAACAGTTACGTTCAATGCCATTATCAAACTCCTACACTTCCCACAAACATAGAAAACAGCATTAGTAATAACGATACCAAAACAAGACAAAGACCCATTAGTTCCTGTGAACCGACGACCCATGAGCCTCCTCAACACTACAAGCAAACTATTCGAAGAAAATTATACTACTAAGTCTGCTGCCAGAAATAGACAGAAACCATATACTACTCGACACAAGGTTTGGCTTCAGAGTCAAATACTCGACTACCCATCCACTAATGACCCTAGCAGAAGATGTCAATCTAACATCCTAAACAGGACCCGAAGGCACAAGAATACAACAAAGACAAGGCATACACCATTACTACATTCCTAGACGTTTAAAAAGCATTCGACAGAGTATGGCACACAGGACTCTTGTACAAGATCACAACCCAAGCCTACAGCGACTGCTACATCAAACTACTCCACAGCTACTTGACACACAGATCATTAGTAGTAACACTGACATGTGCATGTCCCCAGCCTAAGACCGTTTGTCCGGCCGTACCCTTTAATGCCACTGCAGCGAGGCTGCGCACTCTAAGTCGAGTGTGCGCCTGGTCACCGGGGTGAGGAAGGACAGCGCAAGAGCAGGGTACGCCAGTGGCAGTGCAGGCGGTGGTTTCCATAGCAATGCATGACTCAGCGGAGGAAATAATTAGTCCAGTGTATTGAACTGAAACATTTCAGGCCTAATTAAAAGACTTTATTGTGTTGTTAATTAAAATGTTTATGGTTAATTTTGCAGGTGTTGTATTTTGTTGTGTTTGCAAGGTAACATGTCATTATTTATTTTCATCTTCCACAGTGTGTTTTGTCCATCTCATTTCACCATTGTTACCTCATAGGACTATTTGTATCAGTTTTCATATGTCTATTAACTTTCTTTCATTAACACAAATGTTAATAATGCAAGTCATCTCAGAAAGTAGTCCCGTTTCGGGCGTGAGGGCAGGCTGCGGCGAGCCACCGGATCGGGTGAGAGAGCCAGTCAGCTAGAAACAAGTTATGGAGGTGCAGTACATATGGTAGGCTTCGGCTTTTCCCCCGCATGCTGGGGACTATCACCTTTTTGCAACCAGACATATAATTAAACAGACTTCATCATCTGGAACATTTTTCTATCTCGTCGCCTGGTATGACACCTCCACTCCCCGGTGAATTAGAATCGGCCCGGGATCTTCATGTGCACGTAAATGTTTTAATTGTCAAAAGACACTTTTTCTGCTTTGCGACATGACCGGTTAAAATAGCAGAGTGTGTATAGTGTAAAGTTCCCTCTGAGAAGTGGTGTAATTGTAATCATAATAAATAACTTGTTTTTCAAGTCAGTTGTTTATTCACAACAGCATGAGCGTTTAAAGGGACAGGCCCTGATAATCCCCACTCAATCAGCATGTAATTTCTTATATTCAATGAAATCAGTTTTGTTCCGATCTGTATGGGCATGTGGGAGGCACTGACAGCCCACATATGTGAGTGTAATGAGTAGGAAGTGTTCCCGCCAACATCAACAATGGTGTATGGCGGGCGAATGGCTTTTGTTTAGGAAACAATCTTCATCTGGAGCAATAATCTACAGGCGGATAACAACAATTCAGCAACCATGGCGAGGAGTTTGGTCCCAGTTCGACGACCCGCAACCTTAAGGTTAAGAGTAGCAGCATATTCTTTGATGTCGCCTGCCGACATCTAGCACCATAGGTATATTCATTCCTTTCTTTCACCATCACTGTTCCAGAAAAATCCCATTCCAACCTTTATCGGCACCAGCTGTGCGTCAAATGGCGCCCAATGTCGGGCCATACTCCTACCACCAAATTTTCACACCAAAAACTCTCACCAAGATTTTCTGCAAATTTCCAAAATTTTCCCGAGATTTCCTGAATATATCAGTTATCCCTGCCTTTTTCTTTCACACAACGGCATGAGAACGACAGCAAGGGGGCGACAAGGGCTGTGTCGGGATGCCTATGAGATGCTGCACAAATTCTTGGGATGCTTGTCAACTTTGTCAACAATCAGCAGGTGACGTCAAGCCGGGAGCGATGCCACGCTACTTGGAGGGCGGGCAGCAGCGAAGGAGAGGTGACAGGGTGGATACTACCTCCCCCTCCCCTCAGCAGTCAGTGCCAACAACCACCAGCTGGACCCCTTGCACGTGTCACGCGTCAATGTGACATTGGGTCATCAATCCTGTACAGGCAGGCCAGCCACTCCATGAGAGGGGAGGGTGATCCCTCTTCCCCAACCCATGCTTAAATACCAGTCAACTGCATCTTCTGTGCGCATGTGTTTGTTGACAAACAAACCATGGCTGCCAGGATGACTGACAGTGTTCCAGCACTGTGGTGTCCTGAATGCTTACACCCTATAGTAACTGATGAACGCTCACAAAATTTTAACAGTGCCAATTGTCAATGCCATCGTAAGATCAGCCCAACAGACATCCACGCCAGTTACAACCGCATAACAAAAGACAGTTGCAGTGAAGCAGTGCAGGACATTACAATTTTCGTACCGCAAGTAAATTCTGAACACGGACATTTTGCAAATTGTAATTTCCCAACTTACTGTGATAATATGTTGTGTAATGGACAGGGTACAATAATACTTAACTGTGTACAATGTGACGTGAAATATCACAAAGGATGCTTGAGTGTCATAGAGCAGAATTCAGCTGTCGGACTCGCATTTGTTTGTTTATAATGTCACACAACATCAAGTAAGTTCAGATAGGGTGTAGTTGGCGCACAAACAGAAACTGCAGACACGCCATGTGATCAGGCGTTGGACCTATTGGTTCAATGGGACAATGACGTGGTGGTAAATGTGAATATCAATCTTTTGCATATAATAGTGGCATGGGACACTAACAATGTGTCAGTAGACGCGGCGCAAAGCATAGGAGGGGAAGGATAGCAGAGTGGGGAAGGAGAACAGAGTGTATTCGAGATGTCGCGGCCTTCTGCCACGCACGTGGCAAGTGTAAACAAACTCTCACCACCTGAACTTAACAAAACAATCATGCCGCACGTGTATCAACTGTCCACAGAATTTTACCCGCCACTACCACACATGTTTCCAACACCGGTCTACCCAACAATATTGGCGAACTATCAACCCACTTTTCCAAATTTTTCATACGTAACAATGACACCACAAACAGCAAACATGGAAAACACAGTCAGAAGCAGAACCACGGAGCCCACCCAAACCCCACATCTGCCAGAACCTTTCGCAGCAAAGACACCCTCAAAGTGCAAACAGTGACCAAGTTTGTGAGTCACACAACAGAAGATGCATCAGCCTTTGTGGAAGACAGCATATCCCATCTCAGGAGATACTGCATCAGCCATTATGAATGGGCCAGCTGCTTCGGAGTGCAACTCTCTGGAGACGTGTGCTCATGGTGGGTTTCACTCAATCACTACGGACTCCAGTGTGAGGAGTTTCGAAGTTCAATCCACTGCAGGTTTCGAGGAGTTTTCACATCGGTACAGGCGCAGAGCAGGTTGACTCTGTAAAGCCAACAATTGGGTGAGTCTTTAACAGCTTTCATAATACGTAAAATTCAACCTGTCAAATGCTTCCATCCGAATTTTCCAGTACGTGAAATTTTAGAAGTAATTGCAGAAACTGCTCCACTAGAGTTCAGAGCAGCTTTAATTCCTTTGTTGAATGGGACACTTGAAGACTTAATGCATGCCGCAATTATTCTAGAGAGAACGCATAAATCGTCCTGCCGAGATGCAAAGGGAGCAAAATGGTGTCACGAGCCAAAAGACGAAAATGTAAACAGACCTAACTCTGGCATATCACGTAACTTTCAACCAAATTCTAGCAGTAATAGTACATAAAATTGTATAGTGAGAAATACATGAGAAAGTATTTGGAATTAACCCCCGTACATGTCTAACTCCAAGGAAATCATGACATCAACAACAACATGCATAGGGCACTTACACTTATTATTATGTATTATTTATTTTACAAGTGTGAAGGAAGTTTTTGTATCACTCATTTCGCAAGTGTGGAGGAGTTCATTGTATTGTTCATTTTCAGGCAAGAGAGGGAGTTAGAGTAGTAACAACAAAGTAACCAAATGTAAACATTGCGCAAGTTAATCTCATGTTTGTCACATCACTCCAGCAAGTACTATCATTCATAATACTATTACATAACACGTGAAATCAAGGTTGTATATAACGAGAAGGAGGGCATGTACACTTGTTATTAGCAAATAAGCACAGGATATACAAAACAATCAGGAGGAGAATGTACATAACCACAAGCAAGTAAGCAAGTAAGTTGGAGGAGATTTTATATAAGAAGCAAGTAAGTGAGTAGGAGGAGAATCTACATCACCGCAAGTGAGTAGTAGGAGAAACTACATCACCACAAGTAAGTAAGTAGGAAATGCCACATGTACATAGCAAGTACGGCGAGAGAATGGCGAGTGTACCAGGTGACCGTCAGCAGGGAAGTCAGACCCTGTGTGTCCCGACCCCACGACGGCATAGGCTGTGTTGAGCCCGAGGAGGGATGAGTGGAGACACGAGGTATGGCAGCTCTTCAGTGGGGAGATCCTGCAGAGGACCAGCAAGCCTCGTTGGCCAGTAAGCCACCTCCACTCCCCGGTGGATTAGAATCGCCCAGGGTAGCTTCATGTGCACGTAAATGTTTAAATTGTCATAAGACAGTTTTTCTGCTTCACCGAATGGCTGGTTAAAATAGCAGAGTGTGTATAGTGTAAAGTTCCCTCTGAGTGTATTCACACCTTTCTTTCACCATCACCATTCCAGAAAAATCCTGTTCCAACCTTTACCTGCATCAGCCGTGCATGATCAATTGAAGTGAAACTATCTGAAAACAAATCAATGACTGCAGGCATACCACAAGTTTCTACACTCTCCCCATTACTATACAGCACATATGCTGCTGACATTCCAATGACGAACTACATAACTACATTCATGTTTGCAGATGGCATGCTACTATACAAAATTGACAAAAACCTATGCTATGCAACATTAGGACTACAAAGACAATTTGATCAACTGCAAACACAGCTAAGAAAATGGAGAATAAAGGTAAACACAACGAAATCAGCTGCAATAGTACTGATACGGCAGCAACAAGTACGTACGCATACAAACCTAACATTATTTGGAGAAGACATACCATAAACAGAGACAACACAATATCTAGGAATGCTACTAGACAAAAACTTAGATGGAAACCACATATTACAAAAGAGAAAAAGAAGGCATACGTGACTTCTAGAAAACTACACCCCATCTTTAAATCAGCAATCCTCCCACACAGAACAAGAGTAACAATTTACAAAACAATAATCCAATCCGCCATGCTGTATGGCTGCGAGGTCTGGGGACATACGACGTGTACACTCATTCAGATAATCCAAAAGACTCGAAACCAAATACTATGCACAGTCATGGGAGCTACACGACTTACACCAACTGGCCAGTTACATGACGAAGTAAAGACAGAGAAGATTGCTAACATAAAACAAGAGAGAAACAGAAATTTGTACCAGACAACCAGCCAACATAAAACCAGCCATACAAAGACATTACTACCACAAATCGTACAATACAACACCCATATCATAAGCTACTCCCATCCACCAACCACGACTAACCAAACAAAAAATAAAAAATAAATTCTTACAAGGCCACAACTTTCGTATCACCATCCACCCCCAAGATGACCAAACAAATTTTAAATGAGCAGACACTCATACTCATCTCGATCAAACTTCAACACCATAAAAGGAAACAGCTCACCATCACATCTCGTATCACCATTCACCAACCCCTGATAATCAAAAGTTTTTCTTACAAGACTACACCATTTCGTATCACCATACACCCCCAAGATGATCAAATTTTACTAAATTCAAAAATTATAAAAATCAAATAAACAAGCAGTTTAATACCATTTCAATCACTATGCATCACCATCAGAAATTAAAATAAATTACAAATTAAATTCAATAGAAAATAGTTATAAAGTAATGCTCGCCACACCCATTTCGTAATCACAATGCACTTTCTCTTCCAAGGCCACCACTTTTCAGCCACCACCACCCCCAAGATGCTCAAGTACAAAGAAGAAACCTGGGATTTGGGGCCTAAACAATTAAACAGCTGCAAAATTATTATACTAGGAAGGCGCACTTGTAAGCAGTTTAGAACCCTGGAGAGGGAAAACCTGGAGTAGGGAGCAGTAGCCAACTCCCAGGTGGTTATAACCCTGGGTGCTTGAGCACACTATGTGGGTGCAGGTGGACGATCGAGTCAACTGGACAACCCCGCACGTGGGTGTGTACAAACGGCACCAGGGTGTTAAACTTGGAAGGTGTGGAATGAGCACCATACATGTGCGGTCGTCTTCAGGTACTCGACAACACAGGACCTCACGTCGACTTTGCGAGACCAGCATACTTGTGCATGCTACTTCCTGAGTCCGCCGTGGGCTAGGGCCAACCTCAACATGCCAAAGCCGCCTTAAAGTGCCATTTACTGACTGGGAAAGATCTGAACGGAAGATACCGGAAAGGCTATGCTGAGTGGTGACGAACTTTATGTGGCGAAAATTGGAAACACATTGAACAGGGGATACGCACAGCAACCTTCCCCAACACCTTCTTTTTCACCAACAAAATTTTGTTTCTCTCTCTTTCTCTGTATTTGTTTACATTTTATTGACACGTTTAACCCATTATTTAACCAGAGCGGGGAAAAAAATAATTATGATGTGTGCATTTATTTGTAATTTTAAACAATCGAAAATAGCTACAGGTTAATATTTTTCTCCTGGACAGTCAAATTGACAAGTTACTCGGCAAATACTTAAAGGCAGCCGAGGTACTTATATTGAGATGATAGAATAGAGGGCAGTTGAATATATATTTACCTCAACGTCTTTATTGCTTTAATTGCACATTTATAAATTTAGGTTGCGATACCTGTGTAATATAGTTATTTCTTGATTTTGGGATACTGTACATAGCCTATTGGTATGAACTAAGAAACTAAAATATCAACATATATGTACCGATACTTCAAAGTATTTATTGTGCGAGAGATAACCAAGATTAAAAACGAAATATCACACACCCTACAATGAATATCTTATTTTCACAACACAATAGCCTTGCGCAAAAAAAAATTATACACCATCAAAATAAAGTTTCCAATATCAGTCGCCTGTAGACTATTTGTACATGTTAAAATGGTTCAGGTAGGCAGTCTGTAATCTCCAAAAAAAGGCATGGTGTGGCATTATCGGTAATAATATGAGTATTTATACTCATGCTTTATCAAGAAATTAAAGTACTGGTACTTAAATATCACAATCATACATCTAAGAAGGGTATAAAGCTCACAATTCTGAAATAACCTAACGAAACTGTAAGACAAAAATGCATAAAGGAATTTCACATTATTTTTAGGGGGATGCAGTAGACATATTTGGGCGGCTCTTAACATTGATGTATTGAGAGCAGATGGAGGTGAAGCATGTCGAGTATGAAGAAGCACTCAAATACATGGAGGAGGGGGGGATATCTTGAAAACCCGGTCGACCAGTGGCATAGCACAATTCGAACATGCAAAAATCTGGGAGCGATCCCTTCACGACTTGAACCCAGTTCGCCTAGATAGCAGCAGAGTAGTCTGACCACTACATCACCATGGTCCCTAATTAGTATGGGGTTTCCAATTTATGTGTTTATGAATATGAACTCCAAAAAGTTTTGTCAATTTTGTCCTGTATATGATTCCATTGTTAATTTGTTACTTCAGCTAATAAGGCTAAATGAGTTCAAGTTGGACATAAGTATACTTACTTAGTTTTGGAATCTTCGAAGTTAGTTTGTTAATTTGTTTGAGTTGAATCAGTCTGTTGTGGGCATGATTACTTTTTTGGTATTATGGGCCAATACCTAATCTAGGAAGTAACACGAAAACTACAGTGGTTTGCCCAATGTTGTCAACTATGGATATAGGTAGCAAATACATAAGATTCTATTGAATTATATACAAGTATAGTAATGGTCATTTTAAAGAGTAAAATTTCAATAATGCTAGGAAAAGAGATTGAAGTTTCATGTTTCAAGTTTATTTATCCAAAAAGACCACACATGAATGGTATAGGACATGTCAAAAAACAATACTGGCTAAACTATGAAAATTATGAAAATTTACAGGTTGAAAACTACATATAAAACTTAGACAAGCTGAAAAGAGTGTCTTTCTTACAACATAAACCTCTGCACGTGCATCATGACTATGATTAGATAAACCCACATTAATATCGGGTTCACTATCTTGTGAAGGAATCATTGGCAATGCTCTGTAAATCAGGACAGTTCTATCTGCACCTCTAAACTGCCTGACATAAAAATGCAGCTCGCACAAATGTGTGTGTGTTCCACTAATGTTGGCATTCTGGGCACATTCTTACTATTTTTTGGTACCTGGAACAATAAACCATCATAAGTTAGCTACATATTTTAAGACTTAAATGCACAATCTAATAAATGTTTTTACTTTGAGTTCCATATTTAATTAGCCCTAAATCCATTACCTGTGTTAAAAAATGTTTTCATTCTTATTACATTAATGCTTTCTCATCATTTTGATACCTAAACTTACTGAGTAAATGTAAATACACGTAACATTAAAACTATTTTCAATCACATCCATAATAATTTTTCTCAATCTATGCATTTTCTCTATAGCGATTTATTTTATTTAGGAAAATATGTGTAAATGTGGTTCAACAGAACTGAATAAGTAAATAAATAAATGAACAAAAACTTTAACTATGGACTTTGAGTTGTTCTATACGTATAAGGAGGTGTGTATGTATCTATGTATTTTAGACTGATAATTGTTGTTAAAGATGTGTTCAATGAATAATGTTATAATAATACAAGGCCAGGTCACTCCTAGATTTTCGCAAGTGGGAATCGTTTCAGACAATGCTGATGATCAATGGGTTTTCTCGGGAATCTCCAATTTTCCCGCCCTTCCATTCTGGTGCTGCTCCATTCTCACCTCATTTCACTCTCATTAGCTCTCAAAATCTCGTCGCTAAGAGCTGCTCAAACACAATCCTGTACATCCTCATGGGCCACTTACTTTTATACTATGTCCCTGAGCTGTGCTGGCTCACATGGAATGTAAATTAATAAAAATACTGTATACAGCTTAGGTTGTCAGTCTATTGGATGAAAAAAAAACCTTAGTTGAGTTGCAAAGGTTTTCTGGTTTGGAAAATGGAAAAACCGCTGCTTTCTAGGGTTGTAATTACAGCCCTTGGCAGTACATTTATGCCCCCACAAATAAGGTGCAGACATGTCTTAAAATTGGAATACAAATTTTTCGATATCCACGACCAAATAGTCTTTCACCTATGTACATAACCGCAACATAAGTCCTGAGTAAAATTAAAACTAGTGCAGCCATTCTGGGCCTGCCTGTTACTAGAACTACACCAAAAAATAAGAGACCTAGAAGTTCTATACCAGTTTCTTCCCACTGGTACACAGCCTTTGTCCGTAACCTTAAGCAAAGTGTGACAAACAATACTAATTTCTTTTTTTTCATTATGAAATATCAATTAACATAAAGAATATGGTGCCATCCGCTCTCGCCAGGCCCATTTGCCCGCCGCCGCCAACATCTGTTGCAGAGATCAGCACTCTACTTGGAGCTCGTGCGCACCAATTGAGTAGTTCACCACATCGGTTCCATCAGTACAAACACAACATGAGTGCAGCCAATGGGGCCAAGTGCAGTGCTGGTGTTGTGAGGAGCAAGTGCAGTGCAAAAGGTGTAAAGTGACAGAGCAACCACGTACGCCCATGCGCATGTGTACATCAAGTAAACCTGGTGAATAAGGGTGTAAGTTTAAGAGGCTGAGATGCCTTATCACACAATTATGTAAAATAGAGCCCTTTAGTGTTTTTGTTCCCCTCTCGGCTTTATTGTGGTTTTTTGTCAGTTATTTTAATATTCATTCATCACATTTCCCATCCGCACTTAATTTCATTCAGTGCATTATACGTATAAAAGGGTTCTTTGTCGTGTGTAATTAATTATATAACATTTGTAAGCAGGTAAGGAACATGTGTATTGCTATTCAGATCGGACGGCACCCACCTTCCACACTCCCGACTCTGCTGCCGACCAGCTGAGCAGGTCGCCAAACCCTGCCTCGCGCTGTGCTGTGCAGGGCTGCCGCGCTATGATGTCATCTGTGCTGCGCCGAGTGTCGCCTGCTCCTGACTGCACTCCCACACACTGCACTCCCAGGTCAGTTCTTCCGCGACCATGTGTAGTTGTTTGTAAACACACCACTGGCTGGACCTTTAGCGACATGCTGGCATTGCTACGTCCGCACTGCCTGCGCCTACTTCTGCAGGATCTCATTGCGAAGTATGAGCGAGGTACCAGGTACTGTAAATGCGAACGACAGTCCAGTCCAACGAACAATCATGCTGTGGCCAACAGCGAAAGTGACAATAGACAGGAATTAGTACCAGATTTACCAGAAGAAATACAAAACATACATTTTTCGGACAATCAACAAATCAACTGCTGTCAAGACCTACTTTGCACAGGCCAAGGCACACTTTTACTTAATTGCATACAGTGTAGCAACTGGTACCACACCAAATGCATGAACAATGGTCAACAGGAAACTATCAACGGACTAATGTTTTCATGCAGGAAATGCAACGTCCTACTGGTAATGCATAAAAATACGATGTATAACTGGAATTCATTTTTCTCTGAACTTAAAAAATTGAACACATGCGATTGTATGCAATGCACGGGACAAACAAGTGGTGTAATTCCAAACTGCAGCTTGTACGAAACTATAGTGCATATCAAGTGTTAGACGGAAGCGGAGCAGACCACAGTTCAAGGAGAGAAATTAATGTGTCAGGACTGTATGGCCACGAGGAAGAGCATACCTGCCACACCACTCGTTCATAACCCGCACGTCGTACTAGCCAGGATGTCCATGCCAGAATCACAACACACATATATAACTACTCTTCCATTCATGTCTCTACCACCGATACCAACATCACCTTATTTTTCGCCAGTGCATACATATTTTTCCAGACCCATGTACAATCCGCATTATCCAGCAGTGTTACCCAATTTACAGAACATTTTCCCAATATCCACACCACTTACAACTGCACCACCAAATGTCAAGAGTGCCGAAGAAACTACGCCCACTCATAACAACAGGTCAAAAATTCCTAATCGCCCAATACCAACCGGCTTACAAATGTTGCCAACGTTTTCAGGACAGCTGAATGAGGATCCTTCGGCATTCGTAAGCGACTGCACCATACGACTGCAATGGTATGGGGTGTCAGAATACGAGTGGCCAGGCTGTGTTCGCAAGCAATTGGAGGGTGATGCGAGACATTGGTGGAAATCAATTAACCATTACGGACTGACATAGAAAATTCGGAGGAACTGTGCCATTTTATGAAGTAACCGATAAAATTATTTAGGGGGTAATTAAATTTTTTTATTAATTTGCTTTTAGTTGAAATCAAGTCCTTTAATTAGTTACATTATGGTTATCTTTGTTATTGATTTGGTGACATATGACATGTTAGTTTTATTCGGTGACTTTCAAAAGTACTTTTCGCTGAGGTGTTGTCAGTCCAGTTGGCCGTCTCTAGTTGTAGATGCACCAGTCCAGCCCGCCCAACCAGGGTAAGGTAGCTGTCACGCGAGGAGCATAGGCGACTTTCGTCACATGCGTTATCAGAGTACAAGTGTTGTGCTCAATGCTTTCAACCAAATTTCTGCATTATATTTCAGACAGCCTACATACTGCAATTTCGCTCTCCCACGCTGTAAGCTTTTGCTGACTTCAGAATTTATCGCTGCAGTTGTCGCGGTAAAGCGTCCTAACTTCTGCTTGAAACAGCGTTTCGGACTCTCCTGTGCCATCTAGTGTGGTGCACAGAACTAAGGTAGTATATTTTATCGCCACTAGAGCACTAGCGCTCACAGGCTTCGTAATGTGCTGCGCCATGCATCCATAACATTCAGGAATTTGCTTCAGACAAGAGATGTACGAAACTTCAACTACTGCTTCTTCCCTCGGTGTGACGAAGGGATGAAGTCGCTTCAGAATAGTTGGCTGGCAGATGTATTCAGTAGTGTAAAATGTAGGCTAGCAGCTGTAGTAAACCTAGTTTTTATTGATTTTCTGTTTTGGTTTTGGTGAAGTACGCACCAGCCATCAGCTCAACGATGTTCATCTTGTAACACTTATAACCCTCCTCTGGGGTTTTCTACAATGTCTCTTAAATTTTCTCGTCTCTCGCCCCTAGAACCGGCAATAATGCTCGTGTTCATTTTGCTTGTTGCAGAGTGTTTCTTGTTGCAGAGTGTTTTTCTTTGCCTCCTGAGTGTCCGAATTTTGAAGTCACTTTTTCTTTCGGCCCGTCTTTGCTCGTACTACTGGGGACATTTACAATGTTCAACCTTGTTCCGGCCCTGGTTTCCACATCATCCCTTACTTGGATGCCATCATTAATACTCCAGTCATCTCCGAGAATGGCAGCAGCACGACGCTGTGTTGGGCATGTTTGGGGACCGGACCTGTGGGACTAATTCTTCAACTCAGCAAATCTGAAAGGACAAAACAGATAAGGTTATAATTTTTTAATTTCAGGTCAATCCTGTTTGTTTATAAAACGTTTATTGTTGTCGCACTTAGAAAATATTCTGCAGTATTATATGGAGAAGACATGTAAAAATTCTAATATTAATGATTCAAAAATATGTAAAAGTCTCAAACTATTCATACATGGGAGAGTATTTGTAAATTAAACAGTGCCTATTAAAATATTTAAATATTTAGTTAGCCCCAATGGCGAGAAAATTACTGTCTTCTGCGTGCTGAGCAAGGCTTGTCGCTCTCTCTCGCTCTTTTTTTTCTCTTTCATGCTCTGGATCACTTCGCTAATGAACAGAAATTATACATGTTTTCGATTGTAGCATATTTCATACTTATTACAGCAAAATAATGATTTTTGAATTTGTAATTTACAACTGAAAAGAGATTTTAATGTTTGAATTCTTATTTTAATATATTTAGCTATTGTGGCGAGGGGGGGGGGGCAGAAACAAAGTGAAATTGGTGGATGTGGCGATCCATGACATGGCGTGTTGCTTTTTTTAACCAAACGAAGAGTAAATTATACTTACTCCGAATAATACTTCAAATTACCACATCATGTTTGTAGACGTTGCGTTTTTTAATCCTACCTAAGCTAGTTACAATGTTGTGATAAATCTGTGTTTCTGTGGCATTAATTAATATACTGTTACAGTGTTTTTTCGTTAACAGCTGCGTGTGAAATAGTGTTGTGTGGCTGCATGGTGATCGTTATGCTGGATCTGTGTGTGTGCGTGATTTCAAATATTTGATGTGAACTATTTATGTTTTAAATGTGATCTGTTTTTATGACAGATGTTAATTATTAATATCCACATATGTTTATTTATCACAACGTTATACCTTTGCCCTGGGTGTTGGAAACACAGTCGTGTAACATGATTTACCGCCAATCCCAACAAAATAACCAAGCCCAACCCCAATAAATTTTATTAAACCTAATACACAGTAAGTAGCAATACTTATAAATATGAGCAGAATAAAAGTTACAGTAGGCTTATTTGTGTGCATGTTCGCCGCTATATTTTAAGTTTGTATCACAAAAAAATGAGCGACACGAGTTGCGTGCTTGATTTTAATGTCTCTCTTTCGTTGGTTTGGTTATTCATTTGTTGTTCGAACTGAGACCGTGCTTTTAAAGAAATAACCCAATACGTATCAATAACAAAAGTTAAATACTATAGTTCATTACCCCGCAGTTGTAAGAGTGTTAAACAGAGTCGCTACATATATTAATGCACATTATGTGTAATGTGCTATTTCGTGGAAAACAAATATGTTAATGTAACATAACCGTAAGAACTATCGTCAGTTCAGGCATTTTTAAAATGTCGTAAAGCTGACCTAAATAATGTTATAGGCATAAACTGTGAATATTCGTACGAAATGGTTTTTGAAATAGACCTACAACAGAATTCTATGAAAAGTTGTAAACAGTAAACAACACATCTGACTGGTATAAAAGTGGAAGTCACATTTCGATGTTTATGATTAGGTGTAGCGAAAGTATACGAACACATGTACACACACAATGGCATGTAAACATTGATTTTGACAGATGCTACATGGCAGTCACATGGCAATATTTGTTTACATTTGGCAGAAGGATACGAAACGAGCCTGCAAGTACATATTTAGCAGGGCTTCGAGAAAGCAGCTTCCAGTTGGGAATGGACTATATATACAGACACTAGAGCTCGGGAGAGGTCGTACATAGAAAAAATTGCACGAAGTCTATATTATACTAAGTTGAAAATATAATGTCCGGCCATGTACAAAACGGACACGACTGTTGGGTGGTGCATGCTCTGGTGTGAATAACAGCTAAAGAGGTTCCAGAATGATTACATTAATACAGCAGTTACATTATTGATGCATGAAAAATTGGAAGTCCACTGAGCAGGCTCTCACACATGACCTACCGTACTGGACACAATGATGCTACTACTTAATGTTAGCGTGAGAGCCGGCCACCTTGGGGCAAAACCTTCCACGTGATGTCAAAAGTCCCATTATTCGGGAACAAAATATTAAATGAAATATGAAGTTGGCTGAAAATGAGACAAAAGTGGTCAGCCATCATGTAAAACACTTGAAACTCTATTATAAATATATTTAGAGAGAAATAAAGATATTATATTAAGCACTGTTTTGTTGACGTGTCACATGGCCTTGTACTCGGTCCTTAACATATAAATACAGGTATTGCACACAGTGTGTCTTATATTTCAGTTTTCTACCCACATTCATTTGTGTTATTATCATTTATTTTATTCTCAATGTTAATAGATCTTACATTGCATCTTACATTGTGTGTATGTGAGTATATATATATATATATATATATATATATATATTATATATATATATATATATATATATATGTGTGTGTGTGTGTGTGTGTGTGTGTGTAAGAGGGTAATATTGTTCTTATTGGGTGTAACAACAGTTATGTGTTTGTTAACAAATATTTTCTTTTGTGCACCAGAGTGCACCATACCATACCAGGGTGCCTCGATTTAATGTTCTGCACGAAAAATGTTAGGTACGGGTTTTAATATTTTTAATTGTTCTTTGTTTGTTTATTTTAAAGAGTGTGTTATAATGTTCCAACCTAACCTAACTGCTGGCCAACTGAACCTAGTGGCAGAGGCCACAGCCAAATAAAATGTACACAGCCTTTGTCTGTAACCTTAAGCAAAGCATACCAAACAAAACATATATTTTTATAGTAGTTTATGCAATGTAAGATCAATTAATGTAGAGAATAAAATTTACGATAAGTTCACAAATGAATGTGGGAAGAAAACTGCAATATAAGAGACATACTTTATGAAATACATGTATTTATAGGTTATGGGCCGAGTATAAGGCCAAGTGACATGTCAACAAAAAGTGCTTAATGTAATGTTTTCATTTCTCTCTGAATATTTTTATAATATATTTTCTAGTGTTTTACATGATGTTTGGCCATTTTGCCTCATTTTCACACAACTTCATATTTCATTTAATATTTTGTCCCCAAATAATGAGACTTTTGACGTGACAGCGGAGGTTTTGCGCCAAAGCGTCCGGCTCCCGCGCTTACATTAAGGAGTAGCATTATTGTATCCAGTGGGGTAGGTCGTGTGCGAGAGCCTGTTCAGGGGACTTCAACTTTACATGCATCAATAATTTAACTTCCGCATTAATGTAATCATTCTGGAACCTATTTAGCTGTTATTCGCACTGGAGCATGTACCACCCAAGAGTCCGGTCAGTTTTGTATATGGCTGGACCTTAAATTTTCAATGAAGTATAATATCGACTTCATACCATTTTTATCTGTGTAAGAGCTCTCCAAGCTGTAGTGACGAATCACATGTAACTGCCTCTAACTAGGCTTTACAAATTAATCATTATGTTAAGTGAGTGCTGTGTGTGATTTTATTTAATGGCTGGTGTGACCACTAACCTGTATAAATTTATTTTCTTGTAAAAATGTGCGACGAGTATATTATGGCATTGGGTGGCCGAAACAACCCATTACATATTTAATGGGGTTCTAGGGGAGGCCTATAACACCCACTAGACACCTCATAAGGATTACAGCTCATCAAAACTTGATCTTAACAAAGCAGGAATGGTGCTGCAGGAATTTGACATCGGGACACCAGGGAGGCTACATGGGCCATCAGCCATCCCGACTCCTGCTCTTCTTGATCTCTGCACTGGTGCCCAAACCTGGTAAATTTAACCTAAATTCCTATGCAAGTAACCTAACCTCCCAGCCTCTTGTGTTCTGAAAACTCCACCACATCAAGTATTTCATATTTTATTAATCACAATTTGATATATAAATTTATTTATTTCAGGGTTGGTATAAAAAGTATATTTCTTTGATTGCTCTGGAATGGTGGAAAAGTGTTAAAATGAATTTGGGTTGGAGAAGATGAGGTCTAGGATGTAATTTTACCTGGTAGGCGCCATACATCGTAAAGGGACACGTCAATGTGGATGCTGACTCTCTTAACCTCAGGGATGTGGGCCGTATGCCCAGACCAAACTCCTCACCGAAGATGCTGATGACCTATACACCATTTCTTACTGCTCCAGATGTGTGATGCTGTGTGTTAAACATATTCCGGTCGGTCGATTACATACCATTGTTGATCTTGGCGGGGAAGCTGCCTAGCCATTAACACTCGTGTACGTGGATTGTCAGGACCTACCATATGCCCATAAAGTTCGAAACAAATGCTTACTGATACTTGCAAAATAATAAAGCTGAATTAAGCAGGTATTATGAGGGCTCATCCCCTGACATGCATAGAGCTATCGAAAATAAATACAGTTCATTTCAGTTCACAGACACATTTATTCCGATGAATTTACACCTCTCTCTCTCTAGGAGAGCACTTGACTTAACATTTGCTGGCTTTAACTGGCCACTATGGTGAAACTGTGAAAAGAATCTTACCACAAACAATGCATTACTATTGATGTTTAAACTTCCGAGGGCAAGTAAATCCCACAGGAAGAGGAGCTGGCTTATCGGGTGTTGAAAAAAGGAAAGAATGGTCCAAGTGATTACAGTCTATTGAAGAGAATGACCAGATCAAAATATTGAAGACCACCCGGCACGCACGAGAGAACACCGGAGCTCACGGCACACACTCCACCTCTGTCAGATGCTATTTACTCCCTAAACTCTCCGTCTGAAATGCGGCTCACCTCAACTTATCCACATGTCAAAGCGGCACTACTTTTTGCTACAGCTTGCATCTCCTTTACTTGCAACATGCTAATAAATAAATATACATTTAAAAATTAACAAAACAAACCATGCAATACAAAACATGCATGAATGAGGAGAAAGATGATAACAGTTTAACAATGCACTATAAACAAAATGAAATAAAACAATCAATAAATCTTTTAATATATATAACAAACACTGTTCCACATAGACCCTAGACTCACAAGTTCAGTTATTACTGAGCCTCATTTGCGTCCTTCCGCCTCGCGGCATCATGGTTGTCAGGAAACCACCTGCTGCTCTGCATCGGCGTTACCTTGCATTTGTGCTGCGCTGCGCTGATCGCTCCTGCGTGCAAGCGTGCTCCGGGTGCAAGCCCTACCCATCGGTAGAGCACACAGCTCTGCTACGGTGGCGTTGCAGGCTACAGCCGAACAAACAGTCTTAGGGATAGGGGCACATGGCTCATGTCACCTTGTAGCGTACACATTTTGAATATTGTAAAGATATTGGCCACTAGGTGCGCTGCGTGTGTGGGTATGTGGTGCATCTGAGGTGGTTTGAGGTCTAGTCATTTGGTCGTCCGCTGCTCGGCGAGCAAGACGGAGGTGTGACACGATTCGCTAAAGCGAGCTGGGTTTGCCCGGTTAAATACAGAGAGTCGCATAGCTATGAATGGTGATACAGTGCAGCGAAAATGTTTTGAAATTGCCATTTTTGTGAGCGATCCTTTTGCATGATGACTGCACATTTGATAAACTTTGTTTGCAAAATATTATGTAAAGTAATAAGTCATGTTTTTCTGCCGCCCCTGTTTTTTGCTGTGTCATATGTGAAACGTCCTCACAGAACTTGGTATTAAGAATAAAGTGACGTGAGTGAATGATTAACCTGTTCTGCCCTTAACAGAGTTGTTAAGCACATGCAAATTAACATGCAAAAAAGGTTGGAAGAAACTATTTGCACGGTGCGGCATGTTGGAGCCGTGCTGCCTGCCATCATCTGTTTTACATTGAGCTGAGCAGTCCCTGCAGGCGCTGCTCTCCATGATGCAATGAAGGAGCGACAAGTGCGCTGGGGCGGTGTGACGTCCCCATTTACTGATTATTCCTGCAAGAATAAATAGCAGGTATGAGCGAATCAGTTTTTTGGTATGCCCTTTGGTATCGGGACTGTTTAAATCTGTGAGAGAAACATCAAAAAATTTTAACGGTGTCATTTCCACATGTAGTGCACTTTCCTTGTGATTGCCTTGCACTGCAAAATTTATTGTTAGCTTTATCAGATGGCCATTATCTTTTATTAATAGTTTTTGTAATTGTTCTGTATTATGTACTCTTATGGGAAAACCATACAAACAGTTCAAGTGCATTATAAAGTATCCATTCTAACTGTTTACTTTGCAATTCCGACCCGTATTGCATATCTGGCCAAGTTCAGTATAGCGTATCCAGGTTCGGCGCTGATTGTTCCGTATCGTGTATCCAAGCAAATTTTTTCTCAAAAACTTATAATTTTCCCTCGCAAATCGCAGCATGGGTTAGTGGGATGTAAAATCACAATGTTGAATGCCAGGCAGGTTATTCATTCCTCGCCGGACATAAACATGTTTCTTATCAAACATGACATCCTCAAGTCGGCGATAACGTTCGAAAATTCGCAGAAGGCGAAGTGAAACTGGTGGACAACAGAGGGTTGTTTTGCTGGTACCCACATCGAATGGAGGATGGAACTAAATTCAACCTTAAAGTGTCAGCGAGGCAGGGCATGTTTCAAGGGAGATTCAAATGTGTCCCTGGGCAAGATTGTCGAGATGTGTTTACTGTTGTTCCAGATCGAATACCCTCGACAGCAGACTATTGTGAACGAACTTTTGTGCTCGGGATAAATGGTCGTCACCTGGTCGATTTCAGCTGCCAAGTGAGCATAGAATGGGCATTATTGCAAAGAAAACACATCGGAATGCCTGGGCAAAGTGGTTGAGATCAACGAGTTCAAGCTGGGAAAAATCAAGAACCACAAATGATGCAAAGTTCACGGCCAATGGGTTTTCAGGGGAGTGCAGAGAGACGACCTGTCAAAATTCTTCCTGGTACCGGTGGAAAAGAGGAACGCTGCGACCCTGACCAAAATCATTTCCGAGTGGATTGTGCCGGACATGACAATAATTTGAGACTGTTGGCACAGTTACAGCAACTTGATGTTCAATGCTACTGTCATATGCAGGTGAATCACAGAAGGGAATTCGCGTGGAGTGTAATGGTAAACACCCCTAACATGCTAAAAATGAAGAGGGGCGAGACGTCGAGGGTGCACACTCAAAACCTTGCGATTCCACTCGTCAAAGAAACATTCGTTCATTGTGTTGTATTTTGTTTTATAATTATTATTAGCAAAGCAATTCCCTGATTTTTCAATTTGATGTAATATTTATTTCATGTACTGAAACACATACTATACTTTTAACAAATATTCATATTATTTTCATATACACTAACTTCATTTATTTATATACATTTGCAGTCTATTCATTGCTAAAATAAACATTTATGAAGCCCAGCTAGATTTCTACTTTTGGTTTTGTATATGTATTTTTTATTAGATTAATTTTATTATTTATTTATTTACAATATTTTGTGGGGTGTAGTCATTTGTTGGGATTGTGGCATATCATGAGAAAGTAAGCATGTTACACAATTGTGTTTTAAATACCTAGGGCAAAGTTACGTTGTGAAAAATAAAGATACAGATAATTATCTTCTTCAAAAAACACAGTCATTATTAAAAAGGATAAATTTTACACATTGAATATTTACAATCACATGCAAACCGGCTAGTATTAATGACTACAAAGCAAACACACTTTTTTCACATGTAACTAGAGATTAACGACAGATGTAACAGTAAATTTATTCCTGCTGTGGAAACATAAATTTATCACATTGTAACTCGCCTATGCAGGTTAAAAAAAACACTATAGGTGCACACTTGTTGTGGTATTTTGAAGTATTTTTTGAAGCACAAAAAATTAACACTTAATCTACAGATAAACGTAATGCCATTTCAAGCCATTAGCCACTCGCCTATTACCACATCTGCCAACATTTTGAAACTATGTCATACCAACCATAGCATTATAAATATCCCACCATCACATCTAAGAAAATATACTAAGGGCCAGTTTCGCCAACACGGAATAAACTAGGTTCCAGTAAAGCAAAATTTAAGCTTAATTGGCCCTTAAGGATGTCGAGGTGCTTTATCATTATAAAACTCATTTTTGTAAGTGCATCATAGCTAGGTGTTGCTTAAAGAAACATGTTGCAAATATTATCATGTTGGTAGTGGCATGATGTGGTCATATGGCTAAATGAACCAATGAGAATTATACCAAATGAAGGAAAATAAAAGTTTTTTTTAAGATGTGTTTACTTTTGTTATGAACAAACAAATCCTAACCAAATATTTGTTTTATAATAAACAATTAAAGCTTTATCATTTGCCTGACGAATGTTAAGTATCAATTAAATAGATGTCACTGCATATGCGAAAAACATATGTGTATTCGATTTGTTTAACTAACTATGAATACCGAAATTTATTTATGTTAAAATTACGCATGTGAATAGATCCATTTTTTTTATTTTTCGAGGCTAATTTACTATCATGGAAGAGTTGTGTTGCAATTCCGAACGTTTTGTGATCTCGTTTATATTCATTATCTGTGCCAATAATGGTTTTCCACGGCAAAAGTTACGACGACTCATATAAGCCTGGGTTGATTTCACTAGTCAGAATATTAATTTTCTTGTGTTTTATCTACTCGGGAAATGTTTTAGACTCATTACATATATTTAAATAGCTTTCGTCAAGCATTTATATATCCAATGCTTTATAAATATAATAGTTTATAATTATTAAATTTTAAAATTAAACTGTTGTTTTGTTTAAGCACTGATTAAATATTCCCTAAACGTAATGTATGTTCTGTGTAAAAATCGTATTACCCTCATAATACAACAATGGGCTTACATTTACTACAAGGCCATCCCGAATTTTTCTACTTAATAGAACTGTTTTATTTTTTACATACGACATCACTGCTATGATTGAATGATTCGGTACAAGTTCCGTTTGAAGTTACTTATTTTTAATTTCACTGACTGTATAACCTTAGTTGTAGTTTCGAGATCCGTTTTTTTTTAAAGCGCTCACAATGCATCCTTTATGCACTTTGAAATGTCTCGTCGATAATATTTCAACCAAATACATATTCCCATTGAGACTAGGATGGTTAATTAATATGCTGGCTTACATCACTAACCACAATAGAACTTTCCGAAATTGTGATGGTTTGTTGATAATAACATCGACTATATTCATGTGCAATTTAGAAATGCCCAGTGCCCGAATTTGAATAAATATGATAACCACCAATCACGCCTGTATGACATTTAATTGAGCTCTCATTAGCCTTTCTGATTCAAAACAAAGTCGAATGTGTACAAAACTTATACTGCAAATTTGTCACGTGTAGTAAAACATAATTATAAATGTGTTATATTATGTCCAGACTCAAATTCTGTCAAAGCAATCATATATTTTTACATATCATACATACAGGCATAATGTAGACATATGTTAGCTGTAAAAATTATGCTGTGTAGGGAGGGCAAAATTTTTTCTATTTATTTCAAAGAGTACTTCTGTAGCTTTAGCATACTCTACTCAACAAAATCATATTTTATCTCTCAACTACCTTCCTTTACACTCAATTTGCTATGTACATGTTTGTTTTTTCTCTTGTAAATACATGGAAAATGCACATGAACGATTATATGTCTCTGCCACGAGTTTTGTTTTCGACTATCGTCATATATTATTTCAGCAAATAAGTGCTTGCATGCAGACTCAATAACTTTGATACACAATAATTTATTTTCATTTTTAAAAAATGTAAATTTTACAAATAAATACTTTATAACATATTTGGGGTTATCTACACACAACTTTTTCAGTAGCTGCCATTTTCCTTTTAATTTGTCTACAATGATTTAAGTGGAGCTTAAGGAGTTGGGCATCCGATTTCGGATGACTAAATTAAGAACTACTTAAAGCATTTTAAAAAGAGTTTGAAGTTGGTGAAACAGTACAAGGTGCTAGGGACAGCTTATTCAGTGTTTAAGAGGCACTAAATTTTTAAGATGTGTTGGTGAAACCAGCCACAAACATATCGTCAAGGAAACAACTGAATTTATTAGTTAACCTAAATTTTTAAAATAAAAAACATAATTAGAATTTAATATTTTAGTTAGTGATGGGATAAACACTTATTCAATAAGAGATTATATAATTACTATCCATTCATCCATTATTTGAAAACAATTCGATTATTCATGGTTTTCAGCTGTATAAACACTGCAGATGTCTACATATAGCACATTTTAGTGCGTGTTTCATATACGATACAACTGGATGATTCAATTTTTGTTTGTATGTAAATTAATTAAAGATCAATCATTAAAAAAATAATCTGAAATGATTCATTCGAATTACAAAATTATGCGATTATCCCATCGCAACTTTTAGGCCTATAAATAAGTACTTCCCACAACAGAAACTACCTGTCTGTACAGGTAATCACACTTCCTGCTCGTTTTTTCTTTCAGGTAATTTTTAACTAAACTTTCATTTTTTACAGGAAACAGTAAAGAATTAGGGCAACTTTTACGAATCCTTGTTATAGTGTCCATTAAGCCTTAATGTCCACTTTAGTGGCGATCTTATCGTTAATGCCTTTTAAAACTCATTATCACTGAAGTCCATGTCAAAGTTTCTGTTACACTAGCAGCCACTCTGGGTTCTTGTTAACTGGTTTAACAGAAGGTTACTGGCACAAGTTGCCATCTTTAAATTTTTGTTTGTGTTTAAGTTGAGTTTATAATTTTATCGACAAAATTGTTCATTGGATTGAAATTAATGAAGTATTGAATGCTGATAGCATGTATAATGGTTTATACAGATCTTTCCTCGTACATGCAGTCATTGTTCAACATGAAACTGCAAAGAAAAATTTTATTTGGTGCATTTGTTATCGCGATTGTCCAAATATGCTGATAATATTTTCGACAAATAATATCCGCTAAAGTCATGAAGATTAAGTTGTACAAAGAAGCACTTACAAAATATGTATACACCATGATGAGTTTCAAAACTTGGGGAGTTTTGAACTAATTAGATATCTTACAATATTTGCCAATTTTACAAGACCAAATGCAACAAGAGAAGAACTGGTGGTCTTTGGTTCCGACATTGTATGCGATGAGCAGGTGGTTTTCCGAACACAATGCGAAATCGTTTAACATTTTCCTGGTATTCAAACCTTGGCGCAAACACATAAGGTATTCAAAGAGGGCACTGGAAGAATTACAGAAGTCTTTGAAAATGGTGAAATCCAGAACGAAAATTGCCGATTTCGTGGCTTCGATGCCAATTTATTGGTGGCAATATTTCTATTTGAAGCACTCTAGATACTGTAATTTGAATGAGGAGATTTTTAAAATCGAGGCTAGTAACGGTAAGACTAGCTTTGCCATATTCTTTTCCATGAATGACGTGGAATGTTCGATGTTGCTGAATAAGTGTAAAAACAATCGAACGAATATGGATCGTCGAAACTCAAGAGGAATCTGACGAAGCAGACATGTACCATAGATGCAAGCAAGTATTCGAAATTCATCGATGTGGATCCTGGAATAGTAAATTTTGTGGGTTTGTGTGTGGTGGATAGTTTGTGTGCGAGGAAAGAAATTCAGTATTGAAAAGTTCGATGCTCAAAGAATCGTGGTGTAAAGAATGTCAAAGACAATGGAAAAAAAAAAGTTCAAATTTGGAAGCGTAATTGTTTGAATACCGACTTGTCAATCCTACGATCGAGCACAAGTGTTCTCGTGACAACCTCTCTGCAAGATATTACGTCGAATATCGCTTGAAATATTTCAAGAGATACAAGTTTGTTTCTGACGAAATTCGTATGTTCGTTTGGTATGGGACTCGAAAATTTTTTATAGGCGAACTATGGATAAATTAGTGTCCAATATCATCCGCACAATCGAGAAAAGAAAACTTCAGTATTTTTCGGCGATCCCTCGGTTTCGAAAACAAAGTTTGCATGTGAGAATATAAGACCAGCATGCTTGAAATTACTTGCAGCATTTAAAAAAAAAATGTAAATTTTTCGAAATGGACAAAAACTTGATGACTCTATCGTGCTCTGTTTCGACAAGATTCCCCTACCACCTAAGCACAAAACATCCGAAGTAAAAGAACCTGAAAAAGGATGCAGAAACAAAAAAACTCACAATCACCGATTTCAAGTTTCCCCAAACTGTAAAATCGTGTGAAATTGTCACACGAATGCAGCTAAAAACATAATTATGGTCAGTCTGGGAATTGTCGACTTTCACAAGAAAGAAAAACAATCGCTGGATGAGTTTGTTTGTCCGTCCAAGTTTAGACAATTACATGTAAAGTCCAAATTCGTAACTCTTTGCTCTTTGTTATGAGAAATAAAGGGTTGTACATCTCTTGGGCTACCTTAGACCTCCCATATAGGTAACACTCATTTACAGGATTAATCTTCGATTTATCCTATGTTGGTTTGTCGATTTGGGTTATAACATCACATTCATTCATTGAGTTAGGTTATGATGTCACACTCGTTCGTCGCCTTAGTGCATCGATGTTACATAATGTCAAAATTCTTAAGATGACAGTTTAATTACAAAAATTGAATATTTTGTTAGTCGACTTGGATTATACTATCACATGAAGGTAATGCAGTACTCATGCTGCATGATGTCACACTTGTTTGTCGACTTGGGTTATAATGTCACACAAACTCTAAGATGACAGTTTAAAAAAAATTCAATCTTTAGAGGTCGACTTGGGTTGTGATGTCACACTTGTTCATCAACAAACAAATTCTAAACTAACAACTTAAAAATGAAAAACATTTAAAAAATGTAATTTTACAACAAATTAAAATATGAATTTAATTTTTTTTAAACACGTATCTGTATAATAAGTAAGGAAAGCACGGACATTGAATTGTGCGAGTTGGCATTGTCATTAGTCGATATCAATGTGAAAACACTGATTGATAAACTTTCCATCAAATTGGCCATGAACGAAGTATACAAACTTTTAGGTTTGGATATTGAAAACAACAAGCAAAAAAAATAGTTTTAATTAGTGATGAATGGTTAAATTGTATGAGTTACTCAGGCGAGCATGCAATTAAAAAAATTCAAAATGTATCAAAATTTTTGAATAAGAACCCAATCAGTACAAAGAAATTTGCGACAAATTTTTTCTAAAAAAAAAAAAATGGTAATACATTATGAGTGCTACAGACTTTCAGATATTGTAAATGCTGATGAAGACAGACAAGGCGATCGATATACGAACATTATTTCTATTCATAAAAAAATTTTAAATAAATATCGAGACTATGGAACGTATTTCGATATACCTCAATTCGAATTGCTTCAAAGGACAAATAAAACTTTGTTTGGACAACATATAACTTTGTCTTGTCAAGTGAACTGGTTGGTGTGTACATTTGAGAGACATCAGAAAGCTGAACAAGAACATCAGAGATCTGAACAAAAAAGACAATTGGCACTCGAATGTGAAATAAATGCCGAACAAGAAAGGCAGTTAGCACTCGAACATGAAAGAAAGGCTGGACAAGAAAGACAATTGGCACTCGAATGCAAAAGAAAGGCCGAACAGGAACATTGTAAGTTAGAACAGGAAAGATTACTTCCACTCTAATACGAAAACAAAGTGGAACAGGAATAGCAATGTGCTCAGGAACAAGAATGTAAGATTGTCAACACTATGCATACCAACAACAGAACATTGATCGAAATAGTGGCACCATTGATGTTACCATGTCCCAAAGTTATGTGTAAGCTCAATCGTTTTGGTGTGTACCATTTCGATATCAGAAAGGAGGGGAAAGATGCATTCCGATCGACATTAAGAATGACCACATTCAAAAACAAAAAAAAAGAACAAGTCGACCATTTGATAAATCGAGTCATTACTGGTTGGTATTTCATACCGCGCCAACTCAACAGTTACAAAACTAGAGAAAATGAAGCAAAAAATAAAACATGGCGATTTTTGGGAAAATTGAAGGTGTATGACGACATGCGTAGCTGTCAACACCACCAACACCATCAAGGATAAACCGAGATCGAACCATAATCATTTTGATGGTCAATGCTGCAAATTTGACGCTATGGGTAATATGTTGATGATGTTGCTCGATCGAGAAGATTGTGTTGGAATAGATGATGCAGAGTTTATAAAATTTGTTATACTTGTATTTACAACATTTCCACGAATACCACCCATAAGCTGGCTAACAACAATGAGAAGACATTTAAAAAAAACTAGTGCTGGTAAAATAAAAGAAATACTTGAAATTACAGGTAAAAAAAGTATATGCCTAAACAAATAAAAAAGTCAATAAATAGAACCAATAAAAAATCAATAAATAGAAACAAATAAAAAATCTATTAATAGAAACAAATGAAAAACAAAATAAAAAATAGAAACAAATAAAGAGTTATATATAGTAAGTTTAGAATCTGATACTATTCAGTATGGACAAGCAATCAATCCAATCAGTCGAGGAGCAC
Source organism: Dryococelus australis (assembly GCA_029891345.1). Classification (NCBI taxonomy): domain Eukaryota; kingdom Metazoa; phylum Arthropoda; class Insecta; order Phasmatodea; family Phasmatidae; genus Dryococelus; species Dryococelus australis. Next base: position 230,312,662 of record CM056994.1, on the reverse strand, counting down.
TCTGGCAAAGTCTCATGCAACTAAACAAAAGTAACCCAACTTGTCCAATGTTACATTATTATTCACTTCACATTTGCAAGACAAACTTTGAATACTAGTTAGTTGTGTAAGGACCAGAGGATAAGTTTGTTTAGTTCCACAATATTTCACCAAAGTTGTTTAGTTCCATCAGATTTTGCCAAAGTGCTCCACAATCAACATTCTTTTCCTTCCACACTTTACTCAATAACCAATCAGATCACACCACAATCTTGCTTCCATACATGCTACCAAATTTGGCTTATATGGGATCAAAATGTGGAAATAATGCTTCAGTCGAGGATGAGAGAGGAATGAAGAAACATCTACCCTCCCAGACCAAAAGGAATAAGGTAAGGATAAAAAGTTAAATTATCTAATAATTATACCTTATTGAATATTAATATCTAATTAGATTATATATACCTTATTAAATATTAACATTTTTAGGTATATTCATTAGAAAACTTACCTCTTTGTACTTACCTTTTCTTTTTGGTTTTTGGAGAGGACAGTTGATTCCATATTTATCTCTCCTCCTCGACTGACATATCTTACCAGATTGCGAACTTATATAGGCAAACTGGAAGTAAGAGAGGTGAGAGGGCAATTAAATGGTTTAATCTGAATGTTTGTTGGAAGTGGGAGTGAGGGAAAGTAATGTCGGTTGTCGAGCACTCTGGCAAAGTCTCACAGAACTATACAAAGTTATTCCAACTTATCCAAAGTTACATTATTGTTCTCTTCACATTTGCAAGATGAACTTTGAATATTAATTAGTTGTTTAAGAACCAGAGGATAAGTTTGTTTAGTTCTAGAAGTTTTTGCCAGAGTTATTTAGTTCTGTAAGATTTTGCCAGAGTGCTCTACAATTGACATTCCTTCCCCACTGCCACTTTTATTCAACAACCAATCAGAGTACACCACAATATTGCTTCCATACATACTACAAAATTTGGCCTACATAGGAGTGAAATCTGGGAAAACGACATTAATTAGTAAGATCCTAACAGAGAAACATCAACTTTCATTGTCCAATTACAAAAGGAAAGGAGTAAGCATATAGAGGTAAGTTATCTAATAAATATACATTATTAAACATTAATACTATATATAACTTATAGAAATATTGGTATTTTAAAAGGTATATTTATTAGATAACCTACCTTCTTATACTTACTTCTTTCCTTCTGCCCTTTGATGGTTGAAGATTCTTTCTTCAGCTCTCATCGTCGACTGAAGTCCTTTTTTCCAGATTTTGCTCCCTTATAGGCTAAATTTGGTGGGGTGTATGGTAGTGAGATAATGGTGTACTCTGATTGGTTGTTGAATGAAAAGGGGGAAAGAGGAATGTCGATTCCTGCATTCTCTGGTGAGATTTGTACCCAAGCTCCTTACATTATGGAAACTTGATCCTTTAAATTATTGAATTTTGGTTTATTGCCACAATTATAATCACTCAGAAAGGTGTCGCTAAAACTGTGACCCATCAAAACATCAATTTTTCTAAATATTCAAAAGTTGGTCAAGCGACAAAAAAATTGTAACTTCTTATTATATACATTTTGTTTTGTTTTTTAATTGTCCTGCTATGGTACCAAGCAACAGGTTGTTAGACTTTAAATTATTTCAAAATTGTTTCCATAAACTACTCATTTCCCTTTAATTGATCTATGAATACCTCCACTATGGAGTCGTGCTCGCAAATTATCATGCAATTACATTGCAAAAACAAAAAGTGGGCAAATTATCTTTGAGAATATGTTCAAACACTGATCACATTAGATATATGTACTCTGATGTCTTGATTGTTTGTGCTTGTTGTTCCAAGACTAGAGGCCAAGAAATAGCCATAGACGATCACCAGTTTCTGGCACTGGTTGTTTCTCCCACAGAAAATGAAAAGGAACTTTTCTTAATTGAAATTGTCAAATGGTAGTTTTTGCTGATGGCTTCAATTAGTAGTTGGAAATAATTTCTGTTTCTATCAAAAAGATTTGTGCATACGACATTTACTTAGTCTGTGGTTATTCACTCTTTGGCCTGAGGTCTAGATAGTTTAAGGTAAACACCATTGCAGTGTCGATAAAATAATTTGTGTACATATAGCATAAATGCTTCATGGTTACCGTGTCCAAGCAGAGGTGACATTTAATGTTCGAAGGCGGCATCGGGTTTGAAGATGTTTTTCAGAAACTTAATCAACAAATTGCACAGAACACTGTCCGATCCCCAATGTATTTTGCGCTTTGGGACTCACGGGTAAATTGTCTTACCTTTGCACTTCTATGCATGTATGATTGGCAAGCATGAATGCTAGGCAGAAACCCATCACAGGCACAAACAATATATGCAATAGCGAGCTTACTTGATAAAATTTCATTACGTAGAATTGGAACATTAATTCGACCAGGGAAACCAAGTTTACTTGATTGGGTTATTCCACAAGTCTGAATACATCTCGAATAAATTCTTCGATAACTTTCGGCGATTTACTCATTAAGTAACTCACAAATATTTGGTGTTGTTGATTGAATATCACCAAATGTTCACCCATCCATTTTGGAAGAATTTTAAACATATCCTAAAAACAACTTTTTGTGGAATTGTTCAGAACTTTAACTATGGAAAAATGGAATCGATTTTGGGTTTTGGGATGAGTTCAACAGAACTTCGTTGTTGATTATACCATCCAGTAGAAAAAGTTGATATCGACAATTTTTATGAACGTTTTTACATTGTATCTGAAACTGATAAAGAATCATCATTTAATTGTCACTGAAAATCTTAATTCGATATTATTCTTAAAGGAAACCATTTGTTTGGAAAAATGGTAGATTTGAATTTAGTATCTGTAATTAGCAAAGATCTGTATAATCTGTTTTTCACACACAATCATGAGTAATGACCATTATAAAAAATAATGTATGAGTATTTACATGTACCCGCTGATGAAATAATACACAGATACTTGCATGTAGTCGCTGTATCATGATCGATGATAAATATAATAAATCACTCTCATGTAGCACTGCAGAAAGTAATAATGTTGTTCTCACCACAATGAGAAGAAATAAAGTGTGTGAGTTGAAATCTCGTAACTTGGAGCAGGGGGCATGGTGATGATGTTGACATAACATGTGATGTTGATGAAAGGGGAGGTAGGAGAAGGGTGAGCAGGAAGACGGTTTTGCTCCAAATATGTTGTTAAAAAAAGGACAAAAGTGGTGACTGGGAGAGAGACTAGATATTTTTAAGACAAGAAGGCGGACTGAGGGAAGGTGATCGCATTCCAAATATGGAGTTGAAGTAAATCAAGCATGCTGGTAGTGTGGAGAAAAAGGCATAATGTTGACATTATGTGTGACATTGATGGAAGAGGAAGTAGGAGAAGGATTAATGGGAAGACGCCCACAATCAAAATATGGCGCTGAAATAAACCAAGCATGCTGATTGGGTGATGGACTGTGTTTTTTTTTCAGATGTGAGTGGGTACAAGTGGGAAAGAGGTCACTCTCCAAATATTGATATGCAATAAACCAAGTGTGTTGATTGGGTGGAGAAAAAAGGTGCAAAGTAATTTTAGATTGAGGACAAAAAGAGGAAAAAAGAGGGGAGAATAGTGGAAGGAACACAGTAATCCAGACAGTTACGATTATTCCTCAGTCTTACATAAGACTGCCACAGAACCGCTTAGTAAATTGTTCCTTATTGCCTACTCTTATGGGAGAACCATTCAAACAATCCTAGTGCAATTTAAGTATCCATCGTAATTGTTTACTTTGCAGTTCAGTGCCATATCGCATATCCAGCCAAGTCCTGTATAGTGTATCCAGGTTCAGCACCGATTGTTCCATATTGCATAACAAAACAAACTTTTTCTCAAAAACATATTTTTTTATCTTGTGGATCACAGGTTGGTGAGAGTAGGATGTAAAATCACAATGTTGAATGCCAGGCAAGTTATTCATTCCTCACTGGACATAAACACTTTTCTCATCGAGCATGACTTCCTCAAATCAGAGATACCTTGCGAAAAATGTGTGGAAGGCGAAGCAAACCTAATGGACAACAGAGGCTTGTTGTACTGGTGCCGATGTTGAATTCAGGATGAAACTAAATGCAACTTTAAAGTGTCGGTGGGGCAGGGCAGTTTCATGGGAGATTCAAACTTGTCTCCGGGCAAGATCGTCGAGCTGTGTTTACTGTGGTATCTGATCAAATACCCTCGACAGCAGACTACAGTAAACAAACTTTTGGGTTAGGAAAATATGGTCGTCGTCAGCAGACTACAGTGAATAAAGTTTTGTGCTCAGAAAAGATGGTCCTCGTCTGGTCGAGTTTCTGCTACCAATTGTGCATAGACTGGGTGTTGATGTACAGGAAATGCATCGGTGGGCCAGGCAAAATGGTCGAGATCGACGTGTCCATGCTAGGCAAATGCAAGAACTGCAAAGGACGCATAGTTTACGGCCGGTGGGTTTTCGGGGGAGTGCAGAGAGATGACCCGACGAAATTTTTCCTGGTGCTGGTGGAAAAGAGGATCATGAAGATCCTGACCAAAACCATTCGCGAGTGGATCTTACCAGGCACGATGATAATTTCAGACTGTTAGCATGGTTACAGCAATTTGGAAATTCACAGCTACAGTCAAATGTAGGCGAGTCACAGGAGGGAATTTGTGTGCAATGAAAAGATCGGAATGGTAAATTCCCTAAACATGCTGAAAATGAAGAGGGGCGAGACATCGAGGGTACACATTAGAAACATTGAGCGGAGTTGGTTTTCGGTAAGTACAGCATTCCCTTCTTCAGCCAATGGAAAAAATCTCGGGTTGGCTACCTGGCAGAGTACATCTGGGAAAAGAATCATTGGGATGGCGAACGACTGCGCTCTTCGCTGATTCACACCGCCAACATACACCATCGGAATCGATGCAGAGGAGATGGCAGGGACGGCTATTCATCTTTCTACAGGCATCAGTTCAATGTCATTATTGTCATTTCAATTTACAGGCTCGAACTGGATCGAGTTCGTATTGCTGTTTAAAATTAAAGGTTGAATGGCATGCTGTTTGCTGCAGTTTAAAATTAAAAGTTTAAATGACATGCTGTTTGCTTCAGATTAAAATTAAAGTTTGATGGACATGCTGTTTGTTTTAGTTTAAAATTCAAGTGTGAATGTTATATGGTATATTTTAGTTTAAAATTAAATGTTGAATGGCATGCTCTTTGTTTTAGTATAAATTAAAGTTCGAATGGTGTGTTGTTCATTTCAGTTTAAAATTAAAGTTTAATTGGCATGTTATTAGTTTCAATTTCAAATTATAATTTGAATGGCATGTTGTTTGTTTCAGTTTAAAATTAACAGCGTGATTGACGTGCTATTTGTTTCAGTTTAAAATTAATGTGTGAATGACATGCTGTTTGTTTCAGTTTAAAATGTTTGTTTTAATTTACAGGTGCAAATTAGACTAGGTAGCTGTTTGTTTAGGAAAAAAAAATTAAAGTGCAAATGACCTGCTGTTTGTTTTAATTTTCAGGTGTGAGTGAGACTGGGTAGTTGTTTGTTTCAGTTTTTTTTAAAAGTGTATGTGTAAGTTGTTGTTTGTAAAAAAAATTTTTTTAAATAAAACATTCATTCGCGATCTGGAAAAAGTATAACACAGTTGTGTTGGTCATGACCAGTCCGGCCGGTGGCAGTAGAGACGAATGCAATTCATTCCTCTGTGTCTTTCATGGACTTTGGACCTGCCAGTTTCGAGTGTTGAGGTAAATTACAAAAAAAAAAGAAGAGAAATTGCGTATTTACACATCTTTTCATAGTAAATATTTAAATATATTAAAAAATTCAATTTTAAAAGATCCACAGGTTTAGTGTACCCATTAGTGATGATATATATATATATAACATTAAAATTTAAATTGTTAAATTTATTTAAAAAATTGAATTTAAAAGGTTCACAGTTTTGGGTACAGCCTTTAGTGATGGGATACATGGGAAACATTAAAAATAAATAGTTGAATTTATAAAAAAAATATTAATAATTAATAAATGTTCTCATAAAATTAAAAAATAATGACTTGCAAATCACGTGTATTCGAACAAGGACGAGAAATGTGCGTCAAAAATTAAATTTTTGGATATGCGATTTTTAGGAATAGTTTTCTTTTGGCATCTGTACACGCCATGGGAAACAAATAGAGTCTTTCGCCATATATTCCGTTTCCGGTTTGAATACGAAATAAGAAATAATTGGGTGTTGGTCGAAATTTCCCCCTGACTCGGCTGGATACGCAATTCGGAACAAATGGGGTGTGGCACCAATCCACCCCCCCCCCCCCCAAACAATGGCTTGGATATGCGATGTCGTCCTTTTCGGTTCTGCGCAATTTGTCACGTGGATAGGCAAAGGGAAACTTTAGGTATAAACCAGCTTTTTCAAAGTGGGTTGTATATGCAGGGGGAAACATCATATTTTATTTGGCCTTTCTGGGTCATGGCTGGATACGTAATTGGCTATTTTTTGGCTCAACTTTTTGTATCATTGGTTATGGAATACAGTGTTTTTTAAATGATTTAAGTTGAAGACTATTGCAGATATTGCACAACTCAATAATTTAACTGCAATTCATGTAAATTTTTCACTTTCAAGCAACAATTTTTCCATTTCTTCTGAAAACATGATTCATCTCTTCAATTTCACCCCCAAAATCAACATAGTTTGACCCAAATCTGCATTCTTAATCAAGCGCACTTTAAAAAAAAAAATTCACGCTTTGATCTGTGCTCCATTTTCAGGGTGAATGAGGCTTAAGTTAGGTCAAAAAGGCAAATATTTACTTTAAATTTGAAAAAAATATCACAAGAAAAGTATAACAATTCTTCGAATTTCATCGAAAATATGATGATTTAAATCGAAAATTAGTCTTTAAAGAACCACACACAAAGAGTGAACACATGTTGAAAGCTGATTTTGATTGTGAGTTGTGCTTTGAAAAAATTGACAGGGAATTAGAAATTTGATTTAATTTAGCTTGAAATTGGTTGAATTTTAGTTGAATTTTTCAGTTGGCCAATATCTGCGAAAGATTTGACGGGGGGATTAGAAATTTGATTGAATTTAGAATGAAATTTGTTGAATTTTAGTTAAATTATTGAGTTGCACCAAGATATGCTATAGTCTTTTACTCATTTAGCTACACAATGCGAAACAATCACATTGTTTTAAGAGTGAGTGGTGTGTAATGTCATATATATACATATATATAGTCTTTAATATTTTGTTCACTGCTGTAGTCTGGAATTTGGCCAGTGTTAATTGTTTGTATGTGCTATACAAATTGTTGAGTGAAGTGCAAATATCCGAGTGTACGAAATGCTCAATAAATTAACCTTGGAATTAAAATGTATATATGGTGTATGCTTTTGCTGTTGAACTGCAACCCTCTGCATTTCTTATTTGTGGCTACACTTTTGGTCAATTGAATTAACATTGATATTGCGCCATGCCTAACATTTATTTTCTATAATGAGTTCGCATTCTACTCCTAAGTTTTGCAATAAAGATTGCAATTTGTCACGCTAAGTGAGTTAGTGTTGAGTAACCTGAAACCCGCTGGGGTAGAGGGCGGCTCACCAGTAAGCAATACTATTTACCTAGTTAAACCTAAGAGAGGGTAGACAGTTGTCATGCCCTCTAACAGTAAATTGGGGGCATGGGTAGGAACATTATTGCAAATCCCACGAGGGCCGAGACCTTGTCTTCCTGACCTCATGTGTCATCTGTCCAAATGATTAATGCATTATAAAGATACTCCAGGATCTCCTCTAGGTCTGGAGATTTCTGCGTAATGGGGCTCTGTTTCATTATTGAGAACAGTGTGGCTGTATCTGTGGCTGAGGGTTGAGCGATTAGAGCTGTCTCGATAGTGTTGTCGGATGCAGGGCTGGCCGAAACATTTTTTCTAAATCCACCCTATTGCTAAGTATTAGGTGTGTGTCCATGGTAAGAAGGGCCCAAATGCATCTCAGAGCTGCGTGCCTAAAATGAGAGGAAGTTGCATGCGAGGAGATGTGCAACATGGCATTATTAAGATAATCTCTTTATTCTGACTTAATCGCGATGTTCTATTACGCTCGATCAGTCTATATCAAATATTTGGTATTTTATGATTAATAAAGTGAATCTATTTTAATAGTTCAGATGATATTTTCTCGGGAAAAAAAAGCAACAAAACAAATACCTATGTATAAAAACCTGTTTTTTAGAGGTAGTAACAGAAAGTATCAGCATAATTTAAAATACATGGAAAATTGCATTTTTCGAAATGTACTATAAACACAATATGTAATATAGTGATGGGTAGTTCATGAACAAACAGTTCATTTTGAACTGGTCTTGAAAAAGAACTAGATGCATAGTTCACAGCGACATAAAAGAACTAGTTTTTGTGATATCGGTCAGTCATTCTCTCAGTACCAGTAACTACGCCAGGTGCACAACTGTGCATGCTCAGATAATCCGTCGTTCGTCACTCCCTGCATCATTCCCCCCTCTGGCTATCCCACCCTCCTTGGCTGGCCACATCGAAACGTGCATACTTCTTATCTATCTCCCTCTGTCTATCAGTATCTTTGTTTTAGCTCGTTCAGCACTGTCTCGAACTATAGGGATCACAGACCTACCTAGTCCAATAGTGACATAAGTCGCAAATCGTTCGGGAACTGCAGGACATACAGCGCAAGACAGTTGGCAGACCTATGGCCATGCAGCGATCCTTCGTTCTTTCTTACTTTCTCGGGTCGACCCCAATTGTATAGTCAGTCGCACGCCAGTCTGCGATGCGAGGGTTCTGGGCTAGAAACCCAGTCAAGGTATGGATGTTTGTGTCATTCATTTGACTTGTTTCATCCTCATCGGCGCTAAAGACCTCACTGTTACGGTGCTGTAAAACCTTCTCACTAACTTGTACTATCAATACGATGTTGCCAGACATGTGAAAAATCCTGTATCTGTAAGAAAATACATCTGACAGCCGCACCAATATGAGTATAGCTATGACAGTAAAATATAGAAAACCGCCCATTAATGTAATGTCAAGTTTTACACACTCGCAATAAACAAGTGAAGAACTGCTTTTTTTTTAGTAGTATATTCACTCAATACTTCGGATATAGCTGTTTGACATTATTTGTATCATATAAAAATTATGTTATTATGGTAATTAAAGTTCTGTTAAAATGTTTCTTGGTACGAATAAATCCAGTGTGTCGGAACAATTTTTGTTGAGTTGTACATGCCTGACTTGGAAGAATTAACTTTACACCTGGTTGTCTCTCGCAACACAACCTATTATAATATTCTTGTGGTCGTTACAACATAGATGTAGATAACAGTATAAAGATATTTTCACTTTCATCTACACACAATAAAGCACTAATTCTTTAGCAATTAATTTACAAACATCACTTGCTTGCTTTTCTTTACGTGTCATGCTTACTTAGATTATTCTGGGGATCATAAAGGTAACTGTGAAAGAGAAAACAGAGAAAGACCTATCTAGTTCTTGGGCCGAGGTTACACTTGCCCTCTGCAGTTCGCCAGTATGCGTGATCATTCGACTGTGACCTATATAGTTCAAAAGAACGGTTCCCAATAGACTGTTCTCAAATGTGACTAGTTCGGAATGACCTAGTTCAATCCAGTGAACTATATTTCCCATCACTAATGTAATATTATAGATGATTTAAATGTTATTTTCCTTACAACACACTTTTCTAAAGGGCGAACACTACTTATTTAAAGAAATATACTTATTCAGGCAAACATTGGCTGGAATAAATACCATGTGGTGAAAACTAAACCTCTGAAAATACAGTCTTAAATAATGTTTCATAAGTTACTGTTATTTTTGTGGTTGAATTTTAGTTTGCTGCATAGCTATTAAATTTGATAATTTTTGGAATTTTTAAGCATTTAGATGTTTTACATCCAGGCCTGAATTCATAACCTCAAATCGAGTGCAATATTGTTTTTGAATTATATGCAGTAAATAAACTTAAACTGCAAGAATCTGGCAATATTAAATGTATATTAAAATTCAATTAGATATTTTATATAGAAAACATATAACACTGTAATTACTGTTTCCAAACTAGTTTCTATAGATCGACATTTTCATGAATACTCTTGAATTAATTTTGCTACCATTTCCAGATTGTGTGTTTATTACTGTATAATGTTATGCTAATAATCTACAAATAATTATCTATCACATTCCAAATCTCTTTGCGAGTAGTCTAATATATTTGTTTATGTCTTACAGATTTATCCTGATGAGACTTTATTCACCAAAAATGGCAGTTCAAATATTTTATCGAGATATACAGAGAAAATCGAAACAAGCTGCATGGTGAAACATAAAATGTAGATAATCGAGATAATTTTGCACTTAATTTCAATAAAATATCTTTATTTTACGTGGTGAAATCGTCCCTCAGATGGCATTAAAGTGAGTTAATGACTGACTTAACAGAATAAGTTCGCAGTGTTCCTAAGATATCATTCGATGTATTCAAGGGTATAAGTTTATAACTGTCATGTGCGTTCTTAGCATGACTTAACATATCGTTATATTTTATATCTTAAGCCCAGTGACATTCGTTTTTGGTGGAAAACTCTATTTACATCTTGTATTTAAGTTATGCTGTATTGTGAAATCGTATGAAAGTATCTATTTTAATTGAGAGACTGTATCCTCTTCATTTGAAGAACTGTTAATGGTCATGTTTTCTTTCTTGGATGAGGTTATTGAATTCGCTTTAATTGACATTTCAGATTTATTGATGTAAATGCCCAATATCTCATATTCTGGCACGCCCAATTAAATCCTTTCCATATCAATAAACAAATGCTCGCTCCACATAATAATTATCACACAATATCCACATTTTGCGATAATTATTCACTGCAATAAAATTCAATAATTACTTAACAGAATTATTCCTCAGCATATATATATATATATGCTCTTATCTTCCAAATTTTTCCCCTATACCTGTGAAATAGCAGGTTGATATTCTCGCAGAGCCATGATATTATAGCATCCTAGGACTTTGTCAATGTTCAGAAAAACCACCTAACAGTTGTTGATTATTTTAGGTACCTTTGTACCTTTACCAGACCGACATAGAGTGGCATCAACTTCTTGGAAATAAATTCACATGCTCTACTGATACAATGTGCTCTTATTAAAACCAATTGGCATACACGTAACTTCTTCTATGACAGCTTCGCATACTTGCGGTGTCGATCAGCTGCTAGATTTAACTTCCTACTGGCAAACTCCAATACTTCTTGTTTTGCTTCGTGCCTTGTCTCCGGTTTCTTTATGGGTCGATCGCAGAAATGACGGTAACCTTGACATATCAAAGATCTCGGATCTCCAGCATGTCAGTATCTCCATGATATTGTTCATGATATATTCGATAGTGGGTAGCTTATCTCTCCAGTTCTGGTGTGTCTTGTGACACAAAATCCTTAGCATGTTTCCTGGAAACTTCATTCTTGTATCGACGGGGTTTTCTCTGGGATATCTTACAGAGGACGAGGTAGGTAACACGTTAAATTTCCTCTTACCTGCCTGCTACACCTTTCCTGTGAATTGAGTTCCCTTGTTTAACAGTGCGCATCTTGGACGTCCTACTTCTTCTATGAAAGCTTTTAGTTTCGCCAGTACTGTACGCAACTTGCCTGCACTATGGTGTACAACTTAGTGTATTTGGAGAATACGTCCATCATTATGAACACATAGAACACTTAAGCTTTTGACTGCTGCAAAGGACCGAATAGATCTATAGAAACTAAATCCAAAAGTATTTTCTGGAATTATAGGCTGGAATTCCCCTATCAAGTGTTCTTGAGCATGCTTCCATATTTGACACAAATCATATGTTAGTACTGCCTTTTTTACTAACAGTTGTATTTGTTTGAAATATAACTACTGTCGGAGTGCCTAATAAGTTTTCCATATTCCAACGTACCCTAGTATTTCACGTGCATCGAGTACCAATTTCAATTCAGCTTTTTAGAATGATCGGTTTCCACTCTTGTTCGAAGTGTTTCCTGTTCCTATTACTATAAAATTAAATTCCGTCATCCGTTTTGTAATACACTGTATGTAACGGGTGATCGCCAGGTAATTGTGCTAGCTTTTTGAATACTTTGCTACAAAACTTGTCATCTTTTTGTTCGGTAGCCAAATACTTTAGATTTTCTTGCCACATATCTTTAGACAATGGTGATTTTCTCATCGGAGTGTCGAAATACTCGTTTACTGCTTATCAAGCTTTAGCAACTCTTCACAGGTATCCTGCTTATCACATCGGTAATAACGTTATTTGAACCCTTGATGTGGAGGTATTCAAGGTCGAATTCCTGAATCAACAGGGCCCATATAGTTAGGCGACTGCTAAAAATTCTACCGACTCGCAAATTCAAAAGTACCTGGTGGTCAGTGTTTAGTATCACTTTCTCACCTAGTAAAAGGTCGCGAAACATCTGCAGGCTCCACATTATTCCCAACATCTCCTTTTCCGTAACCATATAGTTCTTTTCGATTTTGCTGAGAGTTCGACTTGCCATGGCTACTGTTTTCTCTTTTCCCTGTTGATCACACTGGGTTAGTCTAGCACCTAAAGCATACACTGAGACATCAGTGTAGAGGTGGTAGTCAACACCTTGTCGAGGGTGTCGATGAACAATTTTTTTACCTCTTCAAATGCTTTTTGTCGAGCTGCAGTCCATTTCCAGATAATTACTTTCCTTAACAATTCAAACAGTGGCAAATCGGTACTGGCTACCTGATTTGAATAGTTTCAGTATAGTCCAACTACTCCCAAAAATGCTCTAAGTTGCTTTACATTGTGAGGTACTATAAAATGAGTTATCGCGATCAATTTGTTAGGTGCAGTTTTTGTGCTCTTGGGAGTGATGATATGTCCCAGTAAAGGAACCTCTTCCCTGCAAAACAAAGATTTTCGAAGTTTCACTGTCATTCCTGCAGCTGCGAGCTGGTGCAATACTACATTAATATGTTCCAGGTGTGTTTCAAAAGTATGCGAAGCGATTAGAATATCGTCTACATATGATCTAGTGAACTCTGCGCAACTCACTCCCAAAGTCAAATTCATGCATTGCATACAATGATCTACAGCATTTCAAAGGTCGAATGGAAGTACTTGGAACGTATACCATTGATTTCGGAATAGGAAACCGGTGTATTGTTTTGAATTCTCCTGTAGCAGAATTTGCCAGTAACCATGTGTTAAGTCCATGGTGCTCATGTACATAATACTGTCATACAGACTTAAAATCCCTCAGTAAGACGTGGACTTTCCCTCGCCTTGACTGTTATTGCATTAATATGTCTGGCGCCTAGACACAACCTTATGGAGGCATCTTCTTTCCTTATGCACACCATCGGATTTGTGTATGGACTAGAAGAGTGTTTGATTATATTCCATTCCAACATCTACTTTAAATACACCTCTGCCTCCTGCATCAATTTAGCCGGTATGGGATATGAACGGCAGTAGAATGGTTCGCCTGGTGTTAACTCTGTTGACTTGAAAAATTTGGTTTCTCCCTGGTTGTTCAGAAAATGTTTGCTGGTGTGCAAAAATAAGTGTTGCAATTTATTTATTTGCTCGCATGACAGGTTCTCAATACTGGAAACTGATTTTTGAATTGATTCTAATTTCTCAGTCTCACAGGATTTCGTAAAAGGCCAATTTATGGAAAAACATTCCTTCTGATTAAATTGACGAAACAATAGGAAACTTTCCAATTCTCTGGAAAAGTTTCAGTGCGTTCAATGATTTCGGTCGTTCTAATCATCCAACCACTGAAGTCAAGTTTTACGTGGTATTTTGACATGAAATACATGCCCAATATCAGTGATTTTTTCAGTCCTTTGATGACTAAAGTTGACACAGGTTTCGGGCTTCCTAAACCCTTAATAACGAGCAGTACCTGTCGATTAATAATGGGACTATATTTAGAAGTGGCACCTACAATCTCGAACGAGGTACAGGAACACTAGGTAGAGCTTGTCCCGTGGTTACAATATCACTACACAATTTTTCTGAGACACAACTAATTTTCGGCTCCACTATCCAGTAAAACAGATACCTGTATATCATATACTTTCAAAAATAATTCAGGACACAAAATTTCATGCGAGTTCTTTGGTTCGTCAACTGGCTCAGAGAGTAAAAATTCCCTGTCACTTTGTTCAAATGATACTTCTTGTAATACTATCTTTGTAGGTAAATTAGTTTCAACTTCATCCCTGGTGTTAGATAAGCTAATACTTCTGTACATTTTGGACCCTCTGGAAGTACAATATTTGCTAATGCCAGCGATAGAGATCCGTATTCTTTGACCTGTAGTAGTTTAACCGACTATCTCGGTTATTCTGGCATCCATTTACTGTCTGTTCTTCGTTCATATGCTGTTTTTGCGGCATCGGTGCGAAGGAAGATGTACGAGGGTCGAGCGGAGTTTGATTTCTGAAATAGCCTTCACTTGCACCATTCTGGTGGTCTGGATTTCGAAAACACAAAGAGTGTGGTGATCGAGGGCTTGAATTATTTTGTCTTTGATGTGGCCCATACTTTTCATCCGTTCTCCTTGGCGATTTTTATCTCTCTCGCTCGTCCATTGTTCGGCTCGACCATCGGATATATTACTTTCCTGTATGTCGGGCTGTCGTACATAGTAGTCATCGTCTGCTTCTCTATTGTTGCGATTTTTACCATCACATGGTTTCCGTCTGTTATTCTGGCAGTTTTCCTTACTGTAAGAGCTTCTCTGGAAAAACCTACCACCTCTGTACGACCTCTGTGGATTCCTTGGATATCTATTACCATGTTGGTAATCCTGCCTTGTACCAATAGTACTGGCATGAGGATTCCTGTTGTATCTAGTGTGTCCATTGAAATTTCAGTTCGAATTCCCTTAGTACAGGGGAGGTGCATGATGGGGCTAAGTAGTATTTTGGCTATCTCGATTTCCATATTGTCTTTGTGATTTCTCGAGAGCATCGAACGTGAGTAGTTCCTCTCGAAACATCGCAAGGCAACCATCATGCCGCCTTGCCCAATGTGCTTGGTACTTAAATGATAGCTGCTTCAGAGTCATTGATATGGACTCTTTATCTGATTCCAGGGAATCCAAATTATGAGAACGCTCGTACATGTCAGCCAGATGTTCCTGGAGTGGCATGTACCTCTCGGCATGTAGTTGTACACAGATATTTCCTTACAATTTCCTATTCCTAAAGTTCGCTAAGAATTTCTCTTTAAAATCATCGTAAGTACGAGTCTCTGTCTTATTTATACCCCACCAGTAATATGCTGTCGATTTTTTAAATTCAAAGCAATGCACCTTGGCATATCCTTATCACTCAAGTGAAATAGCTGAGAATACTCATTAAACTTATTCATAAAATTTACTATGTTTTCGCCCGATTTACCCTCGAATGTTGGCATTTGGTCTGCCCACATTTTACTTGGGTGGTGTAGCAATGTGTTCAAAGGCAACATGGCGGATGTGTCATTCGCCGGGCGTTCGGACTCCGCCCGTCCCGGTCGTTTTGAAAACTATATCGGACCATTTACATCATCTACTAGTACTGGCTTGGGACTGGTGTTATCTAACCTCAATTCACTCATAGATCTAAGAACACATTCGATTTTATCTGTGACAAAATTTATCTGTTCTCCTCACCTGGTCAAATTTCGACTCATTTCTTCATATTTCCCCACGAACTAATACCCCGGTATATTCACATCTTTATTCTATCTGGCAACCAAAAGATTTCAGTTGGGAAGAAATTATACCTTCCAATTTTACCGGGTTGTTTTCTATGGTAGCTATTCGTTGTTTGCTGCTTCCCACCACTGCTTCTAACTCTGTTCTGTTGTTCGCTATCCCTTCTCATAAAGCATCTGGCGTATGCGCTAATTCCTGGTTTACAGTTTTTACTTCCTGTTGTACCTGCGATATACTGTCAGACATTACTTGACTCAATAGAGAAATTTTCACTGTGAGAGCAAGTTGGAAAGACTCCTTTTTCTCGAGCAAAGCCTGTCCGAAATGTGCTTCACGAATTTCTTTAGAATGCTCCTTACATTCACTGGATTGATCCTCAAATAGCCTTTCCATCCATTCTGATTGTTCCCTAATTACTTTAGATTGTTGTTCGAATAACATGGTGATCTGTTGCAATGACACCTCCGGTGGTCTAGATATTACCCTAGTCTCTTCCACTGTCTGATCGCGATTAGTCACCTGGTCTACTAAATTACCCACCATATCGCTTGAAACTAACTCATCTGTCGGTTTACTCGTTTCTGCCATTATATTATCCGTGCGATACTTTAATTTCATATAGTATATGTCGGCGGTGTTTCGCAAATGGTATGCAGTCCTCGATTCTCGACACACATAAATTCCAATAAAATAGTGACTCTTTTCTGGCATCTGTACAGAAGTTATTAATATAACACGAGCAGCAATATCATAATCTCTGGTTATTGGGGGTTTAAATTTTTGTTGCCTTTATGTTGGGTCGACAAATTAATACTATAAAATATTACTTCTGTGATACATAATATAAAATATGAATGTGTAATATAATTACAAAATATAGTTGTATATGTGAGTGAATCTGATATGTTATGTTAATAATATGCCTCGGCTAAAATATATGATGTAACGTAAAAATCAGTATATACATACAGATTTGAATTAGTTCCTTGGTTTAAAACAATTGGACCATTAATTCTAATAAACAACCAGAGAATTCTTAATTCAAGTAAATTAATTGAAACGAATAAATTTACTTTAATTTTAATACTGTTAAGTGAATTTAACAAAAACTAACAAAACCATACCTATTTCAAATTATATGGTACTTTTGCAGAACTATAGTTATGAAATATTAAGCTATTCTAATTATCAAAATAACAAAGCAACACCAGCCTGTACATTGCACATAAAAATTACCAATATTTGAATTTACTAATGCTGGTGTCATAAATAGGTTTGCATTTGCCTGGGTAAAAATACGACTTAGCTGTGTCAATAGTGGAAAATAACCGCAACTCTGCCGATGTCATGGAGTCATCCTTCATTGACGTAGAACCCTGCTCACCATGGACAGCACATCCCCTGGTGGTCCACAGCGAACTCGTCCTCTGTGAGCCGGAACAATGGGGGTGGACATAGAACCAGAACCTTACCAGGATTCGCAGCCAGTAGTCCTCCTCTTGCATAAATGGCTCTTCAAATACCAGACACTGCATCATCCTTGGTTTGACGTCGAAGCCAAGAAGTCCTCATTTACTGAGCCACCTTTCTGTCTGGGCTCATCGTACAGCTTATGTCGATGTACTTCTTCTGTTTTATATATAATATATATATATATATATATATATATATATATATATATATATATATATATATATATATATATATATGCTCAGCATTTCAGTAGTACATGAATAAATCTGGATCGCCATCGTAACTATCAACCTTTTACTAATTAAATATCACAAATTAATTTCCATACTCAGAACTGTCTGCTTTCCGTACTGGCCTCTCGCTGATTCCAAATTAGAATAAGTTTTTTTCTAAAATACTATTGTTCAAAAATCAATCAATTATAATAGGCTGGCTGGTGTGGCTTGATTGTTTTGAGAAACAAAAGTAGTGCTAGTTACATAGACAAGCATTCATTCAAAGAGTCCACAGATAATCATTAAACTTATGCAGTATACACAACACAACTGTCAAAATAGATAATTACACACATATCATAATTAGCATACATTAAACATCTTATACATTGCATTTAAGTTTGTCATTTAAATGAAATTTAAAGACATAGAATAATCATCATTAAGTCATAAATATTGAAGTGTTACAGTTATGATTTATTTCTTGGACAAGGTTATTGAATTCGCTTTAATTGTCATTTACATATTTATTGATGTAAATGCCCAATGGTGGCATTGGCTTCCTTATC
This sequence comes from Dryococelus australis, assembly GCA_029891345.1. Lineage (NCBI taxonomy): Eukaryota > Metazoa > Arthropoda > Insecta > Phasmatodea > Phasmatidae > Dryococelus > Dryococelus australis. The sequence continues at coordinate 230,294,549 of CM056994.1, read as the reverse complement.
TATACGATATCACAAGTTCTTCAAAACAACTAAACAAGCAGTAAGCACAAATAATTAAATATATGTAAATAATCTCCACTCTAGTTCATATTTCCAGATTATGTCTATTGCTTTCGTCTTGCGACAGTGTCTCTGTCGCCGACGACCCAACAACTTATTTTCTCTGGCTTGAAGTTGACTGCGTCCCCTGCCTTAAGTCCATTCATCATGCCGCCATCTGAGAGCTGCCTGCCATCTATATGCCACGTGTGGGTGTTGTAATCGAAGTCACCGTACCATGTGTGTACACGAATGCGCCCAGTGCGGTGCAGTTCAGTATAAAGTGTTGTTTTATTTTAATTGTTATTCAGGGTAAATATTGTTAGATTATTAAATTTAGTGAATGTTTCGTTGTACCATCGTCTATGTGATCCAGCACATGTGCCATTGTTATTTCTTAGTGTTTATGTTTCAGTGCTATGTTTAATTTGAGGGTCATGATATTTATTTAAGATGATTAAGGTCAGCGAGTGTGTTGCTTGATATCGCCCATGCGATCCAACGCATGTGCCATTGTTTGGATTGTAGTGTTATGTTTTGATTTAGCATGTTTTATTCTAGTGCTTATGTCACGTTGTGTTTTATTATTAGTTATTATTATTGTTTCCCATGTACCTAACACGTAAGTACCAAGGCAAATAGTCTCTTATTTATTAATTTACTTGAAGGGTTATATATGTATTGTAATTTGTATGTGTATTTATTTTGAAGTGTCAAATCGATCATGTGTCATAAAAGCCTGTACGCTGAGCATGTCCTCTATACTGAACATTTTCAAACGAACACAAGTAAAAGGTAACACAAACAGTATGCAAGTGACAATATTAATTGTAAATTTGTGACATAACAATTATGTGACTAAACGTCGCAAAGACTGGGGAGACAACCCTGACCTTTACAGCCATTACTAAAATATTGGCCGATATTGGCAACATAGAATGTTCGGTTAGCAGAACCGACCTGTGCACGTGGTGCACCTGACCACGTGGCCAATAATGTTTGAAATCCAATAAAGTTTGTTGTGTGTATTTTTGAAATTCATGTGTGATTATAAGATGTTTTGCCATTAATATTACGTATTACAAAAACAGTAGTTGAGAGGGGGAAGAGCCATTGCTCTTAGAAACAGCCTAAACACAACCCCCCAAAAGTGAGATTAGCTTACTTGTGTGGAGTGGTTGAACCGAGTTTTAGTTTATGTTATATTTTTATAAGTAAGTTATTTCCAATTCTATAAGTATATATTTATGTTCTTGTTTCATCAGCCACAAAGCTAATCATCCCAATTCATTTATCATTTTCATATTAAATCTGCAACAAGTCACGTGACTTGTTGATGGGAGTTGCAGCCAATGAGAGGGCCTCGTGCCCAAGCTTGATTAGTCTAGATTTCGGCTCGATCTTAGATGGCCACCATGCAATGGGGCTCCGGGCAATTCAAGTTGTTTTCACTGATCATATTTTAATTTCCGTTTTATTAACATTAGTGTAACTGGAGCCATTGTTGTTGTTCGCCCGGAGTCTGTGCCACCTCACAGCCTGGCCGTATTGTACACGCCCAGAATATATTTAATTACATAATTCTATGTAGGTCTTCGGCCATTCGCACAGTTTAAGAGCTCGCCTCGCTTCAAGACTTCTTGTAAGTGTATAGTAAGTATATAGTAAAGCTATTGAATAAATCACCTGACTGTGTAAACGACGTATTTATTCGATACAGCTGCGTCTTGGCTGCTTATGATCACTTAACCTGATTTTTGACGACGTATACGTTAATGACGCTGGGAGGCCACAACAGCCCACTTATGAATGTGTATTGGCATTTGGGGGAGGCCGACAGCCCCCAATAGCCCAGGCATTTTGGATATCGCTCTGCAGTGATCATCACCATCTTGGGGAGTAAGAATGGTAACAACTTGATTGCCCCCTTTCACATCCCTCGGCAGAAGACTGTTAGGAAGGCCATGTAGACTGTCGGTTATCACGACCCTGAGCTGTTCTCGTGCACTCCCTAGCACTGGCACCCAAACTCGGAATTTTTCCAAAACTCTGGAAACCTCCATCGGGCTACTTCGACTGTGGAGGGCCAAATTCAGTTAGTTGAAAAGCTTCACATTATGGGTCCCTTTTGTGCATTTTCATTATCAACATCTTTGACATGAGGCTCCATGCACAACACATCAGAAGCAGTGAGTCACAGCATCCAGGCGGAATTAATAGTCTGATAATGGTTTTTTGCGAGAGTTCCTTTCTTATTGGTTCTAGTAAAATTTGATGGTCATTGTCAATCCTCCAGCTTGTTTAAGGTGGTTGATCGATAATGCTAATAGACAAGCATAGTGATAAAGTGAATTTTTTTGTTTTTAATGATTGCCTATGTCATGAAATGTTTAAGCACATTCCGCTTGACTGCCGCAACTCACTTTTTTTCTGTTCATATGGTTTTTAGTGAGGTTTATAGTTTTTACGCTAAATTTTTTTCTCGTTACAGTGTAGTCTTGATTCGATCCCGACATTTTAATTGTTGAGCTAAGAAAATCTTTTACCGACGTTACGAGTGGCTATGATATGGTATTTATGTTGCCTGCTCTTTACTGGGCCAATCATTGCAGCTCTAGCCCGAAGTTCTGGGTAAATGTTGGTTGGAACATACGGTAGTGTCAAGTTTTCTAAAGCTTTCAATACTATTATGTGCACAGTTGGAGCTCCGATTGAGAGGTATATATTAATATCTGATTTGTAATAACGAGTGACATCAACTTGTGTCAGATGGAAGTCAAATGCAGCAGCCTTTGGGGTTCTGAGATTTTACCAACCTCGCGAGTGTAACTTTAGATCGTAATTCAGGCTTTCAAAGCTACGTCATTAATGCGAGTTGTTATTTCTAATCAAAGCCATTAAGCCATTGGTGTGCATTAAGTAGGCAATTCAGGAAAAATATTGAGATGGCACTTACATTAAAAAATATTGATGGAGATAATTTAAAACTGTGAGTGATTTGTGCCTTATTGGAATTCTGGAAAAAGTGAGACTAAATAAGCACTGTAGTTTTGTTGGCCCTTAACTGGTTGGAGCCAAGAAGAGATTGTATTTTTTCACACATCACAGCTCTAAAGTGAGAGCTGGTAGAGTAATAAAGGGCCTTATTCATAGTCGTCCGGACTAAGGAAAGATCATCCTCCGACCAAAATTTTTAGTATTCATTCCTGAGGAAAAGTTTCCCCTTATGAGCAAAAAGCCAAATATCCTTACTGTTGTGTGGTTGCAAGTGGTATTACATTTTTATTAATGTTTGTAGCATAGTGGTTTTATATGATATTTTATCATGATTGGAAATTTATTTACGACAGCTTTGAAACAATTTATGGTATGCTGTCATATATTGCGTAATTTTCAGAAGCAGGAGTAAGGTTCATATATATATATATATAATTTGGTGCCTAATCGGTAAGTCGGTGCACGACTGGAACAGACTTTTGAATATCTTAGTCGTCAGCTGTATGCATCATTACTACAAACAGTGACTGGTGCAGGTACAGTTAGTTTGACAGCATGGAGAGAGAATATAGTTTGAATGTTTAAATGTATTATTTTAATCTATTGCTTAAAAAATGGGAGTAGGAAAGATTCCGAGAAAGTCTATTCTAGTTGTGAACGGACTATATATTTAATATCACAGTATTTCACATGATCAGTGTTGCTCTGTATATAATGAGAATTATTTTATGGCTTGTATTTTCTGTACATAACAGTATACATAGTACATAACAGTTGCTAATTCAATCATAAACCTCAAGTCTTCTTTTGTTCATTTACCATGTGTTTATCGAGTCATTAAGCACAATTATTAATTCTTCATTCTTTAATCGTAAACACGCCCTTAGTTGGTTCGTTGGCTATCCAATTAGTCAAGACCGGGAAAGAGAGACATTTTTTTTTCAGCATAAAAATGTGAAATGGCAAGTTTTACCTGTTTATTGTGTATTATTATATGAAAATCATTCGGAAACGTTTAAGTGAGAAAATTGTCAACAAAGTATGTTTTAAATACATGTAAATGGTAAACTTTTGGCACCCGTAGAACATTGACATCTGATTAAACATTTTATTTAAAAAAGTTATTCCCGCCAACTGAAATTCTTTACAGTAGTGTACCAAACTGTACTTCTAAATCATCGAAACCCGAAAAAAAATATGACATACATACATTTCCATTGCATTTGGAGCTAAAATAGAAATTGAGAGTAGCTATTTCAAGGCTGGGTGAGACAGTTTGGATCTCTCTGGTTGCCTACCTGAAGTTCATGAGTTTGTAGGTAACACTTCGGAGAAACTGATTTTAGCATCAGTACAACTTCAAATGGTTTTTGTCCAATAAAGTACCATCACTATTTCCCAGCTATTCTCAAAGTAAACAACGAAACCAAGAAAAAAATCCAATACATAGTTCTGAGATTGCTCCATCAACTGAGAGAAAACGAACGCGAGCACCCTGTGACAACAAGGGTTAGAATGGTTCCAATGATGCTAGTTCTGCACCGAAATATGTGAGAGTCCAGGTGTCATCTTTGCCAGCATACAGAAATAAATTCATTGACATGAAACGTGGTACAAACTTACGAGACAGTATCATGTCCGACTAATTCAAATGGTCAATGGATTAAGGAAAAAAATCAGAGAACTCAAAAAGGCTAGCAGTAAGAAAAATACTGAAGTGGAAGATACAGTAGAAAGAATCAAAAATGATGGTACGAATGTTGAACAAAAAGCACTTATCTTGATAGATCAAATTGATAGTTAAGAACTTTTCTATGAGAAAACCTTGAAATGTTATCTTAGTTGTTTCAGTGGTGAAACTGGTATAACCCCCTTAAAAAATACCTTATTTATGTGGCTAACAATTTACATAATGTAGAAGAACAGTTAGGATCTCTGATAGTCGATGAGATGTCAATCAAGGCAAAAACAATGTATGATTGTAACCTCGATCAATTCGTTGGTTATTCATAGGCAGAAGTATAAGAACTTGGTGTAACTGACAACATCGCTAAAGTCCGCCCTACACTATGCCCATTTCCATAGCAGCTTTCATACTCATTTTCTGCTAGTGTTTCTGCTCCCATGTAGGTTACATTCCAGCACCCTCTGGAGGGGTCTGAATCCGGGTATAACAGTTTGGTACCCTTGGGCATTCCCGAAATTGTAATAGAATATATTCTAATTTCCTGCTATACCCACGGAGCTGCGACAGACAAGATGGTGGGCACTCGAGTAACAACCTCGAGGCGTATATATCCATTTACGAAAAAATTATGGGTTCTGTATAACGTGTATGTACAAAATGAAACTTAATGTACGCATAAATAATGGGATATGTTTCAATTAACTCCCATGGTAATAATAAAACAATAAACATAACTTAAAAATTGCATGATAACTATGGACTTTTGTCATGTATACATACTTTTAAACTGCGCATTTCGAGAGTTGTGTGTGAACCTCATTTGGTTGGTGCGTGGTTTCACGCCGCACAATTTTAGATTTAGAATTTAAATCAATAATAAAACGATAAACAGTACTTAAAAATTATGTGATAACTATGGATTTTTCTCATGTATATAACCTTTTACACTGCGCGTTTCTATAGTTGTATTTGTAGCTCATTGGGTTATGCCCTGCCCTCAGAGCTCAGGGGTAGGGTGGCCGACTTGTAGTCGGAGGGTCGCGGGCTCGCGCCCCAGTGCCTCCGACATGGCAGATCCTCACCTCGATTGTCGCACTGGGAATTCATCAACAAGTTGGTCTCACTAGAGCTTCGTCAACATCAAAAATGTCACAACAATGTAAAATGAAGATTTTTTAAAAAAAAAGGAAAAAATAGGTTGGTGCATGGTTTCGCACCACACAATTTTATATTTTATTTATAGTTTAAATCTCCGTCGTATAATTTTAATTATTTTAGTTATTTCATGTGATACAGTATTACGGTTTATAATTTAAGTTTTTGCCAGAAAGCATGTCTATTTAGAACATCTTTGTCTAAAATAAATAATATAAATAAATAATACAATAATACTGAGCTACACGAACAACCTACAAACGAGCAGTGTAAAAGCTTAATTTGATGGGATGAGTGATGGTAACCCGCACACACACAAAAGCTTTATTATTAGTATTTTGATATTTTTGCCTTATTTTAGTCTCCTAACCGTATACGTTTGTTTAATTATGGAAAGCACAAGATTGATTATTATGCCTGTTACAGATAAATATTTAGATAATTTAATAATAATGTTTTAATTAGTAACATAAATATATATTGTACATAAATGTGAAAAAAAAAGTAATTTGTTTTTAAATAGGCAGTGTCACTACTAATATCATTTCCCATACATTAATAGTCCAGTACTCATAACTCAGAAACTTAAATAAATGCAATTTCCAGGGGGGGAAATTATCTTCGTACTTTTTGGATGTACCACAAAGCACCTAATTATAATATATGATTGCATTTGTACCTCTACCAAGTGTGGAATGTCTACCATTTGAGAGTTTTTTTTACTGCCATTTACAATATTCTGGTAGCACTTTAGGTAACGTTTGGGTGTGAACTAATAGATTCTTTCTTCTCTTCTAATACAGAAACATTTATACCTTCTGCCCTAGCCATGGGTATAACAGAAGGTATCAGTAATTGTATATTGTGTAGGGATGGCTTAAGAGATTTTTATTTTTCTGTTTAGTGGGCCTCTCTACCCCCCTGCGAATTCCTGCGGCATTCTATTTCACACGACAACTAACAGGTACTCAGTTGTGTGCTTTAACCAAGAAGGTTATTGCGGAGGTATAGGATACAGGTCTCAAAATTTTGTGGAATGTTACAGATAACTCGTCTGTCAATGTAAACATCATGAAGGAATAGTGCCATTAGCAAATAATCACTGAAATACCACACCATATTGACAAGGACAGAGTTATCATCTTAAGCTTTAATTCAAGTCATCTGTTGAAGAATATTCGTTCTCAATTTCTTGACGACATTTTCAAAATGGGAAAATTATATAAGTATATGCCTTAAGAAACTTTATGATGCACAATAACATTCTGAAGTGAAACCTGTTCGTTCTCTGAATAGAAAAGTTATTTATCATTCAAACATCGAAAAAATGAATGTGAAAAGAACCAAAAATCTGTTTTCATTACCTGCCATGGCTGCATTAAAAAAACCTACCTACAGTAGGCTCTGAAATAATTCAAGATAAAAATTGAATTTTTGGAAAACCTCAGGAAATGGCATGATATACATGATGTTTGTAATACAAAGCAGGCATATTTGTCCAGGGATACTGACAAAAGAGTATTCACCACATCTCATGAAAATAGGCTTTCTTGGTTGATAGATGGATTTTGGCTATAGATGCCAAATATTCAGAAATCAACTAGCAAACAGAACAAAATAAGTAAAGAAACTTATGATTGTGATGGTGTCGAGTGTAAAAGACAGGGTCAACTGGGTCTTAGGAAGCGGTAATGATTCGTCACATGCTTGGACAAGCCATTTGACAGTATGCCATGGTGGGTAGAGGAGTCAGTTTATTTATGGTGATATCAGGTTTCAGGGAAATCTCAGGAATTGTGGATATATTTACCCAGGTACCAGGCATCACCAAGGTGGCATCCTTCCAAAGTGTTGTTACTCCTCGTAGAATTCTGATAAGAATAATAAATTTGGTTGACATGTTAAGAATTCAAACACTGCAGCTACATGGTTGGCGCGGATGTCCCACATGACGTCAAAAGTCCCAATATTTGGGAACAAATATTAACATGAAGTATCAATTTGGATGAAAATGAGACAGGAATGACCTCACGTCACGTAAAACACTGAAAACTGTACTATAACAGTTTTCCTAAAGAAAGTTAAAATATTATATTTAGCACTATTTTGTTGTCATACCACTTTGCCTTATACTTGACCCTTAACCTATAAACAGACATTTTTACAGAGTATGTGTCCATACTGCATATTTCTCTTCACATCCATTTATGAAACAATCATAGGTTTCAACCTTCGCTTTAATTAACATTATATTTAACAAAACTCTCGAAATTAAATATGTATTGTTTTGCCATGGTTTCCTTAATGTAACGGACAGTCTGTGGACGTGCTAGTGGGACATGGCCTCTATGATTCAATCAGCCAGCAATTTTGGTTATTATAACACAGGATAAAAGACTCTTAAAAATAAAATAAACAAAGTACAAAATAAAATATCCAAAGACCTTATTCTCATGTGGGAATATTAAATTTAGGCAACCTTGTGTTGTATGGTGCACGCTAGCGAACAAAAGAAAAAGTGTTACTGCTTTGTTTACAAACATGTAACTGTCATCACAACACAATAGGAGCAATATTATACCTCATATCTAATCTCGTGTTCACAATATGTATACGTGGCACTTCCATTCATATACTACATTGGAGTTCTTTAATAAGCACACATTAAAATACAAATATTATATTCGAACACTGCACTATGAAAACATAAACAAACAAACGTGGTCGCGAGGATGCTTTGACACACACTTGACAGATGCACTGCTGTTCAAACATATTATTTTAAAAAGGCTCTTCAAAGATAAACACAATATTATTATGCTACAATGATGCACTTCTCTCGTTTGTATGGGACACAGGCTGGTGCACTGGTGCCTTATGTGTCGTGCAATCCTTTGGCAGTTGTGCTGTTGACAGGAAGCAACGGGCTAGTGGTGGCACGTTCACGTCAAACACCCCCAGCTTCGGAGACTTTTCGCTCACTGGCTGCTACATAGTCAACAGCAGCTTATCGGTGGCTTCAAGTTCCCATGAGGTCGGAGGTCGCAACTGCCATGTTGTTGTTGTGTTGGATGTGGGTGTGGTCGCCATATTAGATCAGGCAGTAGCGCCGTGCTGTCTGCAGTGGTTGCAAGCGAATGCCCGCAGGTCACGCATGTGGTGCACCGGGCACGATGAGCACATGTCGAGCAGTGTTGTGGTGAGGAAAGCTCATCCGCTCCCGTCTCGTCGCTACTGCTCTCCTCACAGAATATCGGCATCCCAGTGGCATCGTAATGCTACCAGAGAGGACCCTCGCCTGGCGATCCTGGCCATCCTCAGGTGTCCCCCCTTCCTGTTTCCCTGTCTGTGACGTCACTGTACTCAGGCATATGGATGACAACATAGTTTTGAGATGAATGAGGCATGAACTTGTCTTCCGCTGGAGCTCTTGAGAGTGCAGTAGTGTAGAGCGTCGTGGCATCGGGCATATTCGGCGTGGCAATGTCATTGCTTTCTGAATAATTTGCATCAGTGAGCGACTCGGGCAATGTCATGTTTGCCACATAATTTCCTGTTGCAGACTGTTGGATGCCGGGAATTGCGGCATCATCCCTCACGTGACACAAGGCATCGTGGTGAAATTTTGTTCTGTAGGGTTTCGCATGTATAATGTATAGACACTGTGTGATGTGTTACACACCATTTTGTGCACAGGTTTCTCCACACATATCCTGTAAATTGCATGCCATTATCGCTTATTTACATACATGGGAAACCCAGGAGGGTAAAGAAATGAACCTTTTACCGGTGGACGTCCATGGATAGGGTCCCATAAAATCGATTTCCATTGTTTCAAACAGTTCTTGGGATTTATGGGCCTGCTGTTGTAGGAGCCCATCCTGCCGTCTGCTTTTGTAATAGTTACACTTTACGCATATGTGTATAAACACACTTGTGTGCACGGCAATGCTGGGCCAGTGAAAATATTTAATACTATTTCTCTGGGTTTGGTTTACATCCGGACGTCCTGCCAGTTCACGATCATATGCGCAGTGGAGAACTGCGTCGAGCGCGATGGGTGGAATGTACGCACACCACATATCACTGTTTACATTTGCACGTGATTCCAAACAGTCCTTGACAGCACATGTTTTTTCCATCACTCGTTTCGGACACTTTCGTCACCACTTGCATGCATTTGGGCATTTGTTTTGCTCGTTTATTACCTGTTCCCTGAGTGCGTCCAGCATGAGGGCGGCTGGCGAAGTCGTGATGTATAAGCAGCGTACTGGGTATGTGACAGAGGTCTCATGCATGGGGGGGTGGGGATGTCTTACCACTCCTCGCCTTGCATTCAAATGTTTCTCCTGGCGAGCATGACAGGTGTTCAGCAAGCTGATTGTCTTCGACTGCCAATTGCTGCACCTCTAAGTCAAAGGATTGAAGAGACAGACTCCAGCAAGCAAGCTTGCTGCCGCCTTCCTGGGTGTTGTGGAGCTACAGCAAACAGCAATTGTCGGTTCGGAGAGGGAAACGCTGATATTCAAGCAGCTGGCAGTACTTTTTGAGAGTCCAAACAATGGCGAGACACTCGCACTCGTTCACATTGTATCTGCGCTCCACAGCTCCGAATTTGGTGCTCACAAAATCGATAATTCGCTGTGTTCTATAATCTGCCATTTGGAACAGCACTGCCCCCAGTCCTTATTCACTCGTCTCCGTCTGTATGTAAATGTGTCTTTCCGGGTTGTAGCGGACAAGCACAGGGCACTCCCGAAAACTGCATTTTAGCTCTACAGAACTGTTCTGTTGTTTCGCAGTCCACCAGAACCGAACGTTTGAGGACATCAGTTCAGTGAGAGGGGCGATGAGTGGCGAATTCCGGCACATACTCGCGTAAGAAGTTTGCGAACTGAAAAAACTTGCGGAACTGTTTGCGTGTTGTCGGTGGAGTGTAGACTTCAATCAGCTTAATTTGTTTGGCTGTGGGGCAGCTTCTAGGCTCGTCGACGATGTGACCGAGGAACTGAATGCTAGCTTTTCCCAAGTGACACTTTTTGTTGGCACAGAAGAGCTTGTTGATTCCAAGGCATTTTAGGACGAATGATAAATGACATATGTGGTCATCCCAGGACTCGGACCAGTTGATGCAATCATCCAAGAGGGCCAAAATAAATTCGCCAATGTAGCTGTACAGGATAGGTATCATCATGGCCTGGAAAGTGGAAGTAGCACACTTCAGACCAAATTGCATGGCGCAGAATTGGCAGTTCCTTCCTTTTGGTACTGTAAAAGCGGTTTTTGAAGATCTAAAGGTCGGACTAGTGTTTGCCAATACTCACTTTTAAGGTGAATTGTGGCTATTACCTTTATGCGGTCCAAGCTGTTCAGGGCATCCCCCGTGTTGATGTATGGGAGCAAAGCACTTTCAGTGATGAGGTTAAGGCATCTGAAGTCAATGCAGAATCGCCAAAAACCATCCTTTCACAGGACTAGTGTTATGACAGCATTGTAGTGACTTTCTGATGGCTCCATCATGCTCTCCTGTAGCTTCTCATCGAATTGGTGGCGAATAATTTTTCGTAGGTGATGGTAATACCATCTTGGAGAATCAAATACAGGTTTGTTAGTGGTTAGCGGAATACAGTGTTTGGATATAGTCGTTCTGTGCAACAGATCGACCTCAGTAAAAAAAGTCTCATCGCTCGTTCAGTAGGTGTTGCATTACCTTACGGAATTCAGGGGGCACCGAGTGGTCCAGCACGTCGGGCAGTACTGGGGAAGCTTACCCAGTTGTTCGCAGATCAAGATTGTATATGGTTCTCTGTTCCTTCGTCCCAAACTGGATACATCGGGCTGTAGGCTCGGCTACGGTGTGTTGCTCAGTCAACCAGGGCACACCAAGAATGACGTCTTCCCTCAAGTAATTCTACACGAAGGCCATTGTCATAGTCTCAATGTCCCAGATTTCTACTGCAATTGTTACTTCTCCCGCGATGTTTACTGTCTACTGCTGTTTATCCACTTTAATCACTTGTTGAACGGGTTGTATGTCCCTGGTATTGATGATGTTAGGTCTAACAAAGTTGTGGGAGGCTGCTGTATCGATAAGTGCTTGACACAGACGGTGGTTTACAATAACTGATATCCTGGTAAAACTGTTTTGAGGGCCAATGGTTTGCTTGAGTAGCATTTATTGCGGAGATTGTTCTGAGACACTTGCCGTAACCCTGGGGCAAACGGCATCGGATCGCTTCAACCCGCTCTTTAGTTTCCAGAGTAGTGGTTGCTTTGTTCTTGTGGTTGGAAATCTACCTACATCGGACATCTGTTGTTCCAGTGCGGGCCCCCACACCATATACATCGCCTCGGCGGTTGGTTGCTGTCACTCCATGGGTGGTAAGCATTGTGGCCTGTTGTATTATGTGGAGCAGTTGTTGTGCAGGAAGCATCTTTATTGCGGTTTCTTTCAGGTGTAGTTGTCGCGGCATCTTCAGTCTTCTGCTCCTTCCCGGTTTCCAATTCACAGCAAGGTTGAACTAGAACATGTTCGCAGGGCGGTTTGACAGTGAAGCTGGCATCCAACAGTAACAACATTTGAATAAAGCCATGTTCAGTCATGTGGATGACAGTAACAAGCACTGCGTGGTACTCAGCATGAGCAGTACTGGCAATTACTTCAAGTGTGTCTTTCTGAGAGAGTTTCGGATGGTAGGTGTGGACCAAGCTGATCTTGTGCTTAGCAAAGATGTACAGTGAATCTTCGACATGTTCCTCTAGAATTACGCTGTTATGGACTCATATCAATGTGAACAGGTTCGCAAACCTGCAGAGGAAGGCTTCATGAAATCCTCCCATGTGATGCCATATTGTTTACACTGTGACACCATAACCTGGCATTACCAGAAAATCGTTCACAAATGCTGTTAGGCCAGTCGGTCTGGTCCACTCCATATCTGTGCAGAGGGCTCTCAAAATATTGCATGAATGCCGTAGGGTCTTCTCCTGCCACACCAACATAAACAGGAAGTGTCTTAAATCTGGTGGGCGTGTTACTTGGCTGATTGACTATAATTGGGATTCCGGTCATGTATGGTCCAGGCTTTGTTACAGAAAAAACTGTTGGCAGGTATGCCAGTAATGAGTTCATATGTAGCATCAGCAGGAGTGACGATCCTTAGTACCAGGCTTGTTGTTGCTGTGGTAGTGCAATGGTTGACACAGGTGGTTGTTTATTACTGACAAGTACACTCCTCAGTTGAAAGGCCCACTCTCGTGGCTGGTAAGTTGCACTATTATACTCGATCTGTTCAGTTTTTACATGAACAGGCCATACAAAGCCCATAGGTTGTATACACCATGTCGCTAAACCATCATAACTGTTCGTGTTGACTTTCCCAGATTTTCCAAGTCTCTGATGTGCGGCGGTCAGATCATCTCAAATGCTGGTTTTCTCCAGTAGGCATCACAAGGAAAACGGATCGGGGCTTGGTGCTAGCCGAAATCTCTTCTCATAGAATGACATTGTCCTATCTGCCATCTTTGTCAGTTCACCCAACCTGAGTCATCAATGTGGCATGGTTGACACGATGGAGTCACTGGAGATGTCTTCTCAGCCATTATTTACATTTTTCGCTAGACCACGTGGTCTCACTGCTTGCGGCAGGCACCCCAGCAACACAGCACAGGAGAGGGTGGTTGATATGGTGCATCAAGAAGAGGGGGGTTGGCGGTGATGCTCCCCTCTTCGATGTGCTCCCAATACAGCGGAGGTTGCATGGCAGTCCAAGATGGCCGACTCATGGCTGCTTCCGCACAAAGGTGATTCTGGCGCCAAAACATCACACGTGGAAACTTTCCCCCTTTTCCGATGCAAATCCTTCCTCAATTCTGGCCATGATGATGAAGGCATGTTAGGAAAATCTCGCCAGTAGTGAATTATATGTAACTGATTGGTTCAGCGGAGTAGGGATGTGTGGACACATGAAAACATGTGGACACGCAGACACAGCACAGAAAATTTTAAAGTACGAAAGGCACTGTAAAATTTTGAGCTATTTGGAAAATAGGAATAGCCACAAAGGTGGGCGACAATTTGATGTGGTGGAATTTTCGGAACACTGGGGCTTGGAGGTTATGTTACATGCATAGGATGTTAGGTTAATTTTACTGGGTTTGGGCGCCAGTGCACAGCACAAGATTAACAGGGATCATGAAGGCCGATGGCCCATGTGGCCTCCCTGGGGTCCCAGCATCAATTTCCTGCAGCAACCATTCCTGCTGCGCTGAGACGAAGTTCTGATGTGTTATATTGCTATGCCTTGTCTAGTAGGGATGTAGGCCTCCCCTAAAACACCATTACACATGTATTGTGTTGTTTTGGCCACCCAACACTGTAAAATATTCGTCGTACATTTTTAAGAAAATTATTTATACTGGTTTTGTGGTCAGACCAACCAATAAATAGATCACATGCAGATTTAATTGCTGTAATGATTAATTTTTAACCCTTGTAAGAGGTAGTAACACTTACTTCTCCAATGTAGCAAAGAGAGCTCTGATACTGACAAAAAATGGCGCAAAGCCCACATTATGTATAACATGGAAAATTTACACTCAGCTGTCCGAGCTGTGGGGCGGTGTTGGCTCCGGGGCAAAATAAAAAGAAAATGTTCCAGTAATCTAAGAATTTAAACACTGCAGCTACATGGTTGCTACAGAATTAAAGCCCCAGAGTGGGGGGTCATGTACGACCTACCCCACTGAATATGATGACACTACTACTAAATTCGAGCACGAGAGCCAGCCATCTTGGTGCGGGCCTCCCACGTGATGTCATAAGCCCTTTTATTTGAATACAAATATTAACATGACATATCAATTTGGATAGAAATGAAAAAGAAATGACCAGACACCACGCAAAACACTGAAAATTCTACTATAATCATTCTCCTAAAAAAATAAAAATATTACATTAAACACTGTTTTGTTGGTGTACCATTATGCTTTATACTTGGCTCTTAACCTATAATCGCATATTTTTACACAACGCATATGTTTCTCATACTGGCCATTCATCTCCACTAAAATTTGTGTGACTATAATAGGTTTTATCTTTACTTGAATTATTATAATATATTTAACACAACACTATACAATTAAATACGTATTGTTTTGCAGTAATTTCCTTAATGATTCGAACAAAATCTGTGGACATGCAATTGGGTTGTGGCCTCTGCACCTTGATTCAGTTAGCCAACAATTTGGTTATATTGACACAGGATAAAACACTCTTAAAAATACAATAAACACCGTACAAATAATATCCAACGCCCTTAACGAATATTTGCCGTGCGGGATGTTCAATTTAGGTACCCTTGTGTAGTACGGTGCAAACAAATGCACGAAACAAAATGTGTTATTTCTTTGATTACAAACATGTAACTGTCATCACAACACAATAAAAGCAATATTACCATCTCAAATCTAAATCTAGTGTAGACGATTTGTGTAAACTGCACTTACCTTACGTGTAACACAGTGGAGCTATTTAAAAAAAGCACATTAAAATACAAAAATTACATTGGAACACTGCACTGTCAAAATGCAAACAAACATACATGATCACAAGGCCACTAAGGCGCACACTTGACAGATGTACTGTTACACAAACATATTGTTTTAAAAAGGTCCTTCAAAGATAAGCACAATATTATTACACTTCACTGATGCACTTCACATGTTTGCACGGGACACAGGCTGGTGCGTTGGTACATTCATTACATGTCTTTTGATGCTTCGGAAGTTGTGCTGTCGGTGGAACAAACGGGCTAGTGCAGTCTGGTTCACGTTAAGCCTATTGCAGATTAAATTGTTGGTTCACAAACATTGATGTGCCGCTCTGGCGCGAAACACGAGACACACCATGCATGCAACCTACTCCTCTGGATGCTGAGCTATAACTAATGTAGATGACATTATGCGCTGACTGGTTTAGAGCACCGTCTAGTCACTTGGAACTACACTACACTTAACCTGCCATGCTTGCTGCACACTAAAAAACATAAATAATACCTCCTACACAATATGCTTAAGAATACACAAGAGCGAACAAGGTGAGTGAGATATGTATGGTAGTGAGATGAATAAAACACAAAATAACAGAAGATATACTACACTATTTTTAATAGTGTAGTAATTGTAGCTTTATTGAACTTCTGTCCAAGTCTTCTGGCTGTATATTAATTGGAGTGTGACTTAAAGCCTTAACTTGCCTTTAGAAAATAAAAGTATATCGGGAAGGTTTAGATCCCTGCGTGACATGCAGCTTGTAGCCTCTGTGGCCATACACTGCATTGAATGGCAATGTAGCACTTACTCGATGCTGCACTACCTGTGTGACATCTCACAGACCCATGGTAACTCGCTGCACAGGTAGAATGTAGACGAACACCGTGCTGTGGAGTACTGAGTTTTGGGCAAACGGTCCTAGAGGGGAATGTGGCAAGCATCAATGCTCTAGTTGTAACAACTCTGTCAACTGTGAGATGTATACAGAATTTAATATCAGTTGACTTTCATTTTATCTTCAGCTGAATTCTGAACAGTGGTGATATCGAGCGTCTTTTCATTAATTTAAGAAGAAAAGGTGATTTCATTGCAAAATATTGAAATCTGGCTTAATACACCCATCAGATTCATCAAATGCAGAAAGACAAACTTTGAGCACACTAGACACAGTTACACCTAAAGGAGAGAGAGGGTGTTTTATCGAGCAATTCCAAGAGAAGCTTTTGGAATCCTTAATGAACTAATAGAAGGTAAGTTAATTTACATTCACTTGTGGTTTATTTATGGGTTTTTTTTTAAGGGCATCATGCTGAATTTTTAAGACTTTCTTTTGTGCTTTACAGAGATTACACTAATTTTGAAGATTACGTCACTGGCAATGATTGCTGTAGATTTAGGCAGTGTCACAATTGGCCAGAGAGCGCTCTCCAATGCTCTCGCTCTTACGAAGACGTCATTGTGAAGTCAGAGAGAACGCTCCCTGGTTGTCTCAATTCGTCTGAGAGAGCATGAAAGAGCGAGAGCACAGAGAGAGCGAAGTAGTATACTCCCTGTCGCTCAATGGCAGGTGCCATATTTGTTTACATTAATTCCGTGTTTAAATAATATTATAGTAGCTGTCTAGGGCAAAACCATATTACATTTTAACTGTAAGTGAATAATTTCAACTGTTTTAAATAGAGAAATGACATGTGCAGCATGTATTTATAAATATATAAATACGCATTTATGACTACGTCTAGTTTTTTACACTTTTCTGTAACAAGACGGTAAAATATAATTAGGAAATAATAGTATCTTATGCGCTAATGATTATTCTGGTAGTGCTATTATTATTTCTTAATTATCTTAAACACACATAAATAACTTACAATAGTGACGTGGATGGTGTCCCCTGCCCTAAGCCTGTTCACCATGCCATAATCTGACAGCCACCACAATCATCTCTGTACCACGTGTAAGCATTGCAGACGATGCCACCATCCTGTTGGTTGCACGAGTACTTAATGTGCAGTGTGGGTTAGTGAAAGTGTTTATGCTTTATTTTAAGAGTAAAATTAAATTCAGTGAGTCCATCGAACATGTCTATAGCCCGTGCGATATGATGCTCGCGTTATTGTTTTGATTCTGCAGTGTATATGCTATCATTTAGAATTGTTGTGTACAAGTGTAATTGCCACACCATGTGTTGTCTTTATTATATTTCGCCTTGTAACCTTGCCTACACGTAAATACAGACACATAAAGTCTCTCTCTCTATATATATATTAAATATATGTATTTAATATATGTTTATTTATTTTAAGGTGTTATATGTTGTGTTGTTAATAATATTTGTATTTTATTCAATATTATTATATGTCACGTGCCTTAATGCTATATGCGCTCCGCACACTATATTTTGGAAATGATAAGGGACACATGCAAAGTTTAAACAAACTATATCAATTAGTGCCAATATTATTACAAATTATTGATATATGAATTACGAGATAAATACAACACAATAATAATAAAATACAAACATAACCTAAACAGACACTGGTCAATGAAGGCACTAATGAATGCTTGGCTAGTGAACCAACAGGTGAACTTGGCGAGTCCGACCATGTGGCTGGAAATTTAAGAAATATATTAAAGTTTATTGTGTATGTTTTAGATTTTAAAACTAGTAATAAGATGTTTTGCCATGAATATTATGTTTACTAAAAATACTAGTTGATGAGGGGAAGAGTCCCGGCATGCAGATACAGTACGAAAGTACCTACACAAAAGTGAGGTTAGAATGCCACCACAATCAGGGTGGTTGAACGTGTTTTTATTTATATAAATTTATATACATAACATTTTTAGTCTTGACAAAAGGGTATATTAATACTTTAATTTCATCAGTATTACAGGTAGCCACTTCGATTCACTTTCATTTTTATATATTTATTAAATCACATTGTGTGATATGTTGGTGGCAGTCAATGAGATATGAGAGAGTCTCACACCCAATGCTTGTTAGTCTGGTACTCATCTTCACATGCCTCGTGGCTCTGGGAAATTCAACATTGTTTTACCAATCATATTTAACGTCTGATGTATAATGTAATTTTACTGGCACCGCTTCTCATCTTGCTTATCCAGAGTCTGCTCCACGTCACAAACCGGTCTTATTGTACACGACCAGGATGATTATTGCACCATTTTACTGTTTCAGAGCTTGCCTTGCTATAATAGAAAACATATAATTTCAGCGCTCTGTGTAGATAAATATGGTAAATAGATTACATAACAGAATACAGGCATGTTTATTTAATTCAGCGGCATCTCAAATTCTTTCTGCAACTTTTAACCATAAAGAAACCTCGTGAACAATTATTACATTAGGAGGCCTGAACAGCCTTAAGAGTGTGTCTTGGCATCTGGAGGTAGGCCAACAGCCCCCACTAGACGAGTCATCACTGGATATAGTACTATGGAGATCGTCGCAGCATTGGGAGTTAGCATGGTAAACACTTGGTTGCCACAGCCTTTTTACAGGCGGAGGGACTACAAGGGAGGTGACTTGGGCCATCAGCTATTATGACCCACAACTTCTTCTCGTGCTTGCTTGCACTGGTGACCATTCCTGAATTTTTACTGAAAACCTACATTTTTCCTGTAACTTTCCCCTGGAGTAAGAGTCCTCACCCACAAATAACTTGCCCTTCCATGTGGTGTGCATGTTCCGCCAAGTTTATCATGGCTTCAGCAGACAAGCATGTGTATGTTTGCCTGTCCTTTCAGTGTATTTCCATGTATTTAAGTGTCTTTCCTTTTTCTTATTCATTGTCTATGTATTGTACACCATGTAAAACCAAATGTGCCCACATTATTCCTGTCCTTTTGAGCTCTGGTTCGCTGTTTTCTGCTACTGGTGGCAATCTCTAACGTACTAATCCAAGTTGCGGCCATAACTTCCAGAAGGAACAACGGAAAAACCATCACAAAACCCACCACGCACCACTTCGTGCAAAAATTGCAGTATTCCCGCAGGACAACGCAAGTCAAACATATTGGGACATGGCTTTACCAGTGACGTCATATGACATCTGCCATCTTGGCAACGGCCGAGGGGAAGTGCACCACCTTCTAACCCCCTCCTTCCGTGCAGCATCGGCCAGCAGTAAACACACCTTCTGGGCTGTGTCGTGCTATGTGTTGCCATGGGCCAAACGACCATGTGGTCGGGTGAAGAGGATTAAGTACACGTGACTACTGCGCTGGATTTGTAGTGTGCAGTGCTGATCAGAACAGCTGTGTCCCGAAACACAAAAAATGGGCTTTTTATTTCATGTACAGACTGCGACTTGTTCACAGTGCTGCAAGTTAAAATGTATGGGCAACCTTTCGGGATACACTTCCATCTGCAGTTGTTCATCAGTGCCCACTCTATTAACCCCAGCATTGCTGGAAACGGGATACCTACCTACTGCTGGAAGGACACATGCCCATGGCCGGGAACTTGTGTACATTGGCGACTGTATTTGTACTATTACCATTTGGAGTGCACAATCGCAGAAAATGGGGAAACACTACATATAAACAATAGACATTCTTTGTGCAAAGTAAGTGCAGCTACTGAGAAACCTGCAATTTTCGCAGTGAGTTTTTTCATGTCCACATTTAATTCCACTGCCGCCCTACTTCTTAATCAGCTTGAAGCAGGTGTAGTCACCCATCCATGAAATGGGCATTGCCAGACTCTATTATCTCTGCACCAAGTGACACTCTCTGCTAAACATGTATCTGAGCAACAACCCACAACAACTCTCATCCATACCCACCTTGGAGGAGTTAACACTCTGCCACACTGCTTGCCGGCCCGATCATTACCGGCAGCAGCTGCCATGTCAGTACAGTACACATATCCGAGCAAAAATGAGCCAACTCCAGCAGCGCCACGGAATACTGCAGCAGGCTGCAGGGCACCGACACCATCAACCTGTCCGCCATATCTGTGTAGGTACTGCCTAGTGACAAGGTACCACTGGCTAAGTGGGCGCCGGAACCACACATGCAAGGGTATCAACAAGAAAGACGCAGCGATGCAAAGCAGGGTTGGAAGGTTGAGTGTGATACCCACACTGCCACCTCAAGTGTATGCGGTCACGACCGACCGATCAGTCGAAAACAACACTCGCTCGTTCGAACAATCTCATTGCCATACCACCCGTCATGGTTGAAACCAAAAAAATGCTGTATTGTGTTTGTATGCAGTGAGGATAAAACCTGCCTGGAGGGCCAGTGTACGGCTTACCCGCCAAGAATGCGCAATGGACACAGCGCCCCTTACACTGTCAGAAACGTAAGCATACCTGACACCACAATGGACAACTAACGTGCCGACAGTTAGGCATGTGCTTGATGTGCAATCACTGCTCGCATCCTACATAGTCACAGCATACATGTCCTGCCAGGAAAATAAAGCAGTATTCCAGGCCACCAAGGCCTCGCATTAGTGAATAAACTTTTGACAGTTCAACAAGTGACATTCCATTCCTGGCAAAAACTTATATTTCAACACAATTCACACCTGCTGTTTTGGAGTCGACAGCCCGTGCAATGTAACCATGTGTGTTTGTTTACATTCGGCCCAAGTTCATCGATAGGTTACACAGCAGAGGAGGGGTGGTTAGTCACCCCTACATTCCCTCTTTCTTCTGTGCCTTCACTTCAAATCTTTTCATCACGTTGCAATGGGCGGGAAAACTTCACCCTCCTCCCTCCACCTATACTTCACCATGCCGAATGTAACGATGCCATGTGCGGTGTTCCTGTGCCGCTTAGGCAACAGTGCATCCTTCATTATCATCATTTTATCATTTGTAAATAAAGTGATGGAGTTATACACAGTGCGTCACTTACGAGACACCCGACATCTGAATGTCAACAAGTGTATCCAGTGGGGGAAATGCAGATGAGATACAATTTCTGTTCACTGGACATTTTTGTTTCGGCGGCTCTCCATTATAACAGAAACAAGCCGGGCAGGCCAACTGAAGACGACCTAGCTCACCAGTTGATGGTCCCACCTGCGGACATCTTGACGCTAAGGAAATGAAGACCAATTTGTGGGTGTTGGAGGCAGTTAGGCCACTGCTTCATGTTGGAAGGAGTACGAGCCTTACATGCTCCACCCGAATTTTTGCAGCAGCAGTAGCTTGTAAGGGGTGGAAGAGCTCTAATCCCCCCTCTCCTGCTGTCAACAATTTTGTTTTGTCTGTCGTGTCAAGTGTACAGCCTGCGGTGCGGAGGAGCACAAGCGCTGCTGTTAAAACACGGCCGGCCACGTGGAAACAACAACAGCAGCATCGCCCACTTTTGTCTCAGTAACTCTACAACTTACCTCCGAGAGAGCAGTTGCGCCTGCGACTGCGATGTTACAGTGAAGATAACAGATAACATCGAGTGAACTCCCTCAAATAAGGGAGGTGGGGCGTACGATATGAACCACATCCCCTACTCAAAGCCTGTTCACCATGCTGCCAACTGACAGCTGCCACAATCTTCTCTGTATCATGTGTGGGTGTTGGAGTGAAGCCACCGTCCATTGTGTGAGCTCGAATGTGTACCGTGCAATGCAATTTAGTGCCAAGTTTTTGTCTTATTTTGAGAGAAAATAATAATATGAAATTCAGTGAACGCATCGCACATGTCTATCGCCCGTGCAGTGCGGTGCACGTGCTATTGTTTTGATTCTGCAGTGTTTATGTTTTCATTCAGGGTTGTTGTGCACCAATGTAAGTGTCATGCCATGTGCTGTACTTATTATTGTTCCCCTAATCAAAGCACCAAGACAAAGTATCTCTATATATTTTTAAAGGGTTATATGTTGTGTTAATAATATTTGTATTATATCCAGTGTTTTGGTATGTCATATGCCATAACAGCCTATGTGCTCCATGCACACTCTATTTTGGACACTTGATAATAGGCACATGCAAAGTGTAAACAAACTATATCAAGAGAGTGCCAATATTAATTACAAATTATTGAGATACGAATTATGTGACAAACATGACATATTAATAAACAGACAACCATAACCTAAAAAGACACTGACCGATGCCGGCACCAATGAATGCTTGGCTAGTGAACCAACCCGTGCTCGTGGTGTGTGTGACCCACATGACCAGAAATTTAAGTACTATCATAAAGTTTATTGTGTATTTTTTTAGATTTTAAAACTAGTCATAATATGTTTTGCCATGAAACATAGCTTACTAAAATTACTAGTTGAGGAGGGGAAGAGTCCTGGCATGCACATACAGTATGAAAATACCTACACAAATGTGAGGTTAGATTGCCACCACACTCAGAAGGGTTGAATGTGTTTTTATTTTTATAACTTTTAATACATAACATTTTTAGTTTTGATAAAAGGGTGTGTTGATACTTTCATCTCATTAGCCTTATGGCTAGCCACTTCAATTAATTTTCATTTTTGTATATTTAATAAATCACATCACGTGATATTTTGGCGGCTGTTCAGCCAATGAGAGGGCCTCATACCCAATGGTAATTAGTCTGGTACTCATCTTCACGTGAGGTGGCCATCATGCCGTGGGGCTCTGGGTAATTCAACTTTGTTTTACCAATCATATTTAATTTCTGATGTATAATGTAATTTTACTGGAACCGTTTTTCATCTTGCTCACCCGGAGCCAGTGCCACCTCGCAACCTGGTCCTATTGTACACGATCGGAACTTTAATTGCACCATAAATTCATGATGGCCTATGGCCATTTTTACTGTCTGAGAGCTTGCCTTGCTATAACAGCGACCATGTAATTTTAGTGATCTGTGTAGAGGAACTATGGTAAACAAATTACGTGATGGAATACCTGCATTTTTTTTAAATTCAGCCACATCTTGGCTTCTTACTGCAACTTTTACCCTTAAAGAAACCCCATGAGTAATTATTGCATTGGGAGGCCTGACTATCCCACTTAAGAGTGTGTATTGCCATCATGGAGGATGCCAACAGCCCCCACTAGACAAGGTATCACTTGATATAGTACTACAGAGATCATCTCATTATTGGGTGTAAGCATTGTAACCACTTGGTTGCCCCTACATTTCTACAGGTGGAGCGACTACCAGGAATGCCACATAGGCCGTCGGCCATCGCAACCCCCATCTTGTTCTTGTGCTCACTAGCACTGGTGCCCATTCCTGAATTTTTACTGAAAACCTACATTTTTTCTGTAACTTTCCCCTGGAGTCTGAGTCACACCACCCGCAATAGCTATGATGACGATTTTAGCTTATCGTTATTTCCCACTTTTTTACATAAGCTGTTTGACTGGGGTCAGAGAGAAATAATAGAGTGGTTTTCTCAATTCCCAGAGCGAGAGCACGACAGACCGTGAAGCAGTGCTCTTTCCAGGTTGTGTGAAAGAGTGCTCTCTGGAGAGAGTATTCTTTAAATTGAGACACTCTCTTAGTAAGGGTTGCAAAAGAAAATATCAGTCGCGCATTTTGCATGGACCAAATCTTTGCTTCTAATTGGGAAACTACATTGTTGTAATTAATAAGAGAAACCAGGCAGAGAAGTTCTTTGCTACCCCCCTCCCACCCCTCGGCACCCAAGCCAAAAGAATATTTAAGTTTTCCGCAGAAAAATATTGAATTTATATGCACTTTCTTGAATAATTTAGGGCACGAACAGTAAGTGATAAGCTAATATGTTTATTGTGCCTAAATTCATGGAATATTTCATGTGTTACCAGTATGATCAGAAAAACTACTCTAAGAGGGCCGATTAAATACACATTTCTATGGGCGCAAAGCAAAATTTGCACTTGCGTAACACCAACATGGAATTAAATATAAAGAATAGAGGTGCAAATGTTGCGCAGTTACACTTGCACTTGCACTTGTAATTGCACTTGTTCCGAAGTATTTAACTCGAAATAAGTGCAATTACTGTCCTGTGCATGCGCAATCAACACATTTAGCTAACGAGCAAAATGGCTATCATTTAGTAATTGTCAAAAATTATGTTTAGATGATTTGTTGTCTTGGCAAAATGTGTAGATTACTAAATTAGAGTGACATTACATCAAATTAAAGTGGGTCGAATGGAGAAAGGATGTTTTATTAGGGTGCTTCTGGCTTAACTTTTCACATAAGATAAAACACTTTCATTTCCTTAAAAACAGCCCCAAAATAAACTTTTATTGAAATGCTTCAAATGTTTTGCTTCACATTTTGGAGGGGTTTTTATTATGGATCACAAAAAAATTTTGTTTCATTAATAGTCAAAGGGTGTGTCCTCGATGGGTGATAAAAATGCTTATGGCACGACATGCATCACAAGTATTGGTAGAAGTCTGCGAATGTAACATAAACCACAAACACAACATACATAAACATAAATATTCAACTTGAGCACTGCGCCAATTGCATTTGCAGATAAAATATCAGGCATCTGGAAATACGCAATGAACTGAAAAAAAATCATGAAAAATTGAATTCTATATAAACACATGATCACACCCCTAAAACCATTTGTCCGGCTGTAGCATGCAGTGCCACCATTGTGGAGCTCCACTCTCTGTGCAGTATAGAGTGTGCGCCTAGTCGCTGGAGCGAACATGAGCATAACAGAACAGGACTCGCCGGTGCAGAGCAGCTGGTAGTTGCCATGGTGACCAGAAACGCCGTGGAGTAGGGCAAATTAGGCCTACTATTTTTGAATTGAAAGTCCAAGGCCTAACAAAGACATTATGTGTTGTTATGATTAAGGGATTTATTGCATGTTTTGTTTTATTAATGTGCTAATTGTTTGCAGTGCAGTGTTAATGGATCATTATTTATTCCATCATTCACCGAGTGTTCTGTCCATTCCATTCACAAGGGTTTTGTATTGTGTGGTTATTTTTAGGATTGTTAATTGTTTATTTGATTATTAGCATGTTATGAGGGCAGGAAATGCAAGTCTTGAGAGAAAGTAGTGCCGTTTCAGCATGTGGGTTAGCTGAGGTGAGCCCGCACATCGAGCAGGAAGCCAGTCAGCACGTAGCAGCCAATGGAGGTGAAGTGCACGTCGTGAGCTACAGAATTTTTCTATGCGCACCGGGCAGCCTTCAATATTTGCATCTGGAGATTAACTACAGTAGACTCTAACATAATCTCAGAGCCTTCTTTTAACCTTCAGTCACCTGGTAAGCCACCTCCTCTCCCTGCGGGAATAGCATTGCGTCGGGGAGCTGAAGTTTTCACATAACCATTGTTTGTTGCAATACATTTTATTAGTTTCACCGCATGTCCGGTCAGAATAGCCACTAGTGTTTTGTGTAAAGTGATCCCCAATAAGAAAGGGATAATTAAAAATATTAAACATGTTTGTGAAGTAAACGGTACATACTTTATTTACAGTCATATCATGCATGTCGGGTAAAGGCTCTTACAATACCCACTCACTAAGTTTATGTAAGTCTTTTTATCTGCAAGTGTTCATGTGAATTGTTTTTTTAACTGTATAGGCGTGTGGGAGGCCCTGACAATCCACATACATGAGTGTTAATGGCTAGGTATTTTTCCCTTCAAGATCAACAATGATATCTAGTCAACCAACGGGCTACCATTTAGCAAACACCACTAATCTGGAGCAGTAATCAATGGGGCAGAGGTCAACAACATCGTCGGCGAGGAGATTGGTCCGGGCGTACAAACCTGCAACCTCGAGGTTAAGAAATACCACAGCTACATTGACGGTGTCTGGCACCAACAGGGCTAAATCACATCGTCGACCTCAACTTCACCACCCCTGAAACCTCATTTAACCCTTTACCATCCCACCACAAGGCATCAGATGGCTGGCCCAAGTGGCGCCATTCTCCTACCACCATTATTTCCTACCTCAGTATCAAATTGATTGACGTTAGATGGCGCCTCTCTGTGTGGACAAACTTCTCACCTAAAAAATTTTCTGCCAAAACATTTTCCTAAATATTTCCAAAATTTCCCAAGTTTTTCCTGGATATCAATTTTTCCCACCTTTTCCTACCTGCAACGGCATAAGGACGACAGAAATGCATAAAGGTCAATGACAGCATTAGGATGTCCATGGACTGCTGCATAGACACTTGGAAAGCTTGTCAAAAATCAACAGACGACGCCACACCATAAGCCACGCCACGCCGCTTGATGGGAAGAACAGAGGGGAACGGCCAGAAGGAGAAGTAATAGGTTGGAAGGTACCCCCCCCCCCCCATTCTCTCTGCACTCTTCGCCATCGACAGCCAGCTGACCCGCTCGCACACACAGCATACCAGCTGGGTGTCGGGTCAAAAACCCTGCATGGGGTAAGCAAACCAGCTGTTCCACGAGATGGAAAGGTGATCCCTCTTCCTCAACCCAGCTCGACCATGTCGGTTTGTCCGTGTCTCACACACATGAGGCTTTGCTTGCACCCTATGGTAAATCATGGACCACCAAACATTGAAATTAAGAACTATTTCCAATGTCCTGCAAGACCATCACTACGAATACCCATATCAGTGATGTTTGCGAGTGGGAAAAATATAGTAGCAGTG
The DNA here is from genome assembly GCA_029891345.1 of Dryococelus australis. NCBI lineage: Eukaryota > Metazoa > Arthropoda > Insecta > Phasmatodea > Phasmatidae > Dryococelus > Dryococelus australis. The sequence continues at coordinate 230,267,546 of CM056994.1, read as the reverse complement.
AAGCGATGCAGAACAGTCTAAATTTTTCAAATTTCCCAACACAAGTAAAACATGAAAGTGAACATTTTCCAAATTATGCATTTCCATAGTGGTAGGAAAATGTGTTGCCAAAAGAGTCCCACCCACTTGCGTTCCATGTATTTAATTGCACCCGTGGTTATGTGTGCAAGTGCTGTGGAGTTTTATTTGTGTTACGTTGCGACATGCAAATGTTAGGTACTTATATTTAAACGACCTCCAGTAATGTAATCATTTCTAGGTTTCTGAAACCTATTTTGGACAACGAAGCGCGATTAGTGACTGACTTTACTTATAAGCCATCAAGAATACACACGATAATATTAACCTCTTAATGCCCAAAGTAAGACAAATTCGCCCAAAAAATTTTCTCAGAAAATATTATTCAGGAATTGTTTATGAAACACAGTCTACCTCCATAGGATCTATAATTCATTTTTAATAAAAATCTTGCTTTGTGGCACATGTGGCACAGTATGCAGCAAAGATAACCAACCACAAATCTGTATAAAAGACTTACAGCATAGACAAATGGTTTATTTTCATCTTTTTTTACATAGACAATAATTTTTTAACCTTAATATTGCTGTATCTCATAAATCTGCTATTAAAAGTAGCTAAGGTTTATAATTTTGTACAATGAAATAAAATTACTTTTACAATTACAAATGGAATTCAACAAAACTATTTGTATTTTTGTTAAGGCATAAATGGAATCCACATATCTCACATTTGATAAAAGACTTGAACATGCACATAGGATTTTTGCAGCACTGTCGAACTTTATCATAAACTAGCCAATGACCAAAACTGTCTCTTCTGACACATGGTTGCGGGATGGGTTTTGCTGGACCTTTGTCCTTTGACAGCATCCAAGTGCTCGGAGTGCCGTGAGATTTGGTTCATGGAGGGTGGTCCAGGAGTCAGAAAAAAATTTGGCAAAAGTAGAAGGTTGAGGAATGTATATGTCTGGGTGAGGTGAATTGGGTGAGGTATTTTACCCGGGGCACTAGGCACTACCAGTATTAGTGCCATGAGTGGTAGAACAAACTCTTCTCACTGGGCTGTTGCGTTGACGGCCAAAGAAAGCTAGCCTTCCATGCTGCTGCACTCCTCTGCTTGATCTTGATCAACTGTATGCATATTACGTGGTGGATTATTGAGGGCATCCACGCCCCTATGCTACCGAATGGTACGCAATCAACCTTTCTGAGCTCTCAGCATCTACTGTCTTTCCAACATGGTGTACTTGCCAGGCTGCCACCAGTGTGCGTCACGTGGAACTACTTTCTGGCACCATGCACATTCAAGACTATGCTAAACATTGACAAACTTGCAAAAACCTGCTTAAAAATTAAATAACATAACAACAAACATAATACTCTACGAAAATACGAGAGATTAGTTGTAGGTGATGACACGTGAATGAGTACACTTACAAAATGCTTGCAAAACACTTAGAAATGACAATAGGGCTTTAGAAAGATGATTAACTGTACCCTTCCTTGCTCACATGATTGTTCGTAACTACTCTAGGTCTTTTATGCAATGTCTTAGAAATAATAATACATGTGGTACTATTTCCTGGTATCATTGTGCTCCGTGCATGTGGCCGCAGGGTCACTGTCCTCCCATTCGTTGCGGTGTACCTGTAACATACACTTTCACTGTCTGGCACTGTGCTGTCTTGCACTCGTGTCTTGTAGCTCAACGACGTGCTACCATACATGGTAGAGTACACCTCACTACAGATGTTGGTGATGGTCTAAAGCTCACGTCAAATGCCCTCACCCCCTTTTTTTAGACAGTTTGCAGCCGTGATTCTGTTATGGCAGCAGGTACACTGCCTACCGGTCTGCCGCCTGGGGCGCAACTGATAGGGACACCTGGGTGCCTCCCATCCTAGTGCTGGCGACGGCTGTCATAGCTGCTTTCTGTCGGCTGTTCTCTTACCCTTGCCGGCCAGCCAGGTGCGAAACACCCCTGCAGGCCATACACGTTGCCGGCAGACGTCTCCACCTCTGCGACCAACATAGGGTGACTGAGCCAGCCTACTTGTCCCCGCTGGCATCGCTAATCTCTTGCTCCATCCTGCTGTCTAGTTGTGTTTCCTCATGCCCATTGCTCTTCCATTGCATTTCCCCCTTTGTACTTTTGCCGGTGCGACCCGCTCCACTGCTCACTTGCTCTTCCACCGTTTCTCCTTTTATTTGCTGTTTTTCACCCTCTTCCTGGTGCAACTCGACGTCCAGAGCCAGACCCAGCCCATCGAGCTAGTGTTTGCTGAACTGCAGGCACCAGTAGTGGTGCTGGTGCCCGAATGGCCTCGCTTGTAGCTGGTGAGCCATCGAATGTGTTGGGCTGGTCCCTCTATCAAGCCCCTTTGGTCAGCAATATGCCAAGCATCGCCAGGTTTCCAGCACCCTCTCTTGCCATCCCTGCTGCAGGTGCTGCCACATATTCCATGTCTTCCTGCCTTGCCACCTGCTCGGCATCGGTGACGCGGTGTCGAGTGTCGTCGGAGCCAATCTCCTCCTCTCCTGCCTTTTACGTCTCTCCTGTGCTGCGGTTTCTTATTGGCTGTTCTCATGTGCCATTTGTTCCTCGCTCTCTACGGCCACTATTCCTGCACCGTTCTCCGTGCTGTATGGTATCATGTTTCCAGGCCCTGTGGACCATGTTGCGCCCGGAGTCGGCGATACTCCTACCACCGGTGACAGATCTCCTGTGGGAGGTACCGGACGACCATCCTCCTCACTAGCCCTCTCCTAGAGCTTGTGCTGCAAACCGTCGTGGGGTATATGTGGTTCCTGGTGCGTCTTCTCTACCTCCCTCTCCAGCGATGAGGCAGATGTCATCCCTGTGTGTTCGTACTAGTTTTCTCTTTCTCCCCACCTGGACCATGTACGTAGTCGGTCCTACACTTTGCTCGATTAGATGCGGCCTGCTCCATTTGGCTGCTAGGCCCACGCAGTAATGCTGCCTGGTGGTCGACTGCAGGTGAGCTCTCAAATACACACATGTTCCTCCTTGTAAGGTGGGAGGTGGTCTGGTAGTCCATGTGACCCAACTTGCTGCATATCTCCTCTGCTGTTCCTGTTGTTTGTGCTGCCTTTGTCTGTGATTTTTACGTTGCTGGCTGCTTCTCTTGGTGGTGCTAGTTACTGTATTTTTAGGGCAAGTGAGTTCACCTGGCAATGCAAGATTCTTTCCCAATAGCACGTATACAGCAGTCCTTCCTGTGGTGGCATTCACCCTCCAGTGGAGGGTAAATGGCAGCAGGCAAGTGTTCAGCCCAGCTGTTGCGCATTTCAATCACTTGGAGTCGTAACTGCATCTTGAGATGTTGGTTACGATGCTCTGTGGGGTTGGCCCATCCATGATATGCCGCTGTTTCGAGGTGTTGAATTTCCCCCCCCCCCCAAAAAAAACATGACCTACACCATTTGCATAACTCCTGCCATTTGCATCCTAAGAACTGTGTGCCATTATCCATTAAAATCTGCAGTGGGTACCCCTTTCATGCAAAGAACTCATTCTGTAGTGGTTTGATTAAATTTGGCACCTGTACGTTGCTAATGGCATACGCATCTATCCATCTCGAGAAGTTCTCGGTAACTACAGGAATAAATTTTTTTCTTCCTGCGGATCTGTGATAAGGGCCCATCAGATCTCATCTATGGTTTCGAATGGCCGCTTTGGAAACCTTGGTTGCTGATGTTGAACGCCATCTGTGTGGCGCAACTTGAATTGTTGGCATTTTGTGCATTCGTTAACGTACTGCCACTCATCATGTGAGAGGCTAGGCCTGAAAAATTCTCTCTCGCGTTTCGTATGGTTTGGTGCATGCCTGTGTGACCTGCCGTGTTACTTGCATGTGTGTGTGTAAGAATTTTCCTTCGCATTTCCACAGGTACAAATAGTCACAATTTGCTATTGTCTTTTGGTGCGCAAGTCTCTAGCTACAACCTTCCAAAGCTCCATGCTTTTGTTTGCACACCTCTTAATCTGCGCTCGCATAAATGTGCAGTTGCTCTGCACAGTCCCAACCTCCTTGTAAAGTTCACTTACGTTTATTCTGCCCGTATTGCGTCCATTTGATTTAGCTTCGCCTTGCATAGTTGATCCTGCGAATTTGGTGGTAGTATATTGTCCCACTCTGCTTCGTCATACACAACAAAGTCCATGTTTGGTACTCACTACAATGCACCTGCCAACTCATTTTCTCGCGCAAGGATGTGCTCTCCAGCAAAGTCATATGCTTGTAGTAGCAATGCCCACTGGGTGAGTTTGCTACATGCCTCCTTCATACTATTGAGCTAGACCAAGCATCGGTTATCTGGCAGCAAAGTTAATCTTTGTACTCGACATAAGCATGGTACTTTTTGATGGCCCACACTACTGTCAAACATTCCCTTTCATTTATATCGTACCTGTGTTCTGTCGGGCCTAATTTTGCACTCGTGTAATCAATGACACATTTCTCGCCGCTCTCTCGACACTGATATAAGACCGTACCCAGCCCCTCCTGACTGGCCACGGTCTGCAAAAACAATGGTTGTGTAGGATTTTATAGTGCTAATGTTGTACATGCTTTGAACTGTCAGTCATTTCCGAATTTTAAAAAAATCTGAAATAGTCAACGGGTAACATTATCTCTGGCTCTTCATGTACTGGTGTATTCCATACTGTTAAAAACTTTTCACTTTCATGCAGTTGCCCATCACACCATTGAGGTATTTCGATTCTTCTGTTCTTTGGTGTTGGTATGTAATCATCTTCACTTTCAGAGCTTGTGTGGACATTTGGAAATAAATTTTGTGTTATAATCCAATGGAAAATTAAATACACTGTAATGTTGCCAACAAATTTCATGCGTACCTTTAGTAATACGAGTAACCCTACAATTGCCATGTTCAGGAATGTGACTGTAATCTGGGTCATCACTATCATCAATGCAGGTATCTTCAGTGGCTTCTGATGGAATGATGTAACTACTATGAACTCGTCTTTCTCGCTCCATCTGAAACAAAATATAGTAAAATATGAAACCATTTTGTGCGAGCTGCAGTTAAAAAACAAATATAATATTTCCATCACTTGGTAAGCATTTACTAAAAAGTCTTCCATCGCCCATTGTACCATAAGTAGCACATAATATTTATAGCTGCTACTAACAGCTCGATAGGACATGTTGGGCACATACATTATTTCCTCTGTAGCCCATTGTGCCACAAATGGCAAATAACCTACTTTATATGTTTCTGATTCATACATCTCAATTTGACAGATTAGGAACTTACCTTATTTATTGTTTCACAAACATGTAATTAGACTTGGGGCTGGTCTTACCATCTCTTGGCAAGGGTTTTGAGTAATATATTTTCTAGGTAAATGGAAAAATTTGTCTTACTATCTGTATGTACCACTACTAAGCGGGTAAATTGTGATCTACTTTATCTGCATGTTGAAGCTCTGGGCAAGGGTCTTCACTTTAGATAAACATGACGATCCTGCCAATCATTGTTTACATTGGAATTGAAGTTTGTGAGCGAGATTTCTGAGGTTATTAGAGACAATAATAATAAAGAAATAGTTGAAATTATCGACGGTAGTGACAAACAATCGTGATTTTAGAGAAGAAAAATTGAAAGGATTTTGATAGAAAAACACATGTTGAAAAGCCTCAATTTCAAATCTTGTGTAGTGTATAAACAATATATTTTTTATTTACTTGTATCGTAAATACGTGGACTGTAAGGTTAGCTTTGGTGAAAGTGTATGTATTGTTGCATCTGTGCGAATATGAACGTGTACGTATCGTGTTATTAATTTCATTGAAGATAAAACTTACTAAATTGCAATAATGTAAATGTTATTTCATTATGTGCGAAATTAGTAATTCTTAAGAATAGGGGTTTTACTGGGAAAAAAATCTCGAAAGTTGTATAATTCCACTTTACTAATTACACAGAGCACGAATTTACTAGGGGCATCAACATTTGACCAGTAGAAACCCCAAAAACGATAGTGGGGAGGGGCTATGAAGATCAGGAAAATTATGGAGTAAAATGGGTGAAAAATATGTAGATAATGTAATATTTATTCATGAAAATTCATTAAAATTGCAAAATATTGAACCAAACATTAACTAAATAGACAATATTACTAATACAAGCTACCAATACGATTGTGAGGAGAGCTATGAAGATCAGGGAAATAATGGGGTTGAAAAATTCAAAATTAACTTTATAAACATTTATCCCTCAATTTCCCTCCGGCTCATAGCGCTCCCCACTTCAATATTTCTAAATTGTATGGGTAACATTGTCAATTTAGGTAATGTTCAGTATTATTACAAACAGTGCAAAAATATTTTAAATTGCAAAACATGCACATATTGTTTATCAGTGCAAATAGGATACATACAACAATCATTTATGGGGAAACTCCAGGCTTCGCTGGTATGTGATGTTTCATGCCACCACCTGAATAAAATAGCAGGCACCTTGCATCAATGTTTTGGCAATTTGCTTCCCTCCTGGCACTGGGACACTGTGTCGGTGCACAATGTTTGGCCATGCTTGTACAGTATTTTTAAGTGTGACCATATGTCGGGCCATATTATATTTGTTTTTTAACTGCAGCTCGCACAAAATGGTTTCATATTTTACTATATTTTGTTTCAGATGGAGCGAGAAAGACGAGTTCATGGTAGTTACATCATTCCATCAGAAGCCAGTGAAAATACCTGCATTGATGATAGTGATGACCCAGATTACAGTCCCATTCCTGAAAATGGCTATTTGTAGGGTTCCTTGTATTACTGAAGGTAAGCATGAAATTTTTTGGTAACATTACAGTGTATTTATTTTTCCATTGGATTATAACACAAAATTTATTTCCAATGGGCAATTATTGCAATTTAGAAAATTTTAACTTCAATGAAATTAATAACACGATATGTACACGTTGTTCATATTCGCACAGATGCAGCATTACATACACTTTCACCAAAGCTAACCTTACAGTCCACGAATTTACGATACAAGTAAATAAAAAATTATTATTTATACACTACACAAGATTTGAAATTGAGGCTTTTCAACATGTGTTTTTCTATCAACCATATGCTTGAAAATCATTTGTGGGGAAACTCCAAGCATAGTTGATGCATGGTGCTTTGCAATCACAGCCTAAAATAAAACTTCTTGAAGCCTCTTCGAAATTCCGAGTAATTATGATTAGTCATCATTGATGTGCGCTGCACTTACACCAGTTAGGTATGCCCGTGGAAAGACACATTTGACGTTCAGCATGCTGGACAATGGGGGGAATGTGGTGTGGTGTATAGGAAATGCGATTTGTCAGGGTTAAGGGCACCAGCCTGTGGTGCAAGCAATAAGTTATACTTGCTAGAGACTCCTCCTCTCTGGTCGTGATGACCAACGACCGTTGGCCTGCCCCCTGGTCCACATTTTGATAGATGTTACCAGTTGAAATACCTTTCTGCAAACCATAAAATACACTCCAATCACCTCATCTAGTCAGGGATGTCACCCCCCTCCCTTTTTTTCACCTGATGCACCAGCTTACCCCCGAAGGGTTATTTTGGCTACACAATGGCAATTTTTAAAAACACATGGTCAATACAACATTACAAAAAAGGTTAAGTAATCGATAGGTGGTTAATCATAATAAAACATCGGCATCTCACCAGTACGTAGCACTGAAGTTACATTCCGCCGTTTTAGCCAGGTGGGCTCTTACACAGATGACAATGGCTGTAGAGCCTATGAACTTAAAGTGGTAAAGAACTCCTCGGTCACGTAAAAGCCAAACGAGGGTGAGAGACAGCGTACTCTGGGCAAGCAATAAACAAAAGATTATGGTAGACTAATGTTAATTAAGCATAATTACATAATAGTTAATGAACAAAGATAGCTCGGAGCACCGCTGCACATTGATACTCTCACAAGACCTAAGACGCTTCTACTATCTCGTTTGGCGCAGACGCCGCTCACTGGCCGATGCTCCCACCCAAACATCACGTGACACAATCTTACATAAAGTGAAATAAAATGAATGAAACGAAATGGGCTCTACAATGCCGATGAGATGTACATATAAATCAACTCTTAACAGCAAAACGTAAAAGCACATATTCAAAATATATAAATAAATACACACTTTACACCAGACCGCATTGTTGTGGCAGCGTAACATCAACAGTCACATGTACAAATAAACAATAATATCTTTAAGGGTCCATCCCCAGTCAAGTTTATTATGTCCATATGATTTGTGTTCATGGCAAAACATGTGAGTAAAATAAATCTAAATTAATCTGCTAAAAACACTTCAAAAATACTCTTACGATTTTATAGTGGCTATTTGCATTATGTCCATGTGCATTGGTCCACTTTGATGTGTCGTTTTGGAATGTGGTAGGAAAGTCCAGTATTTCAATACTGCGAGTACTGGTAGAATATACTTAAAGAAATAAAATATTAAAGATTGATTTGCAATGCATTAAAAGTTATGTTGATAATTGTTATAAATATTAGAGAAACGTCTACTTGTCACAGTAGCCCTGTCTGTAGCCGCTCGAGTAAATTCACAAAATGGTGCCTCTGCCGCACGAGGTCTCAACAACATAATAATTACGTACACACAGGATTTAACCCAAATACACTAGAATGATTATAATAAAATATAAAGAGACAATTTATCTCGTAATTATGTTCCAGGGTAACATGGGAAAATAAAATACTGACATAACATATGGCACTACATAAACATTGACCCTGAAGAATTTAAACACTAAAAATAAACAAAAGCACTAGACACTCGGCCTGACATATGGACACTGACATTTGTACAAGTACCCGGTTGCATGGTAACCTAACTTTACATATTTGCGCACACTGATGAACGATACCGAACACTAACACTTGTGGCATTGTACGATGATGTCGTACACATACAAAAATTAACACACACTGTACACTCCCTAACAACTGACATAACCCTAATTACATTTTCTACACGCCTGCACTCGACACATAACACACACATGGCATTGGTTCGTCGACTCAGATGCTCCATTGTGATGTTGTGTTGCATTCTTGGTGTCTCTGCTGGCACGACTTGGTGAAAGGCCCGGAGGCCTAGATGCTGTTGACGTCATAATTATATCTAACATACGCAGGTATTATTTTTCCAATTTTCGGAAAAGCCCCTTTTCTTAAGAATTACGGCGAAATTTGCCACTGTTCCATCAAAAAATAGGCTACGCAAAATGCCACATATTCGTACGAATTCCGCCTCACGAAACACGTTGAACTTAAAGACCCCGCATCTTCCTCTTTGTTTCCTTTTCTCCTTTGAATTCAAATTAACAAAACACCAACCTACTTAACATGGCTGTTACAAAAATAAAACAGGTCGGAATACCAACCTAGCTATAATATATTATATCCTACAGACTTTCAGCGTCTGTCATGAGTTAGGAAACACGAGGAACATACTGACAGAAAACAAATAAAGAATAGTTGCCAATAGTTAGGCCTACGTGAAGAACACAGAGAATTCCGTGGAAGGAATTCAATCAGAAAGTAAAAAAAAAAAAAAAGAACTAGTGATGGACACAACAAAACCAGACAAACACAGTGGTCTTGCAAATAAATTATTCCTTTTGCAGATTTCTGCGTGTTTATATGTGTGTTGACAATTATTCCTGTTTGGTTTTATGTGTTCGTATGTTTAATTATAGTTTGTGCAACTTAAACTGTGCTATAACAGCATATATCCAAAAAATGTATTATTTGTCACTACTGCAGACCTTGTTGATAGTCGAAACTGTGAGTAGTGATGTAACTATTGTAAACACTATCATCAGCATGTCAAAATTCTTATAAATGTTTTAAAATTGAGAACCTAGTTCTTCTGCCAAAGTATTCAAATGCCACTTCCAGGAATACATTACTTCTCTATAATTTTCTTTAATTTTATTTTATTTTGTGTGTTTCTGTCTGTAAAACTCGTCTCTTAATTATGTGTGTATACATGTGACAACTACCAGTATGTAATGGTACCTACGAAAGCAATATGTTAGAACAAATATAAAAATAAAAATGCATATGTCCCTACCATTCAGAAACCAGACCTATGATAAGTTGATAAAGAATTGTATTGATTGTTACAATCATTTTCTTTTAAATTCAACTTTGTAATTTACTTTGCCCAAATATAATTGAAGAAATAAGGTGCCTCTACTCATTTCCAAAAGGGAGGTGGGTGGGATGCAAAGGGCATATTGGTAGGTTGCTTTCTTTTGCTTCCACAAAAGTGATCCATGTTTGTTTCCTTGTGAGCTTACACACAGGTTTTCACATTTAGGAATTTTGCTGAATAGTGCTGCTGGCTGGCATGTCTTCTCGAGGTTTTCCTGTTTTTCCCTGCCCTTGCATTTCTGCACTGCTCCATCTACATCATATTGGGCCCTTATTGGCTCTCCAACAACTAGGTTGTTACAAACCACCTATACCGCTCATCTCCTCCCTTCCTAGGGTAATGGGGGCGATGGTGGTGTAGTGGCTAGAGTACTTGCTGTTTCACGAAGCACACTAAATTCAAAGTTTGCATCCATTATTCTTCATCAATATAAAAAATTAGTGACCAATTATTTGCCCTCCCAATTAGTATTTCACAAAACCTTAAAAAAGGGTGAAATAGAATTTAAAGAAAATCATGCGACTTTCAAATTTGCAGATGGTATAGTTACAGGAAAAAGTTGGCTTTATTTAAGTTTTATTAATTTTAACTACCTTTGGAAAAAGATAAAATTTAAATATTTCTCATTTACTGTAAAGATTTGGCCTACCATTTAATACATCAGCAACTAAACACACGAATAAACTTTATTTATTTAACTTTACATCTTGTCGACAGCAGGTTAATTAGAGACTGGTACACCAGAAACACAGTAAAGGAATACATGTCACCCCAAAAAATCGCCTGGAGTGAGTTCGAGAAACTGTGGAAAATGCATATCAGGAAAGCTAGAGTCGTTTGCTCTTTAAAATATTAGAACTGAATTGGTTTAATATTCTTGTGTTGACTTCTTTATTTATGTGTTATCTTGCATTAGTTTACGAGGTAATTTGCCATGAATGCCCGGCTAACAGCAATTTTATTACGAGGAAAACCTAAAAGAAATATTTGGAACATCTTGAATCAGTTGTTCATATTTTTGTTTACCTTCACTCTACAAACTTTCACAGCCTTAGCTACTAATAAATGAAGTCTGACGTGTGTCGCTCCTCATCCTAGGCCATTTCTCACACTGGCCGCTCCCAAGTGCAGCACACATGTGCTCTCGACTATTGATCACCGACAGGTAGTATCAGTGTCATGTGAATGCAGAAGTGGACAAGATTGGGCAAGTGCAGTGCAGTGCAGAAGAGTGTAACGCCACATACGCCTACCAGCCCAGGAGAGCAGGTGGAGAAATACACGAGCATGTGTATTATGTGTATTACACGTGAACACAAATAAAGTGTAATATGACTAGAAACCCGTATGCCCAGTGTTGTTGTTTTGAAGTGTTATTGCATTATTCACAAATTTTTATTTTCACCGCCACCAGTGTTATGTCCACCCAATTTCATCCCAGTCACAAGGTAAACCTGAGATATAATTATTGATTTGTGTTTTGCAGTGTTTAAGATTGTTATCACATGAAACAGTGAATTTTTTTCTCTACGTGTGCAAGTAGATCCCTTCATGGTGCATGGGCTTGCCACCTCCAGCCGTCACGCCCGGCGGGAAGTCAGTCAGCCAGATGCACCCAGAGGGGAGGACCATGTGAAATCGTGCTGGCGGTTTTCCTGCCCAGACGGTATCAATCTTCATTTTCAGCAATAGTTTAATTATATCAAGAACCTTTTTCGTTTTCGCCATCCAGGATACTCCCCCTCGACACCCCAGAAATTGCATCGCCTGAGGAGTTTAAAAGTTTTTATCAGCACACTTAACTTCACGCAAGCCTAGTGCTTTATTTACAGCATAGCTTTCACCACAGGTTTAAAGTGTGTAACTGTGTAAGCTGTTCTCCTGGAGGGAATGTTAGATTCTCCAATAAATAGCATGAACTGGCAAGTACTTTTTATTCTGTTGCCGAAATGCATTTCACAGCATGGGCCTCTTGAAACCCGCAATTTTCTTACACAAGTGTTATGTGCATTCAAGGGTAAATATTCATTTGTATGTGTGCTGCAACCTAATCAAAGTACCGCGAGTAGCCTTTATGGGCGTGTCGTTTGGCCATAACAATCCACGCATATGGAGTTTGATCAAGTCGATGTTGTATTTAATTTGCAATACCAAACAGTGATTGGGCCACCCGAAGAGTCCCTCATTTAGAAAAAAAAGTAGACTCCACATCAGGTGAACAACTGCAAGATCTACGCCGGAATGTGGTCTGGGTGATTGGTCCACAACACCCCGAGGTTATGGGACTCAGCTCTACCACACCAACATCAGTGACATCGCCACAGTGACGTCTGGCGTCTTCTGGGTATATAATTCCAAACACCTTTTTCCTAATTCTTTTCACTGCCTTTATAAATCCCAATCAGCCCCTTTCCAAACCACGACAGCCGTCAAGTTCTACTCTGAAATATCAAATCGGAAGTTAGAAAAATACGTATCTATTCTCCTAACGAGGTTACAGTTTAGACCTTAAATGCATGAAAATTTCGTATTCGGAACCGTACTTGCAAAAACTGTACGCACTGCAATTGTTCATTAAAAAAGTTATGCAGATAAGATATCACTTCACACCATAATTGTGTAATATTTATCTTTCATGTATGCATCCACTGTATATACGAATATACTACACACTGATACTTTCGGCAATGTGCACGTTTGGCCTCGCATGTTTATATGCCAAATTCACATTTCACAAACACAAGAATAACATAAAAAGAACATTTAGAACTAGTGACTTCATATAGAACTCGCAAGGCTATAGATTAAATAAGGCTATTCAGTGTAAACAAATTTAAACCTGACCTAAAAATTTACATAAATCAAATAACACAACCAAACTAGTCATTCGACATCAACATTATTGCTAATATTATTTACAAATAATGAAATGGCCATCGGTACTCCATCTAGGGATGAGTGAAGAGTAACGATTCGTTAGTTTAGTACTAGTTACTGTGCTGGATCCGAAGTAACGCGTACCGATTCTCGGAAATACTCTTTACTCTAGTACATATTCACGAAGCTGTCTCGGGTCGTTATTGTGCCGGCTCGGTAGGATTCGTACAAAAGAACGAAGCAAAGATGCAAAGTATAAAAGTAACGATTTTCTCTCCACAAGCCAGCTTGATAGAGTATATCGCTTGTAGGGGTGGCAGGGGGATAATGGAGGGCGGAAGAAGCTGTTACGTATTTTGTTCTAGCATTTTAAGATACCTAGGTCCATGCGTCACGAAAGGATTTATGTTAGAAACATTTTTATTGCGATTTATGCATGCTCTGAACATCTATTTATTAGTACGCAGATGATATGCATGTAACCTCTGAAATGACAAATGTAACCTTTAAAGTGTTACACAAGTTGTTTATGAAATTGTACTCCAATAACAAATGCTGTGTAAATTAATAAAATATAAAATGAAAATGCAATACATTATTTTTATATTATATTATTTTATGGATAATAAAGGGTTATATAATCAATCCACGTGGCTATATGTTAAAAATTAATGCACAGTATAATCAACTTACCTCACCTAATCTGTAAGATTAACTTATGCTACAGTAAAAGAAAATATACCAACAAATATTATGAGTCCATTAACATATATACAATTTATTATATTAAGTAAAAATCATGGGTTGAGACGAGTTTGTTAGGCAAACATTTTTTTTTTTTTGTGAAAATGTATGCTAAGAGTACGAATATTTTAATAACTAATAATTGGAGTAACTGTTTCTCTGTTCACAGCACATCCTTTTTCCATCTGTTCAGTAAAATGTAACGAGTAACTAAGTAATGGGTAAAAAGTAACGAGTCTTCAGTTGTGAAGTAACGAGTAGTAATGAATATCCACATGCACGGCTGTAGAGGACAGGTCTGGACACTAGTTTGTTAAGTTGATTCCCTTATTGGCCCATTTAGTTCATGAACCCAGCCGGAGAGCACTGCTAGCTAAGTAATACAGTTTACATGGCTAGCATAGGGAGGGGAATTGCAATTTTTTCTTAAAATAGGAAAATGACAATCATTTCTAAATGGTGTTATCCCTATACCAGCAACACTAATAATACTTTTTTGCTTGCAACGATATGTGGTTACAGAATGAACTAAATCAGTCAATAAGGGGGTCAATTAGCTAACACTGTTAGATAGGTGAGTTTCCAGACCTGTAGTATTCTACGGCCACGCCCCAAATGTAACGAAACAACCCAAACCTACAACTGATGTGTGTCGCCCTCACCATTAGGCCGTTTGTCACACTGGCTGTTTCCAAGCGCAGCAAACATATGCTCTCGACGACTGATCACCAGCGAGCAGTGTATTGTAGTGTGGGTTCTGGGAGTGGGCCAGATTGGGCAGTGCAGTGTAGTGCAGAGAGTGTAACACCACGTGCGCCTACCAGCCTGGGAAAGCAGGTGGAATAACACATGGCCATGTGTGTTACATAAAAGGGCCTTAGCATTTCCACAAATACATTTCTACCCACGTAATAAACACACATGGCACATAATTTAAGTGCAATATGCTGACATCTTTACGCCCAATGTTATTGTTTTTGAAGTGTTATTGTTTTCAATCAAATATGTTTATTCTCACCACCACCGATCTTATGTTCACCCCATGTAATTTCAACCACAAGGTAAACTTGTGTTTTTTTGCAGTGTTTCGAAGTATAATAGCATGTAACAGTATATTTGTTTATCCGCATGTGTAAGTAGATCCCTCCATGGCATGTGTGCCCAGCACCGCCAGCTCTCACGCCATGGCAGGAAGTCAGTTAGCAAGTCGCACCCAGAGGGGGAGGCACGTGTGAAACCGCACTCATGCTTTTCCCACCAGGATGGTATCAACCTTCATCGCCGGTCATTTTTCTCAGCAATAGTTAAGTACCAGGAACCTTTTTCGTTTTAGCCATCCGGGATAGTCCCCCTCGCCACCCCAGGAATTGCATCGCATGGGGAGTTTGTAATTTAACCAGCACACGTAACCTTCATAAAGCCTAGGGCTTTTTGTATTCTATAACTTTTCGCCACAGGTTCAAAGCGAGCAAGTGTATAAGTTATTCTCCTGGAGGGAACGTCAAGTTTGTAATAAACCGCTTGAACTGATTACTGTGTTTATTCAATAGTCGAAAGACATTACAGGGCACTGGCCTCTTAAAATCCGCCATTTCCTAATACAAGTGTCTGTGAATGTTAAGAGTAAATATTGATTTGTATGTATGCTGCAGCCTAACTAAAGTACCACGAGTAGCATTTATGGGTGTGTGGTTTTGGCCCTGATAATCGTTGCATAGATAGTTCTGTTTTGATTATGTCAATGTCATATTAATTTGCAATACCAAGCAGTGATTGGGCCGCCCGAAGAGCCCCTCATTTAGGAAACATGAGGACTCCACATCAGGTGAACTACTACGAGATCTACGCAGGAATGTGGTCCATGTGATCGGCCCGCTACTCACCGAGATTACGAGGACTCAGCTTTACCGCAACAACATCAGTGACACCATCACAGCGACATCCGGCACCTACCGGGTATACAATTCCTAAAACCTTTTTCCAAATTATGTTCACCGCTTTTGTAAATCCCAATCAACCACATATCGTCCAGTCAAGCCACGTCAATTGTCGTCCTTCTGTGTGAACAAAATTTCCCGCCAAAATCCATGTATGAACTTTGACCAACCTTTCAAAAATTTTCCCCACCTCAAGTTGTCCATTTGCACCATCCTAATCCTGTATAACATTCTACCCACAATGAGAGGAATCAGAGGAGATCATTAACAATGCCATGACGTCTTCTAGATGCCTGGGAGATGCCAGAAAGGCGACCACGTGCTCTGTGGGAAAAAGAACATGCAAATGCTGGTTCATCACCATTGTGGGGAAAACGAAGAAGAAGGGCGAAAAAGGCAGCCATCTTTGTGCAGTGATCGATGCCAGGGCGTATGCCAACAGGCAGGATTCAGAACAAAGGAAGGGGAGGGAGCGCACACCTGCAACACCCCCTGCACCACCAGAAGAAGTACCCAGCAGGACAGGAGGGAGGAGAAGTTGCCCCTTCCCTGTGCTCATTGCTAGTGCCACATGCTGGCGGTCAGCTGACTGGGAACTGGTTCATTGAGCCCTGTGCACGTGCACATGCTCATACGGGGCTGCCACATCGTGATCACTGTGACATGCACATTTATTGGAACTGTCATCCATGCCACACACATGACTGTGAACTGTCAACATGCCCAGCTACACCACATCCACTGTGACAGCAGCACTATTGTGTATGCAGTCCCTTTAAGCACTTCCGGTGTACTTTGTCGATAAATTCCAGCGAGGTACACAGTATGGTCATTACGACCGCCAACCCAACTCGACGACAAACAGTAGCATCGCGCCCATCAACGAGCAACCGTACACAGTGGAAACAGTGGTGTCATAGGAAAATTCACGAACAGAAACAGTGCAATCTCAATTAATCAAAATGGAAATAGACTCTCATGCCCTGCTTTATTGTAATAATCTCATTTGCGATGGACAATGGGCTGTCATCTTACAGTGCTGGAATAGTCAAATCAAATTCTACCGGGAATGACTCAGCGAGAAAGAACAGACAGCCACAAGTGAATTAGTGTTTACGTGTGGTACCTGCCACATCAATGATGGGCATTGTAATGTACAACAACAAGTTCAGGACCTCATGTCAACATGTCAAATTCAAGTGAGCAGAAGCAAGAGGAGTATTCACACTTTCAATTGGCAGGCAGATGCAACAAGCAAGAGCAAGGAGAAGCAAGGAAGTGTTGCGCAAGTCACGGGAGGGGAGGAATGCCTTGCATACACAGCAGTAATGCAAGCAGGGGAGCAATATCCACACGTTAACAACGTGCATGTGGTGAGCAGAGTACAGACACCATCGACGTCAGAAGCATTACTTCCACCCCATTCGAATGCAACTCCATTACTGTTTTTACCAATTAGTAACTATTTACTGCCAATGCCTACCATGTACACAACACCACTGTATCCACCAATCCTACCACCACTAACCATGCCTTTCCCGACCATGCTGTATATAACACTACAAGCAGAGGCAGTACAGTGAACACCAAGAACCACAATAAAACCGGCTAGAGAGACAGGGACTTCCGAGCCACACTTCATCGCAACTCCATCAGGACAAACACATGCGAAGACGCATTGCAGAATTCAGATTTTTCCCACATTTGCGAGAACATCGTCGGAGGACCTCACTGCCTACCTGTCGGACTGCACCCTCAGGCTCACTAATTACGGAATCAGTCAGGAGGAATGGACTATCTGTGTTAGCATGCAACTCCAAGGGGACACACAGTCTTGGTGGAAATCACTAAACCATTATGGGATACAATGAAAAGATTTTCGCAGTACATTCCAGAGCCATTTCAGGGGTGTGTTCAGCTCTATTCAGGCTCAGAGTAGGCTCACGCTGGAAGAACAGCAGCCAAATTAACTGTTAACTGCATTCGTCACCAGCAAGGCGAACCTAATCAGCTATTCTGCCAGTTTCACTCGCAGTTACCAGAACAGGAAGTCTTGGGAAATATTGCGAAAACCGTCATGTCATAATTCAGGGCAGCACTGATACAGCTACTTAACAGGACCATTGGAGACGTCATGCATGCAGCAATCCTACTGGAACGTCATTGTGTACAACTGCACCACGATCTGGGTGTAGTTCGATGGTGTAATGAGCAGAGAGACATGCAGAGACATGCCGCCCCACCACCGGTACAGCAGGAGCAAAACTGACAGTTTGGCCAACCTAAACAAAATTTCTTTCGACCATCACCAGTGAACAGACCAACGTACTAGAATGGGAGGAGGCAGGAGGTGCAGGTACATTGCACAGTGCGGGAGTGCAGCCGCGTATGTGGGATGAAAGCCAGCCGCCGCGACATCCGTGTTGGTATTACCCTACACTGGCATACCACTGGAATAGCAAATGCCCCAATAATCCCAATCACTCACTCATTCAGGAAGCTGCAAGTATGAAGCATAGAAACAGGATGCTGGGGTGAGGCAGCCGAACGTCTCTTCCACCCCTGATCTGCATCCAAAAACACAAGACCAGACACCACAACAAGCCTTGTTTCAACAGGTCAGTAACGGCGAACAGCAATTTATATGGATTCTTGTAAATGTGACCTGGTGTCAGTGCCAAGCACTAATTGATACCGGAGCATCACACAACTTAATTAGGCAGGAATTTGTAAAATCACAAAACGTAGAACCTGTTAATTTTGTTATTCGGTTAGCTACCAAAAATTATAACAGTACCACCCGCATTAGCCCAAGCAACAATTCAAGTTAACATATGGGACATTAGCACTATAAAACAGCTATCGTTACGTCGTAAATCCGGGAGGATGTCATATTAGGAATCTAGTGGTTGTCAGAGAAAAACACAATCGTGGAACTGGCTGCTCGCAGAATACATTTTTGGGAGAAAGAAAGATGTACAGTTTATAATCTGGACAGGAAACCGACAGTTAATTTACTGCATGTCATGTTGAGTGATCTTGACCGCAACATACCGCCCGAACAACAGGCCGCTTTTCAACGTTTGTTAAACCGAATGTAAAGATGTATTCGGAATACAAGATGCTTTATGCCGAACCACAATTGCAGAATATGAGATACCATTAGAAGCAGAACCCTTACGGACACCACCACATAGTTATTTCCATGGAGTTATTTACACGAAAAGGCGATAATCAGTAAACAAAAGATCCTGGAAATGCTAAATGACGGTGTTATTGAGCCAACAGACAGTATGTACAACTCTGCAATAGCACTAACACTTAAAAAAGATGGCACATGGCTTTTTTGTGCCGACTTCAGGCCGTTAAACTAAGTTACCTAAACTTCATTACTGCCATACATAAGCATAAAAGATGCTCTCAGATCATTTGGACATGCAAAAATCATGACATCCCTTGACTTGAACAGTGGTTATTGGCAAGTACCGGTTAAGATGGAAGACTGTGACAAAACAGCAATCACAACGACAGATGGGCGCCATTTTCAGTTCTGCGCTATGCCCTTAGGGCTTAAGTGCGCCCCAGCCACCTTTCAATTCATGATGGTGTGCATATTGGACGCCTTAATAGGCGACTACACCATGGCCTACCTGGGTGACGTAATCATATAGTCCAACACGTGGGAGGAACTCTTGTAACATCTGTCCGTAGAGAGCTAGAGAGGTTAGCTATTAATGGGCTGAAGTGTGTGCTGGAAAAATGCCATGTATGGAAAACCAGTATTGACTTTTTAGGACATGTCTTAGATGCAGAGGGAAATAAGCCGAATCCAGAACAGTTGAAATTGATAGCAGAATATCCACAGCCAAAAACCAGGAAGCAGTTAAGGAAATTTTTTGGTTTAATAAATTGGTTAAGAGAGCACATTGAAAATGTTTCAGTCATAACAGCACCGCTGACAAATTAATTTTCACCTCAAAACAGATTTCAATGGTCAGAAGCAGCAGGGCTGTCTTTTCAAGAAATTAAGGAGAAATTTCAGACTGGTCCAACACTGGCAAGATACGATGCGGGCAAGCAATTGTATTTACAAACCAACATGAGCCAGGACAGAGTTGGAGCAGTGCTTAACCAACTAGCCGATAATGGGGAAAGAAACTTAGAGTGCCAACGCTTTACGTTACGCACCGACAACAGATGCCTGCTCTGGCTTAATAGCATGCGTGAGGCCCATATTACATTAACCAGATGGGCACTGCACCTGTCGTCATTCGATTTATCTGTGGAACACATAGCAGGAAGGGAGAACAAGTTAGCAGACACATTATCACATGCACTGAACACGCGAGTAATTTTGCAAGACAGAGTAGAATAGGAAGAGATTCTTCCACCAGATGACGTGACTATTTCCGAACTCAGTGTCCAGCAAGTGAGTGCCATGGAAAATGACATTGTAATCTCAGAATTGTTCGAGCAAGTAAAGCAAGCACAGCAGGGTTGCCAATTTTCGCAAGACAAGATGCAGCAGTGCAAGCAGGGATTAGTAGAGAACTAGCAAGTCGTGAATGGCAGGTTAGAAACGTGCTCGCTGTGTAACCTGGGGAAGTGGAGAATTTACGTCCCTACACATTCACGGGATCAGGTGTTCACCCATGCGCACAGTGGCAGTGTAGCCGGACACCCCGAGATGTCCCAGACAGTTCGCAAGATAATGGAGCATTTCATTTGGCCAGGACTCACAACACACATGCTGTTTAGTGCAGAAGTGTTTCAGGTGCATTTTGATTAAAAGTCGAAGAACAGATGGCCAGCAAAACAACAGCCACGCCTGCTGCAAAAGCCTTTCGAGACAGTGTACCTTGATTTAATGGGACCATACCCTAGGTCAGTTAACGGGAAGCGATTTCTAGTGGTAGTCACTGACAATTTTTCAAAGTGGGTTGTGGCGTACGCCATCAGTAGTGCTCGTACAAATAACATCGCAAGAGTGCTCAGTGATGACTTTTTCCTGCAGTGGGGTTTTCCTAAAAACCTATTAACTGATAACAGGACCCAGTTAACTGGAAAGCAGTGGTGCGAATTATGCACGAAGTGGGGAGTGTTGCACATAACAACTGCAATTCACCACCCCAGGGCCAACCCAACAGAAAGGCGGAATGAGGATTTAAAAGTTCAGCTTCGTCTACATGTGGTGACCATTACACAAAATGGCCGGAACATCTAGAAGCCGCATTGTATACACTCTGCCCACGAGTCAGCATTGCCACTGGCAAAACATCTGCCGAGGTTTTGCTGGGGAAAAACCTCCATCTACCAGGCGAGGGAAAATGCAGGAGACCGGGCATTAGCGACGCACTGAGCAGTACTCCCAACCGGCAAGCATGTAGAGAACAAGAGCAGAAGGTACGAGAGAAACACATGCAATACACAGCAAGATGGGCGCCGACAACAACAACACCACCTCTGGCACCACAAGCAGGCAAAGAAGCATATATGAAGACACACCAGTAGTCAGCAGCATGCAGGGATTTTTGCGCAGGCTTCACAGCAAAATGGAGTTGGCTGCACCGAATGTTGCAGCAGTTGAGACCCACTACATACTTGGTTCGCATCGGCAGGAGACGGGTGAGGGTGCATCGGGTCGAGATCCAGCTCACCCCGACTGTTGTCGACGACGAGGTTGGTCTTAGTGCCCCTCAGCCCCAGGACTGTGATGGCGCTGCCAAGCTCGCCGAAGCAGGGAGAGAAGCAGAAGGTATGACGGCACCTCTGGACTAAGGAGTAGCTCCACCTCCGCAAGAAATGAGCCACCTGGGGGAACCACCTGGTGAGCCCCATGACAGCCTCATGGGAGACGAGCTCCCTGAGCATGCATGAAGGGAGGAAACTACAGCAGTACCTCCGGCAGGAAGTGGAGAAGAGGGAGAAAAAGACCCGCCATTGCATGGCATGATCATGGCTGACAGGGAGCGACAGAACGTTCACCCAGGTCTCTCCGACGGCGACACACCTTCGAGCGCGGTCAGAGAGGGTACGGGACCTATTCTGGTGGCAGCACTTATGGATGGGAGACCTGCAGGAGCCGCACCAGAAAGTTTGGAGGATGCCGCAAGAAAAGAGGAAGGAGCAAGAGAAAACACCAGAAGTGAACAGGAGGAAGGAGACTGTCTGGGTCGCGCCCGTGAATGGCAGCACAATGCAAGAGGAGAAGGAGACACAATAAGAGGAGGAAGCAGGAGGAAAAGGAGGACCGGCAGGAGCAGACGATACATCAGCAGCAGCTACGGCAGGAGTGAGAGCGGTGGGTCCGTTGCCTAATTCCGCCTCCACATGATGTCACAGTGGATTCTTCCGCATCAGCAGTGCCGCCAGAGTGGGTGCACTTCGGCCACCCACATCACTGTTTGCCACAGACCAAGCCGGTGCACCGGGAGGAGGAATGGCCTAGCAAGGAAGGACCTACAACCTACGCCCTCGGAGGACCCCGAAGACATCCGAGTGCTGCACATAGTGGCGTCGACCCACAAACAGCCTCAGAAAAAAGGGGGAATTTGACTTGTGTCGCCCTCACCCCTAGGCCGTTTGTCACAACGGCTGCCCCCATATGCAGCACACACACACTCTCGACCACTGATCGCCGGTGAGCAATGTAGTGTAGGTGCAGGAGTGGGCAAGATCGGGCAGTGCAGTGTAGTGCAGGGAGTGTGTTGCTATGTGCGCCTACCAGCCTGGGAAAGCGGGCGGAATAACACATGGCCACATGTGTTACGTATAAAGGGTCGTAGCATTTCCACAAATACTTTTCTAGCTATGTAATAAACACACATGACACGTAATTAAAGTGCAATATGTTTAGATGCCTTTAAGTCCAATGTTATTGTTTTTAAAGTGTTATTGTTTTCTATCACAAATGTTTTATTCTCACCACCACCGATCTTATGTTCACCCCATGTTATTTCAACCACAAAGTAAGCTGCAGAATAAATATTGACTTATGTTTTTTTGCAGTATTTCGAAGTATGATAGTATGTAACGGCATATTTGTTTATTTGCGTGTGTAAGTAGATCCCTCCGTGGTGCGCAGGCCCACCACCGCCAGCCCTCGCGCCACGGCAGGAAGTCAGTTAACATGTCGCACCCAGAGGGGAAGGCACATGTGAAACACCGCTCATGCTTTTCCCGCCCGGACGGTATCAACCTTCATCGCCGGTCACTTTTCTCAGCAATAGTTAAGTACCAGGAACACTTTTTCGTTTTTGCTGTCTGGGATAGTCCCCGTCGCCACTCCAGGAATTGCATCGCCTGGGGAGTTTATAATTTAACCAGCACATGTTACCTTCATGTAAGCCTAGGGCATTTTGTACTCTATAACCTTCGCCGCGAGATCAAAGCGAGCAAGTGTATAAGTTATTCTCCTGGAGGGAATGTTCAAGTTTGTAATAAACCGCATGAACTGATGACTGTTAATTCGATTGTCGAAAGGCGTTTCAGGGTACGGGCCCCTTAAAATCCGCCATTTCCTGATGCAAGTGTCTGTGAATTTTAATGGTAAATATTGATTTGTAGATGTGCTGCAACCAAACCAAAGTACCGCGAGTAGCATTTATGGGCGTGTGGTTTGGCCTGACAATCCATGCAAGGGAGTTCTGTTTTTATAACGTCAACATCATACTTATTTGCAATACCAAAAAGTGATTGGGCCTCCTGAGGAGCCTCCACATCAGGTGAACTACTGCACAATCTACGAGGGAATGTGGTCCGGGTGATCGGCCCGCAGCACAACGAGGTTACGAGGACTCAGCTCTACCGCAACAACATCAGTGACGCTGCCACAGTGTCGTCTGGCGCCTACCGGGTATACATTTCCTAACACCTTTTTTTCAAATTATGTTCACCGCCTTTGTAAATCCCAATCAACCCCATATCATCCAGTCAAGCCACATCACAGTCTTTAACATAATTAAATAATTAAGGATCAATCAGAATTCACCCAGAACGTCCAACTTAACACAAATAGACAGCAGGTTCCAGGTAGTTACAGAGAGGAATAAAATCAAATGAAAGACTTTACTGTTGGGTAAAAGATCCTGGTAGTCACCTGGATGTTTGCCAAGACTGGCCGTTATTATAAATATTTACAGCTTAAAATAACCCAAAAAATATCACCAAATATAATAAATACATTTAATAAGCACTTATTTTCCTCTTTGAAGTTGAAAAAAATTTCAAAAGTTGGTTGGCATCCGAATCATGGCCATTCCTTTTCAACGATAAAAACAAGCGCTGTATAGAGTATGTGTTCTAGAAGAGATAAAGTGTCTAATATATGGTGATAACTAAAATTTAATAATAATTTAAAAATCTCTTCCTGTTTGTGCTAGAAATGGAATATTAGGCAATAAGATTTTAAGCAGTAAATTTTAAGACTTAAAATAAATTTACAAGCTGGTTATTGCAAGTAAAGCCTAATGGCTTTTTATAAATTGTTTTGTAGCTTTAATTTGTTCGTCAATGTCATTTGTTTAAAGCTTAAAAAGTTTGTTATTGCAACTACTGAACAAATATTTGGGTACCTCCACCTGTTCTATTTAAATGCAAATATTTATCTAATTAACTATCACTGATGTTGTGTATTTGCATGGTTTTGCGGATAATATTTACATACTTTTATATAGAAGAAAAGAGATCACTCTAGCAGGAATTCCTTGAACTCAAGAGTCTCGTATTTTGAATGCTCTCTGTCTTCGCCATATGGTATAACTCCTCTAAGCGAATACTGTCGTGTTGGTATTTACTTTTTTGATCGAAAGATGTCGCGCAAATGAAGATGTTTGATTGTTTATTGAAGTGAAAATTTTATAATTAATTTAATCTGTATATATTTATTATTATAATTTTATAAATTAATATTTTATGTTACTCTTGAAAACAAATATAAACGGTATGAGTTGTTTTGTAGATATAAAATTTTGAATATTCGATGCAGGCGTATTAAGTACGCTATTAGACATATTAAATACATTAAATAGCACAGTTACCCCACGTTGGGCGCCAATATATCATGTATTTGTAAGGGACAGGGTTTTGCAGCGAAAGCTACTCACTGTCCCCAGCCCACGATCTGCATTGAAATAGGAAGAATGAGCCTCGAGCTTACCGCAATCGAGGAATGGGGATCGAAACTAATTAACGAATAATTACGGAAGAGCTAATCGGATGAATTCACTAAAATCCGTTAATTGTTTTAAAATAAATTATTGATTAACTCAAACGATTACTCTATTCGCAATCCCAACTCTAGCCTAGCCGCGAAAACCGTTATAGTTGGGAAGTTCATTGCCTTTAGTTTGGTAGATAAAGCTTATGCTGTAGAATGCGAAATGGCTTTTCCAGTTGCGTACATAACTGCAATTTTCATAAAATCGAAGTTAATATATAACGAAATATATCTGCATTTTGTTAAATATTTGTGTAATTAGCTATACCAAAACGTAGTCTTAAACAATTGAAGGGTGAAGATGAAATATTGAAAATTCAAGACTATTTGTATTTTATTTTATATTTGTTTTAGAATTCGATAATATTATAATACTTTAATGTTTTTATATTGTTCTCTAAATAACGTATTCATGTTCTGACTTGTCCTATGCCTTTGTACAAACTTGTACTCGAAAATAGACCATATGGATGTAATAAATAAATGAAAAATATCATCAGGAAGGGACATCGCCATGTTTTTCTAACGCTGTTCAAATTCACAGTGTAGTACACACAGGATATATACTTAGGAAGTATTTGAAATTGGGCATACTTGCGTACTTAGGATAGAGAAAATTAGCTTGTATGTGTAAATAATTGTCAGTTTGGTAAATGTGCTTCCAATTATTAATAAAATTCTGAGCGTTTTGTAGACGTCTGTAGCATATTTCCCAGGCATATACTTACAAATAATGTTACATTTGCAATCCACATTTTCAAGTTATTACAAACCCCGTTGAATTGTATTTCTCTTTCTTTTATCAATGTGTGCATTTCAAACACTTATGCGTTACTTCCATAAGGTTGTATCTGGTTCTCGTTTGTCTACTCATTCACTCTGTTGGTAAGGTACTTCGAGGGACGAGGAAAGAATGTCAGTTTCTGTGTAATGCCCTCCTTTACATACTATAAATAAATTAAACAAATCTCATAACAACTATCCTAATTTGTTTACAAACTTCCAGTGACATGATAAAGCAATATCCCAAGGCTAATAGTGTGGTATGAATACTTGTGAAATCGAGAGAAGTTGCACAACCTCAGGATACCAAGGTGAGAGACTTTCTATATTGCTGCAATTTTATTTTTCTGCTGTACAACTTCTACTAAATGTGTACAATGGTAAAAAAAAAAAAAAAAAAAAAAAGGAAATTATACTGGCATATGTTTGTGTATTAGTCATTTCTGTCATAATGGTTTTTCAGTGGGATTTGAAGCAGTAGCCATGTAATTTTATTGGTCGGAAGTCTGTAGCAAAGTTAAATGCATGATGATATAGGTCTGTTAGTTTTGCATGTAGGCTATACGGTTAGTAAATTTTCAGAAGCAACATTTCTAAAAGGATGTTTTTGAATATGTTGGAGGGCTTCAAAATAATGTTTCTAATATGTGTGAAGTCTTGACAGTGACATTCCTCCCTCATCTGAAGTGTGTGTGGTTTTCATACATTGGCACATTCGCCACACATTTAAAAGTTTGTAAAAAAAAAAGATGTAATTTTGAACATGCTGCAACACAGTTCAAGCACCAGGCGGCTGGGTGACTCTCCATTGCGCAAAGCGTTTCTGTTTTAATGATTTTGTGTTGGAATTAGTAAAATGTATCTTTCCAATAACAGCAACAGAAACTGATTACAATTATGCATTAGCATTTGCCCTCTCATTTTGAATAATATTCGATAAATATTTTTATTGTAGCCTAATGCCGGAGTCACATAGCCCCGACAAGCACGACACGGCAGCGCCGACACAACACTTAAAATTAGACAACCATTTAAATACAAGCTAGATCTGATGTGAGCTTGACAAATTCTGTTCCTGGACCAGCAATTTTGGATTAGAAATTATTTCTATTTTCATCGATACACAGAGTAACCTTGTTAAATGAAATTGTATGGCCTTCTTTCTTTATAATGGCAAATATGCAGCTTAAAAGAAAAAGCTCTGAAAATTACTGGATGTAACTCTTGAAAACAATAATTTTACCTTTGTATGCATTAACGATAACACTTTTTTGTCATCATCACTTATTCCAAATTTCCCATTTGCCCACTGCCTTGGAAGCTAGCGTAGTTAATCAGCGCCTTCTAAATGGTTCCAAAAAATTCTACTCTTCGTGTCGCGCCAGTAACCTGTTAAGACTGTAAATTCGAGCAATCACATTGAAAATTTAAATGTTGTGTCGTAGTTGGGTTTTTTGTCTTGTAATGCTGTGTTTGTCGGGGCTATGTGACTCCTGCGTTAGACATTTACTTCATAGAGCGGTGGAATTTACACAGTGTTTGTTACTTATGTGTTAATATTTATTTAAAAAGGTTGTTAAAGGATTCAATAACGACTGAAAGGAAAAATTAAATAGGTCCTCAAAAATGTTCACTTTACCATGAACAAGCTATAACAGCTTGTACATTAAAATGAATTGCCTAAACATTTTAAATAATAAACTTTCTGAACTTGAGAGGTAACCCTGAGGGTTACAAATTGAACTAAAGTCAATGAGGCTTTTAAATTTAAATCAGAACATTAATAAAACAATGTAAACAAACAAATAACTTATTTAAATCTATGTAGCACTATAATTTAGTGAACAATTTTGTTTAAGGTTCCAGAAAAGCTGTGAAAGACCTCTCAAATGCAGACAGACTCTTCATGCAGTTCATTATCAGTGGTCGAGAGTGAAGAATTAAGTCAGTGTAATAAATGTTCCAGAAGCACCTCTGTATCCCCAGAAAGGTTGATGAGAAGTCCATTAAAGGAACATTTGCAGTCAACGCTTCACAGAACCAAAACCCAGTACGTAGTGTAGTAAAGGCTTTGCAACAGAAGACTGTGTAAGAAGATTGCTTATTTCAATACTGTTATTGAAACTTTAAAATAAAATGACTGGTGAGTTGAGTTTGGAAGAACTTTTAAGTTGTTTGTGGAGGTCAAACAGTGAACTATTAAAGAGACAAGTGGCAAAAGCAGATAATTTAACTGTGACAAGAATGTATTTTCCTGAACTCAGTGTACCTATTATATATATTAATTTAACTACAGCCTATATATATATATATACACAGAGAGAGAGAGAGAGAGAGAGAGAGAGAGAGAGAGAGAGAGAGAGAGAGAGAGAGAGAGTTGCTGACAAGTTAGAAATGTGTGTAGGTATTTTTTCCAGACCTTCATGTTTGAAAAATATAATAGTTCATTCCTTTAATATTGTGTTGACTGACAATTGGTACATACCTGTAGAAAAGTTTCATTGAAGTGTTAGTTTTTTCTTAATTAAGAATTTTTCTGTGATATATATATATATATATATATATATATATATATATATATATATATATATATATATATATATATATATATACTGGGTGTAAACTATAAGTGTTTACTACTGTACACAGCAGCGTACAAGGCTCCGAGACGAGCAATTTGATGTAGGACACTTGTTGTCTGTAGGGTCGGGAAATTACCCTAAAAGCGCTTGACAAATGTGTGATAAGACGCTTGCAGCGCGCCACTGTGGGCCTGGCCTTTATCGACCTGCTGGTCAGCTGAAGCTAGTTTGTACAGAGGTCAAATCGGGCAGGAAACGTTTATTAATACTTTTGTTTGAAACACATGTTGCAATTTCATACATTCTTTCCTGATTTCTTTAACTTGTCTGTAGTATTGTGACAATGCAACATGTGTTTCAAACAAAGGCTACTACTAAACGTTTCCTGCCCGATTTGACTTCTGTATAAACCGGCTTCAGCTGACCAGCAGGTCGATTAAAGCCGGCCCCACAGCAGCGCGCTGTCCCACGGACCTATCATGGCCGCCTACGGGGTTCACATAAGCGGAAGTGCTATGCACGTCGAGTGAAATTTTTATAGTGAAAATAAAATGGCACAAATTAAATTAGACATTGTTTTACATTTCTATAATTTTGTTACGAATTTCAATATTATTGTAATGTCTCTTTGTGATGGCGTTCATGCCAGAATATTAACTAAGCCATACAAATAAAGCATTAACAATAATAAGTTTGTTGCACACATATTACAATGTTTGACGAAACTGTTACGAAAAATTGGTTTTAAAAAATACTCACCATACAAGAATAAGCATCGAAAATTGATTAGAAAATATTCACATCATCTTAGAATATATGTCCAGCTTCTAAAAATATGACACTTGTGCCAAAAATGGGCACTGCAATGAAACCAATATGTTTTGCCAAAACTAAAAATCGCACAAAAACACATTACTTGGACACAAAATGAATAATAAAAGAAAATAATGCTCCTTTGAATATCTGCATTCAAACAAACTTATTATTTTGAAATAGCTTTTATTTCCTCTTCTATCAGAGCAGACTGCTTCATGGCATCTTCCATCACTTTCCTTCCTTTTTTCTTCTAAGTTCCTAACTAGTGAAGCTGATATTTTCATCTCAAGTCCTGCATGGTGAAGTGCTGTTATTATTTCTTTCTCGTCCTTGAGAGCATCAGAATACCGCAAACGAGCACTGCGAAATGAGCTCACAATATCTTCTGTTATTACCACATTTTTAACTCCCCCAAGTTTTTAAACTGCATCATAAACTTGTCTTTGCCCCACTATAGACGATTCCTGTAGATTCTCCACTAAGCATTATCTGTTAACAGAGAACCCTCTCTCAAGATTGGAGTTCCCATGAGACAGACAGAAAAACAATTTCAAGGAGTTGACAAGTGTTTGCTAGTCACCACTTTCTGGAATTACACCCAGCCACAACTGGTCAAGTGATAAACTTTCAGATGAAAAGTTTTTCATTATGTCACAAAATTCTGCTGACTTGCACACACTTTTGAACTGCCTATCAATTGTATCAGCAGTTGTACCAGAGAACCATTTACTTTTCACAAGCAGCTTCGATGTTGTGGACAGATGTACATCACGACCTTTAGAAACAACAGCAACAGGAGGATCAAGGCATGAAATTCCCTTTGTCAAAGGAAATTTCAGAGGATACCTATCTAACATCTTCTGACAAAGTGCCTGAAAACACTTCAAACAATCATTCTTGAAAAGCAATATTTCTTTTTCTGTTGCATATTTCACCTTCTGTAAAGCATTTCTTGTAGCACAACCAACATCCACATATTTTGCCATAACCAAGTTTTCATTGTCAGTGATCCCAATATTTTTTATAGTTGTACATTTCTCCAGAACACACTTTTTTACAAATCTCAACATAAACCTTTCCAGAAAATAATTTAGGCACTCGTAAAGGAGTGGAATAAGTGGAGTATCATAATGAAATCTCTGCAAAAGTGGTTCAATTTCCAAAGCTACAGCTTGGAAAAAAAATTAACTTCGGTATCAAAAGTTTATCTTCTATTGCTTTTGAAACAACACAAAATCTCTGGCAAGATGGGGCATTTTTCTTTGCAGCAGTCTTCTCTAGATAAACTGTCAAGTAAGGAACTATCAATGCAGCGCGTTCTTCTACACCTGAATTTTCCAGCCAACGTACAGCACAAAATTTCTTTGGAAAATATGAAAACCCCGAAAATTTAATATAATCAGCTGGGACAGGGACATTTTAAAATAGATTGTAGAGAGCACGAAGAAACTCTACAATTTTCCAGTCAGTGGCTTTTACCGCAACTTTAAAGGCACAATGCAATGTTTGTAAGCCACAACTACCTATATTAAAAAAATGTAGGATAATTTTCACTTGTGACAATTTCTTCTTTCAAATCACGGATGAATTTAAAATTTACATGAGGACCATCCATGGATATCTGCAGTATCTTTTTGACGTCCACTATAGAAAGTGTTTCCATAAAAGCTTTAACACGATCAACTGCTGAAGCATGTCCTAAAAAGGCAGATTCAAATAACGTGTACACAAGTCACCGTTTTCACTCCAAAACCAAACTGTAATATCCATTTACCCATTTTGCGCAACTTTATTAAGCGACTTGTCAAAACCAACCATAAAATATTTACATTCCTTCAATTTAAGAACCAACTCTTTATGAAAATATGGGGCAAGACCATGCAAAATAGAATATCACAATTTTCTTCTCTGTAATTGAATTTTACTGTCAATTTCAGAGTCTGGAAACATAACGGGAAAATGTTGAACACTGTTTGTAGCACTCCGCATGGAGTTATGACATGTTACTGTGTGAAGACACCAAAAAATTTCAGCTTTAATCACAGAATCATTCAAAAGAAACAGGCTAGTATTTTTTCGTGTTTTAGGCCTATCTTGAGAATGCATTTGCACCTCAGAACCTTGTGAAGAAGTAAAAGTTACTGCTTTTTGAACATTTTCATTCATCACTTCACAATCTGTCCCAGATGAATTTTTTTGTTTATTGAAAAACATTACCATCGGCAAAGATTTCTTCCTAGCACTGACGAAGCTAATGTGTTTCTTACTTATCATGTTGGTAGTAACAGCTCTCTTGCCCATGTTGCTCAAGCGGAATACAGACTTACAAAAATCACATTTTGCTGGATATGGATTGTAGGCAATTTGCCGTAGCCATTCAGAAAAATCTTCATTTTGGAGCCATGTATCTTTAAATGCAGATTTTTTATACTTTGAGAGAGACATCTTAATTCTGAAAGAAAATAGGAGGAAGAGGAAGGGGGATGGCAAAATCGATAACTGCCAGCGAACAATCTTTGAAACAAAGCAGGCCCTAACAATAAAATTTGCATGAACTAAAACACTATAATTTTATTAGCTAACAAGAAAGTTTAAATATGAAAACGTAATTAATAATACGATGATGAAAAAAGAGCATAAATAAAACAAAAGGCTATGTAGTTCGTGAACGAAAACTTTAAAAAATTTAATGTATCACGTCAGTAAACAATAACATACAGGAAATACAATCAGTAATTCTGAGTTAGAGGGGGGTTTAAAAAAGGAAGGGGAGGGGGGAATAACTTGAAAATATTACATTTCGACTAATATTTACACTAAAGAAGAATATCATGGGCACCATTTTTTTCCATAATGTTTTCTGTAAGGTAACTTAACCTAACAAACCCTTTACCTACATTGAACATGAATCGCTTTTCCTTGCCAACTAATCACTTTTTAATAGTTTTCCATGTAATTACTTGGCAGAGGTTTAGTTCGGTATGGATATCTTGATGGAAGTAGTAGGCATACTCATACAATCTGTGCTAACCTATTTCATGCCGAACGAAGTCCTAGTCATAAAAATGCGCCTATGATATTTCTTTTCCGTAAAAATAGTAGAGTCAAATTATACCATTCCAAGGTATTTTTTCCCACAGGGGATTTTATGCCTAACTTATTTCTTAGTTCTTACTTTTGCTACCGCACCCGAGGGCTGTTATGCTTTTTTTTAATGTTAGAAGTAAGTTCGCAAGGAGTCTCGACAATTTCCTTGTTTGTTATGTACGAAAACGGGCGGACTTTCGGCAAGAAAAAGAATGCTCGCAACCACAGTTCGGTATTTTTTGCTTCCCAGCGCCTTTAATTTGGTGATTTGGGAAATGATTCAGAGAAAAAACATTTTGTGACTAAATTTACGTGGTAAATAGGCGATTATCCTCAATGTTAATTTTTTCCCTTATAACATTAACAATTACCTACAAGTGTTGAAACAACATGCCGCGCCTATCTTTTTGTAGTAATACTTTCACTTCACAGTATTCACATCAAATTTTCTGAGCAATGATTTTCAGGAATTATACTAAAACTGTTATTTCACTATCCTGTAACGTGAAAAGTGTGAACGCAAAACACTGGGCTACGTCCAGTTACATCGTCACATGTGCAAATAATATGGTACTCCGTAGTTGAAAATATTGTATCTCGGCCGAAACTACAGCACACGGAAAATTGCAGATTTCAAGACGGGATAACAAATAAATCTTAATATTTGAGTCGCTCCCGTTAAACCAAAAGATCAGCATGCTTTCCATAAAAATTAACGATCTGTAAAATTTCGCAAGCCATGTGAAAATTAAAATTAAATTACTAGGAAAATTTTTGACCGCACAAGAATTTTTTTCCCGGGAGGGAGCTAACAATTCCCTGTATTTTCCCGGTTTCCCGTGGTAAAAATGAATTCCCTGTATTTTCCCGGTTTTCCCGGATTTTCCTTGCGTGTGGTCACCCTGTCTGGATAAATTATTTCAATAAAAGTTATTTTCACAAGCAGCTAGAGTGCTAGTCTCCAGCTATCTTCATATGATATTAGATTTGCCACCATTCGTTCACGTGAACCAAATACTTGTAGAAATTTTTTACACCTTTATACCAAAATTTTAGAAAATTTATGACTTTTTCTCCCTTTATTAATCAGAGTAATATTTTTTTTTTTTTTTTTTTTTTTTCAGTTTCTTAAGGAAACCAAGACATTTCACACTTCATTAATCGCTTCTTAAGCAAACCAATACATTTTTGTAAAGGGGAAAAAGGTAAATAAAAAAATATACAAATCAGTTAATTTTAACACACATATCTATTTATTAATTTGTACATCTAGGAATTTTTTAAAACAGTTTGTTTCAAATACGTAGTATATTAAACGACCAATCATTTCAATATTACACAAGCACAGAACATGAGTATACCAGGGTTCATAACACACAAATCAATTCATTTAAACATAAATTGTTTCAAAATACATGACACATTTTACAGGTATAGGATGCTTCGAAACAATATATAACAGGTTGTAAGCTGCTTGCAACTTCAGTAAAGAATGTTTTCATACATTTTCTTAACCTCGAAGACACTGACCATGACTGGCAATTTAATACTAAACGGTTTCCTTTATATAGTCTGGCAGATTAGATATTCTTCCTTTGAAAAATGTTAATTCTTGGTTACCTATATGCGTAACATATTCCTTGTTGTCATATTGTTCGCTCCACACTATAGGAAAAGAACAGCAACAATCCTTTTGCATTATGTATTCAATTTTCTTGCATGACATGTGCTTCACAATGTATTTCGATAACACTTCAAATACTAACATATCCCCCCTGCAAGGTAACTACTGGCAGGACGTAAATTATACAAAGCACATCGTTTTCCATAAATAACTTATAAAACTTTTAAAGTATATGTCGGACTTATTATTGAAAAAACACCAATATTCTTCTCCGTTACACATTTGAATCTGTAGTGGACCATCTTCTTCGAGTCGAAACCACACTCTCTTATAGCCTGGAGTTACACAAGCGCAATGAAGTGATGGGTAGAACCTCTCCGTCGTAACTGATGCTCTGCTATATATATATATGTTTATTCCTTTAATTATATTACATTATAGTGTGTGTATGTATGTAATTAAAGGAATAAACATATAGCAGAGCATTAGTTACGATGGAGAGGTTAAAGTGTGTGTGTGTGTGTGTGTGTGTGTATATATATATATATATATATATATATATATATATATATATATATATATATATATATATAATAGTGTATATATACACTAAAATGTAATGTAATTAAAGGCATAAACATATAGCAGAGCATTAGTTACGATGGAGAGGTTATAGAGTGTGTATATATATATATACACTATAATGTAATATAATTAATGGCATAAACATATAGCAGAGCATTAGTTACGATGGAGAGGTTCTACCCATATAAATTTTTTTCTTTCAAAGAAAATGTTTCCACATTTTGTCGGGAGTGTACCACCGAGTAGGTTGAAATATCATCTTGAACTTTAATCTTTTCCTAATGACATGATGGTTAAATCAAATTTGCAGCCAAAAGTGGTGCTCTGCCATACCTCCCAATCCCACATACCACAAGGCGACATTTGAAGTCTGCTACTTCCTTGCATTTGCGTGATGTGCTGCTTTTTATTACAAGTTTCTTTCCAAACTGTGGGGCTGCGTAGAACTCGCTACTTAATTTATATTTTATTTGTCTAGATCCTGGTTCCTTGGTTATTTCTTCACTTCTAGATTTATAACATAGATCCCCAAGAGAACAGGGCAGTTCGCTATTGTGTCGAATGTTAAAAACCGAGCAGTCATCTTGTTCATAACACAATACTCGTTCTACGTATTTCCTCCACAACTTTGTGAAAAGTTCCAG
The DNA here is from genome assembly GCA_029891345.1 of Dryococelus australis. Lineage (NCBI taxonomy): Eukaryota > Metazoa > Arthropoda > Insecta > Phasmatodea > Phasmatidae > Dryococelus > Dryococelus australis. Next base: position 230,232,396 of record CM056994.1, on the reverse strand, counting down.
TGTTCATCTCCTTTGCACATCTGTAATTGGAAGTACAGGTTGTTTAGAGACTTGAACCACACTCTCTTGTAACCTGGAGTAACACTCTCGTACACCTTCTCTGAATTGAATGTCTCCTTTTGAAACTTTTAACGCAGGTATGAACCTGTAACAAACCATTTTTTAAATTATTATCTTTACACATAGGTAGGATGCTGATACAAATACTCTCTTAAAGTTTCGCTTTTGCATTGCGAACAAAACATTCTTTTTTATCACAGTGATTAGTGTTATAGCGTTTTACTAGCGAATTAATGCTTGAACAGTCACGATATCTTCTGATGTTTACAATTTCTGTATTAGTCAGACTTTTTAAAATCTTCTTCTGCGTTTTTCCAAGTACGTATATCGGATAGTTTTCGAGAAGCGCATCATTCACGTATTGGAAACGGTCTTCGTAAGCTATAACACCAGAGTCCCATTTCAAATCATGTACTTCGTGTGTGATGCCGAAACATAATTTTCAATTCCGGATTTAAAGCAGACCAAGGCTTGGGAGATTTGAAACTTAGTACTTTTGTGTTATTATCATCAGTCGCATATGAAATTGCAAGTTCTTTAATAGTAAAAGACTTGTCTTGATAATTTTCGAATCCTTTCACATAGCACATCATGATTAGACTGTTTCAATCATAGTTACATCAGAGTTTAAAAAGTCTATTTACGTGCTCTGTTTATAAAAGTTTATAAAACTTCATACATCCCTGTTTCGTATCTTGGTAGATCGGGACGATTAATAAGGTTCATTACGTTTTGCCACCTTCGCATTACACAATCTCTTCTCAGATGGATTGCGTTTGGTTCATTAAAAAAAGCCTGTGTATCATATGGGCAATCTTTGTCACAAGGCAAATACGAGACTATATCCTCATCGCCCCTTAATTCCTCTGAGAGTAATGGATACACGTGTTGAATTTCGTGTGATGCAAAAGTTATTATAAAGGCATTAGGTAACAGCGAGAGCTGGTTCTCAATATCTAAACTTAAAAAATCGTTTTGCTCTGTCCGTACGCTGAAATGGCGTTAAACACTCTCACACATTCTTCGTCACAAGAATCACAGCAGTGTCCATTGTGCATATTACCTGTTGGTGAAGCTTGTAGATGTTGTATATCTTGGAGAAATCTGTTGATTGATGTAAACCTCTCGGAGATGGCTGTATTACGTGTCTGTGAAATCTGTTGATTGATGTAAACCTCATGGTGATACACTCCCGACACGATCTGACTTCGACAACTGCTGGCTTAAGACTGAGAGAAAAATTAATTTATTCCTTCTTATATAGTACACGGATTCAAAATGGCAGCAATTTTACTTGAATTTTGCTTAAAGTAGGGTCTTTTAGAAAATTGGTTGAAATATTGTTGATTTTGACATTTTACAACTCATTTCAGGCTGGATACGTGGTGGCACTTCGTTAATATTTTGTTGATACGTATTGTTTTTAAATTAAATATTTTATATTTACCCAAATATACACATTTGTTCAAGTATATGCCTTTCTGATAAATACGACGGTGTACCCGAAAATCTTAGTTGGGCGCATATGTAAAAGAAATTTAATAGAGTAAGTCTTTATTTTCACGTAAACGGGCTTTATGTTTCGTAGAGAAATCTAGAGGCAGAAACGTATTTTCTATTTTAGATATTATATGTTCGTTTATCATAGCTCCCAAAATCCCGTCGGCATCAAAATGTTTAAAATACAGTTTTTTGTTGAAATACTGGAACTTTACAATTTTGATACGAATTGCTATCGGTTTAATTTCCGATGGAAACATAATATTTTTTAACGAAATTGACATATATTTTCCCAAATATATTCATTTGGTATAAATGGTAGAACGATAATCTTAGTTGGGCGCATTTGTAAAACAAAGTTATTAGAGACAGTATTTAATTTTCGCATTTACGAGGGTTGGTTTAAAACTTATATAGTTTCGTAGAGAATTCTACAAGTAAAAACACATTTTCCAAGATGAATATATACACACGTACATTTAAAATGCTTGTCAATTTGCGGTAGGTCTCAAAAACGTTTGATGAATGTTTAAAGAATGGTATGTGTGAAAACGGATTTTCAAATATTTAGTTTTAAGTCTTGAGAGCCAATGAGTGTGATCATTGAATAACGTAATATTTTTTATAAACGCGCTATTTGGAAATATCAAAATTGGTTCATTAAGCTCGTGTTCGCGGGATATTTCTTTGAAATTTGGGTGAAAATTTTAGAATTTCGTGGAATGAAAATATTTTTTTAAATGGGATAAATGTGCTTTGCTGGAGACGTGATGGGATTACGTTTTCATTTTAAATTCAATTTTTAGGAAATTGAAATTTCCTCGGCGAGCTAGTCCTGAGCGGCAGGTAGGCGGTGGCTTTGGTTCCCGTCATAGCGGCGCAGGCCTGTCCTGGCGGCGTGAGGAATTGAGGTATCCAGGTGGGTCCCTTCTCCCTGCTGGGAGGCTGCGGCAGAGGAGTGGGTTGAATCTACAAAATTGTTTTCTCCCGGGAAAGGTCAGTTCTAAGCAAGCGGCCGGCCTGTGTGCAGGGTTGTGCAAGGCATGGAGCAGTGACGACGTCTCATACACATCACACTACTTTTTTCTCTCGCGTGTTCGTGTAAGTGCTTCGGAAAGTTATTAGGTTATATTATTCATTTACATGAAATGTGTGCGGTGCGATAGGCGAACGATGAGAGTGATGATCCGCCGGCGTACGACGGGCTAAACAAATACGCATGTGTAAGAGCAAGATTCCGGTCACGTCAATGCGCTGCATTACGCTTACAGCATTATGACACTGCATTACGCTTAAAAACGTTAATGCAACGCAGTGCGTTTTTAACATGTGATATAACGAAGTACGTTCGTCGGGTTTTCGCAATAGGAGAGTGATGTGATGATCATATGAGCTAACGAAAGACGCATTTATGAAATGGTTATACTTTGTATTTTTAACAAACGTTCGTTTCGGGTAAGTAGGATAAATTCCTTAGTGTAATAAATTATTTTTGTAAGGCGTTAGGTAAAATCTGGAAGATTGTTCGCCTGGTTTAATCTGAATTTCGTTGTGTCTTAGGTGTTTGTGCATATTTTCGTTTTGATAATAACGTTTTGCTCTTGAGAGCTGATGAAGGAGGAGTGAAGGATGTGCGCTTTTGTTACATGGATGCAAATATTCATTTTTAGACACCTGGAGTGTTGATGAGTTGTAATTTTGATTGTAAATCGTGTTTTTTTTTATGTCCGCTTGGCTTGTCGTTATTGGTTCGTTTGCGTGTGTGATTGATTATTTTAATGGGAATTCAGTTAGTGAGTTAGAATTTGTTTCTGTCGTATGTATTGATAGGGAATCCGTTTTGTGGTCCATTTGTTACGGTATTAATATAAATCTTGTGTTTAATTCGCCACGACTTGTAGTTCTGTCGCGTTAATTGGTTAATGAATCTGTGGTAGTCGCATGATTAAAGTCTCGTGTTTGGTTTATATTAGTCCGATTTAATGTTACGTGTAGTAATCGCATGATTAAAGTGGAGATCAGTTACTTTTATTCTTTGGTAGGGAAATAGTATTGTGGTCCATTCGGTACGTATTGGTCAATCGGGTTAGTGATTAAAGTAATTTTTAATGATTCGTTTTTTTTTTCATTTGCTTCGCCAAAATAGTTTGTTCCTTTTATGCTAATTGAGGAGTGATTATGGTTAGTATTTGCTCAATTCGTAGATTGTAATTAAATTAGTAGACCGTCGTTTGGGTATTTGAACGTAAATATACTCTTTTTGTTTAATTTATTTTAATGAAAAATATTTGCTTCGCCGAAAGCATTTCTCCCGTATCTACTTGTGTTCAGTATGCATTCAGAGAGCGAACTGGACAGAACTGCTCTCGTGCGTTCCATTAGTCTTAAGTGCTCATTCCTCCACAGACATTCGAACTGAACGGACGTATACCCTGCTCCCATTAGTCACAAGTGCTCCAACACATCTCCAAACAAATAAGAAAAAATGTCCCTTATGCCACTCTTCCGCCAACCTCGACACCTATATACCCAATTACAATATACATCTCTGTTCAGTTGACTGTCAAACGTCAGAGAGTGAGGATGGCTCATAAATTACACAGTATTTCCCAAAAATAATAGAAAATAATAATTACATCAAAGAATTTTGATCAAAGAAATTTGATCAAAGATAATTAATCAAACAATTCTTTAAGCCAGTAAACAATTCTTTAGTAAAATTAGCGTATTAATTAATTGAATTTGCATATTAATTAGCGATATGCAAATTAATCCATCAATTAATTTGATATCAAATTAATTAGGTCAATCAATAACGTATCCAGAACGTACATGCGTGTTCTACTCATATGCTGCAGTAAATGAAGTTAGTTCACTGTCACCTCACGTGACCTGCCTTCACTCTCTTGCCTTTGCATTATATCATCCAGTTCCCAGTTAGTAGTGGTTGTAATAATATTAATAACAAAAAATATACAATAGTTAAAATCTTATTAATAGCATTTTTTCTCTAGTGCATAAATGTTAATCACTGATTATGAAAAAAATAATGAGTAGCTTATTTGTATAGTGAATACTAAATATGAACCACACTGGCATTTATTATGATTGGAGATGAATACCCAAACAAGAAGTAATATTTCCATCTCCCCTTCTGCACTCGAGACTTCGTCAAGAGTAGCCCAAATCTCTCAACGCAACTCTGTCTACCCTCACTGCAGTGCAGTACGTTAGGATGGAACCGACGACCTTCCAAATGGTACTTGAGTATGATATCGCATGGGTAAGGCAAACGCTGTGTTGCTGGTGAACGTGAGTAATTTGTCTGGTGTCGAAGTAAATGGTCAATGTACTGTCCAGTACACATCATAAATCGTGGTGGTGTTTCTGATACATCACAAGATGTTTATGTGTTAGTCCACGCAGTACATCATACACACGCCGACCACGTGAACGTACTCATTCTGTCACATCGGAATGGTGCCACAGATTGAGCCTTCGTCAGAAGTGTGTTTGTTGTGAACACTAACTTCAAAATCGTTGCCTTTAGTGAAGTGTGTTGTGATGGATCTCTGTGGATATAACGTTTACTGCTCTCGTATGGGAACATATTAGTTTTTTCTTTACAGAATTCTTTTTAACTAGTGCATTTATTGTTTGTTACTAGTGCACACTAGTTTTCCTTTTTGCTTTTTTTCTTAAATATTTTTCAATTTTTTTGGTGTAGCTGGGTTCGAGATAGGACAAATTCCATAATTAAACCAGAGTTAAATTTAATTTCCTAATTTATTTACAATAAATAAGATGCAGAGGAATAAGTCCAGGTTCTGTTTACACATTAAACTACCCAAAAATTCTAACAAAACAATTACTGCTCATTACAATACACACTACCCAAACTAATCCATACTCCTTAGTAAAAGTCATATAGTAAAAGTCTCCTGAGCTCTATTTGAGGTGATACAATCTCCGGCATTTCATAAAACCAATAGCATTTCCCCACCGTGTTACCAATTAACCGCAGTTTGCACTCTCCGCTACTATCCTGGAAGCACACCACACTCTCTGCGCAGTCGCAATACACTCGCCGATAGCTGGAAATACATCGCGACGAGCCTCGCTCTTCGCTGAAGTCGCAGACAATCGTTGCCGCCTCGAAGTCCGCTATCCTCAATCGCTCCGGTCGCACTCGACCTAGACGGCCGCACAATAACGACAATCCCGGAGATGCTATGTGATATATATATAGCTGACGCGATTCCTCCCAAAGCGTTCTTAACACCACCAGTCACTCCGACATATTACCACGTCTATATAATTACTGCGGCAGAAAATTATGGCAAAACATTGCATGAGCCATAGTGGTGAATTCCGCAGGTGTGCGAATCGGGCAGGCGTTCCTTCCCTCACTCATCTTCCTATCTGTGGCTATTATACATCTGGTTTGAGAGAGTTCAGGTTCTGTTTTATATTAGTGTGATACTTGTAGTATTAATAAATTTCCATGTACCTTTGTTAAAGAACAGCTACCTATGTGTTTATTATACTTGGTAGGAATAGGTTTCTCTAGCTTGTCATCGTGTACACAATACTGAATAACACCGATAACCAGCGGATGTACAACAAGCAAGTCTAGGGGCCGGTTGCACCATTGTGGTTCGAAAGTCGATCTGAGATTGTATCTAAGATAGACACTGAAAACTGTTGCACCATTCGAGTTCAGAGCTGGACTGGAGATCGAGACGAAGTTCATTTCGAACCGCTGAAATTTGCGGTTCGAAATCTCGATCCGAGATCAGCAGCCATTGTCGACAAATGTAGTTTTAAAATACACCAACAGATAGAACTACGTTCGATTGTTTTCATGGGAAATTTAAACATTATACGTATTTGAATATTATTTAGTAAAACCACTTAAAACAGATAAAAGATTGCACATCTACTTCATCTATTATGAAAAACATGGCTACTTCCATGACGTCATATATTACGGACTAATAGCAAAATTTCTCTCTTACTTAATATCAATCTCTCCAAGATCGCTGAATCAGAGATCCAGAATCATGAAATTTCGTTGGTGCAACACTTTTACATTGAAATAAAGATCAAACTAGATTCTGGTCCGGAACTAGGCTCATTAGATCTCGGGTCGGGAGCCATGTTGGTGCAACCGACCCTAAAACATGCATGCGACTTAATGTCTGAAAGTACACCCCTTTGAAGTTGGAGCTGAACACGAGAGTTACCACCCGCTTTTTGCCCTAAATTACCTAGCGCGTAAGCATAATTGGTTTTTTGAAGTTGCATTATTGGTCAGCATTTCAAAATAAACGAAGAAGTTTGCGTTGAGATACTTACTAACCCTCACCATATTCAAGGAATTTCCGCATGTATTTATCACAGAAAATATTAATTGCCTGAAGGTCGGCAACACGCACTATACTCCAGGCAACAAGAATAGCGTGAACCAGGCGCGTTTGTAATCACACGCACAATATAGGAGCTTCCCGACCTACGGCGTTCATCCTGTGCGTGATTCCTTCGAATACGGATGGGGTTTAGGTAAATAGACCAACATTTCCGTTGACATTACCATGGCTAATTAATTTTTCGGACTTAAACAAGTAATGCTTCTACGATACGTATTCTAAGTGCAAATTATGCATGGCAACACCAATTACGTCCATAAAATAATTTTGTGACGGTGTCAAGTTTCTCAGCGATTTCAGATCTATTCCACACACACACACTTTCACTTTCTGTAACATCTTCATTCAGCTTCAAAGGAATATGCCGCCATTTAGAATCGCATTAGAAACAACTGTGAAACTCCAGTACAAAGTCTAGTCCCTGAGTGTCGCGTACTTTCCGAATATAGTTGAGAGTTTTCTCGGCTCTTTTCTGACCACATATCCGACCGGGTTCTCACCCTGGGCCGACCTTGATCTGGAGGACAAGTGTGTGCTCTGAAGTAGGACAACCAACCAGCTTCTCTCATCTCCTTCGTGTTTACCCCTACTCTGACACGCCCTGTATCTAGAAGCCGCTCGCTTTCCTTATCGTCTTTTCTGGAACCGTGGATACTGTATCGCTGCTTCCTCTAACTCGTGTGCAGAAGTCGCGACGTCAGTTCGTCTCAGTTACTGCTGTTCAAGAGCTTTGCTCCCCCTCCACTCCCTCCTAGTTTTTTGAGGGTATTTAATAGTTTCATTCCACAATATCTATGACAATAACTGAAATACCAAACTATTGATCAAATGTTTCTTTAGCATAAATATGAAAACTTCAACATAAATCTTGATGCCAACAAATATGAAAAGATAGTTTTTTTTAACTAGAATTATGGTTCAAGTGTTTAATGAGCTCACACGAGTGTCATGTCGTTTATTTGAAATACGTCTCTTGGTTCACCCGCGATAAGGGTTAACAACTTCTAAATATTTTAATTTTTTAATTTTTTTCCAAGAGTTAAAACTAAAATACGAGCGAACCGCATAACAAATTTTTTCTAGAAACATTCTTCATGAAATTCTAATAACATAAGCATTGTCAAAAAATAGCTTCGCCCACAAGGAAGTGTCAGATTGAAATGCTATTCGGAAGGAAAGCATAAGTCGCCAAGAACCAAAATTATAACAAATTGAGACTCTCGGTATGTTCACCAGCAACGTCGGTTCCGTGTGAACGACTTCCTCGAAAACAAGATCTCTAGCATCTAAAAAGTGATGTCAATTGGACGGCGACATCGTCAACACGATTGTTTTCCTGAATGTGAACTGGATCAACAGTTAGTTTTCTAGTACACCTAGAGTGAGGTTCTGCAACGTCATATCCCCTTTTCTTCTGTTTTACATTTAGATGATGTAGTGCATGACCATAGTTTTTTATTTATGTGAACCACACATCCCAGCAGCCACAGTTATGGGGGATGTGGAAATAAGCCATATTATTTTGGGCTTTAAGATTCTCTTTGAATGATATAGCTTAAATTAAAAGATTCACAGATCTTATTTTAATGCATTAAGGTTTGTGAGTTCTTAACTGTAATATGTAGTCTACAATTCTTGGCTGTGAGGAACAAACATTATCAGGCACAAGTGTATATTCATAGTGGCAGGAAAAAAAAAGAAGAAAAAGTCACGGAATTTGTGTGATTTTTTGTAATGTTTTAATTAATTGTACTGTACTTCAATTTTCACATGCAAAACATTTTGATGAGCAATGCAATGCTTTGCAAGTGATGCGTTTTACTTGTTTACAATTGCATTTAAAATGTAGCTAATTAAAAGGCTAAGATTATTTTCTTCGCGCCACTCTTTATTCTCATAGATATCTCATTTTGTTGTTGCCTGTTGCATACTAATCACTGCGGAAATTCAGGTAAAGCTCCATTTCAAAATGTTTGATACCAGTACATATCCGCTTTGGTTGTGATTTTATAAAAAAATTTCCTATATGTGATCAGCTAATTCTGCAATATAACAAATGTTACTGTGCCACACTTTAATAGTTTCGAGCGCCAGCTGGTGAGTTGTAGTATCAACGCCCATGGGCATTGACCTGTATCAAGTTCAGGGGAATACATAATCCTTTTTTTCCACCTTTGAAATTAATGACAAATGTAATACATCACTAACACGCAATGGTACAGAAAGTAGCGATGTTCATTGTTCTCACTGCAATGAGAAGAAATAAACTGCGCGAGTTAAAATGTCTGAACTCAAGCACGAGGGGGGGAGGGGTGATGATGACGTTGTGACACATCATGTGTGATGCAGATGGAAGGGGAAGTAGGAGAAGGGGGAGGGAGGAAGATGATCACGCTCCAAATATGGTGTTGAAAAAATGACAAGAGTAGTGATTGGGTGAGGGGCTAGGTTTTTAGAAGAACAAAAACAAAAGTGGGGCGAGCGAGAAGGAGGCCACGCTTCACCAAATATGGAGATGGAATAGACCAAGCGTGATGATTGGGTGGAGAAAAAAGGCACAAAGTATTTTTAGCTTGAGAAAAAAAGGATTTGGGGGGGGGGGGGAGGTTAGTGGAAGGAATGCAGCAAACCGGACAGTTACGATTCTTCCTTAGTGTTACATAAAACCACCGAAGAACTGCATAGGTAATTGTTCCGTATTTCATACTCTTATGGAGAAACCTCAGTAAGTGCCAGAGTGTACTATAGATTATCCATTCAAATTGTTTCCTGTGCAGTTCAGTGCCGTATCGCGTATCTGCCCAGGTTCCGTATAGTGTATCCAGGTTCGGCACAAATTGTTCCGTATCGCGTACCCAAGCAAATTTTTTTCTCAAAAACTTATAATTTTCTCTCGCAAATCGCAGGATGGTTTGCACGGGATTTAAAATCACAATGTTGAACGCCAGGCAAGTTATTCATTTCTCGCCGGACATAAACACGTTTCTCATCGAGCACAACATCCTCAAATCGGCGATACTGTGCGAAAAATGCGGGGAAGGCAAAGCGAAACTAGTAGACAACCGGGGCTCGTTTTACTGGTGCCAACGTTGAGTGAAAGACGGAACTAAATGCAACTTTAAAGTGTCGGCGAGGCAGGGCAGTTTCGTGGGAGATTCAAACTTATCTCTGGGCAAGATCGTCGAGCTATGTTTACCGTGGTTCTTGAGCAAGTACCCTGGACAGCAGTGAACAAACTTTTGTGCTCGGGGAAGATGGTTGTTGCCTGGTCGAATTTCTGCAGTCAAGTGTGCATAGACTAGGTGCTAATGTACAGGAAACGTATCGGCGGGCCGAGCAAAGTGGCTGAGATCGACGAGAACAAAGGATGCAAAAATTACGGCCAGCGGGTTTTCATGGGAGTGCAGTGGGACGACCCGATAAAATTTTTCCTGGTGTCGGTGGAAAAGAGGAACGCGGCGACCCTGATATAAATCATTCGCGAGTGGATCGCGCCCGGCACGACCATAATATCAGACTGTTGGCGAGGTTACAGCAACTTGGACATTCACGGTTACCGTCACATGTAAGTGAATCACAGAAGGGAATTCGTCTGCAGCGAAAAGAGCGGAATGGGTAAACACTCGAAACACGCTGAAGATGAAGATGAAGATGAAGAAGGACTAGACATTCAGGGTGCACACACAAAACACTGAGTGGAGCTGGTGTTCGGTGAGATACAGCACCCCCTGCTTCGGCAGACCGAAAAAATCTTGGGTCAGCTACCTTGCTGAGTACGTCTGGAAAAAGAATCATTAGTACAACGAACGACTGCACTCTTTGCTGATTCATGCTTCCGACATACCATCGGAATCGGCACAGAGTAGAAGGCAGCAGAGGCTATTCTACTTTCGACATGTGTCATTTTTTTGTCATTGTTGTCATTTCAATTTTAGGCACGAGCAAAACCGAGTTGCTGTTGCAGTTGTTACAAAGTGCAAGTGACCTACTGTTTATTTCAGTTTAAAATTAAATTTTGTTTGGCATGTTGTGTGTTTCAGTTTAAAATTAAAATGAAAGTGAATTGTTTGTTTCAAAGTGTAAACGAGTGAGTGGGAGGTCTGATATTGTTGTAATTTACAGGTGCGAGTGAGACTGGGTAGCTGTTAGTTGCAGTTTAAAATTAAAGTGTGAATGAAGTGTTGCTTGTTTCAATTTTAAAAAAAGTGCATGCGTGAATTGTTGTTTGTAACGGTATAAGAAATCTTTCATTCGCAATCTCGAGAAAGCATAGTGCGGTCATGACCGGTCCGGCCAGCGGCGGCGGATGCAATTTCATCCGCTGATGCTTTCGTGGAATTTGGACCCGCCAATTTCATTTACTAAGGTAAATTATAAAAAAACGGATGACTATAAAATATTATAAACTAAATGTTTATATATATATATATAAAGGTAATTTTAAAAGGTCCACTGTTTTGGCGTGCCCCTTTGGTGATAGCGTATATACAAAACATTGTGTATTAAATTGTTAAAATTTATTTTAAAAAATTGAATTTGAAAGTTGTGTAGCTTTGGTACGACCTTTAGTGATGGTGTATACAGGAAACAATAAAAATTAAATAGTTAAATATATTTTAAAAAATTAATCATTATTCTCCTTAAAATTTAAAAATAATGCATCGTGATTCATGTGTGTTTGTACAGGGATGAGAGAGGGGCGTAAAATTTTAAATTTGGATACAAAATAGGGAATTTTTAGAAATAGTTTACTTTTGGCATCTAGATATGCCACGGGAAACAAATGGGGGTCTTTGACCGTAAATTCCGTTTTTGGTTTGGTTACGACATAGGGTGTAGGTCAAAATCCCCCCCCCCCCCCCGACTCAGCTGGATACGCAACTCGGAACAAATGGGGCGTGGCACTAATTTCCTCCCTTCAGGCTTGGATACGCGATGCCGTCCTTTTCGGTCCTGTGCGTTTTGTTACCTGGATACACAGGGGGAAACTTTGTATCTTATTTAGCCTTTTCTGAGACGTGGTTGGATACGAAATTGATGATTTTTTGAGTCGACCTTTTTTGTATCATTGGGTAAGTAATACAGTCATTTTTTTTTTTTTTGGCGGTTTGGATACGTAGTACGTAACAATCACCACTTTCGCTCACTGCTTTAGTCAAAGCATTCAGTTGGTGACAATGTTTTCAACACAATGTGGTACATACTCGGGCTGCTGTTATAGTCCACTTCCTATAAATGGTCCCAAATTTGACAGTTCTAGGAAAGTACTGCCACTGGCATCTGGGTGGCTATGTATCCTTCCGCCACAGCTGAACTGTCATTGAAGGTGACTGTTTGCAAACAAACGCCATGTGATTGCCAGTATTTGTAAACAAACTGCATGTACTTCCTCCCAAATTACTTTTAGAAGCTGTGAAGGGCTATTCAAACATTTGCTGGTTGGCAACAATCCAGTTTTTTTTTTTTTTTTTTTTTTTAGTTTATAAATATTTTATGTAAATGTCTAACAGCCCATGTAATAAGTCTATAAATTGATAATTTTTTACCTTGCAAGAAATTTGTAACCAGGATGCATGAAAATGAAATTGTATTTTGACTATCAAATGAATAAAATATATTTTACTGTTTTTGAATACACTCTAAATATATTAATGACAACTAATCTTGCCACACTTACCTGAAGTAAGTTCTTGTAAACTTAAAAATTTAGCATGGGTTCCACGAACACCAAATACAAAGACCCCCCCCCCCCCCCCCAAGGAATGCACAAATACAGAAATACCACCCCACCCTCTCACACCTTTTCAAAGACAGTATACATTCTTACAGACAGGCTATGCCTACTATTGCATTAAAAGTACATAATTCAGCTTTGTGGTATATGACAAACGCTGTACAGCCTGATACTTTTATAGTGGTGATAATTCTCATGATGATGTAGATAGCCAAAATAATATTTAAGCAAATGTTACTTAATTTCAATAATTTTAATAACTCTCATTTAGTAACTCAAATGTTAAGTATTGCAGGTCTACATACAAAATACTTTAATAACTTTTCTCAAATACCTACATGTTCAGATTGTCATGCTGCGAATAAAAACTTATTTCTAACCAAGTGTCGATATTTACACTGAAGTTTAGTCGCACAACCTCCCTCAAAATTGTGAATACAGCCCTGCGCTTGTTCTCGGGTACCTAATGAAAAATTGTATTTCAGTTCAGAGATGTTACAAAGCGCTCTAGAGAAGCAGATGTGACCTACAGAAACAATATATCAAACGAACATGTTACTTACACACTAAAAAGATGCTCCGCATACCCAAGTTTGAAGACATCATAAAGTTCATTTTCCTTAACGATAAATTTTGGAATGTCGCACGCAGTTCCTGCTGATGCATGAGACACTTCTTTATGATGTTGGAGCACCTTCGTTGGGTGCTTAAATTGAAATAATTTTGTTTGATAAGCATGTTGTAATTTACTTGATATCGAAAAGTTGTCTTTCCAATGCAAATCCTGTTTACGCGAATTATTCTTCCGGTTATTATAATATTCTTAACAAAGTATGTTAAAACATATGAGCGATTTTAATTTGCAAAACAAAAATGCTCAAAACGTTTATGAAAGAATCAACTTGAAACCTACATTCAATTATATTACTTTCAAATAAAGCCTTTAAAAACCTTTAAATTAATTTGCTAACAAGTATCTCTGCGCAACAAGCTTGACACTTTTATGTACGTTCTAAAATAATTAAGTGATACAACTTACAAGTTTGTATGGCCAGTAAGCTTTACATTTTGAAACCCTCCAGAACTAGTGTGTTAAGAGTTTCAATCAATGATAACACAGAGAAATGTCCATAGCAATGAAATGTGAGCCCAATTAGGGTATCATCTTAATTTTATTTTGAGGAAAAAGGAAAAAGTGAACAGAGGGTGGAGAGAGGGGGCTTTAGTTTATCGTCTTTCGTGAGACGGGATTATTTTGATGTTTTTAGGATGCCGGAATCACATAGTCCCAACGAGCACGACACGACAACCAACAACCAATGAATCGCAAAGATTCTGTCGTCGAACCAGCAATTTTGGATTAGAAATTATTTATATTCTTCGTCGTGTCGTGCGGCACGACGCACAGAATGTACAACATTGCAAATTGAAATTGTATTGCAAGCATTCCCTCCAATGGCAAATACGCAGTTTAAAAGAAAAAATAATTGTAAACTACTCTTAGAAATAATAATTGTACTTTTGTATGCATTAGCGATACCAATTTGTCATCATTATATATTACAATTTCCCTCTTGTTCACCGCCTTCGAGACTAACGTAGCCTATCAGCGCCTTCTAAATAGTTTGGCTAAATGCCGAGAGAGTGGTGTCGGTCGTGCTGTAAATTCAAGTATAAGTCCATTCCCGATTGGAAGCGACTTATGAAAATCAACCTTTGAAAAAACACTCTAGGTAAAATAGGTCACCTGTTTTTTTCAATAACCTGTATTCCACAAATATATAACACTGTGGTTAACTTTAGAGTACTGTATTACTGAATAAATGAACATTTACTTTAATATCTTCTATAACTTGTAATATTTATTTATTTTTTAAATATGAATTAACAATAGCGAGTACAGCGACGTCTTGGCAACGACCGGTAAGAAATCGTTCACAGTTAAAATATTATTTTAACCTAGTTTCTTAGTATACCATTTGTTAATTAACGGTGCCTATCAAAATGCTTAAATATTTTAGTAGCTCCGATGGCAACATATCTCATTTTTACAGTTTAAAATAACCGCGGAAAATATCGTGAGTAGGCCGTAATGGTACGGTGTTGTTTTATCAAACAACAGCAACTTTGAAGCAACTGTCTGCTGAGCGAGCTGTCGCGCTCGCTCTCTCTCTCTTCGTCTCTTTTACACTCGGGAAGTTTTACTTCGCTAGTACGCATAGAAATTACACATCTTTTCAATTGTAGCATATTTCATACTTATTACAGCAAAATAATGATTTTTGAATTTGTAATTTACAACAGAAAAGAGATTTTAATGTTTGAATGCGTATTTTAATATATTCAGATATGATGGTGGGGCAGAAACAAAGTGAAGTTGGCAGACGTGGCGAGCCATGACATGGCGTGTTGCTTTTTGTCAACCCGAGCCTAAATTATACTTCGAAAAAAAACTACAAATTAATATATCACGTTTGTAGACGTGGTTTTTTTTTTTAGACCTACCTAGACGAGTTACGATGTTGTGATAAATCTGTTTTTCCACGGCAATAATAAATGTACTGCGACGTGTGTTTCGTTAATCATTGCGTCTGTGAAATGGCGTGCCTTTGTGCTCCGTGGTCGATACGCTGGCCGTGTGTGTGCGCGATTTCAAATATTTGATTAGCGCTATCTAAACGGTTTAAATGTGAACTGTTTTTATGACGAAGTTAAACGGTTTAAATGTGAACTGTTTTTATGACGAAGTTATTTATTTTCATCCACGTCTGATTATTTATCACAACATTGTACCTTTGCCCTAAGGCGTTTGAAACACAGTTCCGTAACGTAATTTGCCACAATCCCAGAAGAAAAATACTTAGCCCAGCCCGGTAAATTTCAATAAACCTAATAAACAGTAAGTAGAAATACATAGAAATATGAGCGGAATAAAAGTTATCGTAGGCTTATTTGTGTGCATGTTTACCGCTATCTTAAAAAGTTTGTATAACAAAAATTTGCAACACGAGTTGCGTGCTTATATTTAATGTGCCTTTTTCGTTTGACTGGTTGTTCCTCCTTACTTTTAATATTTATTCTAACTGAGGTCGTCCTTTTAAAGAAATGACCCAACACACATCAATAAAAATAGGATAATTAGTACGGCCCTTTACCTCGCAGTTGTAACAGTGTTTAACACAGACGCGGCAAAATACTAACGTGCATTACATGTATTGAGCTATGCCGTGGAAAACAAATATGTTAATATAAAATAACCGTAAGAACTGTCGTCAATTCAGACATTTTTAAAACGTCATAAAGCTGACCTAAATGTAAGACGCCTAAACTTCGAATATTCATACGGAATGGTTTTTGGGTCATGACAGAATTCTTTAAAAAGTTAACAGTAAACAACACATTGACAGGTATAAAAGCAGAAGTCACATTTCAATGTTTATTTTTAGGTGTAGCGAAAGTATACGAGCATATATACAAACACAATATTTTTGACAGATGCTGCATGGCAGTCACATGGCAATGTTTGTTTACACTTGGCGGAAGGATACGAAACGGGCCTACAAGTAATTTAGCAGGCTCCGAGAAAGTTGCTTCCAATGGGGAATGGACTAGTCACATTGAAATGTGTCGTGGTTGCGTTTTTGGTCGTGTCGTGCTGTGTTGATCAGGTCTATGTGATTCCAGCATGAGTGTGTCACATTTTGAGTTGCATATTGTTTTGATGGATCAGTGGAAAATTTTGCTCGTATAAAAATAACATTTTAATTATTTAACTTCGAAAATTATAACTTTAATGAAAATACAAAACGTGATACATAAGTCGTTTGTATTCGTACAGATGCAGCAATATATACGCGCACACACTTTGACCGAAGTTAACTTTACACTCGAATTTACGATGTAGACAAGCAAATATTATTCGCTCACTACAAAAGAGTGGAAAGTGCAGCATTCTTCAGGCCACGTGCATTTCAATAATTATATTAACGGTTTACAAATATATTCACAAAACATGCAAACTTACTGTTGTAACCTTTGAACACGTGTTTTTCTATGGTAATCCTTGAGAGTTTACTTTACTAAAATCAAGTTTGTTTGTCACTAGCATTAAATAATTTATTTGCAAAATTATTCAGTAAAATCAACACTGCGCACGTTTCCTGATACAAACAAACTTATATAGAGAAATTACATTCGTGTCACTTCATTGTGGAAGGCGGTTAGGAAAATGGCAGAACGAGCAGTTTTAATAACGTGCCGATTAATATTACATTTCACTCAACAAAATGGATTACAATGGTACCTCTAACCAACTTTGTTTGGAAAAAGCAAGTAAAAATAATTAACTACAGATTAAATATTCAGACAACACCAATAAGATATTCGTATAATAAACACGAAAGGGAAAAAAAGCACATGCACAACTGCCTTCACCGGGCTGGAAAAAACATGGCTAACCATTGGCTAGAAACGTTTACTGTTCGTATGTGTCGACATACTGTGTCATAAATGCTGAAAGTGTTTTTTAAGCCACGTTACTAATAGCCAAGAGCATATAAATGATAAGACCTCTCGCAAAATGTTCTGCAAATCATTAAAAATAATAATAATAAAAAATATTAATATTAATTTTAAGTTAGAATAACACATTAATTTTTATCATAGACTATCTTCTCATATTTTAAAAACAGAAATCCATTAAAAACTAATTTGCAAAATCAACAATATATTTTGAAAGCCTGAACTCAACAATAACATTTTTCTAACATGTTAAGACTCGCAGCTTTTGTGAAGAAAACATATGAGATATAATAACTAAATATATTTTGCTTTTGTAAGGCAACTTGTTGAAATTCTGTTCGGATTTGTAGTACTTCCCACAGAAATGCTGCAGTACAAAAAAAATATTGTATAGGGCATATATAGAGCCTTTGTTAACATGTATCGCCACATATTATGACAGTGAACAATAAAAACAGGTAGGCCTGATTGAAAGTTGGACATTATAAGCAGAAATTGCTCATTGATCCAGCCATTTCAATACAATTTACAATTAATTGAGCTTGTGCATTTGAGGATTGCCATTTGTGCTGACTGAAGTGTTATGTGGAAATATGAGTATTCATGAAGTTTAGAATTGTTTCAATAGAAGGTGAACATATCCTATTTGTATTTTTATCAGCAAGATATCACAGATAAATGAAGTGTATCCACCACCATTATGGATGAGTGTCATTGATTTTCAGTTAATCAGCTTAATGGGCTGTACATAGTCATGTGTTAATGTGCAAATTGTATTCAGTGACATATTGCATATTGGCATGGATATTTCAAATCTTACATACTATCTGCAATAGACCTAATTGGACTAAACCTAATTTCACAATAGGTGAAACAAAGGGAGTGGTTTTACATTGGAATAAGGGCAATAAAGACACTTCATAACACATGACACAAGAATTTTTGAGGGGAGTAACCTACCCGTAAAATATTACGAAAATTTCCATTAAATGTACATGTCTTTGCAAATGTAGCAAGGGATATTGTGTCATATCTATGTGAGTGTAATATTTGTGTGCTGTTGCTAACTGTATCAATGTGGGGAATGAAAATAAATAAAATATTATCTACACTTAAGCAGATAAGGTAAACCCTACATGAAAACTTGTGATCACCTCATGTGCACTGATAACCAGCTTTAGTCCTAGGCTATTTACAGTACCATCATACAAAGTACGTTGTCTAACAATTATAGGCTACATTTTCATTTAAAAGGAATATAACGGCATGCATCCGGCAGAAATGCCATCCCCGCTCCTCCCTGAGGAGCAAACGCCAGTTCTCCATGTAGCTCGCCTCAGGACTCTCAAAGTCCTTCCAGTCTTCTACCAGTTCTTCAGCCGATGATGCCTTCCCTAACACAGCAGCAGAAGTCTCATCATTACCCCCCTCCCCCGACACTTGCCACCAAGCATCACCACACACCCGACACATACACAACACATGTTGCCCCAAGTCCTTTCAGCACTACAAACCATTATTACGGTCCAGTTGTTATCACGTCTACTTAACTGTCAGCACTACAAACCATTATTATGGTCCAGTTGTTATCACGTCTACTTAACTGTCAGCTCTCCAAGCAAGGCTCCTCAAGCAGACAGACACCTTCACCTGTCTTGCTTTAGCTAACTTCTGTTTTTCCTTGCTCTGTCGTGAATGTGTGCCTTTTCTCCAACCTGGTAAGCATCACCCTCGAAGGGAGCGGCAGGAGACCACGAATTGGCAACAGTTTCCGATGTATAGTAGGACTGCGGGCAGCCCCTAACCGGGTCTGCACATACATCTCACAATACAAGTTCAACAGCCATCCATGTTATCCTTGCATCTTGCCACCCCCTAAGTAATCAATCTACACCAATCCTCAGCTGTAGTCCCCATGGGAGAGAACACAAGCAACCCAGCAATTAGTGGAGTCTCCCTCCACCACCCTCCCTGCCAACCTATTTAGCCTCCCAGTTAGGGTTTCTGGGACTGTTCACCCCATCATGGAACTGTTCTGCCAGGTGTATACTCTCCCCTTGGGACTGGTACTGTTCGACCCAGAGGACACCAGAGAGGCACCAGCACCAGCCGACCTGTACCTGCCAGCTGGCCGGCACTCCAGTCACCATCAGGCGTCAGTAGAGCCAGCCTACCCAGCCGTCCGCTCCAGCTGGCAAAAAAGTCTTCCAGCCAGGGCCAGTGTCTGCCGCAAAAGAGCAACACCAGTGGTACACTAGCCCGAACCTGTGTCCAACACCCAGATTCATCACCTCACCCTTGCAGACTTTGTACCAAGTAGGCACCCAATGCACCCTACCTTATATAAGGGACCAGCGCAGAGGTCAACGAGTCATTCTACAGAAGCCGCCGCAGTAAAGTCCGCCCCCAACCTGCACAACTGACCTGGCACAGAATTATAAACTTCCCCACTCTTCATGTTACGTCCATCTCCCTAAGCCGTCAAGCATTACCGTATCAACCTAAAAGCAAGCCTTGTGAGTACAACACATATGTATACATGTGAGCATTGCACCATTTTATTTTAAGGTGACCGTTCAAAATATCTTGGCATTTTTATAACTGTGAAAAGAATAATGTTTAACTCTTCTGCTCACAACCTAAACCAAAAATATTTTCTTATGACCTCGATAGTATTGACCACTGTCAAAGGCATTGAGTTAGTTTATATCTAAACAGAAAAATAATTATAAACATTGGTCAATATTTACAAACCAAAATTTACTGAATCTAACGTGCACATGTGTGTAGTGCTGATTACAATATTTATTACATTTTATTGTTTGTTAAATGACTATGCAGTGAATATTTGAGCCAACTGATGTAAACACCAGCTGAGTCACAAGGCAGTGTGCATTTTGATAGGTGTGTGGAAAGATACGCAACCAACAGACTGAAAGTAGAAATTTATCAGGGCTTTCAAGAGTGTTCACTTTTTCGTGAACAGTCTTTAAGTGTTATTATTAAGAATATTCTACACGGGTTTTAAGCAGCTGTTTTAAAATGTTTTTTTTTTTTTTTTTTATTTAGTTAAAGATTTGAAAATATATGAATGCTCTCAGTACACAACTGACATACTGTATGTTAGAATATACCAATATTTATCATTTATATAGTTGACAAATTTTCATTTTATGAATTTAAACAATAGAAATGTTACTTACCATATGGTGTAAAGTTTCCATAGGATTTTGGCCATATTGTCTCCTTTCCCCCTCCATTATCAACATGAATCCAGGTTCGACATTCGTAAAAATAATATAGTTTTTGGGATAAACACTATACAGTAGTACTACAATGAAACTACCAAGTAGATAATCGAAACATTTATATCTGACACAGTTCCAGAAAATAACAGCAATAATTTTAGTATGGTACAATAACTAGGTAATCCATGTTTATTAAATATTTTATGTAACAACATAGTCTCCATACTGTTTACATATCACATTTTAGTGAAGCACCAGCAGTATATATTATCATCATACAACCTGCAGTATATCAACTGCAGGTAAAGGCATTACAACTATCCATGTAACAAAATGTGACACTTCTATTCAAGTCACTTCACACAATGTAAAGACAGAAATGTACACAAGTTAATACTGACAGGAAAGACAGTAAGACAATAAAAAATTTTTTATAACAAGGCATTTATACAAGAAACATGACTAGTGTGTATTCAATGTGGTATATGACGAGAAAACTGTGAATTCCGACACACAGAATTTCACAAAATAGTAGTAGTGGACCCTCGATATACCGAAAATGCATGTACCGATAAACCGTATCCACAGTTCATTTTCAGTGGTCCTGGTGGAATTCCGATATAAATACAGACAGCATTGCTCTCTTTTATTATTTATCAGATATTGCATCAATCAAAATAACTTTTGATCCCATCACTCAAGATTTCCTGCAATGATTGTTTTTAATCTGATTGTTTATACAAACAATAACTATTTGTGAAATACATTTAACACTGCAGCACTGCCCAATCTAGTTCAGCTGATTGTATCAGCGGCAACTCGGCGAGACTGCCATTCTAACTCCCCTTATACGCCTGTGAAGTGAGGGGAAGCGGTTACCTAGCAACAAGTGTGGCATTCTTGTATCCCCTCTCTTTCCTTTCCATTTCTCTCTCTGTCATGCATGTTTTTTTCCTCTTTTTCTCTCAGCCATGCACGTTTGCTTCCACCCCTTACACACAGGCTAGCCAGCTATTAAAAAAATTTTATGAAGAAAATTTGTTGCTCAAAATAGTTGCACCTATCATCACTAGCATTTCAAAGCAAATGGTTTCACCTGAAAATGTTACACAATACAGTTTAGTAATTATTTTTTTTGCAAAGGTATTTTCTTTCGTGATTAAAGGTCTTTCTTCCTGTAAAGTTGGTATTTAATCATATCTGACGCAAAAACAATATGATTTTTAAAAAAATATTAATTTAATTCAATGGACAGCATCTTTGCAAATAAAATTATATGCCCAGAAGCATGCACTTAATCTCCCCTTGTCACCAAAAAATCATTTGAAATTTCGAACGACTTGTATTACCAAGCATAGAGTTCTTGCAGTGCGATTGGAGGACTTATATTAATTTATTTCAATGGACATGCATCTTTTGAATAATCTGATATCCTGTAGGGGCCTATTTGACATCTTTAGTCGTCTAAAAATGAATAAGCACAGCATAATGTGCAACAGGCTAAGTGTACGGGAAAATCAGAGGATGCGGTTTTGAATGATTAATTATTGGAGACTGTCAAGAGATAAATTTTAATCATATTATTTATTCATCTGTCTCAAAATCACTCTTTTTAAAAATTAAATAACATTAGTTACTTCAATTAAAAGCTTTCCACACGACCACTGCATTGCCAACTTTGCTGTAGATCTTAAGTCTTCATGCCTAGATTGCATAAGCTTCGGCCATCCTTGGTGGTACTCTGCACAGCTTATGCCCTCCCTTTAGATGGCTGGCAGGGTAGGAGCTAATTGCTTAACAACCAGCATGAGGTTCTTGCACCCCCTCCCCTCATGGTGTTGACTAGTTTGGAGGGGGAGAGGGATATTATTTCCTCCTCCGTCTCGTCCACCGTGAACACACTTCCATTCTATAACCTCTCCGCACTCTCAGTTGATTGAGTGCACGCAGAACTATTAGTCAAAACTTTGTTCACTGATAATGTACAGCTTTCACGATACTCAACGTGAAGTCAAATAAGGTTAGCAGTTGTATTTTATTGATGTGCATGTCATGTCAGAACTCTCATCTACTGAAATCCTGTTTGAGTGAATATTTTTTTTTTTTTAATTCCCCTGACAAACGGTAGACAGGGAGTCCACTGTATTATATGACCATGATAAAACAAGCACTGGTAGTCAATGTTCATGCTGCTGCAAGAAACGACATGCTGCAATAAACACACACTGGAAGTACAGCTGACACTTCAAGTCTCATGTTTTTGACCTACTACTGGAGACAAGACCGTATCTTTGTGTTGGCATATTAATCCAATTCTCATCTATGTGCTATTGACAAGAAACCACTACTATGCTACCTTGTGAAAATATTTGTTTTGAGTTCACTGAGGATCAGCAATTTCATTTCACCAACTCACTTGTGGCTAATCAGTTGTGCATCACTTTCCTTCCCAACCCTCCTCCCTGCCGTCAAGGAAGGCTGTAGGCAGTGGCACTGTGCAGCCCTTACCGTACAACAGAGGCTGAGCAGCCTACAGCAATGACTAGGGGCACGATTTTATAGTTTTATTTTCAGCTCAATTTCGTTTCAGAAATTTAAGATTTTGGTGTTATTGCTTTTATTTAATAAACAATACATATACTTAACAAAAATGTATATTTAAATACGTATTCGTGTAAAATTTGTCATACATAGCATTTAAAGACCTAAATATGGTAAAAAGTTTTTAAAGGCACTAAAATTTTAGGTGCATTAACAATATTAGCTTCTTAAGAAGGACCACTTTTCTTAAGGTTTACAAACCAGGTGCAAAATTAAGTAAACTTACTAAGCAGTAAAACTTACTAAAAAGATTTCACCATAATCAAGAGTAAGCATTGGGGCTCTACCAATACCGATACATCTGCTGATAAACCCAAAACCGATCTCAGTTACAATAGGCAATGGTCCAACCAAATCATTTCATCAACCCATATGATTTAATCATCATGGAAATTACCACACTTGGTTATCTTGCAGGACATGTTTTCACAAACAACGAATTCTATTTTTGTAACCAAAAATCTATTTTCTTAATTTTATTTTTATCTTTTAGTAACAGGAGATTTGAAATTAAATGGAAACATATATATAGCTTCCTTTGGTGTTGCTACATATTTAACTCTATACAACCCATACCTGGTGAAATCCGTAAAATAATAAACTAACAATACTTGTAGGCCCTACAGTATCTGCTTTTCAAGTAGTTAAAATTCATTTGTAAAAAAATGTTTTACCACTACAATATTCAATGTCGTACATTTCCTATTACGTAAATGTCAACTGTAAATTGATCTAACGTTCCCACATTGTATACCAATATTTTATTTACAACATGATACAATTCATAAATCAATTAGTAGCAAGGTCAAATGTTCATCGTTTTATGTATGAATCTAATGGACATAATCATAACTATGTGTATTTTATTTATAAATGAACATCTCTAACAAAAAATGTTGGCGATATGATGAACGTAAATAGTACGTACATATAAAGCAGATGAATGTAATTTACGCACGTGGCACTGTCATCTTTACTCATCTTCTGTGTTTTGTGGTTTGGTTCTTGACAAATACAGCATTTGCAACTATTGGGTAAGGTTGGTGATTGTAGCTGGCAGCTTACGTCACAAAACCGGTTGAGAATGCCAAAAGTAGTTGCTATTTTAGACTGTGGCCCGAAGTTTGATAAAGTGAAGTATTTTTATAAACTGACCAAAGTGCTAAACTACAATGTAAACAGTGAGTGGGGGAAAAAGACACATGCTTAAATACTGCAAGCAATTATATGTAAATTTTTCTGTACTTATTGGCATGTTTTTCCACATCCTGGAGACTTTGTGCTCACTTTAAAGTTACTCAGTCACAATATAAAAAAATTACAAATTAAATTATTTTTATCGGCACTGTCTGCAGGATCAGCCACAAAGTACTGGTATCTGTAATATCTGGAAAATGGAATTTGGACCCACCTCTAGTAAGCACTGAATTTCACAAACAATAACAAAGACATACATATATTCACATTTTAGGTCAACTATTTTCTGACAATATTTGGAACATAGTATGTTATACTTTGTTTCATATAACTACAGTAAATTTTGACAGTTTTCGAAAAGAAGTGCGACCACCATGTATCCCTCCACCACAGCTGTTCTGTCAGTGAAGAAAACAATCTTTGTAAACAAACTACGAATTCAATGGCAAGCATTGAAAGACTGACAACTTCTGTCCAGTACTTAGGCTACTATAGCTGATTCCCATTCCCAACTGTTTTATTTTTGTTACTATCACATAATATACTAGTTAGGGTCCTCTTTTATTTTAATGGTGGAGTGGGGAACTATAGTTTAACGTCTTTCATGAGACGTGGTTTTGTTTTGTGGTTCTTCTTATGAGAGAGTGGTGATTGGAACTTGCATTGTTTTGATGATGCAGTGGAAAATTTTGTTTTGTACAGAAATAGCAATCAATTTACTAACTCAAAAGTTTTAACTTCACCGAAAGAACTAAATGCGATAAATGTTTTACTGTTCATACAGATTAGAGAAATGCTCAATAGATTAAATATCAAAGCATTTTTTATATAATGAACTACACTAAAAGGGCGCTTACTTACACCACATACAATTGAAAAATCCCGCAAGAACAAAATGCAATAAATGCGTCACTGTTAATACAGATGTGCGAAATGCATATTATAAACATGTTAAGCAAATTTAACTTCTAAATAAAAATCGTTAGTGTTTCAATCAAATAAAAGTCCAAATACATTTCAAATAGTCTACCAACAATTTAAGAGAACATCATTTACAAACACACAAACTTACTGTTCACTTCGTAATTCCTAAAACAGCACCTACGACAAACTACACTTAATGAACAAAAATAATTAACTGCATTTATAATATTCTGACATCACCAGCAAGGAATTATCGTATATAGAAAAATTATGATGGAACAAGGCACAATGGCAACGGCTTTTCACCGGGTGGGTGAAGACCATAGACAATAGACTCAACAGAGATTGGTGGAGACTTTTCACATAACCGTGATGTTCGCATGCTCTACCATAATATTTCTAAATATTTCGAAAGCCCTTGCTCTATAACTCAGAAAAATTGTGTATTAGTCTATGAGCGTAATTTTAACCATAAATGTTGTAATTATCATTAATTTTCCACATCATAATTTTTAATTCTGAGTACTATTTTCTTTTACAATAATTGCAAAGAGTACCAACATAACACGCATCCTGCAACAACCATCAGCTGACACAGTACTTTGCAAATGGGGGGAGTTTACTGTTAACATGCTGTGTAGGCTGGTCACGTCTGTCAAATTTTATTGAAGTTATATGAAACAGAGTATAAGAGAAATAATTACAGTTTTACTGATAAATATGAAATATTTTTGTTAGTTTCGTTATATTTTGTGTCTTAACTAAAATTTAGGTGTTGGTATATTAACATGTATTTTGGTGTTATTTCTGTTTCATCACTATTAACCATATAATCTTGCCTCTAGTAATGGCCTGAGTATTCCTAGCTCTCCTTACATGTCTGTTCTGTAAGTGAATTTAATAATTTCCTTTCCCCCACACAAAAATATATACCAATTCTTTGTGCTCCCTATAACTGTTAAGAGTTTTCGATCATTTATTCATTCACAGTAGTGCAGCAGATAACAGCAGGGTCCTTACAGTCTTGAAAGTCAGAGAACGTCAGGTCAGGGCAGTAGCAAAGAAATTCATGGAAAATAAGGGAAGTTTATTTATTCTTCGTAACAAATAAAATTTAAAGAATATAGAATTTTTGTTAGTTGGACAATGCAATCAGATTTGAATATGATTCTACCAATTTTAAAAATATGTTGTTCAATTTCAGTTAGATTTAATTTTTGTGTGCATTTGATCTCTCTTAATATATTTGGGCACAAGGGAACTAGTGCATGGTTAATGTCTTAGAGTGGGGCAATGTAGATACAGTATGTATTGGAGTGTAATTTCCATCATCATCTTCACTTTCATCACTGCATTAACAAGTTCCACTAAAACAGGTTTATTTTTTTACTTTGTAAATTTATAGAAAACTGAAAGTGGTTGGCATCCCTTGCTTCAGAAGCTATGATTCCCTGCTGCTTTAATAAGAAGTCACATACATAGCTAGCTACTGGGTTTATAATAAAAATTAATGACAAACACAAGAGTACAGATGTGTAAATAAAACATTTTGCAATGTGGAACCAATAGACTAAACAAAATCCCATTTAGCCATTATTGCAATGCAAATGCAGGAAGGCACTCAGGATAAAAAATTGCAGATGTTCAGGATTATGTTTACAGTTAGTCATAGACATTTTCAGTGTATATATAATTAAAGAATACTTGCTTATGTTGTCACTTTATTTAATATTATTCCAAATTAAGCTTTATTATATGAGTTAACAGTATAATCATTGGTTTATTTAAGTACTTTATTTCGACAGTTTAGTTTCATTTCTTTCCTAGAGGATAGTGAGCATTAAATGTTTATTAAACAAAAGTACTAAATAAAATTATTCTGGTTGTCTCTTGTCTTACCATCGCTGATTGGCGGAGAGATGTGTCATGGTCAGACGACAGCCAATCGGAGAACAGGAGACAACATAAGTAAGGCAGATGTAAAACAGAACTAATTTTGTCTTTAAAACAATTCTCACCATCTGCAATAATGGATGTGAACATGATAGTTGAAAAGTTTTTAATGAAATAATAAGTATTTAAAGAGAACAATAATGATAAGAAATTGAAGAGAATATGTCATATCAGTGCTGCAAGATATTTTTATGATTATTTTAAGAAGATGAACAAATTATATTGAGTATTTTGTGTTTGAGAAGATGAGAAAATAATTGTGTTAATTTGGCGAAGAAGAAGAAGAAAAAAAAAAGTTTTGAAGCAGAGAAATTTTACATATATAATTTAATTGAAAACGGCACCTAACGTGTTAATAGTAATTTGTGAAATGTCTGAAATGTAACAAGGACACTAGGCAACATGCAAGTGTAATAAACACAACCATAATTTATGACAACTTTTTGGATAAACTTGTGAAACTAACCATGCACCATTTATTGCATAAAAATTTGTGGTTACTAAATGACTTTCAAATAAAAACAGTATGGCTGCTATTTGCAGAGCACAAAATAACTTCTTGTTGGTGTGACATTATAGCTTATAACCAACTACCATTGAAAGCAAAGTGTACGCTTAGTACTGACTTATAATTTTCAGGAATAAACAAAAACTTTTATTATGCACTATTATTTTATTCCAATAACTTTGTTTCAGCAGAAAATGAAAAATCAAGTCTAAATGGGTGTAAGCCTTTTACTGAAATCTTGAAAACAAAGTTAAATATTATAAATAACTCAACCATTACCACCCTATTCATAGTTTCATTAAGTACCACAGTCCCACACTAAAATGCCAACGTGCAGAAAATTAGATTTCAATGCAATACATAATACTAATATTGTAGAGCAAGCACAATCACTTGTACTATGCTTTGCCTTAAAGTTGTTTCTATCAATTTTAACTTATTGTTGGTTACAAAAAATTGCATACTGCTGGACGAGAAATGTTTATGAACTACCTACGAGACATTTATTATTCTTCAAAACCACTTCTTTGTATTTTAAGTAACTCTGTGTTCAAATTTTCAACAGGTGTTGGATTATTCAATATCACTAAAATTTCATGATGTCAAATAACGGACATATGTACATGTGAGAAACACATTAATTAACTTACCAAGTGATTGTAAATATTTTCCATAGTAACTATATCATCTTCCAGATATATACATAAAGACTAAATGACCATACAACTCAAGTGTGACAATGTTTTAAATTATGCTGGTTTGTGAATTATAGAATTTCCCAAAACACCTGTTGATGAAATAACTCCCCACTACATTAATTATCATAATGGCCACCTGCACTTAATGAGCTATACAAATTATTCTACACAAATAAAAAAAACAAGTTAAAACTAATGATGTAAAGCATACTAATACTGCCAGTAATATTTTGTGCATGTTATGTGACTCCATTAGCGCAGATGTTCATTTTAAATTAAATCTTAACAGTATTTAAGTGTACGTTTTCATAACTAGTATCACTATCAGCCATTTTTCTTGTGGTGGACCACACATAGCAGTTGTGATGACTGCAGTACAGAATGTGAATTAGTAGCTGCACTTAAATTTCACTGAAAATCCTATGATTAGGAAGCATAATGCAAAACGCTTAATTTATACTGACACATGATGTCTTTTTATCATTATTGAATTGACTTATACTCATCAGTGCACTTCACTCAGCCGCACGTTTCTATGGAGTTGGTTTGATTCTACACACCACGAGAAGCCGAGATTGTATTGCCTACCCAAGGCAAAGGACGGATGCTCCATGCCAGACTTGTACTGTTCACCTGGCCGAGCCACCAAGACTATGCATCGAGATCCTCCAAGTACTTCTGTGCACCGCCGGATGACACTACTAGTACGATCAGTACATGCAACTTGAAGCCAGCAACATCACATGCCCGAATGATTGACTGATTGAGCTCCACACTTCACAGCTGCCACCCCTTCCACAAGCTACCAAGTGAGAGCCCAAGAAGAGTATAAATACCGGGGCCCGTCCCTTAAATGCCAGTCTGTTCTGTTCCTTCACTGCACGCTCGTGCAGAAGGAACCATCGGCTCGCTGGTCCTCACCGCACTCCTTGTGCCGAAGATCATCTCCTGACTACCTTGTCTTCACCACATCTTGATGCCGAAGACTCCTACCTGCACCTTGCCTGTCTTCACCGCACTCGTTGCAGACGGCTCCTGCCATCGTGTACGTCGTCAAATACACAGACATTGCTGGCCCCTTCAGGGCAAACATGTAGCATAGCAAAGTTTTAAGTTATTTTAATAGCACATCGTCTCCCTACCCCATCAGCTTAGAACAGGTTGCCTTCACCTGTCAATTTGTGGCAGCTTTCGTTAAGCTGCTGTTGATGCTATAAGGTAATGCAACACCACCCTGTTTATTCCCCTTTGAGGGATAAACACGTCTTTAATCAACTTGAGGGTATCCTTCCCATAGTATTTGTACCTCTCCCTGTAGACATCAGGACTATCTGAGGGATAGTAGGTGACCGGGAGTTTTACTCAAAACTGCCACACACTAGTACAGTACCCACACAAATTCTGGATGGCCACCCTTTCTGTACACCACGGTGTACGGAACGGTAGAGCCCCCACACTAGGTACTCTTGTCTCTCAAGATCAGCTTGTTGACTTGCTTCTTGCTCTCTCCACCATGCTGCCTGTGCCGGAAGGAGTATTCTCAGAGTTGGGAAGACTGGTCCTCCCAAGGCACTCACCTCCGTGCTGGGAATGTCCGCCAGTGAGACCTGACTCTCAGTATTCACAGCGCTTCTTTGCCTGAATACTGAGATAGGGATACAGCACTCTGTTGACATAAACTGTATGTAGTTGTAAACCAGGGAAAAGCTGCCTTCGAGCACCAGCAGGAACTTAACCCCTTCCTTGCCGCACTTGCGCACCTCCCACTGGGGGAGAGGGCTCAAACGATCTGACACTTGGAGAGACCTACCACGCCAGAGACTCCAATAGACCTCCTCACTGCACCCATCCGACTCAGTGAGGAGACACACCCTGTGTAAGCTGTGAACCTGAGTGATCAGGACAAATCCCTTGGCATCGCCAGTTTTTGCGGAATTCAGATTGCAGAGCTGACCCCAGAGACTGTCAACACTAGCGAGCATCTGCCCACCAACCTACCAAGTTCTAGCTCACACACGTTGGAATCACCATAGGTCAGGCAGTCTCCACAGGTTATGCGTAGTCGTGACTTCCACTGAAAGGATAAAAGCCATGAAAAAATAAGTATAGAAGATAGAAGGAAGGAATTCGACACATTTTGGAATCTCACAACCTTTCAAGCAAAAGTCCTTTACGTGTCTAGTAAAGTATCAATAGCCTATGTAAAGAGGTAAAGAGTTAAAGAACTAAGCAAGAGAACTTGCACCAGAAGATACACTTTAGTAGGTGTTCAAGTCTGTAAAATGTTTTTTACCCAGACTCTTAGAATATCTGTGGATAGAATCGATGGTTATCTAAATAAATACAAAAGTGTCAAATTATTAAGGACAACAGGGGGAAAGTTAGTGGTGTAAATAGATTGAATGAACGCAAAGTGGGTGAAGTGATCAGCCTCATAAACAGATTTCCCAGGAATAAGTCACACTATTGCAGGGCACATACAAGTAGTAACTTCCTCCCACAACATGTCACCATTAATGTCATGTATGACCTCTACAAAAATGAATATTCAGAGCCTGTGTCACTTCCTTTTTACAAGAAGATATTCTGTTCAAAATTCAACTTGTGGCGTAAACCTCTGAAGGACATATGCAATGTTTGTGATGCACTGAATACTCGGATGAAAGATCACGATGTACCTGACCTGAGGCAAAAGCTGGAGGCCCATAAGGAGGCGGCAGAAATGGCACGTACTGAGATGAAAAACGATATAAATCATGCTTCAGTGTTTACAGATTTGGCGGTTCTGACTTTTGGCCTCCAGCGCTACCTTTACAAAGAATCACCACTAACATTGTTTTTTACAAACAGCAGTTGTGGCTATACAACTGTGGGATTCATGATGGAAGTTCGAAGAATGGTTACTGCTATATCTGGGTGGAAGGGCAAGCTGGCCGTGGGGCACAAGAGGTAGGCTTGTGTCTCCGAAAACATTTGATGGAACATTTACCAGAAGGAAAGAAACATTTAATACTATGGTCGGATTCCTGCAGAGGACAGAATAGGAACATAAAGCTAGTTCTCATGCTGAAAGCAGTCTTAGCATCTCACCCAACATTAGAAACAGACATTGTTTTTGTAACCGTACATTACTTTTTCTAATATTTCTATCCTGTCAATATTGACTGTGTACTACCTAAAAAATTACTTGACAAAATATGAACGTATTTATAATTTTCTCTCAATGCCACCAGAGCAAGTTACACCAACTTCATTTCAGCTGTATGACTGATTTTCGCACAAGAAATTCATATTACATGAAACTACATTACAACCAAAACAAGAGTAAATATAACCTCTATAGATTGTGGAAGTGTGCGCACTGCTTACCAATGGTCTGATATTCAATAAACACTATATACACAATCTACTGTACATACATGCAATAGTTTAGACTAACAAACAGCTCATGACTATTCATGTTATAAAAATCACAGTCTTTGACAACATAGATGTAAAAAAACTACACTATTTTGTACAAAAATTATAGTACATCGTACCAAACATAAAATAATTCAGTATCAGGCACTAAAAAATATAAAACATATTAAAAAATATGCACAGAAAACAAGTGTGACAAAATATAACAAATGGTGTTAAGTACAATGAAAATAAGTAAAATTAACAGTATTTAACAATAATTATCATCACTTTTACAACTGACAGTTTCAATCTATCAGTTTACAATGTCATCAACTTAAATCTAACATTTCACATACAGTCAAGCCACAATATACTGGTGTACTTAGTAACCTGGGGGGGGACACAAGTCAAATATATTTTTAAAAGAATTATCTTACATATGTTGTAAAATGCAATACTATAACAAAACTGCAAGAAAGATAGAGGAAAAATATAAATGAATATAGAAACATATGTTGAAAATGTAAGCAACATGCTGAATGATAGATATAAATGAATATTAAATGCAATGGTTAAGTGAGCTAATGAAAACAGTACGCCCTACTTAAAAAAATGCAACTGGTATTCAAGCTTAGGGAAGTCCAGCTGCCATCTATGTTCACATCCAATAAAAGCCAGCATAAGTTAGGATACATCTACAGGCCAACAATCCTTCAATTTAGCTAAGTGTTATGGCTCTGTCAAGTGTTTGGTGGAAATTCCCCATTTTATCTATGGGCTGGCAACACACAAAATACCCAATTATTTTCATGACTGCATGTGCTAACTGCAAGAAACTACAGAACTGCATTGCAAACTCATGTACCACAAACAAAATGTCTCCAAAGCAGTTTCACAGATCACGCCTCAAACACAGTGTGAGGTGGTTAAGTTTAAATATAAATAATGTATGGTGCAAGCACAGGAAGTATGGAAATAATATCTGAGCATTTACAGTGAAATCTCTATATAGGTGTTTTGAGGGACATAGTGCAAAAAATAATGCATGTGGGCTTGCCCATGGATCTCATTCCTAATATAAAAAATTATGAGAGATTACATTAAAAGCCCAATTTAATATGGTTTGAGTATAATGTAGCTTCATAAGATGTGAAATGGAAAATTAAACAAGAAAGATTAGTGAAAATGCTTTCATCACTACAGAAGCGCTTCTAAATTTGGGAAGCCACCTCAGGTTGACTGGGTGGGCGAGGAGAAAAAGATATCTCTGTCGCAAAATTAAAGGATTGGGAAGGGGGAAAAACAGAGATGGAAGAATTTTAAACACTTGTTTTTTTGTTCCTGCATTCTGTCTGATTTTACTTCCTCCCACCCTTAGCAAAAGGGTAACACCTGAGCCTCTCCCTGTTTCTATAATGTAAGCATGCTGGGACAAAAACTATACACTCAGCTGTCTAAAATGGTGCTCTGATGCTGCAATACAGGAGCTTCCATCTAACAGGATGACAGCATCAAAGAGTGACTCACTTCCCCATGTTTACAGCTGTTGTGTGTTTACTTCTTGTGCCAAAGGTGGGTAGCCACCAGATAAAGATGATGACGACGACCTCTGTGATAGCTCGGCAAAGGCAAGCTTGGCAAGTAATAACTCCAAGAAGAGAATTTAAAAAAAATTAATGCAGAAAAACAATACTTGAAAAACTATCCATGCAATATTTCTACGTTGTTCTTAAGGGAAAATTCTTCAGACTATGCAAAATAAACTATGAATGCGGGAGGAATGATGCTTCAAGGTTTCACTGGAAATGTTAAATTTTACTGAAAGTGTAAGTTCAAAAAACTGCAGATCTGCTAGTGGATAGGTAATTATTTACACAGTATCACTGCAAAAATGCTAACCATTGTGGTTTCACAAGGCAAATGCAGAAATGTTACAGTACAGACATTAAGTAAATTGGTGCATCAAGATCTGTTTTACAAATTTTGAATGTACTTTACATAAACACACACTGCTAGCTTACACTGCAATACTTGAACACAGCCAAAAACACATCCAGCTAGTGTAAAACACTGATTATGAATTAATCCCAGAAATTAAAATACATTTTACTCTTTTCAGGCCACATTCAATAATATTTTAGCATTGTACTGAATAAGTTATAATTTGGGCTGAACGATTTCTGCATTGGTACAAGATGCACTTACTCCATTTGAGCTGGTAACATTACATAATACTTGATAATGGCAGACCAAAATATTACCCGCGAATGTAGCAAAATGCGTACTGTTGTGAAAACTACAGAATGAAACAGTCATGTATAGCCTTCCCAATATCAGGTTGCTTAAAGACTCATTGGTTTATTAAGTACCTACACCAGGCAAGTACATGGCATGGAGGATACTGTTGGGACAACTTTAGGGTGGTGTGCTGGTTGGTAAAACTGACAATGGACACTCAATAAATACAAACACTAAATGGGAAATAATGTAGGCCAACATTCTCCAAATTATGTTGAACTTGTGACACTTCACCCAAACTGTTTGTGGAAAAATTTGAGGCACAAGATTTCAACTGGATGTTGGAGCTTATGCAATACCTACCCAGACAACATAAAAAGATAATCAAGTTAATTGGCTACATACACAGATACTGATTGTGAATGTAATGGCTAATGCATAAGATGTTTACCAAGTCAAGCAGGTAGCATTTCCAGTACTGTTCAACACTACCTTAATAATTTTAAGGTAAGAATAACGTGTAGATGATGTGAAAAGAAAAATTCCAGTCAAAATTGTCTGACTACACTGGTATTTCCGGTTGATGTGTACGAGAGATATGGTGGCTACGTTAAAGTTGCTGTCCTGTGATAAAGTTGTTTTGAACTATACATTCTTGATTATTTTACAAATGTAACGTGGTGTCGGGTATGTGGTCTTTTTTTTTTTTTTTAGTTAGTGATGCTCTAGTAAATATCTTTGCAAGGCAAATTTTGCTGTATTCAGTCAAGATGGAAAAGTTTGCGAAACCGTCTGATCACCTTTTTGTGGGAGGAAATTTAGACCAAAATTGGACATTTTGGCAAAAAATTCAAGTTGTTCCTTCAAATACTGAAAATAAATGATGACTTCAAAATCCCTAAAGTGGCGGTTATTGAATGCAATTGGCTATAAGGGCATTGAGATCCAAAATTAATTTAACCTCACTGAGGATGAAGCTCAAATGTATGATGCTGTGATTTCAAGATTCAACAAGTATTACTCGCCATGGAAGAATCTGTTGTATCACCTTTTCAGTTTCTAACTTAAGGCGACCAGAAGGAATGCCAGTAGAACAGTTTGTTACAATTGTGAAAAATCTGTTGCATGTGAATTTGGTGCACAAGAAAGTTTTTTGTGCCATTATATACTAGTGCAAAGTATCATCGAAGAAGCTGTTTATACGAGTTCACCAGTAGATTGCAATAAGCAAAACGAGCAGCCTAACCCACACCAAGTTAATGAAGTCTCTCTTAACCTAGAATCACAGTCATGTCAAGTTGAAGCAGTCTCGGACCTGATTTACTATTTGTATGTAGCAAAAGTTGGTGATCCTGCATACCTTGATAAGTTCATGTTGGGAACCCATTACTATTCTTAACATAGTTGTTCACTTCAAGCTCGACACAGCTGCTTAAGTCAACACGATGCCACTTGCTTTGCTCTCAAAACTTAGTGTAAGCACTAGTGACATACAGAAGAATGGTACATCACTAAGAGCATATGGAGAGTTCAAGATAGCTCATCTAGGATGTCTCCTTACATTGTGTGGTTCGCAAAGAAGAGCATAAAATAAGTTTGAAGTTGTTGACATTCTACAGGCTGTACCTCTGCTGGGTTTAGAGGCATGCCAAGCACTGCATTTGGCACAGCTTGAAGTGTTGTAGCTAAAAATTCACTATCCAGTAAGGACGACAAACTGCAAGAGTTTCAAGATGTGTTTACATGGCTAGGGAAGTTTCCTAGTAAGCCACTTACTATCCATGTTCATCCAAATATAACTCCTATTGCTAACTCTTGCTGTATAGTTCCCCGTAGATTATTTATCACTCTAAAGCTAGCTTTTAAACTTTTAGAGTAAGATGAAATTTCTAAAGTAACTTGTCCTACTGCATAGGTCAGCAATCTTGTCATTGTTGAAAAACAAAGTGGCGGTCTACGGCTATGCCTTGATCCTAACAATTTGAACAAATGTGAAATGTGAAATGCATCCAATATACTCAACAGAGGATCTCGTATTAAAATTAGAAGGGTTTAAGTATTATGCTAAATATGATTTGTCAAATTGATTTTTTCAGGCTTCTCTTGATGAGCCTAGCTCAAACCTTTGTTGTTTTGCTACGCCGTTTGGGAGGTTCAAATTCAGTCGCCTTCCATTTGGAGCTCAATTGTGCACCTGAAATATTTCAGCGTAAAATGTCAGAAATATTTGGTGATATTGACGGAGTGGAAGTGTTTTTTGATGACATCATTATGAGAGCTAATTCACAAGTACAGTTAGAATCCATAGTTCGTAAGGTGTTGTGTAGAGCTAGAGAATGTAATGTTAAGCTTAATAAGTCAAAAGTTTCAGTATCTTGTGTCACGTGTAAGCTATGTTGGAAATGTAATCTCTGCTCCTGGGCCTAGTAAAACATGTAGGAAGTTTTATTCCCAACCTTGCCACAGTCTCGGCTCCCTTAAGGCTTCTTATGCATAACAATATACATCGGGAATGGTCATATGAGCAAGAATCTGCAGTGGCAGCCTTAAAAAGTCTAATTTGTTCTGCCCCTGTTCTAGGCATTTATGACCTTAACCTAGAGTTTGTAATCCAGACTGATGCTTCTCTTGGAATTGGTTGTTGTGCCATGCAAAAAGGAAAAACCAATAGCATTTGCTTCAAGGAGCTTAACTAGCTCTCAAGAGAAATGTACACCCATTGAGCTAGAATTTTTGGCTGTTAAATTTGGGTGTGAAAGGTTTCATGAATTCACAGTGACCATAAGCCACTAGTATCATGAAAAAGGATCTCAACTTATTGACTCCACGTATTCATAATATATGTCTAAAATTGCTGCGGTGCTTAGTGACTGTGATGTACCGATCAGGGAAGGAAATGTATGTTGCAGACAAGTTGTCTCATGCAACCTTGGAAAATAATGAAAACTTTGATGCTGACTTACAGTTTGGAATTCATTTTTTGATGTCCAATTTACCCATGTCTGACAAGATAAAACCAGAGTTTACAGAAGCAACAGCTCAGGACTCTCAACTCTCTGTTCTTGCTAAGGTGATAGCTGGTGACTGGCCTAGTGCAAAAGCCTTATTACCTGATACTTAAAAAATATTTTGTAGGCTTTGGCACTTGTTATAAATAGAAGATGACTTGATTTTTGTAGGGTCAAAATTGTTTGTTCCTTTGTCTCTGAAGCCAGCCATGCTCAAGCTGATTCATAAAACTCACTTGGGAATCAGCAAGTGTAAAGCCAGAGCCAGATAGGTCATTTACTGGCATAACATGTCTTGTGACATAGAGCTGGTTGTTAGTAGCCGTGAAATTTGCCAAACATACCAAAGATCTAATACTAAGGAGCCATTGATGCCTCACCCTGTTCCCGATATGCCTTGCGCTCATTTAGGGGCAGATATTTTAGAATTTGCAGTCAAAAACTTCCTTGTAATCATTGACTGCTTTTCTAAGTGGTTGGAATTAAAGTTGCTTGGGGCTAAATCAAGTGAAGTAATAAAAAAGTTTGAAGAAGTGTTTGCTAATTTTGGTAGTCCAGATTTGGTGATCTCAGACTACGTACCTTTCAGTAGTTATGAGTTTAAACAGTTTGCTGAATGCTGAAACTTTAAAGTTCAAACTACTATAGTTACACAAAAAACAAAAGATCTTACTCAGCTTTCCTTCTACACAGCGGTGGCCTCCCCCTACCTCGGCACAGCTGGAGGGGTGAAAAACCGCTTCTCAGTATTCCAGCCCGTATTACTCGAGCAAAAATGAAACTCACAAAATTAATTTCATTACGCGTTCATCATCAGATTTTGAAACATGTTAATTTTTTCAAATGTAGCCAGCATATCTAAAACCCTATACTTATAGTGGTAATAGAAGACTGAACAAGTGACAAACTATAATGTCTTGATTCACTGTTTGTGCCACAAATCGGTGTATAAACATCTTTCAGACAAGCACCTGCAAGTTTATTTAATTAACCAGTGATTCGTTCTTGCCCAATCTACGGAAAGCTAACAAAAACAAAAGGAAAAGTGTCCAGATGGTACTCTAGGGCTTATGAACCAACTAAAATAGCAATACCGGGAAGTAAAATTAAAATTTGTAAACAAAAAGACACGCCACTCATACAAATTTTGCCTCAATAAGCAATAGACCATGAACATATACTGCAAAACTTGGAACGTTTTACTCACCATGTAAAACTTGTGTATTTTCCTCCACACAGTACCGCATGTAAAATCATCTACCTAAATTGATTTATTGTGCCATTTTCTTATATTTAGGTACTGAAAAGGCACAGTAGTTTTCCTGTTTAACCTCTGCCAAATTCATATGACTTTTGAATCTGAATTTCCTGTTGCGGCACTTCCTTCAATGACACAAATTAAAAATACTTTTTTTTTTTTTTTTTTTTGTTCACTGTATTGAGCTGCAGCATTGTATACTATATACAATCTTCTGTGCCTGTGTCCGCAATAAGGTTGCAGAAAGCATATTTATATAGTAAGGGTTCGTCTTTGAAAGATGTTTCTTGTAACCACAGCAACTCGGTTTCTATGCCCACTGCCATTCGAAAGAGAAGGTCTTGGTGCCGAGCCTTCATTTCAGGTGTATTAAATTTATTTGTTGGGACACAATATAATGTTATTGATTACAAAATATTAACGTTAGACCACTGTTTATTTTCATAAAACCTATAAATGCTGAGTAAGTTAAACGTTATTGCCTCTATGCATATGCCTCTGAACTAGCACAGAGTGGTTGTCATGATCGTAGAACTTCATATATTTAAGCGCTAACCCTGTAATTTTATTGGATGCCCCTCTGTAGCAAAGTTCAATGGATGCCTCTGTCGTAGATTCCCATATAGTCTGTTCGCATACTTTGAGCTACAGCAGTCTGAATAAGCAGTTTTTAGCTATTTTGGAGGGCATGAAAATAATCTTACCAATATGCGTGATGTCTTGATTGTATCATTCTGTCATTACTTGGAATGTGCTTTGTTTTCGTAGGTAAACGTAATGGGGG
Organism: Dryococelus australis; assembly: GCA_029891345.1. Taxonomy (NCBI): domain Eukaryota; kingdom Metazoa; phylum Arthropoda; class Insecta; order Phasmatodea; family Phasmatidae; genus Dryococelus; species Dryococelus australis. Next base: position 230,193,333 of record CM056994.1, on the reverse strand, counting down.
CACATTTAATAGTTTTGTCAAAATACACATTTTTCAACTATGCAACTTCACAGATTTCAAGCACTACGTATATGACAGCCTTAAAAAAAATTGTTATTGAGTTATAATTTATAAAGTTGTTTTGAAAATAATGTAGTGCAAAAATATTTAAGATAATTAACCACTTTTAATCAAACTGTTATATTTAAGTGAACCTAGAAATTTAATGAAGTATTATATTATTATTGCCAAATAAAGGTTAAAGGGTATTACTCTTAATTAAAATAATAAACCTTTATCTTGTATATTTTTTGTGATTGTATTGTTACGCGCTGCAGCTGGCACCGGACTGCTGTCCGGTGCTGTGGGGGATGATCTACCTCGACCACCCCCCCCCCCCCCCAGAACAACACGCTTGCTGCCTTGTTGCTTTCTAACCCCTTCTGGGAAGCCTGTGAAAGATTGACGGCAGTGAGACTGGCTGCGACAGGAGGCACAAGAATATTCTGGGAATTAGGACACTTAGCACAACTAGGGAGTTAGCAACATTTCTAAATGACAGCCTACGACATTATAAATACAGCCACGGTCCAGCTGCTCGCAGTCTTTGGCAAAGGCATCTGGCTGAGAGTGGGCGCAAAGCTAAGAAAAAATTTGACTGGGACGAGGTGTTCGTGGCGTGAATGGGCGAAAGGACATGAGACCCAATGAGTGAAAGCTAACTGTACAAAGGCATTCTGGGAACTTTAAAACAGTGCAGACTGGCGGGACACTAACTAAACTGAGGTGTGACTGAATGGACATCTAATACATAATATATTGTAAATATTGGAACTGTCAAATATGGACACACAATTCATGAAATAATTGAATAGATTTTGATACACTGTCTATTGGGACTGACTTTTAAATGTTTAATTTCATCGTTTTAGTTGAGATAATTATAAATTGTATTAATTGAAGTCATTAATTGTAGACAGTAAGTGATATATATTTATTGTGAGATGTTGAATCCAGAGAATTTTGTTTGTAGTTAATGTAAATAATATTACGAAATAGTAATTAATTGTTTTATATAATTAAGACCTCCATCCCTTAACAAACTTGATTTAGTCCACTGAATTTTGAGAAATTGTAACAGTACTGATATACAGGAATTTTTTTTAACTTGCCATGGTATACTCATACCTTCCAATTTCTTGTGATTCTTGCCACACCCTAAATATCTGCCATGATATGTCTGACAGTGAAGTAAAAAAATAAACTGAACAGAACTGTTATTTTGAGATGGTCCAATAGTAACAATAAATAAGGAATTTTGGTATAAGTATAAATCGGGAGTCCATGGGGTTCAGTATGATTCCAGTGAAGATTCTTGCAACCCCAGTAGGGGTTTGGAACCGCACGTCCCCCATGGCCTTTCTACCCATGTCATGCAGTGGTGTACCAAACTTAATTCGCAACATAGATGCCATGGAAGTAAGTCATACCGTGTAACTTGGGCCGCCCAACAACTGTGCCGGACCAATCCAGCAGAGCTGCGAGCTGCTGAGTGACTAATCCCCACCACTACCTCAAGTGCTTGTCATGTGACTGCCCGCTGACACTGGGGTCCGCTCATGTTGTTTTATCTCTTGTCCCACTATAGTCCACCTTTTCCACACGCTAATGGGTTAGCTGAAAAAGCAGTAGGTATTGCAAAGAAATGTTGCGTAAACTGACTGGGTGTAAAATTCCACTGTTCAACAAGGCAACAGTTTTCAGCAAGTTTGATGCTCCTCGATTATATTTACAGAAATGCTTGACGGCACAGTTTATAGGCGAAACAGGAAACACCTAAGGGCAGTGCCTAATAGTTCTTTTAATAAGGAGCCTTTGTAATGGTTCAGAGTTGCAAGAAAATAGCAAAAGTATTACTAACATGATTGACTCTGGTTCTGCACCTAACAATGTTTGGGGGAAATGAGAGTTGACTTGTTACCAGCCTTGAGGTCAAGTAAGGTTATTAAATGACCCAAACATTTGCAAGATTTTGTCAGCTAATTGTTAAAGGCATTTGCTGTTATAATGTAATTTATAATACCAGTATGATACTAACTATTAAGTAAATTAATTTTTAACTGCTAGTTTGCAAAAAAAAAAGTAGAAGTAAGAGAGATGTAAGATATGTTTTTAATATGTTGTGTTGGCAACATGAGAGATGCGTTGCATCCGATTGATGTGTACGAGAGATATGGTGGCTACGTAAAGTTTCTGTCCTGTAATAAAGTTGTTTTGAACTATGCATCCTTGATTATTCTACAAATCTAACGAGAAATACATGCCAACATCTTAATAATTTGCTCCAAAGCCAAGTACTGTACATGAATCAACCCAAATGCAGGTTTTTCACAAGAGGGCTTATTAAACCTCTCATGGCTTGTACTCTAGACATACACCAGATTCCTCATGTTACTTCTTTATTCACCTCATTAAACTATATAACTTTCAGTCATGTATACACAAGCTACAGTTTTCATGTAAATGAAGTGCAGTTTTATCATTTTATCAAGTTACCAATGAAATTGTTTTTGTGTACTGATTAAAAAAGCCGTAATTTTAGTACACTCCAGTAAGCTGACAAAATTTAAAAGCAAATTTATTAATGTAAATCAACTGTAATGACATCAAAAAAATTACTAATATGAATTATTATCAAAGTGCCAGAAACCTTGGGTTGACTTAATGATAGAAATAACAGATTCTTCATCCTATATAACTTATTCATGTACACAGCAATTTCTTTCAAACACTGCTTTCACAGGCATTGTGTAACTAAATTTGAATTTTGATAAGATCTCCATTGCCTAAAAAGACATAATGTATTTCATCAACCAGACATCCAGACCTCAAGGGTGCCATTTTTCCACATAGGGTGGCACCACTACAAATGAGCTGTTATGAAAACATTGCACACATAATTTACAATAAAAAAAATATATATTTCCAAAACATATCACAGGACTACAGAGTGGTTTTAGGGTGGTATTCCAAAACATTCAAGCCTGGTATCAGTTCACAGGTAAGTTGTAGCAAGCAGTTAATGTGTACATAGTTCTAACATCTTTCAACTGTGCCACAGCTTTTGTTCATACCACACTAGACAAAACACATGTGTGGTTAATAATACCAAAAAATTAATGCTGTACTGGTATGTCATTAAACACACTGTAAGGAATAACAAATATTTGAGTTCTCTCAAATTTATATTCATACTTATTTACCACATTATTCTCACAGACTTACTTTGTTTTAAATCTTATTTCCACAACAGGCAACTTATTATGGCTGTAGCCAATTTACTAATGTCAGCAGCTGAGACTGTTTACGAGGGTTTCTTTATTTATTGCAGCTGCTTATGAGTCGCTGACAAGCTGCGTTCTGGCATCTCTAGGTTGGAGGCTACACTTCCAGCTGAGACAACTGATTTGTGGAAGGTACGGTACTTAGTCTCGGCAGTTGCAGACAATCAATCATTGTGGTGGTAAACTATAGTTTTAACCAAGAAATTAACATTGCTGTTATCTGCAGAAGATCAAAGAGAGTAAGAATGAGCTATTATTAAATTATTTTCACCTGAAATGAATGTCCATACTATGCCTAATTTTTACTAATTAATAATCTCCATAATCAAAAAACACATCCATTGCCAATGACATGAAAACAAACTCATCTGGCACAATGGACACCATTTATTTCTATTGCTGGCACTGCTGACAAGTGTTCTGCCACCGAGACTACTAACTCTGCTGGCGTTACTAAGAGTTTCCTGCTGATCAGTAATATCAATGCTATCAGTAGGAAAAGGAATGTAGCTTATTAAGTATCGTTATTTTTAAAATACATTATCAGCTATGTACTTTTGCTATTCTTTGGTGTTACTGATCATAAAATTTTAAATAAAAACCTTTTGTGAACAATTCAGTAGTAACAACTGTGACAAAATTGTGCAAGCGTGTACTGTAATTACTTCCAATTTAACCTAGCCAAGAATATGTTGTGATTATTTCCATCTACATTACCTTAAGTTAGGTGCAATAAGAAATAATACTATTGAAGACCACTGTAATCACAGTGCACAACTATGATATTTTTTTCAAGCATAAACAACTGTTTTCCTGCACCTGTTTGTAAGCTACTGCTTTGTAATTGTGTCACAATGTTACCTTTTAGAAAAACTGCAGCGAAGTTATAACCATGAATTTAATGAAAAAATATTTATATCATATGCATGAAATGGCATGTACTAATACTATTACAGGCAGGAAATAAAAGTATTCAGCTTTCTATAACAAATAATATGACTTTGAAACAGTGAACTTGTAATCAGGAATGTTTTAACAGAATTCCACTATATACACGTTTTTATCATCACTTAGCAAGGCCACACACCATTTCAAAGTATTGCTCTCAGCATTCATATGTAGTTTGTAACATGTTCCAAAGCATATTTCTTGAAATTCATCACATTTCATGTTGAATGAATGTCTTACAACATTAAAAAATCCAAAATTAGCTCTTCACACTTCTGATTTGATAAACCTTAAGGCAAAGAAACCTGTAGGGATCAAACTGGTGAACATGCAACGCAAAAGCTGGGTAGTATTCTCCCTACCCATTTGTTTTTTAATATTATGGTTCTCCCTCACTAGTACTCTATATTGTTCAAACAATGTCAACAAAGTCATCTTGTTCCAACTGTGGTTCCACATCAAGATACCCATCTCCAGTAATGGTGGCTTCTGTGAGAAAGAAAGACCCATAAAAGTGGGTTTTAGTGAGTCCCAGCATTACATACACCTGAATTAAGTCTTTCCAATTATAGATGGTACCATGTTGCGGCACATCATCTCAGATGTGACAGCTGTGTACTGCAAATATGAAATGTCCCCTCCGTAATGTTCCATTGCCACTCCAAAAGATAACATTGAAAAAAAATTAATTTCACTGGAATATCTGAATTGTAATTATACTAAAATATTAAGTATTAGGAATATCCATCCATTATATAAATAAACCACCACAATTGTATCCTGGTCTTGCTTCTGAGAGAGGACTGAACTAGTCTTGCCATACTCATCTACATCCTTAGCACTTATCCAGCCATTTGAAATCTGTTTATTCTGAAGTTCACAGAGATTAAATTTCAAAGTGCACATATCAGGCCAATAATTCTCTCATCCTCTTTCCTCATCCTGACTTTTATAATATATTACCTAATAACATGCTGACTTTAATATTTGTTAAGTGGGTTCACATCCTCTTAAATCATACACAAAATCTCTTGAGACACATCACAGTAACAATGGAATTACAGTCTCAAAAGTTACAAATTTTGAATATTAAATGGTGGAATGCAAGTGAATTCAAGGTTGGCAGCTGCTGACCTACTTACATCTGATGTGAACTGTAAGGCCTCCACCACAGACGAGCAGACAGGATAGTAAACTTCCACTGCTGCGAGCCCAGGCAAGTACAAACTATTGCTTCCATGATATTGCCACGACCCAACAGGTATTTTCCAAGTATTCACGGTTCCTCCCACCATTATTCTTTCACACTGCCACATACCATCTTTTACCCAGAGGGTAGAAAGCTGCCTTTCAAAACCCCTCGTACAAGGATGTGCAGTTTCACCTTACCAGTTGGTGCACTGCGCATGCATGTGCGTGCGTGCACACACACACACGCAGATAGAGATAGATAAAGAGAGAGTGAGTCTATATGTGAAAACTGATGATACCTAAGCATAAAGATAAAAATAAAAGAAGTGACAAAAAGGGAAATGGGGACATTATTTTCTTAAAATAGAAACTTTGTCTATCCTGTACTCATTAGGCTTTTGTCATACCTCCATTTTTTTCATTCCTGCCTTGTGCATTTTCAGTATTTGAAGTCCCAGTTTAAGTACAGGAAATTTTAATTACTGTGTATTTTTTTACACTAAAATACAGTGTAATCACTTCCCACAATACATTGACTAATATAAAAATCAGAATTTAAAACTAAAAGTTAAGGCATTGATCTCATGAACAAAACATGAAAAACTTGTACAAGAATCTGATACGTATTACTGCTGCTTGTATTGATCCAATGAAAATATTTCCTTTCCATTTTTATAGATTTCCTATGTTTAACATAACAGTACAAATTAGTACTGCAAAACATTCAAAATACTAGTTTGAAATAAGAATGACATTATAAATATGTAAAATGTAAGACTAATAGCAGTATAACAGCTTGTATAGGCTGTTCACGGCAAAATGAGCACTTTTGAAAGCTCTGCTTAAGATCTACTTGTTTGCACATTGTATATTCTTCCGCATTATATAAAATTAACACTAAAAAAAAAAACCCGCAGAAAGCGGAAGAAATAATTTAAGTTATCATGAATTGCCACCTAACACTTTTCATTCAATGTTAATATATGGAACTACTTTCCATCCATCATTACCAACTGTACTGCACGCATATCACTCAATGCGCCCATTAGAATACATGCAGACAGGACCAGTGACTTTTTCCTAAGGGTGATTTCAAAAGTGCTCACTTTATTGTGAACAGCCTTTATTATCTTTTTACAAGGAAAGTGGGTGGACTGCCTTTCTAGAGAAGGGAAGAGGAAAAGGTGCTCTCCCTTTTTCTCCATGTTTTTTTCTACATTCAACAATCATGTTACGACAATTTGGAGCATAAGTACCTACATAAAGAATACAACATCAATAACTGTGCATTGGCCATCCTTCTTTTAACATTTTAGAATACTACCCTTCTGCTTGGAATGCACTCACAAAAAACATATGTGCACACATTGTTTCATGCACAATTCAACATATTTCCACACACAAGAGATTTGGGTAGCTATTGCACATTTATCGAAGCTACCCAGTAATTCTGTGTTTTCCAGAAATGTCGCCGAATCTATTTTCAGCCAAAACCACTACAAAATAACTGTGGGTATTGTACTTGAAACTGTATGACTAATATTATACGAGGAATGGGCTGAAGTGTTGGGGAGAAGTGTGCGCACATGTACCAATGCCCTGCACATTGTCGGAAACAAATGCATTGTCCTCTCACTGAATCTCAACATAAAGAGTCTTGTGAGATTCCTGTGGCATAAAGCAAACCAGTCCTGCTGTTCAACTATTTTTAATTTGCCAGTTTTGTTGCTCCACAGTAACATGTAACTTCAAATAAAAATTCTTCAGAATATGGCAGATGCTAATCTATGAAACACTAACCAGATTGCAATATAAAACACAAACTTTTGGCTTAAGTTTCAAAAGGAATGAATTAATAAAAGCTACCACTGTGCTGTTGATGACTTTGGGTGGTGAACTTCTTTTTAGTATTTAGACATTCCAATGTTGGTAGAAGTACTAGAGGTACAACAATTATGGTGATACATGAGCAATATGCAGATTGTGAAGTGCAGCATGGATAAGAACTGCAATCTTCACAAAACATTCAGGGTCTGCAAATATGAAATTACATGTATACATAAGAACTATAACAAGAGCGAAACCAAATTTGTGTAGTACAGTACTTTCTACTCCAGCATTGAGCATGTAATCAAATATAATCAAAATTATAACACCATATAAGAGTCAACACAATTGTGTCTATAAATAATTAATATAAGGTATTACTAAAGTTTGCAATGGTATATTTTATGTCCACCTGATCCCCTGCAGATTCACATACATCATTTGAGGTTTCCCATGATACATGTAAAATAACCACTCCAACTATACTTCTTTACTTTGTGACATACTCAACAACTAGACAAAAATAATTTATTTACCAGCTTAACTGGGCATTCCAACATAATACAGCCCACATTGTGACGTTCACATAACAAAGAGGATCATAACTTAATCTCTTAGCTAAGAAACACAATCCTAGTAAGTGGAATGGACAGGTTACAGATGGCAGTAGGTAAATGCAGTAGTGTGATCCCTACAATGTCGGTGGAGAGCGTGCCACTGCTACCAATGCTACAGGCTATCCAAGCTAAAGGCACTTAAGTCGCCATGGAGACACTGGGGCTGCTACTTTTCTGGATCTTCCTCAGGAGTTTTCAGAGGCGTGCTGTCACTTATGGCAGTGACCACCTCCGGCACCTTCTGATCTGGGTAGTTCCATGGTTGTATGTCAGCTGTGCCAAACACTTGGAAAGTGATGTATGTCACGCATGCGACGATGGCTGCCACCCAGAACACGTACCGCCACTGTTCCAGGGTTTGCTGCACAAGAAAACAGCAACATGATTCAGAATAAACAGAGAGATGTAGAAACTCTCAAGATTATATAGATAGAAACACAAACATACTTAAGGTGATCATCACTCTTTCTTTAATCACCCCATAAATGCTCAGCTATGCATGACGATGCCATTTGGAACACTCAACTGTACATTGTACACCATACACGAGATGCCAGACTAGCCACAATAAGTCAAGAGGACACAAAAAAAAGTGATGGCAACTACCACTTATGTCCACCACTAGCCCAGTGTATTTACAGTGTGATCTATGTGTGTAGTGGCAGTGTGCAACTATCACTTACCTATTAGTCGCATAGCAATTCTCTCCCTGGAGATGCTGTTCAGAAAATATGCTCAGAAAAATTATTTTCAGGATTACGTAGAATGTTGAGGGGAGGAATCGGTAGATAAACATAAACAGTAAGTAATTATTTTCAGGATTACGTAGAATGTTCAAGGGAGGAATCGGTAGATAAACATAAACAGTACGTAATATGAGAAACTAGTTTGGGGAAGGTTGCTTTGGGTTTTCAAACTGTGCTAAACACATACTCACGGGATTCTGGAATGACTCATGCCATCGCTACTATTATCTTCAATACACAGCCCCCTGGGGAAAACTGGAATTTAATTGTTATGAGTACATTCCACATTTTACTTATTTACTGATTTATGTCAATATTTATATATATGGTTTGTATCTATTTGGTAAATCAAATACTTATTTATTTGATTACCTTCCAGGGTTATTTAACATTGTAAATTAAGGGTCACCTTTTGTTAATTATCTTTCTTATTTTCAGTTTATTTGTATATTCATCAAGATATTATTTTAATGCTTATTGAAGTGCCAAAATATGACATCTATGTGAACTGAATAAATTTCCTAGTATTTCCAAAAAAATAAATTTCAGTGTGTCTGCTTTGGTGGCACATTTGATTTACCTGGGCAAAGAATTAATTATGGTATTACAATGAATTTGTGACTAACTAATCTTCAAAATATTTTAAAATAGGAATTTTTCTCCTTTCAGAAAAAAGATACTTGGAGTTTTGACGCTGTCGTTCTGGCTAGTTGTATAATACGCCAATAAAGATTTATTTAAATCCGAAGGAATTATTATGAGTGCTTCAAGACACCAGAAAATGCTCAAGATGTACAGTAACTTTATCTTGATTGTCACAAGACAGAAGTATCCTGCCTAGCCAGCATAATTTATTTACTAGAAATTTTATGGAACATGCAATTTCTTTCGGTTCTGTGCTTCTTTGTCTTTACATTGTATGCCCACCTAGTAGCCCATTTACCTAAAATCATGCGTATCATTTAAGCCAGCCTCCAGTTGAAATTTTCAATAAACTGGAACATTAATCTTATCAAACAAATTATTTAGAATTTGAAACAAGTATAAATACATCAAATTTGAGCAAACAGAAATATTATTTGCAAGGAAGAAACAGATGCTAGCTTTGTCTTTATTCTCATTTATTGAAATACTTAGTATGTTAGCCAAAGGAAAAGGTGAATTGAGACTGTATATGGTAGCCGTCTTTATGTTATATGCATCAATCAGCAATCCATCACATCACATTAAAATTGCGCAGCATTATGTTAATTCCTTCCATATGTCAGTAAACGGAATTGATTGTTATTTCTTGTGTGTCTCTTGTGTCCGCATATGTTGATTTGTTCCAAGTTTTCTCCATAGAAGAGCAGAAATTTCTGGTAAGATCTTGTGTACTCTGTTAATGTGCATATTCGGTCATGGTACCTTATAATCATAAAAATTCATGTTATGTGGCGAGCTAATTATAAAAGAGCAGGGGTTCTCATCTCGCCCCTACCTCTCTTGTGCCAGCCGTCACATCAGTTTTTTTTTATACTACCAAAGTGTGCCATTCTCTTTCATTATCCATTAGTGGGCAACCAAGCTTTTAGTTTATGTGGGACAAAACTGCAGGAACATACTGTATGTGTAACCAACACAACTGCCACAGTTTGGACCTACAAAATAAAGGGAAGTGGGACACACTAGAGAATTGAATAGTATTTTACAGTTTTTGGAAGCCAAAGGAGAAAAACAAAGAAAAGGCAACCCTGCAGAATTGGTTTTTTAAAACGAGGACAAAATATTTTACCAAGTATGATATATTTCTGCCGACCTATTTCTGATGCTGTAAGTTTTTCAAGTGTTCTCACAGCAGAAGACACTGCAAATGTAAAATAATTGCTCACAAAGATGCAAAAAACCATTATCTAGGATTAATATTTTTTAGCCAGCAATTTTGATTATATCCAAGATCTGTAGAATTTAACTGACTTATCTGGATTTAATTTAGGTTCCATGCATTCTTAAGTTTTATAACATAAAGGTAGTATCTGCCCTGTGTCTCTTTTTTTGTGTATAGCATGAAATCAAGCACGTGCATATTTGCCACTTTAATGTAATGTAACTGTTCAATTAGGTACCGTGTTTTTCAGTTAGGTATTTTAAGCACATCCGTAAACCTACTCTTTCTTTTTATAGTTAAATAGTTTCAATGAGGGATTGTGCTGTGTTCTTGTATTTATTGGCTAATTGGCGTATGGATCCAGCAAGATACACCGGATTCATCTGTTGTGACTACGGTTTTAAGCAGACTCTAGTATGCGATTTACACGTCTTGAGGAAGACCATCTCTTTATCAACCTACTTTGGAATTTTCAGATGTTATTTATGGAACCTTTGGTTTGCTTTCAGCTCCAGTGAGTGCAATAACTACCTTCCCATAAAGCATTTTTGGCATATGAAAAATGTTTAATGTGACGTGCCACTGGCACAGTCATTTACCTGTTGAACCTCCATTTCTGTTGAGTTCTCCCTTCCGCTAAGCCACCCCACTACCACTGACAGCAATGCCACCAATGCCACATCCACTACTGGTACAGGGGATGAGTCTACCGGGATGTGGGCTCCCTACCGGAAGAATTCCAACTGCCTGAACAGCACCAATGCACCTAAGTTGAGTGCATGGCAGGGCATTAGGTAGCGAATGTGCATCTTGGCTGTGCAGGAGGAATGGTTGGTTCTCGCCTCTACAGTCCTCCCCCCTTCCCCCTAACTACAATGTGCATTTATTTTATGTAATGTACATTTTATTGTATTATCATTTATAAATTTTATAGAGCAGTGACATTGAACAAATACTTTCCTTATGAGGAAATCACTTTTTCTTATGAAATTGAGAACTTCTACAATACCAGATGAAACTGTACTAGGATATTAACAAAACAAAACCCAGCTGATGATGAACTTTGATAAAGTACTGGTAGCAGTGTGGTATTTAATTCAAAAGGAAATGTTTCATTCTTCTAGATTTAGCACATATGGTATAAACACAGTTCCCCATGTGAACCCAAAATAATAATACGATGTTAACAATGCAAGGATATCCCATGAACAGCATAAAAACTTATTATGTAGCTTACAAATGATATATGCAGAAATTTGCTCACAGTAAGACCAAAGAACTGGCCAACTAAATAAAAAAAATGTGGACACAGAACTAACTAATATTGCAGCATGTTCCTATATTATTGTTGTTTAACTGTTATATCTTATTTCTGTGCCCTTTTTTCAAGTGAATCCAATGGGTTTGGTACGGTTTGCTGAGGACACTGGTGTAGGAGTATACTGTTTACGTTGAAACCACTCACTTTCAAATAGCATTTAAGGGTATTACGCTATTTAACCATCTTAATTAGGCAATGCTGCACATTGGTGCAGAGGATAGGCATGGGCGCAGCAAGAATTTAATTGGGGGGGGGAGACAAGTGTACCTGAAACCCTTTTTCACGGACAGCACAAAAAAAGTAACTGAAGGAAAATATTGAAAGCATGGTTATATATATATATATATATATATATATATATATATATATATATATATATATTTGTTTATTTATTTATACATATAATATATATAATTTTAACTAAATATTGGTAACATAAATTGTACAAAATATTAGTTATATTATAATTATACACACAAAATGGGGAACAAATAAATACTAACTAAGTAAAAGATACCCAAGTGACAAAACTTCCACATAATGCAAACACTACAAATTGCATAAACCCAAGCCAGATTAAAAACAGATATGTTTACAATAACAGAAAGTATGGAATTTTAATGTATAAAAATTGTATATTATATTATTTTAAACATATGATTTGAAGATTTATCTTTGCATCGTACATCTGTAACACGTGATATCACTAATGCCAGTATGTTAGAAAAATATAACAAAACATTTTATGTTACACCAGACAAAAAATCTATAAACTAAAGAATTTTTGTACAAAATATAGCTAATGGAAATGAGTCCTCACCTAGGGCTTAATACAGAAAGCCAAAACTTCACAATTAAAGGTTACACATTTTTATGGGATTGTATATATATTACATTAATGTAGTGCATAAAATTCTTGAAATGGTTCATTTCAGATACTTTGAAACAATGACTTTCTGTACTCCTTTCTTGAAACAAAGAGATGTGCCACTTTCCTGAGGTCTACTTCATCAAGTACTTGTTTATGAACATAACAGAGGGCTACATGATTTAACATTGACTGTTTCATAGTACCTCTTAGATAGCTTTTCAGCTGCCTGAGAGCACTGAAGCTCCTCTCTGCTTCGCAAGTAGAAGCTGGGGACACAAGCAGCAGCTTCACAACATTTTCAACATTTTTTAATAAGTGTCTGATTTCAGGTGTCATTCCTTTGAAAGCTGTTACAGCACCGCTAAGGCAAAAAATACTGTTGGTTTTTATAAATAATTTGATTTTAACCTGAAATGACTCTGTATCAACTTCGGGGTACAGTTCTAAGAGTTCTGTACTTTCCCCAGCAATAAGAACTTTTTCAATCATTGCAATTTTCTGCACACCACTTTGCTCAATAATATTTTCTTGCAGTCCCGTAACTGCTGTCTTAATAACTTTATAATATTCTTATCGGTAAAATATCTCACAAGAATTCCACTCGTGCTGCTCTCCTGGTCACACAAAACCTTTTAGGTGGTTTTACAATCCGTGGCAAGGCCAGAGTTTGCAAATTCATTTCGTCAATCTTTTCACAGCAAGAATTAAAAATAATTTTGAATTTATCTTCTCCTCGCAGATCACATAAACCAGCTAAAACAGATTCAACAGACTTGATCAGACCAGAGAGAGTCTTTCTTCTTCCTTGGCACGACTTGTTCAATTTCTCAAGAAGATTGATTTCATCTTCTTTCATAACAAATCCAAAATATGTTAATCCAATTGAGAAACAATGGAGACGACCACTAACTCCACCACAGTGTCTTCGGAAAGCTCATGAAGTGTCTAAAATTATGTCATATTTTTTCACGATTTTTTCTATCTGTACCTTCCTGTACAGCCACCTGGTTGGACAAAGTGATTTCATCTTTGAGATGTTTTCCACTGGAGACCCTGCAGTCTCTTCGGAGATGTGTGTAAATATTGGCTTGACTATTGTATGTCCAAAGATTATTCCCAGTTGGTTGGCCCAATCCATTGCGTTTTTCACTACTGAGGTAGCATCACAACACTTTTTCATAACAAGGTTATAGCAGTGTGCCACACAATGCACATACTCTGCCAGAGGTTGGTTGTTAATAATTATAGTCTGTGCACCTTTATTAAAGCCTTTCATGTTGCCTGCGACATCATATGCTTGAGAGTGCAGGCAACAGGTAGTCCAAGTCGTAGTAATGAATCATATATTATTTTTGATATGGCCTTGCCAGTGGTAGAGGAAGTTTGATAGAATCCTACAAAGCTTTCTGCAGGATCCAAGCCATCACATCATCTAACACAAATACTCTCTTGTTCATCTCCTGTAATGTCTCGGGTGCCATCACATATAATTGTAAATACCAAAGGATTTGATGACTTGATATTTTCCAGAACTGTGGTCGAAACTTCATGACCCATAATTTGAATGATCTCATTTTGGACATCTGAATGTATAAAAGTGGGCTTGCCTTGCTCGTGTTTCAACCACGCTTTTAGTACCAGCTTGTCTTCACTCCTTTCCTTTAAATGTTCCACGACATTACCTTCGTGAGCATGACCCCTGATAGCCAAACCCTGTCTGACTAGATACTTTAAAGTACGAATGATTATAATTAAATACTCACTAGCTGTTATTTGTTGCTGCATTTTGACATTTGAGAGCTGTCTTTCAATTGGATTTTTTAATTGCGAATAGCTTAAAAGTGCTTGAGAACGAGCATCACTTTTTGAGTGTTCTCTGAACTTCAAGAGCATTTTTCCAGTTCTTAAACCCCTATCCAGTAAATGCTGTTTCCATTTTTTAAGTTAAAATCTTGTTGGGGCACACTTGTAAATACTGTGTACAATAATAGTAACTTACCCCATCGCAGTTTTCGGTCACATGTAACCATTTGAATTCTTTAAACCAGATCTCTTGGAATGTTAGAGTTCTGGTGTTCAACCTTTATTCCTTGGGAAAACTGCTCGGGAAGTGTTTAGGTTGATATGGTTGTTCAGTTGCTCCTGCTACTTCTTCATCACTGATAGGCAGCTGTTTCAGTTGCTCTTTTGTGGAGGACTGGAATCTATCTGCATCTTCTGCAAAAATATTTACCATTACATTTAGAGAAATTGCACACAGATAATAGAGATAAAAGTTTGCACTAGACTTGTAGTAAGCTTATATACCAATATTGCATAACATATAAACTATCCAGATAGCACTGAAAACTCCCATAATGGCAAGCCAGCATGAACAGCATGAAGCAAAATTGTATAAAATATCCGTAACAAGATTATTTGAGCAAGTTTACACAAAAAAATGTCTCGGATAGCTTAAGTGATAGAAATAGCATTGACGTACATAACAACTACTGTAGGTTTTCAACAAACTAGACCAGAGATCTCCAAAGTATTGCCTCCAAGCCAGATGAAGCCAGCGGTAAAGTTTTATATGGCCCGCCACTTCGTTTCAGTGAGGGAACAAATTGCTATTTTGTTTTATCATGCAAATAATTATATGACTGTTATACATTTAATTGAATACAAATACTGATTTCCCATTAATGCATTTATCTTATCGGCAAGAGTTCAGATTTTTGTGAAATATTTTTTGCAAAAAAGTTAAAAGAGCTTTATCCCGACTGCAATAAATGTTTGACAATTTTACTTTCTCGCCCCATGATCCGAAATAGACAGGATAACATGTCTGTTGATCCCATTTCAATTACACATTCTTTTTAATTTCCTGTCAACTACATTTGTAACAGTTTATATTTCATTCTACAAATCTAGATGCTCATACATCAGACATAAGGATTTTTGTTTGAAAGCCCCTTTGGTTGCAGCATTGAAAAATGTCCCACCTGAAATTCAACAGAAAGTAATTGACTTGCAGTCCGGGAATCTAATAGAGGACAGATATAAATACCATAACTTAAAGACATTTTTACAAACTTATAAATGAAAAGGCGCTACTGATCAAAGTCGTCCAGTGAATATTTGCAGTCGATACTAATTAGTGGAAACATAAAATTCGAGCCTCAAATAGGAGCCATCGTGTTACAAAGGATACACTGTCATAAATCTCGCTAGTAACACAATGTTTCTTAGTGTTTTACGTTTAGCATCAACTTAATATTTACATGCAAAATTGTGTATTGAATATTATAGAAATATGTAGCCTTAAGACTTCTAGCTGTTTGCTGTCCTGTACTGCTGTTTTATCTATCTGTAAACAAACTATACATTTTTAACTTGTCGCAGAGCTGTGGTTAAGCATAAATAAATAACTAGGATTTACATTTACTTCTGCCTGTAAAAAAACCTGATAAAATGCAGACACTGACATAGAATACTGAACAATTTTGTATTTAAACTTTAAAAATTTAAATAAGATACTAGAAATATCCCAATACGACGAAAAACATCTAAATATGAGACATTTATTGTAAAGGGTATTTAGCCTTTTTTTCTGCCGGTGATACTTTCTTTATTTAAAGAGTTATTCGTCTCAAAATATTTCAACATGTCTATATGGAATAGTATGTTCCAGGAAGAAAATATGATTACCTAAAGCTTTAGATGAGGAAGCTGCTGCAAGATCACAACTAGTGTTTTCAGCTGTAGTATCTAAGCCTGATTTCTGGTTTATGTTCACAGGCTGCTCACTGATAAACAGTTTGGTTTCACTGGGCGATCCATCAGAATCATCTGTATTAAAAAACAGTTCAATTAATAATAAAGTATGCAATCATGTAATTACAGCAAAGTTTAACAAATAAGGGCTCCCTTTTGCTAATCTACCAATCTTCTGTGTGTTAAAGAAATTGACAATGATTGGCATCTTATGTTAGTTAAGTTACACAAAGAAAAATTACTTGATTAAGTTAATTTGTGTAATTTTGAAATGAAAATACAGTATTTTATCGCATACAGGTTGCACATTTTATTAAAAAATTTTTTATTGAAAACTTGGGGTGCGTCTATAGGCTAAATGAGAAAATGATTTTAAGGTGCTGGGAAAAAATCAGTAAGATCCAGATTAACCGTGTTAATCGATACCAGAGAAAACACGAATAAGTGTTGTATTAAAATCCAGGATAATAAAATTTACACATTTTTATTATTAATGGAGCAATGATA
Source organism: Dryococelus australis (assembly GCA_029891345.1). Classification (NCBI taxonomy): domain Eukaryota; kingdom Metazoa; phylum Arthropoda; class Insecta; order Phasmatodea; family Phasmatidae; genus Dryococelus; species Dryococelus australis. The sequence goes on along the minus strand of CM056994.1, from coordinate 230,176,359 downwards.
TTGTCACCGAAAATTGTGATAAAACATAGTACCTGTTATACATTTCAAAGCAAACACAAATCACGCACTGTATGTGCAGGATTTAAAGTACACAATACTTTAACTGATATATATGTTGCACTGAGTGCAGTTAATTCATGGCGCATTGAGTATACATAGCCTTTCGCCGGCGACATGCGAGCGCATTGGGTGCCACTTTTTTTTTTTACTACCTATGCATGCAGCTAATAGCCAAGATGTTTTCTTTAAAGTTTTTATTTTCATAAGTCTGTTCCAAACGTGAATGGACTGTGTGTGTGTGTGTGTGTGTGCATGCATGTGTGTGTGTTGTCACTTTCTCAACAGAATGCAATGTATTAAAGACTAGACTACAACGGGACTTTAAATGAGGCAACCGGCATATAAAAAATACAGTACAATCCCCATTAAAATAATAATCCTTGGAATAAAATAGCTTATTAAAATTTTACTGATTTACAAATGCACATAAAAGTTATAAATTTCCGAAATGTGTAGTTTTTCGTAAACATTTAAACACTTGACATGAAAAAATGTAAAAAAAGTTGAACCATGTCTTTTCATTTACTCAGAATTAACGGCCCGCAGCTCGATTTCCATTCTCTTCAGCGAACAAAATCACTTTCAATTTGAAACCTGCAGTGTTGGTACTTCACCTTTCCTTTGCATAAAAGCAAAAAAGAAATGGAAGCCTGCAAATCGCGTGCATTTGCCATCCTTGACGTACAGAATGTACAACCACAAAGATGAGTGCGACCTATAACCGATCAATATTATTTTTTTAAACACCTCTGGAAAATCAGGGTGCGACATATATGTGATAAAATACAGTAAATATTTATAAGTAGCTAATAATATAATTTAACTTACCCGTCGTATGTGTTATTTAGTTTTCTTTTGCATGTTTCTCGTTAAAGATAGCAGTTGTCTTCCCTTGTGAGGCTGCCCGCTTCATTGTTGCACAAGTCTCTCTTATGCCTATCCGAACACAAGTACCATGGCTCAATGGCAAGGTCCCTGTCTCTTGCCTGCTCGGCCTTGTTCCGTCATTAGTCACGGCTATCCAAGCTTCTCCACCGTGTCAACCTCCTCCCCTCTATTATGCACAGCATTCTTGACCTTCTGAAGGTCTAAGGCAGCGCAGATAACCAATTCATTTACTGTATAGCCAATAGTCACAAGTAGCCTTCTGTATTCATTTATTTCTTACATCGAGAAACTCAAAAATTTTCCTTAGCATATTTTATAACAAAATTAAATATATTAAGTTGGGTAAATTATTGGATAGGACGAAATAAAATTCCAAATTATTGAGGGGGGACGTGTCCTCCCCATCCCCTCCGCTTGCGGCGTCCATGGGATAGGCTTTATAGCAACACTAGGTAGTCAGGTTCTCTGCCACAATGCACGCCACTGTACGTTTAAGGTTCCTGCTACCTACCTGACACTTCAACTGCTTTGCAGTGTGTTTAAAATACACGTTTTTTCACGAAACTATTAATCATGTATACAATATGCTGTTCTAGTAAAAGCACACACCCTTCAGATGAGGGTTGTTGAATACTTTCAAGATGTCACACATGTTAGAAACACCATTTCAGAGTACTCCAAAATGGCTACAAATGGCCTTTTCAAAGAGCAGTATCTCAAAATATGTGCACCACATAAATAGAAAACAACTCAAGGGCATTGTACTGAACCTTCCTACACGCTATCCACCAATTAAAGAATATGGTCATTGCTGAAAGTCCCATAGGTACACGCAGAGCGATGAGAACACTGCACACCATTTCAGAGCCTTGCGCTTAGAGGTGATGGCGCACTTGAAGCATGTGGCAGTGTCGCCCTTATTGCTCCCGCACTTCTCTGCTTTAAATGAGGAAAAAAAGCTCCAGGTAGGCAGCAGCCATAAATAACTATACACAGTCGAATCACATTATGTATTATGACAACCTGCTAGTATCCAGAGTAACTGCCCTTCGCAGCATGGACAGCAGATAGACAAGCTGGCATGGCAGTGCCTCAGTCAGGTACTGATAGGTCCCAACGCGTATCTGAAGCTATGCTGTTGTGTTCATCCAGTCACATGCAGACACTTCTAGCTGTGTGGCAAGCTACATTATCATGCTGGAAGATCCCATCCTCCCAAGGAAAGAAAATTATGTACAGATGGACGTGATTACCGAGGATGGCTTCATAACCAAATTGATCAAGAGTACCTTCCACACGGATGATGGGACCTAGAGAATATCCATGAGAACATTCCTCAGACCATAACGCTTCCCCACCACCATGTGTTCGTCCAGCAATGAAGGCAGAGTATTGGTTCTCCGATGTTTCTTGCCGGACACATTGACGTCCATCCATTCTATGCAGCTGAAACCATGACTCATCGGAGAAGGCTACCCATCGCCAATTAGCGGCAGTCCAGTCCAGTCACCATACTGTCGAACAAATTTCAGTTGTTTTCGTTGATGCATCTTTGTTAGCATGGATGCAGTCACCCTCCAATGGAGCCCCATTTGCAGAAGGGTTTGATGAACTGTTGCGGTAGACACATGTCTTGATGGCCCCTGGCTCATTTGGACAGTGAGATGTTCTACTGTAGTCTGTTGGTTGGCTTTCATGCACCATCATAGTTGACATTCACCTAGGACATCAATGGCATGTGGAGCTACGTTATTTCTGTGAAGGTTAATCCCAATTGCACTATTCGTCCACTCACAATACACTTTTACCACAGAGGCACGGGAACAGTTCATAAACGTTGCTGTTTCCAAAATGCTGCCCCCCTTGTCCAAATGCCAATGATCATTTCTTTTTGCAACTTGGTTAAATCACTTCCCTTATCCATGACAGCAGGACGTACACTATATACAGCCAGCCTGTTGGTCGCATTATATGCAAGCTTCACCAGTTCACGTCACGGGCCATACGTCATGGACTACGTGCTGCAGATGGCACTTCTAGCAGGCAGTCATATACATGTGATTCGACTGTGTATATACATGTATACACTCACAAGGATGTTTTCACTATAGGAATATAAATGCTCCAAGATAGAAGTCTCTCTGTCCCAGCTGGGCCAACGCTGTGGGATGCTCAATCTATTTAGTTGCAATACAGAATGTCCCCATACCCCTCTTGGCACATCACAGTTTTTGCCTACTGTTGCCACTTGACGATATGTGAGCCAATGTGATGGTACAGGTAATAATTACAAACACAAACTGTATGCATTTTATAAATACACACACACACACACACACACACACACACATATATATATATACACACACACATGCACACATGCACACATGTGCATGCCCACACACACGTGCACACCCACACACACATGCATGCACTCACACACACCCCTCGCTCTCTCTTTCAATGGAATATAGAATTTTAATTTTCAAATGTGATCTCTGAATTACAAAAACTCTCAGTACCTGGCAATACTTTTCCAGTGTGCATGTGCATACACATACACACACAAATAAACAATAAAACCTTGATGCATGACACATACTGACATTAATTTAAATATGACTTTGCCTCATCTTAATGTATCATGCGACCCCAAATGGGGTTTGAACAGTGAAACTACTTGCTACCCAAGCCTACTAGCACGTACCTATATGTGGGTGTACCAACGGACACATCTGCAAAGTTTGTTTTGCCTTATGTCAGACGTCACGCCAACCCCCCACGTGTGATAGAAGCCAGCCAAGCAGTCCAGTTAAATGCCTGAGCTTGAGCAGCCGATGCAACCCTGCATGAGAAAGACGCCTGCTTTTGCCATAGACAGAGAGATGGCACTTGAGAACACAACTCTGCCCACAGGAGGAGCTCACCTGCGCACTCCTAAGATGCCGTGGGCAGGTGGAATATATGTCCATGCACCGCTGCAGAACAGTAGTTCATTCTCAGCAGCTCGGATAGAGCTCTCTGCTAACACCAATGTCTTCACGACCTTCCAGACATCTTCAAGAACTTCACCAGCAACCTTCAAGAAGTCTTCACCCTTTGAACACCCACTACCATTCTGGTAGTGCCACTTGAGTCCCTTCTGGACAACAGCATTGAGTTAGTTAGGGTCAGTTAATATCATAGCTGCCTAGCCTCATTTGCTCTAGTATAGTTTAGACCCAGGTCACCTTCACCTGGTTTATCGCAGTCTACTTCTGTTACAGTCCTTGTTAATTAGGAGTTAGTACGGGCCACCGTGTCTATCTCCTCACGGGAATAAACATGTTTTCTATCAAACCTCCAAGTATTGATTCCATGGTGACTGTGACTTTTATCCCCTGTAGATGTCAGCCCACCAGCGAAAAGCTGGAGACAACTTCATTACAACCCAATTGCCAAACCTAGATTAGGACTAAGGGCTTCCTCAACCGGGTGCACGTACATCGTGAAAACACCCATTAGACATCCACCCATACTGTGCACCTGGTGTGCAGTACGGTAGAGCCCCCAACCACTAGAAACTCAATCCACAAGGCGGCCAGTCAACCAACCCAGCCAATTCACTCCATCCACTGTGTTGAACTGTCGCCGGGAGTGACAGACTAGTTCTGGAGGTCTGCCTACCTGTGGACCACACCCATGTCATCGGACATCCAGGGTAAATCCACCACTCTAACCATTGTGCTAAACTGTCGCCAGTTGGAGTTATCAGGTACGACTCTGGTTGGCTTGGCCTCGGCTTGGTTATACATCTCGTTGCCTGCTCTTCCTTAGTGGGTGCAAGTTAAGAAGGCAGCTACTACCGCCAAATCCAACAGGAGCTGTAACCCAGCCTCAACTGCACTTAGCAGCATAAAACCCCGGGAATAAGCTCAAAACACCAGACAACTGGTGAGGCCTCACATCCTAGTCCCTCCACACACCCTCTTTCAGCCACTCTACAAGACCGCTGGTGAGCCGCAGCAAGTCGTCGTTGGCTTCCGTCAGGGACGCCACTGAACCACAGCCAACAGCAACACCCAGGGGTGAGACGACAGGCAAGGAAACTCCTATGTCACCCCAAACTACCCAATCCTGAGACAGAGAACAAGGTCACATGCTCCAAAGCAACCCGAGGGCAGATCAGCCCTTGCTGTGCTGGAACCCAAGACCGCGAGGTCGAAGCACCGGAACCAAGAGGAGAAGAGGAAGGAAGGGAGGACGATCCACAGCCACCAATGTCCACCAAGATTCAGCCACCTACCTTCCGAGAACCAGAAATCTTATTGAATTCCGACCAGATTAGTGTCCAACCCACCCTGACAGGGGTAGAACAACCAACACTTCGAGGAGCAGTGTCCATCCAGACATTGCCCTCGACCCCAACGGACTTCGTCTGCAAGATGACCAAACGTAGCCCCATGACCTCCACCGAGTCCGAACTGTCATGGCAGAGCCACTTAGACCGGGAGTTCTTCCAATGACTCCAGCAACCCAGCCCCATCCAGAAGAAGGGAGAGCCCAACAGAACCGACGAGGTAGGGGTACCCGAAGTGCTCCTGCCTCAGACGGTGAAGCAAACCATGTCCACCCAGTAGGGAGTGGTCACCCACCAGGCCTTGACACAGACAGGAGATGAGACCATCACGTTACCTTCCATTCAGGAGGAGGAGTCCAGCAGAGCAGAGGGAACAGGGAAAGCAAAGGAGTCCCTGCATCAGACGGCAACCCAGACCATGTCCATCCAGTAGAGCATGGTCACCCACTGAGTCACGATGCCAGACAGTGCCAAGATCACTACCGACAGCGCCGAGACCACTACCACATCACTTACCATATGAGAGGATGAGCCCAGCAAAGCCGATGGGGCAGGGAAAGCAGATGAGTCCCTGCCTCAGACGGAAACCCAAGGTGTCATGTCCCCCAGTAGGATGTAAACACCCCCTAGACCTCCACGCCGGATGTCGGCAAGACCAACACAGATGCACAGCCTTCCGTATGGGAGGATGAGCCCAGAGGGGGCAGGAGTAGAGGAATCCCTGTCCCTGATGGCTACTCCACCATCTCCAGGGAGGATGCCTGATCATCTCCGATGCTTGATGGCCCCGAGCTGGCCACTGCTGGAGACATGAACACAGAGACCAGCAGCTGGTCCACAAGAGAGATGCCCTTCCATGCCTTCCACAGCGCCTCTCAGCTGGGATGTTACCGTGAGTCACCATGGCAACCCACTTCCAAGCTCACATGGCCGTATTCCCAGTATGCGACTTTGAGGAAGCGAGGTCATCCATGCAAATCCTAGGACTCCAACCAGAGACAGTCAGTAACAGGAATGCGTAAGATGTTAAATACTCAACAGTGATGGTGAATAAATGCCAGTATTAAAATAGCTGTTAAATTGCTGTTATCAGTGACAGTGATGTTAGTCAAAGCCAGCAAGGGCCAATGTAAGACAGACTATATCATGCAACAGAGTAGTGCTGAGCCGATACCGATACCCAATGTAAAAAACTGCCGACATTAGTAATATCGGCGGCCCACCCAAACCTATTTTATTTCTAGCCGATCTTCTACTCAGCAGTTGCCATTGTTATTCCAAGCACTAAACTAACAGATTGTCACTCCAGGACTGCAAAGGGAGAAAGGGACATGCCTCCCTGCTGTGATATAATCATTTACAGGGGGGGGGGGGGGAGGCACGCGCACATGCGTGTGCACACACACGCACGCATACACACACATGTGAGCGCACCCCTCAGCCCCCCGCGCTCTCACTCCACTGTGGCCGCCTGCTGTGACAGGTACTTGAGGAGTTAATCATCTACAGCTTGTATTGGGGGTCCCAGAGTTACCAGCTTTGCAGGCGCCACACTCAGTTACACCTTCAGTATTTAAAATATTTTAAAAGCAATGATTCTTACATTCATAACCTGGGAACTGGTAGTGCTGCAATTTTACTCTAAGTAAAATAAGGGAGTGCTGAATTTAAAAACTAAACATATTATAATTTTTAATTTTCTGAAAATGAACAAAGTTGAATCATGCTGAGAAATGTGATTACCTTGTGGATTTAATATTTTTAATTTTATTTGTTTAAAACATAAATTACTTAAATTTTCATGACCTGAATATAAAAATAAATTACTAAAGTATATTTTCAGTGCTGCTTTTAATCTCTGAGTTTTAAGAATGAATGTGAAATTAATTTTCCTGTTTTAAACATCTAATAGTATATTGTGTGACACTGACTTTAACATGGATTTTCATCATATTCCCAAAATATTTTTAGTTCTAGTAGAAGTCTTTCAGCCCATTACTCATATGGTCCATTGCATCAGTATCGGATATCGGTTGTATAGGCAGGAAGTATCAATTCGTACCGGTATCGGTAAAAACCTTTATCAGCTCAGCAGTACAACAGAGTATAATAAAGTTGTAGCTTATTAACACAGTGCTATGTCAAATAACCATGTAAAACAGTGCAAGTACACAGTGACATTGCATAAGTCACGAGGCAAGCGAGATCTTAGTTGGCAACAATGAATCACAAATTCTCATAGTGAAGCACGAACTTCCTCCTAGGTGAAGAATGAATCCAGGCGAACGCCTGTTTACTCAAGTACTTTCTAACAAAAGTGAACATTTTAAATTGTTATAAATACTTTTAAATACTAGTGTGTGTCTTTGAGGGTAATATGTATATTTATTTTCTGTAGGTAGTCCGTTCATCAATTGGTTAGTATTGTTAGTCATAATAAAGGTATTTGTGTTGTAAATATTAGGTAGGTACACGCCAGCCTAGGTAATGGAAGGCCTAGAGCTGGCACCACTAGAGATTTGTCACATGTAACATTAACTGCCATGCGACCCGTAGGAGGCTACAGAGTAGAGCCACTTTAAAACTCCTTCAGCACCATGGCAGGTAAACCAGCAGAAGTGACACACCCCTCACAAGTGGGACTGTATACACACAAGTGTTCTATTATTTCTTTCATGTCCACCTGTAAATTGAATTTCTTCCAGGTGAAATCTGTTAAATGGTTTTTCTACGTTAACACAGTCCTCAGCTGATTTGTGTGAACGACACGCTAATTACATAACAAATGCAAAGACGAGAGCATTCACCCGACACCAGGCCATTATGGTGTGACAGTTATCCTCCCTAGAGGGAATAACCTATTAGTCAGTTGCTCGCTCAGCCAGCCAGCAAGCTACAGACACATCGCTACAACATGCCGAGAACAAAAGTGACACGCCATGAGCCGGAGCTAGAGAGCGTATAGAAGAGCAGCACTACAGAAGCCAATCTGACTTTCTTGCGAGTGACAGTACCACATCACTTCAACTGAAAATTTGTTTCTACCAGATGATTCAATGTTGCAACAGAGGAGAGAGAAGAGACGGGAGGGGGAAGGGCAATTGACATGTAATGCATACTGACATTAATTTAAAATTTAAATATGACCTCACCTCATCTCTACATGTCATCATGACACCCCAGGCAGGGTTTGAACCCGAAACATCTCGCTACCAAAGCCTACCAGCACACCCCTAGACACAGGGTCAACTACGGTAACATCAGCCAAGTTCATTTCGCCTTAAGTCAGACGTCATGCCAACCCCCATGTGTGATAGAAGCCAGCCAAGTGGTTGAGCTAAATGCCTGAGCTCGCGCAGTCCATGCAACTCCACATGACAGAGGACAGAGACACCTACTTTCTCCACGGACAGAGGAATGGCACCCGAGAGCGCACCTATGCCCATGGGATGAAGAGCTCACCCCTGCACCCCCACACCTCAGAGACCCCGCGGGCAGGTGGAATATATGTTCATGCACTGCCGCAGAACAGCAGTTTATTCTCAGCAACTTACTACACCACTTCCAGTGCTGGAGCTCTCTGCTAACACAAACGTCTTCACGACCTTCCAGACATCTTCAACACCTTCAACAATCTCCAAGAAATCTTCACCCTTTGAACACCCACTACCATTCTGGTAGTGCCACTTGAGTCCCTTCTGGACAACAGCATTGAGTTAGTTAGGGTCAGTTAATATCATAGCTGCCTAGTCCCATCTGCTCTAGTCTAGTTTAGACCCAGGTCACCATCTGGTTTATCGTAGTCTACTTCTGTTACAGTCCTTGCTAGTTAGGTGTTAGTACGGGCCACCATGTCTATCTCCTCACGGGAATAAACACGTTTTCTATCAAACCTCCAAGTATTGATTCCAGGGTGACTGTGACTTTTATCCCCCGTAGATGTCAGCCTACCAGGGAAAAGCCGGAGATAACTTCATTACAACCCAATTGCCAAACCTAGAGTAGGACTAAGAGCTCCCTTAACCCGGCGCACGTACGTCACGAAAACACCCATTAGATGGCCACCCATACAGTGCACCTGGTGTCCAGTATGGTAGAACCCTAACCTCTAGAAACTCAATCCACAAGGTGGTTAGTCAACCAGCCCAGCCAATTCACTCCATCCACTGCACTGAACTATCGCCAGGAGGAGTGATAGACTGGGGAGGTCTGTCCACTTTTGGACCACACCCACGTTGTTGTCGGACATCCAGGGTAAACACACCATTCTAACCACTGCGTTGAACTGTCACCGTTTGGAGTAATCGGGTACAACTCTGGTTGGCTTGGCCTCGACTTGGTTATACACCTAACTAAGGATCATTATCGCCTGCTTTTCCTTAGTAACACCAACTTTAGAACCTGCCTTTATGCTGTACACCCATAGGAGTGGTACAAAGTGGCAAGCTAGGAAGGCAGCTACTGCCTCCGATTCCAAAGGGAGCTATTACCCAGCCTCAACTGCACTTTGTAGCACAACCCCACGGGAACAATCTCAAGCCGCCCGACAACTGGCGAAGTCTCACCTCCCAATCCATCCACACTCCTTCTTTCAGACACCCTACAAGACCACCGGTGAGCCACATCAAGTCATCATTGACTTTCATCAGGGATACCATGTCCCACTGAGGATAGCGAACTCGTGGTTCCAGAGCAGCCAGACCAGAAGCCCTCTATGGGGTCCCATCAGCACCACCAGCTTCAGCACCACCTCCCCCCAAGGACTGGGTACGAGTTCTGGCCGGCTCCAACAGCAACAGTGGCCCAAGCCAGGAGCTGCCCAGGGCCATGCCCAGTACAGGTAAACCAGTGGCTGTGTGCAAACCAGTAGTACGAAAGACAGTTAAGCTCACAGCAGACTTTGTGCCGTGGCTTCAAGCCATGCACCCTAGCCTATACACCGGCCGGTGTCCAGTTATCAGCCAGTAAAGTCAGCCTAGTCATATTGCCCATGTGTCTGACAGACACACAAAAACCATGCCCGACCATGACGTTGTCAGTCATCCAATGTCACATGTCAAGCTTAAATATTTTCTTAATGAACAACTATAAATGCATATATAATTAAGAATCTAATTTATTTTGAAATACGCATGCACACCCTTAGCCATGTCCATTGTATGTGTAACACTTGGAATCACTGCAAAGGGCCACCTCTGCATAAAAAAGGCGATATGAAAATACAGTAAACCCTCGGTTCAATGGACTAATTTAGGAGAGGAATAGTCTGGTAAACCAGAATGTCTGGTAAATGGCAAAGTACCAAAATAATGTAAATCTACTGGTTTTAGAGTGGAATGAATACAACGTATATTTGTGTGGAACACTTAGTCAATGACATGGAGACAAAAAAACATGCACGGGGATGGTCTTTCTCCTGTATCCTACCCGTAACCTGTCAAAGCCATTTCGGTGGGACCAGGCCGTCCCGCCCCGTCTCCCACCCCTTGTACTCCCATCCCCTGCCCTTTTCCATGTTATTTTTGTTGTCTTCCTCAAGCGTATATGATTATCTGGGAATGGTCCCCATCCCCTTGCTCAAAGTGTGACAGGCTACACGACAGTTAAATGTTTGGAGCAACACATCTGGCTAGCCAGCGGTTGGGTCACTGTTTCACTGCGAGGAATACAGATGCATGCAGTGATAAACTTACAAGGAGGCTAGAGGGGAAAGCTGTGGTGTTGAGAAACACAGTAAAGGGATTGGAGTGATTTTCTCATAAAGTTAGTTTTTGTAAAAGTTGGGGTGACGTCAGCTCTACACATAAAACGGCCGCAAGTAGGACTATTTAAATATGTTAATATTTCCTGTGATCTTACAAGTAGTATTTAAAGGATGTTCCATAACATTTCAAAATGTTACAAATCATGTTTAGTACATGCAATCTATACACAACACTGAACAAAAACAGACAAAAACTACAATGCGTACTTATAAAGTCAATTCTCATTTGACTTCTGTACAGTCTGTTCACCATAAAAAAAACAGCACAGAAACATGTTACACATTACCTAACACAAAAATGGGAATGATGGCGGTAAGCTTAATAAATTTCAGCAAGAAACATTTATATACTGCAAATGTGTACAAAATAAAATCACTAACAGTGCATTGTTTGTCTGAAATGAACATCTCGTTTGTATGTTCGGGTGAAATCTTGGAAGTCGATTTTAAACCACTTCCAGCTATCCAATTGAGCTGAAATTTCCCATACATTTGTAGTTCCGATGACAATACAATGTGAAGGTACCACTGGGGTGATCTGATGATGGAGCCGAAAGTTACAAGCTTTTATGTAACTTCACGTGTATGTATGTTAAACCATTTTCCGTTATCCAATTGAACTGAAATTTGGCATACTCGTGTAGTTCCCATGACAATACAATGTGAAGGTACCACACTGGGCTGATCTGATGATGGAGCCGGAAGGTGGCCATAGGAACTCTAAAACTATATGCAGTAAATGTTGTATCGCGTTTGTTTAACAGAATAGAGTAGCAGTAAAACTGAGATTAGAAATGTCACTGCTGTTGTGCACATGCCTTTTTTTGTAGCGGCAAATGGTTCTAAAACTATTATTATAGTTTGCTCCTACCGTATGTCCCATATCGGAATGAAAGTAAATTACTGGTCGATCATTATACATCATGGGGATATTTCTTAGCAAGGGAAAGTCATATACGTGATACAAACACATGGTTGGAGACTAAAAAGTGAAAAATTAAATAAATGTAAAACAAAACTTTTAAAACCAATCTTTTATTTATAAATGCACTAAAAAAAATTATAATAGTTACACAATTTGTAGAACTTGTAAGATGTGGTCGAATAGCTGTAATAAACTTTATTACAAATTAATTTGTTTGTATCAATTTATTATTAGTTTATAAAAGCTTGGCGTGACTAGTCAAGAACCTTACACACCATATGTTCTTCCTATGCTTACGAAAATGTGATATACGTTCCATATTGTGAATAGTTAAGAGCCTTACGCAAAATATGTGCTTGCTACGCTTACGCATATGAGGTACAAGTTCCACATTGTGCAAGCTTTTATATGCTAAATATAAATTGATACAAACATATTAATTTATAGTAAAGTTTATTACAGCTATTCAACCACATCTTACATGTTCTACAAATTGTGTAGCTATAATAATTATTTTTCTCTTTTTAGTGCATTTATAAATAAAAGACTGGTTTTAAAAGTTTTTTTGACATTTATTTATGATGATTTCCCTAAAGGCACAAAAGTGAGAATAATACGGTTGGATGTCAAGATCCGAAGCATAATCAATGTAGGCAACGATATCGCCCAGATGAGATCTTAGCACATACAACTTGGTTTTTTGTATTGGCGATTGCTCATCTTCTTCACTATCACCATCAATCACCTCCCCTACCAAGACCTCTTCTGCTATATCATTTTCAGATAAAACCTGGAACCTGGGATCCCCTTTGTCTTCTTCCAACCATTTCATAAAGCCCTCCTCTGTCGTCTCTTTTTCTCCAGCCACTTGTAGGGCCGTGTGGTAGTCTGTTACTTCAAAACCTTAAAATGCAAAATCAACATCCATGTTGTAAAAGAGTTTATTCCAACCATTTTTAAGGTTGTCGATTTCAGTGCCTTCCAAGCTGCAGCAACGTTAAAAATGGCTAATTTGAGATTGTAGTTGCGGAGGTTTTGCAATGTGTGTTCACCTCTCTTATCCTTGTCTTCGTTGCATTCTTCCTCTAAAACAACCAACATTTCCTCTAAAAATCTCTTTCGGTACAGTCTCTTGGTAGCAAGAATAATTTCTTGATCTAATGGTTGGAGAATTGAAGTGGTATTCTTAGATAAAAACATGCATGTGAATTTACCCTCTTCTGCACATACAAAACTGCTTCTGATGGAGGAGCAGGTGTCTAATATAAGTAGAACCTTAACATTTTCTGGTGAGATTGTCAACACTTCTGTTTGATATGTTCGTGATTCCAGGACAAAATGTTTAAAGAACCAGTCTTTAAAAATATCCGACGTAAACCAGACCTTCCTGGAACTGTAATAAATAACAGAAAGCTGATTCATACAGTCTTTCAACATTCATGGTCGCCTTGGCTTTCCAAACATGACCGGGGTCAAACGGTGTGACCCATTCACATTTGAACAGACAAGAGCAGAAATCTTTCTTTACTTATTTTCCATCCAGGAGTTGACGTCTGGTGTCGGAATGCCAGGGTATTCTCAGGTAGCGACCTCCCAATACAGGCCTGTCTCATACGCATTGTAAACCTGAGACAACAGACCTTCACTACAATCAGCTGTTCTAGCTTTTTCTGAAAAGGTTGTATTTCTTCTGTCGCCGCACTTAGTGCTTCTCCCTATGTTTGTTTGTTTGTTATTCTGTGGCGATTACGGAAGCGCCAAAGCCATCCATCACTAGCTTTAACGTCAGTCATTTTCATGTGTTGCGCTAGTTTGTCTGCAGCAGCTCTTATTTCCATACCACAAACATTTACACCACATAAGTGTTGTTGAACATACCACTTAAAAAATGCTTCGTCATGCAAAGATGCAGCAGCAGGTTTCATGTGCTTCCTGGGTCCAACAATGCCACACTCGTTTTTTTCTTTTAGTTCAACATCATTTTTCAACACATAATTCTTCAGTTTATCTTTTACTTTACGAATATCCGACACCATTTGTTTTTTCGTGCCATAATCAACACACACCCTGGCCACTGAAATGCCTGCTTCTAGTTTTTCAATGAGTTCTAGTTTCTGTTTAACTGACATTTTCATGCGCTTTCTTTTTTGTCCTGTGGCAGAAGCTATTTCCGCAAAAAAACATGTATGGCGTCACCATACACCACACCCGAAACGCCAGTCTAAAAATAGCTTTCACTACTCCCTTTGCCATGTACAGCTATCAACTCATGTGTTCACTATTCACCAAAGAACAATAACCATGTAGGTCCCAGGCCGGACATGTCATTCTGTCAATTCATGTGCACACACACACCAAAACATAATAACTATGTAGTTCCTGGGCCCAACACGTCGTTCGGTCAATTCACGTGCATACACACCAAAGAACAATAACCATGTAGGTCCCGGGCCCGACGCGTCGTTCTGTTAACTCATGCACATACACACCAAAGAACAATAACTATGTAGGTCCCACACTGCATGTAGTAAGTAGACACAGTGGTGAAAATAATTTCACTTCACATTTTGTCAGTGAAAACCAAAGTCCTCTGAATGGACGTCCAGTAAAAAGATGGTTTACTGTACTATAAAATGTTAGTCTTGTCTAATTTTCAAATATTACAGACTACTGGAGGCCTGTTTATGTACAGAACACATGATTGAATTAAAATGTACCTTCTCAATACAAGAGATATTATTTGGAAGACATTTGCTACTCATGAAGGTGTTCATTGTCAAACTGCTTTTGTATTAGTTTTGCTCAGGCTCCTGTAATGTTTTCACATAAGAATGTTAAATATGAGCTAAATGATTAAATACTTTGTAAACTAATTGTTACAACTGGCAGTAGTCATACAATTTTGGACATTACTTAGTAAAATCAGCTTCTACAAAACTGCAACAAGCATTAAAAAGAGATTTACGAACCATATTCTCTGTATGAAAATTCATTGAAAGGCAGCCTTAAATAGTAGTATACAGTATAGTCCATTCACGGTTTCTTTTGACGTTTCAAAACAAACCTATGAAAAATCACCCTAGAAGTAACATGTCCACCTGTTTTTTTTTAATAACTTGTATACCACAAACATTTAATACAGTTGAAATATTGTTTTGACCTAGTGTTGTTGTAGGTATGTTATTAGTAAATAAAACATTTCCTATTGAAATATTCACACTTTTAGGTAGCACTTATCGACACACATATCATTGTTACTGTTAAAACTACCAGTGCAAAATACAGTGCATGGACCCTAGTGACCTGGTGGTTTTTTTCCAAGGAAGAAACTTGAACAGAAAGAGCAGAGGTTGGCACTCTCTCTTGCTAACTCTCCTCTCTCTAAAAGTTTCGCAACGCTATAATTAACAGAAAATTATACGTGTTTTCAATTTCAGCATATTTCATATTTATTACAGCAAAATGAAAAGAACATTGAATGTGTGCTTTAAAACTGAAACGAGATTTTAATGTTTGAATACTTATTTTTATAATTTTTAGATGTGATGGCAGGATGGTTACAAATAGGAAATTGGCAGGAGTGGCATTGATGGCATCTATCCCAACAAATTGATAAAGCGCAGTCAGAAAATTTTAAATAGATAATTAAATAAACCTTGTAAAATCAAAGTATGCAAATAAATATGAGCTGAATAAAAGTTACAGAAGTCTTATTTGTGTGCATGAATGTTCACCACTATCTTTTAAATTTGTCACTGTTTTGTACAAAAACAAGTGACATGCTTGAATTGACTGTCTTCGTTGGACTGGTTGCTTTTTCATTTTCATTTTTTTTTTTCAATTAAGGCCGTCCTTTAATGAATAACCCAACAAGCATCAATACCAAGAGGTTAAAAACTATAGTTCTTTCCCTCACAGTTATAACAACAGGGTTAAACACAGTCGTGGCAAAATATTAATATGTATTGTGTGTAATGTACTATATTGTGAAGAACACAAATATGTAAAGTGATAACCATAAGAAATATAATTAATACATTATTAAAAAGTCATAAAACTGACCTAAATATGGTTATAGGTCTTAATTGTTAATATTCATAAGTAAATTTTTTTAAATATGCCAGAATTCCTTGAACAGCTGGAAACAGTAAACAATGCATTTGACACTTGAAACTTAGAAGTAAATTGTAGTGTTTATGTTTACATGTAGCAGAAGTATACGTAGTCGGTAACCAAAAAAAGAACTTTAGCAGGGTTTCAGAAAAGTTTGAAGTAAGTGCGAATGGCCTGTAACAGCTGATATGTGGCAACATTAGCATGATGGCAACAGCTGTGAGTCAATGACATGGCAAGACTTACCTGCTCTTGCAGGATGAAACCAGCAGCCAGTGGAGACAGGAAACTGGCACTCATGTGGATAGTCTGGGCAAATGCCAGCACTGGCCCTGAAACAAGCAGTTCAGTCAGCCACACACTACAGCTACACACACCACAAAGGCTTGTGCTACTTGCTCACTGATGCAAGTGGCCACAACATAGTATGACCCACCATTAATAGATTTGCTTACCTGGTCAGCAAAATAAATTAGCAAATACTGTAAATACAGGCGAACAGTACCACATATTTACCAGCAACTTTGTCACCAGGCTGCCTGTACATCGAAGCGATTCCAAGTTAGGCCGCAGTGACTCAGTGGATAGGGAGATATCAAGTGGGGTCGCAGTGGCTCAGTGGCTAGAGCAATCACAAGTGGGGCCGCAGTGGCCCAGTGGCTAGAGCGATCCCAAGTGGAGCCGCAGTGGCTTAGTGGATAGGGAGATATCAAGTGGGGCCGCAGTGGCTCAGTGATTAGAGCAATCACAAGTGGGGCCCCAGTGGCTCAGTGGCTAGAGCGATCTCAAGAAGGGTCTCGGTAGCCCAGCGGCTAGAGTGATAATATTATAAAGTGGTAATGTGAGTATGTTTATACGTCTTAGGTAATCTCGGACACTACACAGCCAATTCTCACAATTCTTTCACTATTAGAAAGTTACTTTCTTCCAGACGGAGATAAAAAAAATATAAAAAAAAAAAACACCCCCCCCCCCCCCCCCTTTTTTTCGGAAATTTCTGAAATTTGTAAATCAAGTCTGAGAAAAATTAGCCACTTGTAGAAGTGTGGGGCCTTTACTCTGCACACCCTTGGACCGTTGACTATCGAACCTTCCCCCCTTCCCCGGGGACGAGTTGCCGTGACCGGAGTGGTGTGTTTTTCGCCTTCTTTTCAGCCTGGAAGGTGTATTTTTCAATAGATTTTCTTGGGATTTGGGGGAGAGTTGTCTTTTTATGTCCCACCCTCTCTCAATAGGAATTCAGGCCCTTTGGGCCAAGTATTAAGTCTGACATCTTAAGTGTTTAGTCTAACATTTTAAGTCTTACCATTAAAAGCTTTCATCTTACGTATTGAGTTGTCTCGGAAACTACACGGCCGATTCTAATAATTATTTCACTATTAGAAAGCTACATTCTTCCAGATAGACATAGGCTATGTTTAAATTTAAAAAAATTTCTTAAGATATTTTAAAATTTGAAAACCAAGCTGGAGAAAAATGAGCTACTTGTATGCTTTCTGAGCGTGCGCTAACAAAACCATTATCTATTGAATCTTTAGAACATAGATTTTTGGACGATTGTGTGAGTCATGCAATTTCTAGGAGTCTCAAGTCTGATTATAACAAAACCATTATCTATTGAATCTTTAGAACATAGATTTTTGGACGATTGTGTGAGTCATGCAATTTCTAGGAGTCTCAAGTCTGATTATAACAAAACCATTATCTATTGAATCTTTAGAACATAGATTTTTGGACGATTGTGTGAGTCATGCAATTTCTAGGAGTCTCAAGTCTGATTATAACAAAACCATTATCTATTGAATCTTTAGAACATAGATTTTTGGACGATTGTGCGAGTCATGCAATTTCTAGGAGTCTCAAGTCTGATTATTGTCAAGAGCAACGGTTGCAGGAAGATTGACTACATCGTGCTTTTTTTAGGAGTCTCGAGTCAGATGATTCTCAAGAGCAATGGTTGCAGGAAGATCGGTTGCATCATGCTATTTCCAGGAGAGTAGAGTCAGATAATTCTCGAGAGCAACGGTTGGAAAACGATCGAAAAAGGCTCAAAATAGTTAGGTCAACACAAACTGAGCCAGACCGTGTAGCATGCCTTGCTCAGCAACATGAGCATTATGTTGATACTCAAGAGCAAATGAATATTACTCTAAGGGAGCATCACGACCATATGACAGTTCGACGACTGTCGGAATCTGCTCCTATACGTAATGAACGTTTAAGGTTAGAGAAAATACTGCTTTAATGAGAAACGTTGAAATTGAAAGAGATTGGCTGAATTGCTTGGTAAATGATCAGAATCGCAGGAGGCTCAGGAATCTGTTGAGGTGGCAAGACAAGCTTAATAGTGGTTTTAATTACAATGTTAATACAAATTTTGTATAAGAAGCAGAGATAGGTTCACTGACAGTTGTATGGATTTCCTGTAAAGCATTTAAATGGAAAGGAGAAACAAAAGGGCTATGCTGTTTAGGTGGAAAAGTATGGTTAGAACCGATCGCGCAGCCCCCAGAGCCTTTAAAATCTTTACTTAATGGAAATCATCAAATGACTCAACAATTTTTTACATAATATATGAGCGTATAGTTCGGCATTTCAGATTACTTCTTTTGGGGCCAGAGAAATATGCAAGGGTGATTTTAAGCCAACGTTTAAAATCCAAGGCCAAGTATATCATTCAATAGGGTCACTACTTCCCGTAGAAAATGGAAAGGAAGTTTTCTATAAATATATTTCATTAGTAATTATATCCAACAAAGAGATGCAAGGTTAGCAATTTTTCCCATTTGAAATACCTCCATAGTTAATGGCTTACAAACAATGTTATGATATTAAATACATACTTATCTTATTACATACTTATCATATTATCTTATTATTATCTTAATATCATTGGTAGCATTTATTCTACAGATGAAAGGTAAGCAATGCTTACCCTGTACATATTGGAAATGTTTGACCCATTATAGTTCGAGCATTAACTTTAAATTTGAAAACATTTAATTCTTAGTTTCCAGTTTCTGATTCGAGAAACCATTATCAGTTTAAATGCCGTCTGCACTTTCTTGAGTGAACAGAGTTAAGGTATCCCATGTAAGCATTACCCCACAACAAAGAGGCATAGAACCACGAATTAATACTGATTTTTGCCTAACGTAGTGTAGGACCGCGGCCTGTCACGTAAAAAGGACTCAACGTACGTCACCAACACACAACCCATTAGATAACTATTAGAAAGACACACGACAAAGAGACATGATTCCCCTTGTCAGATATCCTATGACTTCCACAGCAAATAAACTCGCAGGAGGGAGTACAAGGCCTGGCAAGGAAGGCTCTACCCCTTCTGAATCACACTAACTAGGGTTATTGTTGCCTGCCCCTCCATTGCGGATGTGATCCGTAGAACCTAATTCCTTGGTAAATGCTGTTTACCCATAGGAGTGGTAGTAAATGGAGCAATAGGAAGGCAGCTGTCATACTCACTGGTAAACAAGCATTGATTAAATTATCTGCCCTAGCCTTCAGCTACCTCACCCTATGGGACCGAACTTATGCTGCCCACTAACTGTCGAGGCCTCACTTCACAGTTACCTCTAGTCATCTGTTTGGACCCCTGGTAAATCTCTCTGAAACTGTACACCCAGTCATTGAGATCCTCCTCTTAGGCCCACCCTTAGACCTAGGCAATGAGCGCATTGACGACCTAGACGCAGCTTCATGAACCAGCACCAGTGGGCTGACATCCCGCCAGCCGCAACCAAGCATGTCTCCTGCAGAGTTGCCCGGCAGATGCCGTCGCCACTAATCAGCTGGGCCAGGAGGCCAACCATTGGACCGTCGATGAGCACCCACTGACCGGCAGTGGAACGTAACCAACAAAACCACATAACCGGAAACCAGCTCTATCACAGATCAACTTTGTGCCAAGCTGGCAGCCTACCCGCCCGACACTCTATAAAGGAACCATAAAGGCTAAGCGTCAGATCTTACAGACCCCACCACATTAGGGCCTGTAAACCCCTTTTCCTGTGAGTCTGATCTAGCACAAACTAAAAACAACTTCTATTGGGGTGCTGACGTGTTTTTGCTCATAGATTATCATGCGTCAATAGTTACGGGGGTAGGCTTTTCAAGCGCTGTCCAACGTGGGGCCACAGCCTAAATTAACCACAATTAATTAGTAAGTATCAGAAAAGCACGACCCCAGGATAGCGAATAAGAGCTGGGAGAAAAAATCCAGACGAACCCAACTTTGGGGAGTCCAAAAAATTCCGTGGTGCCCAACCCAGTTAGCCAGGACCATGTCCGAAGTGGGAGACAACACCACCACTGGCAAAACCTCCACTGCCATGGACTCTTCACAACCCCGATACAAGATGCCGCATTGTCTCGTGCAATGGCGCAGGATAATTCCTAATCAAGTGCGTGCACTGCCAAGATAAATTCTACTACCACTGCCTAGGGTGAAACAACGAACCCCGCTATACTGAAGGCTTGGACTTTAGGTGTGAACATTGCCGATGACAGCAAACCACCCATTCCAACTGGATTGCATGTCCAGGTCGCGTCATAAACACAGTGAAGTGTATAACCTGAAACCAGACATTTCACAACGGTTCTATCGGATAGCCTGACGAGAGGTTTACCTGCCTCAAACTTGTGTACCATTGCGTGATGTGTCACGGAGCAGAATAATACAGACCAGGTAATCCAGGCACCCACAGTACGACCTCAACCCGAAACCCCGATGGCCCGCAACTGCCAGAGTTTGCAGGCAGATTGTAAGAAAACCCAGTCGCTTTCACCCAGGAGTGTAAACGCAAATTTAGGGTGAATAATGTATCCCCTAAACAATGGGCCACCCCCCCCAACCCCCAAAAAAAAACAACACCAAATGAGTGGGAAGCTTCAAGAATCGTGGGCCAGGTAAGTGGAATTTATTTCAGACTGGGCACAGTTCCACGACTGGTTAGCAACACAGTTCTCTGGAGAAGAGGTACTCGCCCTTCTGACCACTGAGTTTCACACCTGCACCCAAAGAGTAGAAGAAGAGGCAGGCATATTTATACGCCACAAAGTACAAATGTACCAGGGTAAAATACACCAAAGGGAACGCGGAGAGCTGTGTGAGAACGGTTATATGCATGCTCTTACCCAATCTCCAAAATTTACTACCAATTCCATGCCCGCAGTCCATTGATGAGCTCGTGAAGAGAGCCCGGGAATGCAAGCATAATTTTAAAGTGCAGGCTGTGCTAGAAAAGACGAGGGGAGGAAAGGGGGAAGGAAGAGGCAAGGCTGAGCAAAGGTCGCGTGCCACCCTCTGTTGTGATTCTACCTCCCCCTCCTTCCCCAGTGTTCCCTATGTACTGGTTCTGTCTGGGCCGGCATTACAACAGAGATTGCCCAACCAAGAGAGAGACTGAGTGCCCAGTGCTGACGGAAGGGGGAACAGCTGACAGGCCATGTGACGAGCGAGCAGATACCTTAAAATGCAGAGAAGGGAAACAAACTGACGGAAAACGGGGGAGCCGGGGTGCGAAATGGGCCATCACCTTCGGCCGTGATGGGCCCCAAGACTTCATTCAAATGGTAACTAGTGAAAAATACCCCTGAGATCCCCCCAGCATTGAAGTTAAATTCAACCGCTCCCTGCTCGATTCTGCCACCACCGGTAATTTCATAAGAAGCAACTTCTTGACTGCCTGACAACAAGCTCATCTACAGTTGGGGGATAAACTGGTACGCATAGCGCAACCCGATAAGATCCTGAAAGTAGAGGGATCAACTACACTATAAATTTACATGGGTAGTAAACTTACATCAGTTGAATTTTTAGTAGCCCCGCAAATAGGCGAACAAATCATACTAGGCCAGCCTTGGCTCCGCAAGCAAGAATGTATCATTGACTGTGAGCAACACAGAATATACATTGGCAAAAAGGAACGTATGACCGTGAATTGGGACAGAAACCCAGCTGAACAGATAGCCCCACCCATTGAGCCAGAGGCAATAAATCACCAACTGGAGGAACCGGAGTTTTGGTAGCTATATGACATACTGACAAAGTATTCCCGAGCCTTCAGACATAGAGAAACCCTACTTCAGACCTGGAATATCAAGCACAAAATTTGGCTTACCCAGGACAAACCAATTTATGGTCGCCCCTACAGGTGTCCACCAGGAGGAAGGAGATCATCATGAACACGGTCCAGGCCATAGATGGGGAAATGGTGGAACCTTTGGACACACCAAATAATTCACGAGCGGTACTCGTGCAAAAGGAAGACGGAGAATTACAGTTCTGCATGAACTACCAAGCTTTGAATGATATCACTTACCCTATCGCCCTACTGGCTATCAACCTCACGCATATGCTGCGGGACATAGGGATGGCCAAGATATTTTCAACTTTGGCCATGCAAGCAGCATATTACCAGATATCTGTGCACCCAGACAGCTGAAGTATACCACATTCACCACACCCGAGGGAGACACTCCAATTTAAAGTGATGCCCTTCGGCCTGCAAAATACCCCTGCTACTTTTCAATGACTCATGTCAGCAGAAGTACTCATCAGCTACTTAGGCCAGTTTTGTTTTGCGTATTTAGATGACATGATCATCTACTTGGACATATGGGATGAGCACCATACTTACCTGCAACAGGTATTGGAGCACCTAGTGATCCATGGATTCACCTGTAAATCATCAAAGAATCACTTTGGCAAAACAAATATTGACTACATAGGCCACGTAGTCACCCCTGAAGGCAACTATCTGCAAACAGGAAGTATTCGCGCCATACTGGGGGCCGAAGAACCCACTACAAAGAAACAAATAAGAATATTCTTGGGGCTATGCAATTAGTTGCGAGAGTTTATACCAGACATAGCACAGCTCATGTCCCCGTTAAACCCCTACTAGAAAAGGAAGCTAGGTAAAAGTGAGGGGGGCCGAACAGCAGTCAGTCTTCCATAACCTGAAGAGCAGTTTCCAGAACTTCCTCATGCTACACCAGACTGAAGAAGGTTGGCCACTGATATTACAAACTGACATCTGCCAGGACGGGTTGGGAGCCATCCTGTTCCAGGAAAACCCTGAGGGGGAACCGCAAGTAATTGTGTATGCCAGCACTCATCTTAACGAGACAGAAAGAAAATAGCAGCAATAAGCAAGAGTGCCTTGCTGTGGTATGGGCCATGTGGAAGTATTGCTACTATCTAGAGGGCACACCATTCATCCTGAGGACTGACAACAAAGCCCTCACCTGGTAGCAGACATCTATAGATAATACAGCCATGCTCGGCCGGTGGGCCATGTTGCTTACTGTGTTCGACTACAAGGTGGGACACTGTCCTGGATGCCTGAACAACCTACCAGACGCCCTCTCCCACCAACCCGACAGCCAAGAAGGAGTGAAAGAGAACGAACAATGGAAGCTAATGATGACTCCCCCAGCTCCCCTGCTCAGCACGGAAAAGAGTGTGAGACTGCAACAACTCCAGGTCAGCAGTCACCGTCTGGGTACTTACCAGCAGCAGGACCAAGACATTCAGCTGTTACTGCAGGAGTACCCACAGAGATACGAATTGAGGGGTGAGATAGTGTGGGCGAGAAATGGAAATCCCGGAGCAAGTTAGAAGATATGGGTGCCAGATGTGCTCTGTGCCAATATCTGCCATTACCACCATGACCACCGTCAAGCCGGCCACCCAGGTGTGAAGGAAACTCAGCGTGACATCGGGGAATGTTACATCTTAGATGGCAAGACCAGAGACAGTACGTCACAGGCTGTGAAGTGTGCTGGTGCCACAAAGCCTACCTAGTACCCAGACAAACTGGATGTCCACATCATCCACAGACCCCATTCAGGCATCTAACTGCAGATTTGAATGGGCTGTACCCCAGGAGCACCAAGGGCAACCGCTATCTCCTTGTGGTCCCGGACCTATTTTCAAGCCTTCCCTCATCCCAGCTGAGAAGCAAGAGGAGCCATCAGCAAGTTTGAGACTGAGATTTTTTTCCCACTGTGGATACCCACAAGCAATCTTGACTGACAACGGGACTCAATTCACCGGCAAAACTGAGGCATAAGTCGTGCAATCAGTGGGGGATTGAGACCTGGACAACCTCGCTGTACCACCTCCAGGCCAATCCCACGGAGAGGTGCAACCAAGAGTTGAAGAAAAACCTCTGGCTGAGTGGAAGAGGACCACAGCCATTGGGATTCCCACATCCCCGACATCCTATTCACCCTGCGGTGCAGGAACAATGAGGTGATCGACATCTCCCCTAGTGAGTTGATCCTGGAACAAACCATAAGGCGTCAACGCGACGGGCAGTGGGAGCGCAAGCCAAGCACCCTCCCTCAACCAGAGACCGTCCAACTGGAGGCTCTAGTCCACCAACTGTGATACTAGGAAGCACAAGAGAGGTAAATAGACCAGAGGTACCCAAGACCAAAGTAAGAATCTTCGACATCAGAGATAAGGTCTTACTAAAGTACTACCCTCTCAGCCATGGCCCTGACAAGTTCTGCGCTGGTCTGGTCCAGAAGTGGGAGGGTCCCTGCACAATCATCGGTAGACAGGAGAATGTCTACTGGGTGGAAGACGAGCGAGGGCGAGTACGGAAAGCGACCAGGGGACAGCTGTGGCCTTGCCCCCCCAAGACTGAGAGACCCGCTACAGATAACCCCAGGGAGTGGGCAGAAGAAGAAGAGGAGGAGGGAATGTAGCCCAAACCCGCCCTGAACCCAGGATTCCACACCCAAAACCTGAGGAAGAGAAGGGAACGCCGCGCCCACACGAACATACCCCCGTCACGTGGTATGTTTCACACAGATCACTCCCCTTCACCCCTTCCGGGTACACACTACTATGGAGGAGCACCCAGGAGCGAAGCAGCATGTCCGAGTTGTCCTGGCGGTCCCCAAGACAGAAACCATGCTTGACAATAGAGAGGCTGACTGAAGAAGGCGAGGAACTACCTCCCTTGTCGCCTCTCCGATAGTCAACACCACAGGAAGAGCCCAGCTGTGTCGCTGTGCCGGATGGCAACGTAGTGCAGCAGGAGTCCAAGCCCCGGACCTAGGAGACCACAACACCAATCGCGGAAGGGGTTTCCTCTGAACCCTTGACTCCCCTAGCAGAGAAGGAAGAGCCCAGCTGTGTTGCTGTGCCGGATGGCAACAATGAGCAGCGGGTGAGCCCTGAACCGTGGACAGACGAGTAGCACCCACAACACCAGTCGAGGCAGGGATTCAGTCCAAACCCTTGGCCTGACTCCCCATACCAAAGAGGATGAGCCCATCTGTGCCGCAACAAGGAGCAGCTGGAGGAGTCTGAACCCTGGACAAATAGTCCGCAGCCACAGAGAGAGAGCGATGACAAACCCCCTGCACCCTGATGAACCGGCCCTAAGACGTGAGCACCTGCCGCACTGCCCTTCAAGGTTAGGTCAGCAAGTACTGGGAAACTACATTGCAATCTACCCAGAGCTTCGTGTGGCAGTATCCACCACGCAGAATTGAGAAACCGCAAAATAAGTACCACCCCCAAACAATAGACAGTGATGAAGAGAGGGAGCAAGAAAGCTGTAATAGCTTATTGACAGAACAATGACAACTAAATACTGTGTCAAATGTAAATAGTGACATAAGCCAGTACGTGCCATGTCAAGAGTAAATATCAACAGCGTACAATACAGTGAACAAATAGAGGCAGAAAGGAAAGAAATTAACCAGTAAGCCGTAAAAGCTCTGGTAAAAACAGTAACTGTGTAAATAGCAAGTTAGTGCTAACGTAAAGTCAGGGTCAAAAACCACGATGACAGAGACATTATAAACATTAAGCATAAATACAGTGAGACCGTAGGTGTTAACCAGTAGACACCAAACAGTCTGCCTTCTTATGTAAAAAAATGTAGGACAGTGTAACCAA
This sequence comes from Dryococelus australis, assembly GCA_029891345.1. Lineage (NCBI taxonomy): Eukaryota > Metazoa > Arthropoda > Insecta > Phasmatodea > Phasmatidae > Dryococelus > Dryococelus australis. The sequence continues at coordinate 230,150,324 of CM056994.1, read as the reverse complement.
GTACTCCAAAGGAAAATATGCCAACATGCTCAACAGTAACCCTGAACTCATGGCGTATCCCCGAACTCTCCCCAAAAGGGAAAGGAAGCACGGACTACATAATAAGGAAGGACCAGGAACAGTTGGAAGACTGCCTAAGATAGACTGTCCAGAACCAGAAATTATTGTTGTAAATAACTTGAAAGTGCTATTATGTGTCTTTTGAGAGACATGTTTGTTTTCTAAATGTAAGTGACCCTTGCAAATTTTTAGTATGTGTGTATATAGGTTTTTTTGTAACACTCGTAGCTTAGTTTAAGGAACAAATCCCAGGGACATAAGGTTCAAAAGGCCTCATGACTCCTCCCTAGGTTCCAAACTGTAAAACGCAAAACACCTGCCCTGCAACCCGTAGCAGGCTACAGAGCAAGCCACTTTTACCATGCCTTCAGCACCAGGGCATGCATACAGATGGATTCAACACGTGTGAGTTTGGGCTTGTAAATACCCTATTTACCTCTAGTGCTTAAAAGTGATGTGAACGCTGTTAATTTGACTTTTCAGGATAAACTATAAATCATTTATGTATGTAACCACAGCCCTCAGCTGTTTCTGTGAGCATCACGTCTTTTCACTTTACTTGAAGGACCATGGACACTCACCCAAAACCCCCGTTACTCCCCCCACACAACACACCCACCATGGGGCCAAAGCAATTAGAGCAACCAGTAAACACGCATCCGCCAGCACCACACAGAGAGCGCACAGAAGAGAGGGTGAGACAGAAACGAAAGCCGCACACATTAAGGCGACAGTCCGACATCACCTACCCACAAGAATTGACGTGATGATTCTCCATTGCATTGGGGGGGGGGGGGGGAAATTGATGCCTGATGCGTATATAGACTACTTTTTTGCTGCAACTACGCATCATCATCATCATCATCATCATCATCATGTGCTTGCCACATGTCCAAGTAATACAACCCTGAACACTAACAACCCCAAAGCCAACATTACGTCTCCTATAATAGGTGGATGCCTGGAAACCGTAAAGCACCTGGAAGAAGAATACATGAAATCACACTGCTTTAAATAAAACCCCATGAAAAGGAAATATACTAATAAACCACACCAGTGTAACTGTGCCTAAGCCTGCACAGTCAACGCAATGCCACATAGCAGGGAGGCCTGCTTCCAGCTGCCATGAGATATGGCAACAGAGTTCGACTCTGCCTACAGAGAGAGGAGCTACACCCACCACCCGCAAGCACAGGAGAATAGATGTCCCTGCACCGCCGCAGAATGACAGTTCACATCAGAAACTTGCCTTTGCACAAGTCGTGCCAAGGCTCTCAGCTCTGTTTGCTCACTAATGCCCTCATCACGAGAGACCAACAACTATCTTCAGCTAACAACACCGGACTTCTTCCTGTACACACTGCAGCCCCAGAAGAGTCATCTCCCACTTGACATTGCCGTCAACACCCATACCCCATACTTCCCCCTAAGTCCCTTCAGGACATCCACTTAGCTTCTGTTAGGGTTTAATTGTTATCAGGGATACCTAGTTGTTGCTCTGTGCTCTTTTGACCATCCTTCAGGTCAGACTCTTCAAGCTGGCAGGCACCTTCACCTGTCCTTGATTACCTTCCGAGAGGTAATCTCTGTCAATTACAGTAGGAGAGTGCAGGACACCATGTCTTATTCTGGAGAGAATAACACACGTTATCAGTTTAAATACCACCTGCACTTTCTTGAGTGAACAGAGTTAAGTCATTCCCTGTATATGCCACCCCACAACAGAGAGGCAGGGAACTGCGGTTCAATACTGATTTTAGCTGAACTTAGTGTAGGACTGTGACCTGTCCCTTAAAAAGGACTTGACATACATCCCCAACACACAACCCATTAGAGAGCCACCTATACTGTGGACCAAGCACGCAAAGGCACCTGGTGCACACGTACAGTAGAGCCACAACCATTATCAAGACACACAATGAAGAGGCCCAGTTGCGGACATGATCCATAGGATCTAATTTCTTGGTAAATGCTGTTCCCCGGTAGTAAGTGGTACAATAGGAAGGCAGCTGCTATTCTCACTAGTAACCAAGCGTTGATTGAACGACCTGCCCTAGCCTTCAGCTACCTCACCCCATGGGAACAAGGTCACACCGCCTGCAAACTGTTGAGGTCTCACCTCACAGTTACCCCATGTCATCTGTTTGGACCCCTGGTAAAGCTCCCCGGGACTAGGAACTATACATACAGTCATCGAGATCCTCCATCTAGGCCAAATATTAGACTTAGGCATTGAGCGTATTGACGACCTAGACGCAACTTCATCCACCAGCACCAGTGGGCTGAAATAACCTATTATAAGATGTTGTTGATCTAGTCCCGGCATTTAGCCATTACTGGATTAGCTATATATGCTGCATAGACTATATATTATATTTGTGTTTTGGGGTAGTTAGTTTCCTAACTCCTCTTACGATGTAGTTATATGCTACGAAATTTTTGCCCATCTAACATCACCCGGCTTATGGTGATCTGCTCGTCTTTCGATGATTGGGACACCATTGGCTGCGATTTTCAAACCTCTAGCAGCACGAATCATTCCTCAATCTGACCTCCGGGCACAGGGGAAGTCAGGAAGCAATTAGCCCCTAGTACATGAGACCCATCATGGACTGTGGCTCCTGACCCCCCTACTAAGGGAACCTCTACATGGTATGAGATCAGCCCATGCTATTCTTTCCCTTTCATTGTGGATTTTAACACTTTTAATGGCCAGACTCTCAATCCCTCGCCTCCTCGCCCCGTCATGGCATCAGCCACCAAAGGCAACATCTGCTTACACGAAGTGGCTCTCGTCTGAGCCAAAGTGTTCTCTTTTTCATTCTCTCAAATTTCTTCACTCTTAAATTTGGCCTTTGGAGCCCCTCTGACCGCAAAGTAGTCAACCGGCTCGCCATCAAGCACCACCATCGTGATTACCCATAATTCAAGCTTAGCCTGGGAGGCAGATACCCCTTTTATAAAGATACAGGGAATGCCCAGGAGGTTCCCACTTTTACTAACTTCAATTAAGAGGCTACCCAGTGGTACCACGAGGAGGTAGTGGGTTCCTTTGGACTAAGAGAGGCTATAAGAGATGCTTCACTAGTCCTTTCCAGTTTCACACATCAGTTCCTACCAGGCAAAACCTTACATCCATTACAGGCTGGTCCTTCACCCATACCCGAGCCCCCAACATGCCAGACCCACACCTTACACCCATTACAGGCTGGTCCTTCACCCATACCCCAACCCCCAGCATGCCACACCCCACGCCTTACACCCATTACAGACTGGTCCTTCATCCATATCCCAACCCCCAGCATGCCAGACCCACGCCTTACACCCATTACAGACTGGTCCTTCACCCATATCCCAACCCCCAGCATGCCAGACCCATGCCTTACACCCATTACAGGCTGGTTGCATGACCCTACCCGAGGGCCCACGCCTTACACCCATTACAGGCTGGTCGTCTCACTACAAGTAAACGTCACCACCCTACCGAGCAGCTGAGAGGTGTGTTACTCTCTCCCGCCTCAAAGGGGCTGACAGCCCGCCAGCCGCAGCTGAGCACATCTCCCTGCAGAGTTGTCCAGCAGATGGCATCGCCACCAACCAGCCAGGCCAGGAGGCCCGCCATTGGACCAACGTCGACGAGCAGCCACCGACTGGCAGTGGGAGGTAAGCCAGCAGCACCATCAATACCCTGTAACGGCAAACCAGCTCTATCACAGATCAACTTTGTGCATAGCCGGCGGCCTACTCGCCTGATGCTCTATAAAGGCATTATAAAGACTAAGTAACAGGTACTACAGACCCCGCCACATTAGAGCCTGTAAACCCATTTACCTATGCACCTGATCTAACACAAACTAAAAACACCTTCTAATGGTGTGCTGACGTGTTCCTACCCATAGACCACAATGCATCAATGTACAGGTTGGTTTTGGAATACAGATTTGCAGACTTGTACTACTTACCTCTCTTGCCTCTATTTAACTACATTCCTAATGGGTTCAATAGGTGGATGCTGACCTGGCTGTAGGAAGGGCATCAGGCGACTGAATTGAAAATTATTTTATGTTGGGCCTTATGTTAACTATATCTATGTTTGTACAGTATGCAATAACAGGCAGGTAGTGAGCTATTAACAAACATATTTAAAGGAAACACATACTGTACCCTGACCCCTGTGAGTGTTATTGGTCTGCCAATAAATCAGACATATTCCAACTTGGCCTGCGTTCTAACTCTGCTCTCTTTTGCTTCAAACCCCTTGTCTCCGCTATCATAACCTTTTGTCATCGCTCCTATTGACATTCTTCCAGGAGACGGCATACACCACCTCCCCCTCTTTTTCGTCATGCTTCAGGCAGTTAGAAGGAAGCATCTAGTTCTGTGCTATAGGTTGGGGTATGGTGGTAATCCCACCTTGTCAGCCAACACCGGAAAGAGGTGCATAGCTGCCATTGTCACTTTCTGCGTGGTACTTAGCATTCTGGTGGTAATCTCGCCCTACCTGAGTACTCTTGGAAAACCAACGGTAGTGGTTAATAGAAACACAGCTCACGAACCTTCCCTGGGGGACTCGTAGCAGCGGCCACCTCGCTCTTTTTGCTACTGTTGGGTAAGGAGACAAATGCTGTGCAGATACTGCATCATGAGGGAGGTCACTGCCCTCCAGGAGACCACCCAGAATCTCTTCCCCTATTAGGAACTCCCTTGATGTGTCTCAAAAGCTATCTCTGCTCCTACTACAGACCTGCTCAAGCCACTCACCCCTATATGCTGTGCCATTGGACTGGGCAGAGAAAGGTAGCCCAGAATGCCTTAGCCTTAGCTAGGAAGGTTGTGGAGTCCGTGCACAGGTAGTCTTGCGGGAAGAAGCTGCTCAACAGAAGGGCATTGAGGCTGTACAGGATCTGACTGTCAGAATACCAGTGAAGAGGGAGAATCCAGGGAGTCTGTGTATTAACTGTTTCCACATTCCATGTATTTACTGGACCCTGGGTGTACCAGGATTTGCCAGTACCCATTTTGCATATGTAAAGTAGAAAATGTGTGTCCATTTTCATCGCCAGGTTTATAGTTACAGGCGCTATCGGATACATGACACTGTTCAAGGTATGGTAATTGACACAAAAGTGGGGCTCCCCATCCTTCAGCACAAGCAATACTCTGGCATTTAGGGTGAGTCAGTTGGTTCCACTATTCCCTGTGCTTTCATCTCAGCTACTTGGTCTAATAATGTGTGTCAGTGGTAGGCCAACAGGTTACCTGGTGTACAGTATATGAGATTATGGTATTTTAACTATATCCCATGGTGGATGGCGGTAGTCTGATTTAGCCTGCCAGTATGCTCGAATATGGCCACATGGGCGTTGAGTATCAGTAATAGGGTCCTAATTGGTAGTTCATCTCCTCACAGCAGATTTATTGTTATATTTGCAGGTTGGCTGGGGCTTCCCAGATTATGGCCATTCTATCCTGCTTGCCTAAATATAATTGCTGTTGTCCGCAGCCAATTATATAGCTTTGGTTTGTTAGCCACGGTTGTCCGAGGATAACCTCTTCCCTTAAATGAGGGGCGCAAAATATTTAGGTTTATATTGTTTCTACTTTTGTGGACACTGGCAATGTGACAATTTCTTCTATCTATGGCCAGTCATGACTCATATTGGGCAATTTGAATTATTTGGGAGCATTCCTTCACTCTGATTTTCTGTTCAGGTGTTAGCAACTGGCTCTGAATGAAATTTACAGTTGCTGCAGAGTCCAGAACAGCCTTAATACGGAGATCGTATATTCGGACCTCAATCCCAGTGGCGTGTGCCACAGGCCTAGGGTCGCTTAAGGTTTGGATTCTTTCCACCCTATCACTTATGCCGGGAGCAACGGGCAACACAATGTCCTGGCAGCAGCATTTGCCAACCCCTGCTTATCATTGTTCTGGTGGCTTCCCTTCTGTGTCTTAAGGGGGGCAACTATATCTGCACTAGCTTGGTCCTTGGTGGCTTTCAATGTGGGCATTCACAGTGTAGGTGCCTCTCTGGGCAATACTAACACCTCGCCAAGGATCTCCCCTCTATGCTTCAGGCAGATTTAGTATTTTCTATAATTCGCAACGTGTAGTAATCGGGAAGGGAGGAGGAATGGGTGTGCCGGAGAATCCATCTTTTCCTGCTCCTGGTAGTCGAGTTCTACTTCGCTCACTCTCTCTACTAGCTCCTCTATCCTGGTTACCCGCGGTTGTCTAAGGGAACTTTGTATGACCGATATGAACCATTTCATGACAATATACACACTATGCTTCGGTCACTTCAGGTACTCTTCGGGAATATATCTGCATTTTCCTCTTAACAAATATCTCCACTTCCTTGTTTTCGCTGTTTCTGCGTGTAAAACTCTATGTGCACGGTGGTGAGTACATCTTCCCCAGCGAACTTACGGTTCAGACAAGCAGCAAATTGGTCCCAGGTCATCAAAAATTTTCTGTAGCAATTTCACAAGAAAGGGTGACACCCTTTAATTGGTCACTTACCTTCAGCACCCATCGCTTGTTGGGAATTGCACCGGCCTTGAATTTGTGCATATAAGTATTTATAAAGAACTCAGAGTTTTCATGGGACCTTACTGAAAATTCAAGCAGTACTATCGTCTTGAGTATTCTCGTTTCCTGTTTTGGCCAGCTTGCGGGGGCTCGGCTGGGATTCAAAGGGCGTTCCCGTTCCACCCGTCTTTGGCATACTTCATAGCAGTATACCACACCTCTTGTGGATTAGGCATCATCTAGCCATCCCAAACAAAGATGGTGGAAAGTCTGCAAAAATTTTGCACACTGGACTCGTCATGTTTAGCATTCCAGCCAATTAAGCAAGTCGCAGTGTGTTTGCTGCTCCCGGCAGTGGAGGCAACAGTAATCCAACATTTTCATTGGTTGGACTGTGTCGGGCCACAAATACACTCATAATAATAGCACTGCAAGCAGTGGTTACATGTGATTGTGTACAGTCTTGTTTCACAACACTAGAGAGCGCTGCATTGCTCCAGCTGTTAACTTTCATATGCGATTGCTTCCCCTCTTTCCTCATTCCTCATCCAGAGTTTATTTTTATGTGCTTCAATTCGTGTTCCCTTGATCCTCGTCAGGAGGCCGGGTTCCGGGACCAAAAAGTTCAGCTGCTGGTTCTAGTTTGGTCATGCATCTACGTGCCTCATCTGGAGGTCGAATAGTCTCCCTTCTGGTATTGCATCTCTCCTCTGCTGTCGTATGGTACGCATCTCCTCCATACTGCTTTAAAGTCTCCTATCGGGGTTCCTCATCTGCAGGCCTAGTTCAACTGCCTCATCTTTGGTTAATAGGTTATTGGGTGCCATGAGGTTTTGTTCGAGACCCCCTGAAGTCTCACTGTTTATTCTGACTAGCTCGGCAAGGTCAAGACCCCCTTCTCTTGGATATCGTGTGGTCTGCTTCTGTTCTCCTGCATACATAGAATTCACTATGGCCCCACGTTGGACACCAAAAATAACTTGAGGATACTCATTTCCTGTGGTATATTGAGTGACTCGTAGGGTACTGGCACCTTGGGTGTCAATGGTGGAAACCTCGGATAATGCTAATTCTCCTTTTCTTTGCTCAATGTAGCCTTATTGGATATGTGTCTTCTGGGCCAATTTGGAGTAGGCTTATTATACTTGGTCTTACCAGTGTGGTTGTCATCCTCTGTGGTTGGGAACAGGTAGGAGGTGTCATTGATCTTACCAGGGGAAAGGTGGGTCTGCAACTGAGATTGGCTGCGATGTAGGTAGTGTCTCGAGGTCAAAGACACAGCGAAGGGTACATGTATGGTCCCATCCTATGCCAATCTGTTTATGGGCAGGTTAGAAGAAAACTTTCTCAATCACCAACCAACTAAAACACAGTGCTGAAGACTGTTTCATTGACTTTCTGAACAACTTAAACGCATATAGTTTGCTCACGTTAACCTAGTCACACTCCAAAACACATACCATATTTCTGAATTTTGAACTGACTCTTCACAATGGCACAATTCAAACTGCTGTTCACACCAAACCCACTAACATCATCCAGTACTTACATTTTGACATCTACCACCGATACCATGCCAAAAAATCCCCTATACTACAGTCTTACCTCAAGAGCCAAACTTATCTGCTCCATCAACAGTGGTCGTAACAAACAGTATATACAATTAGCCAGAGCATTCACTAACAGGGGCTACTCCAGGCCCCTTGTCCACAAACAAACTCAGAAACCTATCTCAAATACCAGAACACAAACCAAGGTCAACAACTCAAATATACCCCTGCTGATCCCATATCGTGAATGCCTAAGTAAACTCAGAACCATTCTCCACTCTGGATATAAAATTCTGGCTTTCTTATCATAAACAAAAGACCTGCTCTCCAAACTGCCCAAATTAATCTTCAAAAGGCCACCTAAACTACACAACAAACTGGTTTGTCTGAAGCTACAGCCTACCACAAATGCTAACCAGACAATTTTCCCCAGAGGATCCCACCCCTGCAATAGCCCCTGGAGTGGCTCCTTTGCTATCCACCAACCCTCAATTTTTTCAATAACAGAATCATTAATCATACATACCACACGCAATGTAACTATAACTGTGCAACAGAAAAACTGATTTATCAGCTACAGTGCCAACACTAATGCAAAATAAAGCTGCCTCACAGACAACACACTCAGGCAGAGAATGAATGGTCACAGAGCAGACACTAAACAAGCCATAGATGGTCACACCCACAACCCAAAAGATAAACCAGTTGCAGAATCACGTAACAAAGATTTCATCTCCTGCTACAGTACAAGAGTTATCAGAGCCTTACCGCCTTCAAGCAAAAGTTCAGAACTCAGACGCTGGGAATTAGCCCATCAATTTATAACAAAATCCAGGCAGCCCTCAGGTATCAATATAAGATAATCACAGCTTCAAAACCATACTCATCAGTTATACCGGCTGCACAATAGTTTGCCACCTGACCACTATATTTACTACCAAACCAACAGCTCCCTTCCACCTGTTTGTAGTGTCTTACAACCCGCCGCCTAATGAAGTTGGTGTAGCCAGCAAAACGTAGCAATTGTCCAACCTCATGAGAAACATGTTGTTTTTCTTTATATGTGTGCGCCTGTTGACAAGTACTAGACTGTGAGTACTTGAGTTTCTGTCCTTTTATATATTTTTGCACTGTTAATTGACTGATTAATTGATAAGTGCTTATTAACGTCCCCCAGTGTTATGCATGAAGGCTTATCATGGGCAGCTTACACACTAACTGATGACCTAACTTAAAATAATAGCCATGCCTTACCTGGGATTCAAAACCAGAGCCTCCCGCATGCCAGACCGGCAGCACACCAACCAACTGCGCCACGGGAAGTCGGTGCCATGTTAATTGCTTCACCTTAATGTTCTCAATGTTTACAACTGATCTAACCTTTTCAATTTGATGCGTGCCCACGAGGGACGAACAATTGAAACAATAATTACTTGGAGGGGCTGGATGCATCAAAAAATGATCCAAGACCTTTGGGGTTAAAAGTTATTGTAACCTACATCACACAACGTTTAAAACAGACAGTAGAGGTCTTAGTCACTTTGACAGTTTTTATTATGTGACGCCAGAATCATGAAGTTGAGAGCCTTAATGGTGGACTGGCAGATGGCCAGTGTAGAATACAGGTCACGTAGCTTATCTCATGGGCACAAAATCCAAAGTCACTGTTACAGACCTATGAGTCTGCTGAACCTTGGTTACACATTCACCTGGAAGTTGATGGTTCTTCTTAGGTAGTGGGGCTGCTGCCGAATGGAGACTTATTACCTTGTCGTGGGGTGGGCTGGTGGTCACCTTGACGAGACCCTCGGACGGTGACGTTCTCTGGTTGTGTATGGTACTGCAGGCAACTGTTGATGAGGGGTTGGGACTGTGCAACCAGGGGTTGGAAATATTAACGGGAGGCTCTTCACCCGTTAGAAAATGTTCTAGAATGGGGTGAGGAGCACCTTCAAGCTTAATTAAAAGTGAAAATAATTGTGTTTTCAGTGATGAGGAGTGAAGCTCCTTGGTAGAAGTACAAAGTGCAACTTATGACTAGGGTCACAACGTGGTCTAGTTTCAAGGGCAGCAGCTGCCCACTTCAACCGTCTCTGTCTACCTCCCTTCCAGGTGAAAGGCTTGGGAAATTGGGGGTACAACTGAGACTGCACGAAAGTAGAGCTGGTACTTGTGATTCCCTAGCATGTACTTCTGAATACCCAGTCGTGTAACGAGAGACTGAACCCTGTGTTCCTTTCATCCGGCCCTGCAGGAGAGTGGTAGACAGAATGTCGGATAACTCAAGTTACTTTCTGACCGGAATACCCAGTTGTGATATCCGCCGGTCAGTTTGTCAATGGCGGTCCCAGCCCTTTTCCAGCTCTGCAAGAGAGCAGTGGCTGAGTATGGAACACCCTGCATCACAGATTCGATTGGCGGAGGAAATTTCTAGTACTTTAGGTTCCACCGAATTCTACCAGTTTGGCAGAGCTCGGGTGGCCTCTTAATATGTAGGTACCCGGCTTGTTGCCTTGTTAAGTCGCAGACTTCACTTTTGAGGTCTGAACTGCGTAGGAAATCTATGATGATTGAGACAAAGATATTCAATATACAGAGAATAGTAAAGTTTCATGTATTTTATTACGTGAGTAATAAAACACGGTGGCATTATGCTACCTCCTACACTGGAAACTTTGATATGGAAGTAAATCCTAAGCAATCCATGTGAAGGCAGCCTGGGAGTTAATCTAATTGGGGAAGGCGTTAATTGGTGTTAGAGAAAATGAGTATTCAACAACTATTTCCTGATTAACAGGTGGTTGTTGTAAAGTAACAAACTGGGAATGACGACTACTGGAAGAGTAGCGTCAACATTTCCGTCACCGTATGGTGGGCAGGGCGGAGGTCCTGAAGGGACGTGCTCAATGTGACCCATTACCAAGGGGTTATTATGGGGTTATTCTGGATTTAACATCAGGGGGTGGTAAGGAAACTGGAGCGACTTCTTCTGGAGCCCCTAGAGGGTTCTGTCTCCCAGAAGCAGCCGGATCTGCAGTGGCCGCAGTGGTGTTGGCTTCTGGTAGGTGATGTCTTCAACTAGGAGAGATTCCGGCCCCTGCGAGCGGTAGAATCTGCAGACGTACCAGTGGTAGCACGTTCTGATCTCTACTTCTGGTCCTATATGAAGGTGGTGGAGGAGCAGATACTATAGACGAGCGAGTACCAGTGGTGGCTGCCTCTGGCTCCGAGGGGGTGATGGAGGTGCTGAGACTGAAGTTTCCTGGTCATCCCAACCTTTTATACTTACCTCATAAAGGCAATCGGCAAAGAGGGGTGCGGGGGGTGATAGCCTCTGCTGTGATGGCTTCTTGGAGTTTTCAGGTGAACAGTACAAGCTAGGATCACGTGTCTGTAGTAGTTTCTGACATTGCATCAAGTGGTACCCTGTAATCACGTGTTCTACCTCTTCAGTACTGTTGTGGTTTGACGCATGACATCTTTATACTTATAACTTAAATGACTTCTACTCATCAGGGCAAACAAACTGACAGCACCTTCTACAGAATTTGAGTTGCCGCCACCAGCAACATAATGTCAGAAATTGTTCAACCTACCCAAGGCTCCACACTAAGATATAATTATTCACCAGCCAAGCCACCGAAGCAGGCATAGAGATAGACAGAGTACAGCAGCACGCTACTAGATGCCACTACCAGTACGTCACACAAAAAGAGGATCTATGGCACACACTTCGCAGCTGCTTAACCCCTCTCCAAGTCAACCTCCTATGCCAAGTGAGCAAGAGGCACGCCGTCAAGGAGTATAAATAGAGGGCCTCAGCAGGGCTTGTGATCAGTCTTCAAGCCACTTTTACTTATATTCTTCAATTAAACTGTTTCCAGGATTCTTGTCATACATGTACATATTGACTAATAGTAGTATTCAATAAATTGATCTGGTTTCAGTGTAAGTGCATTTCTTCCGAAAAAATATTTAAATATTACCACATTTGGATAAGTGTTTTGTGTAAATGTGTTTTTAGCATTAACTACCAATCCCTCAAATTTGTTGACACAATAATTGTTCATATGTATACGATACATTTACATCAAGATTCCTGCCAAACTACCAATATTTGCAGTGATTTAAATTACTATTACTGTAAACTTTGAATAGTAGTTACAATGGCTCCTCTTGAAGTCACTACAAGCATAGTGACTATTATGGTGCTGAATTTCACAGATTTATAAATTCGCTGTCTGTCTTGAGAACTTCTCCTTTTCAAACAATGGAAGCTATTTATAAACAGGGATAATTTTTAAAAAAATATTTTCACACGTTGATAATAGCAAATGTATTGCAATTATATTGAAGTTTACTAAGACACGGAACTATGACTTACTCTGCAGAACACAGTCATCACGAGGCAAATTGAATTTGCTGTACGTTTGTAATAGGTATACGAAGTAGAACATATAATGCCCTCTCATTTATTTTCATTTATCATTAAATTACGGTTTAATTAATTCTGCTCTTAGGTCCTGGTTAGTACCTGTTAGAATGATTGCTGTTTGTTTTAAATTAGATTAACTTGTTTTAAAATAGTCCCTCGCTATTGCCAAATTATTAAAATGAAGCTAAAGTAGACTTGCATCTCATAGACCTATGTATTACTTCTGATTTTTCACAGAAAGAGTTACTACTGACATAATATTTTAAAAGTGACCAGTTTCTCACACAAAAAGAAACTGTTTCACACCATTCACTATCATTTAGCATTTATTATTAATAAAAGCTGAATTTTCAATTCTAAGAAGACTGTAAAAGAGGGTAAGATCGCAATTAACACATTAAAATTTGCTAGTAATAACACATGTGATAAATAACTATACAAACAAAAATCATGGACATTACAGGATTCTTATAGCGAATAACTTTCAGCAGTCACTGTAAGGATAGTTTTGTTAATAATTTTATATCTAGTTTATGATTAAACATGAGCATAAATATCATAAAGAAACATTATGTTGACGATATAACTGAAATAATAAAGATTTATAAATTTAAAAAATCAGTGTCCTAAAATAGACTTGAACTTTTAGTCCATAAGCTGCAGCGCTAGCCACTCACCCACTAAGAGTACATTCAATAGTGGATGCTTGTAACCTCTTCTTATACATAGAGCCAAGATTATACGGTGAATAGCGATAAAACCAAAATAACACCGAAATGCAAGGTAATACACCGCCAAACACCAAAATGCAAGTTATAAACCGCCTAGCACTGAAATTTCAGTTAACGCACAAAATAAATTAAATTTAGCCAACACATAATTTTATCTGTGAAACTATGACCAACATATGTATCCAAAAATGTATAAATTGAGTAATGATAAGAATACTTTAAGTTTTCAGATGATGGGATGAGGAAAAAATTAATTTTAAGCTGTTGTCATTCTGGTTGAGTGAATAACATCAGTAAATATTAACTACCATGTGGATGAGAAATGATCAATTAATGAGAATAACAAAACTGTGAAAACAAATATAAAAATTATTTTATTTCCAGTATACGTCTTTTTCTTTATAAAACGATATCAAAGCCATTACACTTACCTCTGCACCTACCAAGTGTCATCAGTCACCGCAAATTCAGAGGAGAAACCTTGCCTCCCACATGCTTGAGCACATAACCTGTAATTCGCCCTTTACCTCCAAAAGCCCAGAGGCTGTCATCAATCTCAACGAACTCACATAAACTCTCCCGTTAAAGGGTATCCTGCATCCTTGGTCCACGGAGGGTAAGCTAAGACTCAACCTACTTGTTGGAGAATCCCAGAACAGGTAGGGCATCAAGGTAAGTGTTTCAATAACCCATACAACAGAGGTACAAACTGCAGACAGCTTAGATCATTCTAAGGCCATGCATGCTGAGATATTATACTCATCAAGTTAGGAAACGTTACCAATTATATTATTTCTCAACACCAGCATGGTTCAATTTAAGAGCAGCGAATCTGTACGTAGCCAATTAAATCAGGAGATACCATCACCATTTTTTCATACTAAATTACGTGGCAATTTCCCACTATTTGCAGAAGGCTTAACTATAATGCATACCTGCCAAGTTGGGAGCGATGTCAACAATGCTAGCCATGGCTCCAGCATAGGAGGCTGTAATGAGGATGATTGCAAGGAACCATGCCACCAGCACCAGCTCTACGTTGCAGCCAAAGTAGCCAACAGCAAGAACAAGCAGTCCTGGGATCACTTGCGCTGCAAACACAACAAACCTCTCAATCTAGTTTAACACTCAGAACATCAAACAGAAACAAAACTAAATGAAACTAGGTAGCTTGGCAACAACAGGTATGAGATACAAGCTCACCTGTGGCGACATGCTGAATAGTGATCTATTGTTAGCAGTGAAACATCGACAACATAGGAGAGAGCATGATTTCAGGCACCCCTTGTATGATATTTTTCCTACTCATAAATTGAATTTTGATGCAATTTAAACATAAATTACATGCCACATAAAAAATAGAGAAATGTCTATAACCCAACACTGTCACATGACAACATCTGCGCAGCACAGATACGCACTCTACGGATGACTTTGCACCATCTACGAGTGACCTGAACTCGGGGCAAGTCAGTAACGGTGGCAAATGTAATTTCACGTATCATGCAAGGAGACTCCACGTGCTGGACAGCCTTATATGTAAAAGTAATTTGTGAGTTAAATTATGAAATCTATAGCACGCCTAAAATTCCGCACACAAGCATCACCCCCATGAATAAATTAAATAATTTTGACAATCCACTACCCTACTATTAGCTGCAGAAGAAGTTCCAGCAAACCCAAGAGATGGCAGCACTCCTGTGACCTTGTAATGTCACATCCTGCCAGCCTCGGAAAGAGGTGTTTTAATTTGTCATCGCCTCCAACCCGGGAGATAAGAAATGAACGGCGCTCACGCAACCCTCGATGACCTACCCATGTGTTGGAAGGTTACGCTACACCAACCACACCCCCGCAAGATTGCTGATCAGAAGATCTTTCCTATATAAGGAAATCCGGAACCACGCTCCAGGAGAGATGCCGGGCTCGCCGGCCGAGTAGGTTTGCGAGTTCTCCCTGGTCTGAAGAAGACTCTCTCCTCTCCTCAGCCTGCTATACAGCTCAGCACCCACAAGCCTGCAAGATGACTTAACTCTACCTCCACAGACTGTGAAAGCTGCACCACCCCCCACAGCTTGCGTAAGGCTCATCCACCACTGCACCTGCTGACCGTGAGGGCAGCAACCACGCCAGAGGTAATCCTACTTTACCCCAGTCATTTTCAAAAACTCAAGCAAATCACTTATTTTGTACACAATCATTTAAATAAAGAATAGCACATGGTTTTACACACTATAGAGTTCAAGACAAAATGCTGTCTCAAAAACAATAATCACATATGACTTGTTCAGTGATTTTTGTTGTGTTTCATTGTTATTTTTTAACTTCTTTGAAGTGAAGTACCATATTTACGCGTGTATAGTGCGCACTATGATTTTTGCAACAAGTTCCAGGAAAAACAATTTTTTACTAAAATTGCACCAACAATTTGTGGTGCCATGTTAGTAAGTATGTATCAAATTATTCTCTTATTTTAAATTAATTTGTGGTGATTGCAATATGTTTGGAAAATACTTTAATTAAATAACTCAGTGGGCTAAAAGCCAAAACATTGTTGGCATTCAGTAAGGTCATGATAACCTTATGGCAGTTAAAAGAAGAATGTCAACAACTGAGGTGGGCTGCTGGCTTCCTTTTTTTTTGCTTCTTTCATGCAGTACCAGTCATTAAAAGAGAAAGTCAACTGTGGTGGGCAGCCTGCTTTCTTTTTTTTGCTTCTTTTAGACAATGACATGCTGGTTTTTTTGGTTGTGCTAGTTCTTTTTTTTTTTGCCATGCTAGCCCTTTTGTTTTTGCCCTGCCTTTTTGCAATGGCGAAATGTGACACTACCCTTCTCTAAAAAAGCATTGCCTCTTTCCTTCTGCCCCCTTCTAATCATAGGTAGCAATCCTCTAGTCTCTTTCAATACACTTCCCTTTAAACATCGATGGTTGGAGGGGGGAGGGGGGCAGTTTACGACTACCACTCTACAACTCCCCACCCCAAAAATGTTTTCCTTTGTTTTGGGGAAAAAATAGGGCACGCTATACATGAATAAATACTTAAGTTAGTTTCTAAGTTCTACAGCATTTTCGAATTGAACTAGAACCAATCTTTTTCATGGCAATAAATTTTGAACCAAACCCAAACATAGCCTCAACATTCAGGTTCGGTTTGTAATTTGAATGTTCGCCCCATCTATAGTTTCAACCTCCCTGCTGGCTGGTGTGAAAATATTAACTTGAATAAAGGACAACCAGCAAAATAAAAGCAACCACATACATTTTTCACTTTGGTTCAAAGGGAAAACTTATTTCTACACAAATGATGTAGTCAAGTAATTTATCACGATTCGTTAATCCTAGTACTTAAATTAAAGTTAAACATAGCTAAATTTATTGCAGTTAATAATATACAACATACAATTGAAGCATGCCACACTGCTGTGCACCCAACAGGTTGACTTTGCCCCATCAGCAAGCGCTGAGAGCATTTGGGGCAAGTTTAAAGCAGCATACGTTTATTCCAGTGGCTACAGGGTTGATTCCATGTGTTGGACAACTACAGACACAAGAATAATTAACGCGTTTAATCATGGAAATTGTAATGCCCGCCCAGAATTTGGCATGCGGATGCCATCCCTGAGACTAGACAATATTTTACCAGATGAGCCACGGACATGCCGCCGCCGATGAGGAAGTTGAAAGAGTCACCACAGGATCGCAGCACCTCTGCAACAAGTGACGTTACAGCCGCCAAGCCTCGAGAAGAGGCGGTAAACATGTCATCAGCCTCTACCCAGGGTGATAAGAAAAACGTGGCGCTGCCTGCTACCCTGAAAGGCTACCCACCCCCGCACCTCTGTGACAGCCACGAAGATGAGATTTCGACTATATAAGGAATCCACAAAACGCTCTTGCCAGAGTTCATTAGCCCACTGACCGCAGAGGTTGGAGGGCTCTCCAGGGTCTGCATAAGGCCTCTACCTCTCCTAGCCTGAAGAAGGCCAGCCTTCCTCTCCAGCAGCTTGCGAAGGCTCCTCCAGCAGCTCCTGCACCTACTCTGCAGCATGCGGAGAAAACCCAGAGGGAAGAACCAAAGGTAACTTCGTTGTCCTCACCCTGCACCATTTTACCACTCCTCGACTTCTGCAGTAGCAGGTCATCATGATGCCTCTTGTGGACAACCACCCCTCAAGTCTCTAGTTCACTACAAATTGTAACAACTAGTGATTTTTAGAGCTAGTTTTGTTGGAGTTAACTTTTTTTTATTCAGGTTCGCCTTCACCTGATGTAACTTCAGTAATTTAGAATTATACAGAACTGGATTCCCGTTGTTTTCTTGAAGCATAAATAAAAACGCTACGTAAACCATAAACCTTGGTGAGGTAAATATGGTTTCATTTACTTGGCTCTAAACCAACTTAACATTACAGTGGAATAAGTGCGAGTGAGACGAACCACTCAGGTTCCTGGAGCTTGCAAAGGCTATAGTCTGAATAAGACATGGACTCCTGGGGCGTGTTCAGTACACCCGTGTCTACCTACGGTAGCGCTCCTACACTAGTCCGTCACATCTCTCGGTCAATGCCGCAGAGTGACTGAGCAAGACACTCCCAAGAGGACTGCACCTCGACGGCTAGGAAAATAAGTGAGCCCATTCAATGAGTTGGTATATGGGAAGAGCCTTACCTAGTGAGAATTTATTATTTCTATTGTACTATCAGATTGGTACATTAATTAATTCAAATGACTCAAAAGGGAGGACAGAATAGCCTAAATTGTTGTAGAGCTTGACAAGCCCTACAGAGAGAATTATCCCAATTAAGAAGTACACCACCAGTCGACTCTACTCACGAAACTGCACCCCCTCCACTCCTACCGGAAAGTCAGTATTAATGAACCCAGTAGAATAACTCCCTACATAGTTTGCAAAACACAAAACATATTTGGATCCAGTGCTAGGCATATGTTGGGCATGGCCGAGTTACGAACACATTAGTTATTTGCACCCTCCTACACCTAAACCTATTGCGAAGCCACCTGCACCATCACAATCCAGTAGCACTACTGCACCATCACAATCCAGTATCACTACTGCACCAACGACGTGTAAGATCCGAACTGCAGCCAAGAAGGTTCTTAATAATGCCATACCCCCAAAACTATACGAAAATCACTGATAGCATTTCCTCCTCATAACTTCGTTCCCACTCGTAACCTACAAGACCGGCACCCTATAGGCATTCCGGTAGCGAGCGAGAAGCCGAGTAAGGAACTATCTGGGACATCAAAATCATCTCCATTTCATTGTCATTTACATCCCCATTTTCATTGTTAATTTTTTTTTGGTCGTGTTTGTTATTCCCTCTTGTGAAAGTTGGCGTACCATATTTTGATGGCCTTCCTGGTGAGCAAGATCATGCTCCCTGGGAGGGAGACGTTTTTGATTAAGCTCACCCTGGGGGTTGATTCCCCTCCAGCCAATCGCAACCCCTCATCCAGGCGGTACCCCGCTAGGAACCCCAACGTGGGCAATCCCCGACCCGCCAGGTGAAAACCTCCATCAGAAACGTATCCATCACTGAAGGGATCTCCTGTCTTATTCCGGAGGGAAATCAGCACTCCTAACATTTCCCCCCAACCTTAGGGCAAACGCCTCATGCGAGACATATAAATAGGAAACTAGTAGAAGTTGTATGAGCAGAAAAAAAAGGAATAAAAAAAAAGGCAGAGTATATCACAGTAAATTTCAGAAGTTATTAAAACCAAAGGAAGTAAAACTTTCTTTGCCCATCCTTATGTTTTTTCTAACCATAAATCAGAAACTAAACATTTCCATAGTAAAATTTTTATCTAAGAAAAATTTTACTTAAAGGCATTATAAAATAACTGATGCTTAACAACACAAATAGAAATACGAGAACGTAACAAAGCATACGTCTTCAAGGTCTGTAAAAAGTATATTGGAAGGTTGAGCTGCAACTATTAGGGGCACACTGCAAATAATATCAAGACAGGACGGACTGAATTATAACAAAAAAACAGACGACAGTGGATGTGTCAGCTCTAACAAGATGTAGATAAAAAATAACTAAGTAATATACAAAAAAATATCAACAACAGAAGTTCAAGTACTCAAAGTGAAGTATTTGTCGACAAGTGCAAACTCGCACCTGCACACACTTGCGCACGCACGCATGCGCGCGCGCGCGCATGCACGCACACGCGCACACACACACACAAAGAAGGATAATACAGTTTCCACGCAGTTGCGTGATTGTGACGTTTCGCTGGTTAAGCCAGCTTCATCAGGCAATGGGAATTAGTTCCCTAATTTTGAACAAAATCAAGGCAGCCACCAGCTACAACTCGCCGCCCGATGAAGCTGGATTAGCCAGCAAAACGTTGCGCTCGTGCAACCACAAGGAAAATGTGTCATCCTTTTATATGTGTGTGAGTGTGTGTGTGTTTGTGTGCATGTATGCATGCATGTGCATGTGTGTACACGTGCACATGTGTATGTGTGTGCGCATGCACCTGTCGACAAGTACTACACTATGAGTACTTGAATTCCTGTCCTTTTATATATTGTTGGTAGCCTAGCAGTCTACTTACAACCTTAACTTACAAGTAATATACAAGTGTAACTTAACACATCAAGAATCACATGTAGCTTTTGGTATGTGAAAGTTTGAAAACATTTTGTACTGATGCGTGCCGCTTATACCACTATTAAATACGATTACGACTCATTGCTCGTCACATCAAGTATACCCTTACTTCAACCCACGTGAGAGACAATACCGCAAACCAATACACGGATGTTGCAGTACGGTGTGAGCCTACCTAGTACAACCTAGTCTAAACATGAGCAGCACCAGCTTCCCTCAACCGCCAACCCAACGTTACCAACCGGCCGAAGATCCTAAGAGTAAGTCAGGTATAGCTAACACCTCCCATCAGCTATAGATATAACGGCCCTCTGTAGGGATGCCAATACTAGACTTCGTGCCAATTCGTTAACCTACATTGAAAACCATGCACTTGGTCTAACGCAATAAAACCTTGACGATTGTGCCAGTCAGTAATGGGGGACGCATCAATACATCACTGACATACAGCATATAAAATAACTCCCCTTATTTTATGTGGTGGGTTACAGGGGATATGGTAAACTGATAACAGGAAATAAAGTGAATACATGTTAAAGGAATGTTCTACATATAAGTTGTGCTGCACTGTTAAACTTATAAACACCATTGTTCACCTGCTCCTCACAAAGTTAGTGGTCTTGTCCATATCACAATATGGCAAACATACCAAATTCAGGTGTTTTAGACAGCAAGGGTCATACTGTTCCATTTAGTAGTGACACCAACATTTTGTTTTCCTATAATCATGTGTACGAGGTATATTTATATTATTCCAGTACAACTCACACATTAAAGGGTGTTTTATGTACTACCACCATACTCTGCTGAGTGCATAACACCATGTGCTAAATGTGTTTTCCCCTCATTTTCCACCACACTGATAGAGCCAGCATTTATCCATATTAGTAGATTATCAGCACGATAAATGTAATCCCAAAGTCATAATGTAATTTTAAACCTACCTATGTTTCTTAACATTTTCTAGTTGATGATGTAACTTGCAGATGTTTACGTGTTAGTTTTTGCAATATTCTTCTACTAATGTTGCCCTAAAAAGTTCCCTCAGGACAATAAATGTCAGTTATTCTTAACTTTACACAATAAATTTTAGTTAAATAAATCTCTCATTTCAGGTGTTACTAGCCCTTTCCAGAAACTTGTAGGTATAACATGCATACAGAAAAGTGAATGAGGAACTCACAGGAAGCAGTGAAGAGTTTGCGCACACTGGTCAGCGTGAGAATATTGTAGTTGACAAGCACATCAGCGAGGTAGCAAAAAAGTACTGCTGCCAGGTAGCTGCAGAGGAACGGCACACCAGATATCACTCCATTCTGTGAGGGGGGGGGGAAAAAAAAAAACTTGACTAATTAATAGCAATCCACAAGTTACTGCATATTACACAATGTTGTACACCATAGCATGAGAAACTGCACTGATTTTATAGCCATTATTTATTATGAAGTACACAGACACCAAAATCCAATTTTTTACATTAATGCATATTGAAATACTTTCACTTTGATGCATGCTGCTCATACAACTACTCAAATTTGATTACGACTCATCGCTAAGGTTCCTACTTCCACAGCTAGAGATGTAAGAAATACATAGAGAGAATTTTCTACATGAATTTTCAGTTGCCTACTCTACCAGGCAACAGGACCTTATAAGTGAATTCTCTTCACCTGAAGGTTATGAAACCCGGCAGGCAAGTCCCCCCCTTCACACGCTGAGAACTAACAAGCTGTACTGACCTCGGGCAAGGCCGAGCGCCACCAACGAGGTACGAAGCAGAAACAATGACTACTGCTGACCCGAGTTATTCAACTCCCACGGTAACCAGGGCCGGAGACTCACCCTCCTCGCAGCCACGCCAGAACCGTACATGCTTCAACTATATAAATCTGGACGCTGCCAGGCTCTGGACAGTTCTCTTCTTGACTCTCTCGCGCATCTTCCCAGAGCACTGGTCAGTGCTGGGAACCTCCTGAGAAAACCTCTAAGTATTCAGTATGCCCCCAGAAGCTACTGCAGACGTCAACGATCAGTCAACCTGACAACCAGCGAACATGCTCACATATGTTTTAACTTCACCTTTGTCTCCTCTAAACACCTTTTACTAGAACAGTTTAATAGTAGTATATTTTACCATTTAGATTTATCTTTCCCGCTTACAACCTAGAACCAGGTCGCTATTGAGACTTCAATAAACATACTTTTGTTTCCTACCTTTCAGCTTTTATTTCTTAGACTAGCTGTCTGTTTTCCTGCTAGATACAGGTTGCTACATACACCCTTGACAAGAACCGGGTATTTTATAATAACCGTATTAGCTTCAACTACGGGTGCCCTTCAGGGGTCCGTCATATTTTCTCATACACCCATTAGACTGCTTTCCAAATGTCACAGCACAGTCTCGTGCTGGCGGAGAGGAATAGAGGAGCCACCACCACTAGTAACACCTTCACCTAGGGAAGAGCGACAGTCTAGAATTATTGCTTTATCCAAGAGCATTGTTATTGCTGGGATATTTTGTAGCTTCATAGCTTGAGACCTGCCGTCCGTTCCTGTGTGAACGCACATCCAGTGGCGGCATTGGAGACCCAAACAGCTTCCCATCTCTGATCAGCCTGCATAGCGTGGGGGATCAGTGGAAACTTTACCGGACTAACACTGTAAATTATGTTTAGTTCGTTCGCGTTAGGGTGTACTTAGCATACTGTAAGCAGAGACTCAATGGCTTACGGCTAGAGGCACGGCCAAAAGCGTAGGGAACTAAACGCAGAGTTCCTTGCTGCCAGGCAGTTGAGAGCACTTCCTTCACCTACACCGGAAAGGCAGGAGGAATGGGACCACACCACCCAACTCAGGCACGAGTCAGCGTCGAGTTGCTCCAGTCACTGTATTGTACGTATCTCCTTGTCAACGTATTCACCCCTCGTGTCACCCTGTGGTAAAAGGGTTGTTGACCGGTACCAAAGTGAGATTCGGCTGGGACATCAACAACTTCTGGACCAACGAAACCTACCAATGGAATCGTCGCATCAGCATGGGCCAAGCTCGCCACATATGGGTGAAACCCACCATGACGATAGAACCCAAGAAGCAGGAGTAAGTCAGTGTTAACCAGCACCCCACGCCTCTCATCGTCTATCTAAACTAAACCACCCCGCTTTTGGTCTAGCGGATACAATCCTCGACCAACATACCTGTCAGTCTAACTGGGCACGCGTCACCTTACAAGTGTAATTTTGAAGAAAATTTTATGACTTACTTCATTCTGCACTCGTTATCTTTAAACAGCGCTCGCTATGGTCAAACTCAGGAAATAAATGCTTCACTATGACACGTGAATACAGTTTCTCCAGCTGTTTTCCTCCACCACAAAAGATAAAAATTGCTGTAAACATTAGGGTTATGCACGATTTAAAAATTGTCAGCATAGCTAATGTGTTAACGTATGATGCGTAAGCGTACTAGTGCTTTTTTCCAACCTTGCATCATCACGTGCAATGTCACATATCAAAGGGAGATGTGAACCATGATACCTCCAGCATCCAGACCCGACAATTATTCCAAGAGAAGTAAGAAACAAAGGAGGACTGAGATAAATACCAAATACTAACTAACCCAAGTGCACACATAATAACTACTCATGAGAAGAGCTGCCAAGCAAAGCAAATTAAGTAAGTTTCCCGCAAGTAGGCTACATACTCACTGCAATACAAGGAAAACTACCCTAGCCCAGTTCCGTAGAATTCAGTTGCTTCAGCATTCTGAAGAGGTAGTTTTAAGCATTAGAACAGAAACGGAATATAATGATTAGCTTACGCCAAGTTAGGGCATTGTAATTAAATGTCAGTAGTGTTAAAACTTAAAGATAATGAGCCCATAGCGTGTGTGCCGTATCGTGTGTCAGCACCCAAAATTAAAGTGTTCAAACAATTGATCACAGATTAAAAGAACAGTATTGGTACCCATGGGTACTGGAGCATCCGCAAGGTCCCAACAAATATTGAACCCAACGTAGCTGAGACCATTTCACAATGCCAGTATCAGACATTCAGCCTATGACGCCTCCCCCAGACGAAAGTGCCCACGGCAGCACTCTGGCGCAAGAAGACCACATCTCAGTCCCCACCAGGGCTATAGATGCCGAACCCAGCACCCAGAGACGAGAACTACCCATGCGCACCAGCCGAGTTCTTTGGTCACCGGGTTATTACTGCAAACCCCAGTGGTGGCCCACTCCTGCATACCGGTGGCCACATTATCAGCCACCAAGAAAACGAGAAAATGGAAAATACCACACCCAGTAAGGGCAATGGTGTGTGAACATTCAACAAAACGAATGTAGATGTCCATATGCAGCAATACAATCGGACAAACATTTTACCAATTAATCTCTACTGAAAACCAATCCAGTATTGCTGCATAGCTCAGGGGAAATACAGTATGGGAGTCACACCCCTTAATACACGTGTACGGGAAAAGTACATTTCTAGAAGTGCACGCGAATAAACGCCTGCCGGTAATAGAACGCTTCAAACTAGTTTCGAACCTGTGTAGTGGACGATGGAAGCATCCATGATAGGACATTGTACATACCAAGTCAACTAATTCCAGACATCAACAAGCCCAAGCCTAAGAACTGATAAGAATGTCTGTGAAAAGAAATTAGTACACAAAACCAGAAAAAGAAAATGTAAACATAGGTTAGTAAATGTTGAGGGTTTGTCTAAAGAAAGTAAGGAAGAAAATTCATGTGTATAGTTTTCTAAAGTAGAATAACTGTCTGTGTACAAGTTAGTTTTTGACAGAAGTTAGATCTTTTAAAATGCCACATACCAATGTAAGAGTGTAAACTAGAAGTGGCACGTGTATAATCAATCCTTCGTCCGCACAGGTTCATCTGGCGCACTCGTGGAGGAATTGGGAATACAAATTAAATTGCTAATAGAGTGCCATAGAGAAGCCAAAAGGTAAAGTAATTTGAGATTTATTTTTCTGTTGCTTGAGTGAGAACTTTCATGTTTATTGTTGTAAATAGTTATGTCTTTTATTTAAACTGTAATTATAGTAATTTTCAGTTTGAGATGGGGAAAAAGATTTTACCTCTGGGCTGTTTTAAAGAATGCATATATTCAAGGTCAATGAATCCCACCACCCTCTCCCAGTGTGCCCTAGGCTAAGGATCGATCCATGCTAATGTTAGTATTTGTTAAGAAAATTGTAATTGTTCATATAGAGTTTCATAAGCTGTTGTTAAAGACGGAATGTTCAGTTACTGCATGGAGTAGAGTCCTACCACAGAAACTTCATTCTGTTATCAACAGTAGACCTTAAGGTTAAACTAATGGGGAAAATAAATTGTTACGTTAGGCTTGAGTTAGGATTAGGACATCAATAGGGCTTATTAAGAGTTATGTAAAATAGTCCTGGTACTTTTCGGTAAGCAATTAATGTGTCCATATCAAGCTTACTTACAATTTTAATCCATGGGTACCTTCAATAATCACTTGAAAAAATAAAAAAACAAACCAGGAGTGCCTAATTAAAATCAAATCCCTAGTTCACTTGATGTAGTGCCTTTTCTATTGAACATGATAAGTGCAAAGTGAAACCATGTATAATGAATGAAATCTAATATGCCTCAAAATTAGACTTTCAAAAATCCTGAAGGAGGATGAAATAGCATTTAATGGAAATTAAGTGAAGTTTTTAAATTTTTCAGATGTAGTTACAGGAGAAGATTGGCTTTATCTAAGTTTTCTTTATTTTAACTACCTTTGCAAAATGATAAAATGTAAACATTTGTCATTTACTGTAATGATAACAGCCTACCGTTAAATACAGCACCCTCTAAACACACGAGTAAACTATATTTATTTAATTTAGCATCTTGTCGACAGCATGTCCATTAGAGAATGGTACCAAGAACACAATGAAGGGAATATAAGGAAGGAATTGGTCATTGCCTTTATTAATGAGTCACCCCAGAAACTACCTGGAGTGAATTCGAGAAACCATGGAAAATGCAAATCAGGGAGGCTACAGTCCATTCCAGATTGGAAGCAACTTATGAAAATCAACCTTTGAAAAAACACCCTAGGTGACATGTCACCTGTTTTTTCAATAACCTGTATTCCACAAATATATAACACTGTGGTTAACTTTAGAGTACTGTATTATTGAATAAATGAACCTTTACCTTAATATCTTTAATAACTTGTAATATTAATTTCTTTTTAAATAATTAATTAACAACAGGGGTGCAGCGACGTGTTGGCAACAACCGGTAAGAAATAGTTCAGAGTTAAAATATTATTTTAACCTCGTTATTTAGTATACTATTTGTAAATTAAACGGTGCCTATTGAAATATTTAAGTAGCCTCGATGGAACATATCTCATATTTACAGTTTAAAATAATAGCGAAAAATATTGTGAGTAGAACGTAATAGTACCGTATTGTTTTACTGAGCGAGAAAGCAATTGAAAAACTGACTGCTGGCGAGGCTTGTCGCACTCACTAACTTTCTTCGTCTCTTTCACACTCGGAAAATTTCACTTCGCTAGTAAGCAAGCAAATTATACATTTTTCAATTGTACCACATTTCATACTTAGTACAGCAAAATATTGATTTTTGAATTTGTTATTGTAATATATTTACATATTATGGCAGGCAAATAACTAATGAAGTTAGTAGACGTGGCGAGATATAACATGGCGTGTTGCTTTTTGTCAAACAAAACGTAAATTATTCTTACTCCGAAAAATACTTCAAATTAATACATCACATTTGCGGACGTTGTATTTTTTACCTAGGCAAGTTGCGATGTTGTGATAAATCTGTGTTTCCATGGCGGTAATAAATATACTGTGACGTGTGTTTCGTTAATCATTGCATCTGTGAAATGGCGTGCCTTTTGTGCACCGTGGTCGATATGCTGGCCATGTGTGTCCGTGATTTCAAATATTTGATTAGCACTATTTATACGTTTTAAATGTGAACTGATTTTTATGACGAAGTTATTAATTTACATCCACGTCTGATTATTTATCACAACGTTGTACCTGTGCCCTAAGGGGTTTGAAACACAGTAGTGTAATCTAATTTGCCACAATCCCAGAAGAAAAATACTAAGTCCAGCCCGATAAATTTCAATAAACCTAATAAACAGCAAGTAGCAATACATAGAAATATGGGCAGAATAGAAGTTATCATAGGCTTATTTGTGAGCATGTTCACCGCTACCTTTTAAAGTTTGTATGACAAAAATGAGCAACACGAGTTGCGTGCTTGAATTTAATGTGCCTTTTTCAATGGTTGTTCCTTCGTTTTAATATTTATTCCAACTGAGGCCGTCCTTTTAGAGAAGTACCCAACACATATCAATAACAAAATGATAATTAGTACAGCCCCTTATCTCGCAGTTGTAACTGTTAAACACAATCGTGGCAAAATACTAACGTGCATTACATGTATTGAGCTACATCATGGAAAACAAATATGTTAATGTAAAATAAACGTAAGAACTGTCTTCAATTCAGGCATTTTTAAAATGTCATAAAGCTGACCTAAATAATGTTAGAGGCCTAAACTGTGAATATTCATATGGAATGGTTTTTGGATTATGACAGAATTATTTGAAAAGCTGTAAACAGTAAACAACACATTTGCCAGGTATAAAAGTAGAAGTCACATTTAATGTTTATTTTTAGGTGTAGCGAAAGTATACGAACAAATGTACACACACAATGGAATGTAAACATTGATTTTGACATATGCTACATGGCAGTCACATGGCAATGTTTGTTTACATTTGGTGGAAGGATACAATACGGGCCTACAAGTAGATATTTAGCAGGGCTCCGAGAAAGTTGCTTCCAATGGTGAATGGACTATACATTCAGTAGCTCTTAAAAATATGAGAACCTATTTGGTTGTATATTTTTGTGTTGACAAACAGCTGACTTCTTGTTTTTCACTGCAACTGTGCTGGCTTTGTGAGAAAAAAAATTGTAAAAGTGACTCTCTTAATAAGGCGTAGCATTGTATTGATTTATGAGGTGATTTGCCATCAATGCCTGGCAAACAGTTATTTTATTACAAGGAAATCTAAAGGTTATATTTGGAACATGCTTGGATCAGTTGTTCACATTTTTGTTTACCTTCACTCTACAAACTTTCACAGCCTTAGCTACTAATAAATTAATTCCATAAAATCCTACACTTAAATAACACATCGGCATGTAGAAAAATAAGTATATGCAGTTAAAAGTGCTTGTACCTCTAATGAGACTTCAACTTACAGACTATACCTTAAATGCACGGCAGGTTAGTAATCTTAACTGTGCTTGCAAAAATTAAACACACTGCAATTGCTCATTTACAAACTTATGTAGATAACATATAACTATACCCACCATAATTGTGGGATATCTTTCACACATATACATCCACGGTATATACAAATACACTAAACACTGTTACTTTCGGGAATGTTCATCTCTGGACTCGCATAGCCCGGCTCGTATGCATTTTCATCCAGTAATATTAATTTTTTCATTGCAGAATAAATAAAAAATACATAGTAGTTTTAAGGTGTGTTCACATGCCAAATTCACATTTCACAAATGTAAGAATAACACAAATTTAGAGAAAATTCAGAACAACTAGCGAGTTCATATAGCACTTGCAAGGTTATTCAATGTAAACAAAGTTGAGTCTCTCCAGTATGGCTGCGTAACGCACAAGCAGATGACTTCAAAAGCTTACAGATCAGGTGTAGGCAACGGAAGGTCATACGACCCTCCATGTTTACTGTGCAAAACACACCAGCACAGACATAGCTACTTAACTTCTTTTTCCCTCATGGTAAACAGTAGTTTTTTTCCCTCCTCCCATCCCTTTTTTTATGAGGGGAGGGGGGCATTGCATTCCACAGTGTCATGTCCGGCCAGCTTGTGCATTAACTTCTTTCTTCCCTTTTCAGGTAAATATTAAATCAAATATTGTAAAAAGAAAAAATCCCTTGCCAAGAATTGTGAAATGACCCAGCAAAATTAAAGAAGGCACGCGACCCCTTCATACTAAGTAATTCTAACACACACACCAGTTAACAAGCTTCGCTTTCAGGCGCAGTGACTTTGCCTCTCTTTTCCTTTCCCCAATCCTGCCTTCCTGCAACAAGAGTGAAACGAACCCGAAGCCAACCAGCTGATGCCGAGACACCGCCTGTTGCTAGAGGTTACAGACAAGGGGAAGCAAGGGGGTAAGCGAAAAGAGGGAGGAGCACGTAAAAAGAATGAGACAGAGAGCGACCTGCCAAGGGACAGAAAGAAACAAGATGCCTCCTTTGCCAAGCGGGGAGCGGGAGGAGAGATAATGGTGAGCCACGCAGCGCTCCGAACTCACGCACAGAACAGATAAATAAACAGACACAAATTTAGACTTTCTACACTTCAAGATGGGGCTTCGTCGGAACAGAGTGGGAGGGGAGGGGATTGACGCGTGACTCATTCCTGCGCTAGTGGACAGTGCACTCTGCCAAACGATCTTGAGCCACATCATCCGATGGGCAAGTCACTTCTTGAACAAAACAGTAATGGAGGCGGGACACGTAGTCTACCAGAGATGACAGAGCCTCAACGGAACCTCCAGCCATGTGATATCAGCTTTTACTGTTTGCCGCGTCTCTACAAGAAGTTGTCCCATCAACGCCCCCCTCCGAAGAAGTGACCATTTCAAATAAGGATCCAGGAACCCATATGTGACGTCAGAGCTTCCAACTTCCCAGGAGGGGGAATGATTCCCCTCACACCCTTCTGAGAGCCACCAAGCTGGAAAAATTAGTATATAAGGAGTTCCAGCGCAGGCCTCAGGGCAGTCTGCTACACCTCTCACTACTGTAGAAGCCACGTGTATTAGCCAAGGGCCGAGATCCCTTACACCCACACCGGTGACCACGGAAGAACCAGTGTCCGTTGATGTCTACAGCAGCTCTGGAGGACCAGCACTTTCCAAAGGTCTTCAACTTCTTCGGCAACTGCGGATAGCATCCAGGAGGACCACCGCCTTCCAGAAGCCTTCCACTTATTTGGCCTCCGCCAGCAACTCCAGAAGGTCACCAACAGCTATGAGAGGGTCCTGCCGACATCATCCTCTACCACTTCCTCAACCTCTTCCTACCTCTTTACTGTAGGTCATGGCGACAATAACCCCTCTGAACATCCTAAGGTCTTAGCCAAACCACTTCTTCACCACTTGGGTGAACAACTCCCTCTTTGATTGAACAGTTAGGTCCCTTCAGGCCAATCCATTTCACTTAGATTAGGATTATTATAATTGGCTATTATATAGTTGAATTAATGTACATCATTGATACCACACACCAGACTACATATTTATGTTTTATCCAGGTTGCCTTCACCTGAGTTTAATGTAACAACTTCCATTAAATTCAATTTAAAATTTATTGAATTACTTTCAATTCAATTTAGGAGAACGTGGACCCACCTGTCATTTTATACGATTTTATTAAAACATATTTATATTTTCAATATAAGTTTCAGTGTTCTTTCCTAGCTCTAATTAAGTCCTTTGACCTCTAAGGTACCTGCAATATTTGAGCTTGCATTGCTTACACTTTTAGGTGAAGCCGACTACCGCGCAATGACAGCCCCAAAGGCAAATATACCACAACATTAAGAGACAAACCGAGATCTGCCAGCGAAATACAATGTATTTCTCTGGTATATCTTCGGGGGTGCCCTAATGAACAAGGTATTCCTTCCATTCATGGAATCACGTATTACTGATAGCACCCTACTCTGCTCTGCTCTGTTGGAGAATGGCAGGGCGGACAGAAATCTATCTGATTCTACTTGAAACTCGGTGGAAACTACATCCAGGAACCACTGGTTGCCTAAATAAATATCCTATAAATTGTTTCACCACTGGCGACAGCTGATAGTTCCATCAACTGCTGGGCAATGACCAGACGAGGAACACCAAGGTGGATATTATTTTGCGGAACCAGTGCTCCTGGCAGTACACTGTAAGGTCGCTGTCTTTAACTGCCTTCTTCTTAAGGTTCTTTAAGTCGGTATTATGCCATATAAACATAAGGGTTGCAAGAAGTTCAAATTAAAGCAGATTCTAAAACAACTCGAGACCGACATAATAAACTTGCCAATTCAAGGTATACCTGCCAACTTTGGACAGTCAAAGAGGGACATTTTCCCATTAGTGAATATAGTACGAAATACGGTGATTGAGAAAAAGAGGGAAGAGGCGGGAGCAGCAAACCAATTCCACATTATTACACACGTTTAAAATTTACTCACTGTTATAAATATTTGCTTTTCAATTTTGGTGCTCTTTACCTTCAAATTTGTAATTTGTGTCTCTGTTTCTTGAACAATAATACATTGCATGGGGAAAAGTCTGCCAACTTTTCAAATCCTAAATCTGTAAAACATTTTCAAAATGTAAATTTTAACGTAAACTGGACGCATCATTTTTCCACAAACCTACAGTACTTTAAAGAAAATTTCTTCCACACAGGCCTATTTTCTTACATGTTAATTTTACATTTTAACCCTAAATTACAAAATAAATATGAAGTAGAAGTTAAAAAAATTCTTATGGTCAAGACTTCTTTAAACTGGCAGAAAAAGCAGTTTTCACAATTATAGGTTAAGTCTGTGAGAATGAGAATGGGCATATGCCAACCTGAAGTTCAAAGGAAATTTCTTTGCAATAAAAGTGAAAAATTATTGTCAAATTGTTTACTGAAATACTTTTAAATGATATGTTTTCTTTTAATTAAAAAAAAAACTTTGCAGCTTAGTGTATATTTAGAAGTAATACTAATATACCTAATGAAAGCAGGCACTGAAAGACTGACATTAGCTAACTTCCATCCAGTAATTAATGTAGGATTTCTGTTTACTTTATTATGAGGGGAAAAAGGAAACTGTGACGGACTGGAGGCTTTAGTTTGATCATATTTCGCGAGACAGCATTGTTTTGATGTTCTTACGAGTGTGTGCCATTTTGAGATCCATATTGTTTTGATGGAGCAGTGAGAAATTTTGATCGTATGCAAATAACATTTTAATTATTGTAACTTCGAAAATTTTAACTTCAATGTAAAAACAAAATGTGATACATGTCGCTGTTCGTATTTGTATAGATACAGCAATACACACACACACACACACTTTAGCATTGTCTGAAATGGCCATTTTGGGAAATTAAGGTTTAGGAATTCAGGGTGGATAGTTTCGAACGGCTTGTAACAGCACTGCATGCGACAAAGTTGGAAACTACAGGCTTGTGGAATTTCGACACTATTTTGTCATTCGGAAAAATTATGTGCACACGTTTGTTTACTATTTTTTATTATTACATCATTACCTACATTTTACTTAAGTACTCATCAAGGTTATGCTAGTTAACACTGCCACGTAAAGACGAATACTTCTAGTAAAATAAAGAAATGATAATTAAAGGACCCTATCAATAAATAACTTAACTGCCAAGCGTTTTACACGTAACCCATTGTTTTGTGAATAATTGATCATACTTCTTTCTAGCTGAGTATCAATCTACTTGTTTCTTCGCTACCTGCAATTAATATTCCATTTTAAATAACACCCAATCAACTTATTTTTGGCAATTTTAAACTAACATACAAACTTTATTTAAAAAAAAAAACTTAATACTTACATATGAAATAACATGTAGAGCCCTGATTTTCCATTTCTCAAGTGCATGTATTGTGCAGTATTTCAAGAACAGAAAATACTGGCATTTCCATTACAACACAGGAAAGAAAACGTAAATAAACAACAGCAGATGATTTTACGGACCTATTTGGGGATTTAGTTTGCTACTTCACCTCAGTAAATTTAAACTCTAAAACCCCAAATATTTAGGGCCTAAACTCGGTCACGTGGTCGATTTAGTAACCTAATTAATGATCTTGTTACAATTTCAGACACGGCTTTTAATCTAAGTTAACCGTACACTCATTTAATTTACGATATAGACAAATAAAAACTTACTATCACCCACTACAAAATTGTGTGCCTGCGATAGATTTTTAAAAGCTCAATAAAATGAAGAACTATTCCAAACTGGAATTATTTACATTTTATGTTTTTAACATGGTGCCTTATATTTTGCTCTACAGACTGAAGTGAACTTGAACTAGCCTGTAACGGCGGTGAGGATACTCGTTACTCGCCATTGCAACGCCCCAAAATGGCGCCCACCGTGAGGCACAGATTTCACCACACCCGAGAAGTTTTATAACTTTGAACAGAGTTTGTGTGGGGCGTGATTCAACAGAACAGTAATTACTACTAAAGTCAACAACAGTTTTTCCAAATGAGTGATGTAACAGAACTCCATTCCAGTGCAGCAGGTTCATTGGAGTCCATTCCAGTTTTCCAGATGGGCGAACGCAGGTTTTCAAGGTGTTCGTTCCAGTGTTCCAGACAGCTATTAAGGGTCATCATCGCAACAACAAACATTTCTACAGCTGCAGTATGAAAGGTACTTAATACATCGGCGAAGCCAGTCAGCAGTATTGAAGACATCAGCACAAGTAATCACAATTTGTTTTCTTGTGCTGTCTTTGTTCATTAGTGTTTAAATTAATGTTTTTTTTTGTGTTTTCGGCAGTTTGATTACTAGAGTAATTATTTACCAATCATAATGTCTGACAGAGGGGAAGCGCAAATTAATGGGAGTGATGAGTTTGTAGCTTTAGATAACGTAAATTTGATTAATGTAGAAAAGAGCCCTTCAGGTTTATGCCACGTGAATTCCCCAGTTACTCCTCAAGGAACAGATTGTATTCAGTTAGAAATGTACAATATTTTGGTGTTTTTACAACAAGCAGTAGAACAAAATAGTAGGCGTATTGAACAGGGATTTCATTATCTGACTGAACAAAGCAAGCATATTGGGCAAGGAATACAGGGAATCAAACAAGAGTTAGGATAATTGAGGCAAGTGGTAGAAAGAAGGAATAAAAAAAATTGATGAATTAATAACATAAGTAGAAAACTGGGAATTTGGAAATGAAAAGAATAAGTTAGAAAATGTAAACACATGAATTCCCCAAGTAATGAGGATAGATTAAATGATATTTTTCTGAATGAGGTTAAAATTACCGACTGTAAGAGTGTAAACAAAGAGGTTAAGTTTATTACTGGTTATGATAATGTGAGTAAACAGTGCGGAAAGGCAGAATTTATTATGGATTGCGAAGATGTATGTGAAACTTGTAGTAGAGAGTAGAAATATACAGTACACTCCCGCTTAGTCGTGCTTCGCTTAACCAGTTTTCGGCTTATCCGTGCAGCGGTCAGACGATGCTATAAAGTGTGTTGTTTAACAAGCTAGAAATATTACGTATGTTTTATGCATTAAATTTAGATAAAAGTATTTTTCACAGTTGATGTAAAAACGTGTCATCGTGAGTGCTAAACAACTGAATGTCGACAACTTCCGAAGCGAAACATACGAAATGACAAATTATAAAATAACAAATTTGCTATATTTCAGTTTTGGACATGGACTCAGTAACCCTCCCCCAAACTGTTTGAAACACGTCTTGCCTGTTTATCGATTGCCAGCCAGGTCATTGTTCACTCGTTTTCGCAATGTCGATACAGTGTATACAAGGACTAAACTATCGTGGAAAAGTTATAAATAATAAAATAATTTCATCATGGTGTGTTATAAACAAAAACATCAATTCCGGTGCCAAACAAAATAAAATTGAAGCCTTTTTCAAGACAGGCTAGTTTATATTTTCTTACATTTTTTTCATATCAAGTGTATAAATGTTAACAAAAAAACTAAACATTTCAGAGATTTTAAACTTTTGTGTGTATTTGCAAGTCTGTAAAATTTTAATAAGCTTTTGTATTGTAAGGGTTATTTTTAAATGGGGATTTACTGTAGTATTTAAATGCCAGGTTGTCTCATTTAAAGGTTCGTTATAATCTAGTATTTATTGCATTGCATTCTAAACATTCAAATAAATCTGCCATCTTAAAGGACGGGTCTGAGTGACGCAGTGAGAAAAAAAAATGTGCATGTGCACGCAACACACACACACACACACACACAAAAAACTACGAACCACTTATCTATTGCTTCCAGTCACCCGCCCAATGCGCTCGCCTGGTGCTGGCGAAAGGCTGTGCATATTCAATGCACCGTGAATTACCTACACTCAGTGCAACATAAATATCAGTTAAAGTATTGTGTACTTAAATTTTGCACATACTTGCGTGACTTGTGCTTGCTTTGAAATATATAATAGCTACTGTGTTTTATTTCGATTTTCGGAGCCAATAGCACAGTTCCATTAATAGTAAAAATGTGTAAATTCGATTATCCTGATTTTTTAATACAAATTCGCTAATTCGTGTTTTCTCCTGTCCCAATTAACATGGTTAATCGGGAGTTTACTGTAAATGATATTACTAATGATGATGTAAGTAGTGAAAAGTATAATAATGGATGTAGTGATATTTTAAGGAATTCAGTTCCTTTAAGTAAAATTCAATTACTGTGGCAAATAGATTGATGTCTGCCACTTATACAACTAATCAACTATTATTACGATTCATTGCCAAGAGTACCTACTTCTACTACTACAGACATGAGTGACACATTGCCTACCCCCACATGCAACAGGACCTTATGAGCAAATTCTCTTCACCTGGAGGATACACAACCCAGCAGGCATACCCCACTCCTCCCAAGCTGGAGCCAACAAGCTGCCCAGACCTCGGGCAAGGCCGAGCGCTACTGACAAGGCACAAAGCAGAAACGCTAACCAGAGTCTTCCCTCGCCCACCAGGGTAGAAGGACATCAAGCCCTCCCTACAGCCCGCGCCGGCAGCCTACAAGCTTCCACTACATAAGTCCGGACGCTGCCGGGCATGGGGAGTCATTCTAAGGCATCCTCTCTCGCGACATCCCACACTGACTCAGTGTTGGGACCTACTGAGATCTTGGAAACTTCAAGTACCCCCCAATGGCTACTTACTACGTCTCGACGACCAACGAACACGAACATTTGTATTCAACTTCACTTTGTCTCCTGTAGACACCTTTTACTTAGCAGTTTAACTTTAACTAATTTGTATTCTTTTAGAACCAGCTATTCCCCTTTTAACTTAGAACCAGGTCGCCTACACCTGGAACTGCAGTTACCTTCATGCCTCTACGGTTTGGTAGGAGGTAACACGGGTCACGTGTATATTGAATATTCAATAAACACTCATTGTTCCCTACCTTTCTGTTTATCATGTCCAGGGTATTTGTTTGAATTAACAGTTGGAGACAGAATACGCCGTGGACTGCCGACAGGAACCAAGAGATTTGTTTAAACAGAGTTAGCCTGACAGTGGAACCCTTTCAGGTGTCTGCATGCCAGAAGACATACGTATTAGACGGCTACCTGTTTCTTCCCGATCGCACATTAGCACTAAGTCAGTGCTCGTGGAGGAGAAACAGCGATGCCACAACCACTAGAAACACCTTCACACCGGGAGGGGCAAATAGACTCAGGTTATTTCTCATAATTCGCTCCAAGTCACTGTGCGGTGACCATAGCCTGAAGTTTTGACGTTCAACGTAGTGCGAATTCACAAGTAGACACTTGGCGGTCCCCACGGCTCCATGTCCCTGATCAGCCCGCATACTGTGAGGGATCAGTGGAGAGACTTATCGAGCTTGCGCCGGCAAGTCACTATTGGGATACACTGTTGAACCTTCCTGTCTAAGTGCATCACATAGGCTGTCAAACTGTTGACCCTATTACTCACGAGAAGAGGAGTGGTAGAAAAAGTAGGGAACAATACAAGGCTCACTCTGCTCTCAAACCGTGGATCGCACTACCATGTCCTATGCAGGAGAGACAGGTGGAACGGAACTGCGCCGCCAAACTTAGACGTTAGGCAATCACGCCTGCTCCAGTTCTGGTAATTGACTTCCCACCTTGTATCTGCATACATCCTACGTGTCACCCTATGGTATAAGGGTTTCTGACTGGTACCAAAGTGCGACTCGGCTGGGACAACCTCAACTTCTGGAAGCATTCGCCGCATCTAGATGAAACCTACCCCAACCACAACGCCCAAGAAGCTGGTGTAAGTAAGTGCTAACCAATACCCCTCACCTCACGCCGACTATCTAAACCAAACTACTCCGCTTTTGGTCTAGTGGACAAAATCCTCGACCAACACGCCAAGTCAGTCTAATCGGGCATGTTTCTAGATAATTATGAAAAGCATTGGTTCAGAAGTAAATGTGGCAATGAGAACTGTTTGGACGCTGAGGGGAGGGGGAACAAAATTACTATAAGGAATTAGAGATAAGATTAGTAACAGATATTGTGTTGCGCCGACCATAATTTATTGAGAGTACAGTACATTTAATAAACAATTATTGTGAAAAAGGGGGTACTCTCAAGTGGAACAAGGTAATGTAATTTGCAGAAGACAACGTGTAAAATGAAAGAAAAAATTGAAACACAAAGTAAACAAGGAAAGGAAAAAAAGGGTAATTTGAAGACAGAAGGGAAAATGAAATTTGTAAAATACAATGGGAGGAACATTTGAGAAGAAAGAGGTGGAAAGGGAGAGACAGTATGAAAATATGGTGGAGAAAGTCAAGAAAAAACTAACTTATTGGGACACACATGTTTCAAAATAGAGAAGAATATTTGTAACAATTTTAGTGTATAGTTGGATATTTTCCTAGTGATGTTTTTTTAATAATTGTATGTTACAGTGAAATAATAATGATTATATGTTAATGTGTTTATTGAATTCTTTGGTTAAAATGAGAAAGGAGGAATGAAGTTAAAAACAACAGTAAAGTATAAGAAATATTTTGAGGAAAAAAAACTGTTGAGAGTTGTGAAACTTTTGAAAGGTTGACGCATGCCCAGATAGGTTACTAGGCACGGTGGTAGAGGATTTTGTCCGCTAGACCAAAAGCGGGATGATCTAGGTTAATAGACAGCTAGAGACAAGGGGTGTTGGCTAGCAAGTACTTATTATTGCTTCTTGGGTGCCGTGTTCGTAGTGGGTTTTACCCAGCTGTAGCAAACTTGACCTATGCCGAACTGGCGATTCCACAAGTGAGATTCATTTGTCCAGAAGTGGATGTTATCCCAGCCGAATCCTATAGCAGTGCTGGTTAACAGTCCTTTCACCACGGGATGGCGCAACAGATGAATTTAGATACACGGAGATACAAATAAGATGATTACCGGAACAGCAGCTACTGACTCGTGCCTGAGTTGGGTGGCGTGGTCCCGTTCCGCCTGTCGCTCCGGAGTGGGTTGAGGAAGTGCACTCAACTGTCTGACGGCAAGGAACGCTGCGTTTCATTCCCTACGTTTACGACCGTGCCTATGGTCGTAAGGCATTGAGTCTCTGCTTACAGTATGCTAAGTACACCGTGACGTGAACAAACTAAACACAGTGTATAGTGTCAGTCCAGTTTTGGCTTGCTGACCAGGCCCTGTTAAGTCTCCACTAATCCCCCACGCATGCAGGCTGATAAAGAGCCGGCGAGCTGTTTGGGTCACCAATGCCGCCACTGGATGTACGTTCACACAGAGATGGACGGCAGGTCTCAAGCTACAGATATCCCAACACTAACAATGCTGTGGGCTAAAGTAAAAACACGAGACTGTCGCTTCTCCCTGGGTGAAGGTGTTGCTAGTGGTTGTGGCTTGTCTGCTCCTCTCTGCCGGCACTGGTACAATGCTGTTGCAGTTGGAACGCAACAGGTGGCCATCTAATGGGCGTGTAGAAAATATGACAGATCCCTGAGGTGTGCCTGCTGTGTTAAATCAGTTATATCAATTACCCGATTCTTGTCAATGGTGTACATAACAACCTGTGTGTAGTAGGCAAACAGATAAGACACTCTCAGAATAAAAGTGGTAAGCTAGGATACAAATGTATGTTTATTGATGGTTCAATAAACATGCGATGCATGCTACCTCCTACCAGGCAATTGAGTACTGAAGGTTACTATGCTGGCTAGGTGTAGGCAACCTGGTTCTAATGGAAAAAGCGGGAAAGAAACAGCTAAACGAGAAAAGATACACTACTTCTAAACTGGTCTAAGAAAGGTGTCTTGAGGAGACAAAGTGAATTTAACGTGATCATGAGCATGGTTGCTGGTTGACGTTCGTTGACGGTGAAGTAGCCACAGGAGGCATATTTAATGCTTCAAAGTTCTCTAGAGGTCCAAGCACTGAGCAGTGCTGTGAAAATTCGCGAGAGAAGAACGAGAATGACTCTCGATCTCGGCAGCGTCCTGAATTATATAGTGGAAGTTTGTAGGCTGCCGGCGCGGGGTGCGGGGGAAGCATGACGTCCTCCTGCCCTGGTTGGTGTGGGAATACTCTGGTCAGAGTTTCTGCTTCGTGCCTCGTTGGTGGTGCTCGGCTTATCCCAAGGTCTGGACAGCTTGTAGGCTCTCAGCATGGGGCAGCGTGTGCCGGGTTGCGTATCCTCCAGGTGAAGAGAATACGCTCATACCCTCCTGCTGCCTGTAGGGTAGGCAACGTGTCACGTCTGTAGTGGTGAAACAGGTACTCTTGGCAATGAATCTTAATCGTATTAGACTAGATGTATAAGCGTCACGCATCAAGGTGATGTACGAAAACAATTGTTGTGAGTGTGGAGTGTATATGTTTACATCTATTAGTGTTTGTACTTGTAGTATAATTAAGAACACATTCAATTAATTGTATCATGTTTATGATCTATAAATCTTATAGTAACATTTTTTTTTCTTTTTGTACGCTATTGAGAATTATTGTTTAAGTAAAGAGTGTATGTGTATAATTGAATGATATAGTGTCAAAGTTGTGCTGTTTGTGAGAGTTTTGAAAATGATAATGTTTTGAAAAGTGAAATTTTTTAAAAGTTAATAAAAATTTTCTTTAAGTTAAACATGAATGTGGAATCAAAAAAGATAATATAAAAAATTTATCAATATTAAAACATTCAGGTGTTGTACATGTCAAATGAATAAGAATAAGTAGAAATGATGAAGTGGTTGCTCCTAAAGTTGTTTGTTGGGACAGGTCAAAGCCCTTTTTTTGTCAGCACTGGCCTATTATACATATATTAAAAAGGTTTGAAGAAATAAGGCAGTGGCTTTTAGTAAGTTTTGGGTCGACCTGGGTCCCCTTTATTAATAAATGTTATGTGCTGATCCAAGAGAGGAATCAAAGTATAATGAGCAAGCCAAAAAGTAGAATGGAAGAAATATTGCATACACCCTCAACTTTAGTTAGACACTTTAACCTTTAAAGAATTATAAATGTTTTTTTATAAGATCGATAGAAATTATTTTCAATGAAAATAATTTTTTCACTATGTATGAATACGAGGTATGTGCGAGAAGCACATTTTTGGTTCGAGATGAGATTCCTAAAAAAATTTGATATTCGAAACTAGATCGAGAATTTTTATAACTACATTTTGCCATGACACAATATATTTTTTTCTTCTGTGAAATACATTTCCTTTCTTATAAAGTACACACAAATCCCAAGAAATAAAATATTTTACAGCAATCCATGTAATTTTCATAGTCAGCAAATGGAATAATCAATACTGAAGTCCAACAATAATAAAGTTTCAGGTTTCTAAATTCCTAAACACACATTTTGATACATACAGGTAGTGAAAAACAAGTCAGTCACCATGATAAAAATGTCTTGTCTTATATGTGTGTTTATGGCAGTTGCAATGAAAACATAATTGAAAATGCCTTAGCACATAATGGTGGGCATTTTCAGTTTTTCACACATTTGCAATAAATTGTACCTACCATATTTTACATTCAGAAAGATAGGTGAAAAATTCAGCAATAATAGTATGGTAAAAGGTAAAGTACTTCGACAATCTTCCATGCAGAAACACAATCTCTTACACATGTTCAGCAAGGAGGTTTTTTCATCTAATTGAAACTGTTGCTATCACTGCTGACATGTATATCAATTAAGTATAACTTCTGACTTTTGAGTATAATGAGAGCTTTACATTATCTGTGAATAAAATTTAGCTAATAAACACAAAAAAAATGGGGATATTAGGAAAAGTATTACTGTATTAGTATTACTGAAAATAATACATTAAAAACATTTCATCTAAACTCCTTTAAATAAAGAATATAACATGTCAAAATACAGTTTATAATTTGTAATCCAACACCAAATGCAAGCTGACCTAAAACTTTCAAACTCTCTGAATATAAAAATAATATGACACCGAATGCAAGTCAAATTTGAATGTCCCAAGCGCACTCGATCAGCTGAGAACACGCGAGACATTATTGATTCGGCAGTATGTTCACTGCAGCAGGTGGTGAAGAGGAAGCGGTGGCAGGATTCCCCTCCCGCACTACATGTTGCCGACACCTTGCGAGTGTGGCAAATGTCCGTCTTTTAAAGTAGTAAAACCTATTACGTTTAAAAAAAATTACAAATTTAGGCTTATTAAGCAGGAAAACTTTTATAAGGGTACCTGTATAACATCATAATGGTGTTCCATATGACACATTCAATCAGTGTAGAAAAAAAAATTATTTTACGGACATAAATAAGATTTGATGTAACATCAATTAATATAAGGCCATATTTTTTAATTTTACACTTGTACAAGCAATTTGAAGGATACCTTCTTACATATGTTACATTTATCTTTAGTTATACCTAATACAACATTTCAAGGCACTGTAATGTTTGGTCTGCACACATTTAGCAGGAAGAACTTCAGAAACAGCAGCACTTGACATAAATAAACATCATCCTATTTATCAAGTATTTATGTAACTTAATACATCTTAAACAGAAAGTACAACACTATCTTATATCTGTTGAAAGTTATTTGCTATTAAAAAAAAACACTGGATATGCACATCAGTACATCTGTTAAAATTTAAAAAAACAAAAGGTATAATTCACACCACTACAATTGCTAGTGGAAGTTGACCAAATAGTGAAACAGTGCTCCAATCTAAATGGTGTGCATTAATCTACGGCTGTGATGGCTAAAATCAATGTTGGCTAAAATGGAACTGGCAGCTTCTATTGTTTGCACAACTAACATAATAGGGGAAGAAAGAGGCGGAAGTATGAAATTGACATAAAAAATTTTTTACGCCCGAAAAAAGTTAAGAAATTTATCAATATACAGTACATTATGATGTTTTAACTTTGTTTCTAAAAAATTAACAAAATAAGAACACATTAATAGCTTTTCACTCATGCAATAATTTGTTCACTTACGTTCATAAACAAAAGTATTTTGGAAAGCTGATGGAAATATGTGTTAAAGCCAATGTCACACTATGTACTATTTGATGCTTTAAGTAAACATACAAAAGAATAGGTAAATAAATTTCACATAAATTCTTCAAAATCAGAGAATAAAAGCAGCACTCAAAAAATACTTTATTAATATATTTCTTAATATTAAGTCAGGGCAACTTAAACAATACCATGAAGAACGAATTCGCTTCTGATACATTTCTATAACAAATATGCAAGAAAAAAATCCACCAAAATCATTAAATCCCTAAATAATACGTAAAACCTGCAAATCTAAATGAAACTCGTAACTTGATAAAGAAATTTACCTTATAATACGTTAATAATACACAAAAACCGAACTTTAAGAAAATTCCTGGATCCTTACGCTGCCACTATTAACTTAGAACTTACTCAGGCCGCATTTAACATGGGAATGGCAAGTTCCGCAGCAGTGCCCCGTAGGTTTAGGGGCAGCCGCACAGGAGGGTTCTTATCCCTGGAGCACATCCAGGTTCTAACTGTGGATGATTTTATCTTACAGTGCCTGTTATGCCTGTCACAGCAGGTAGCCACAGTGGGGTGGGAACGGCATCCCACTCTCTCCCTTTCACTTCCTTTAGATGATTATCTCTCAGCAGGGTGGCTTTTCCCACCACCCTTCCTCTTTGTTAAGTGCCAGTTTGTCAGTTCAGTTCTTAGAATAAGAACGCCAGGTATCGGCATTGGCCCAGCACTAAGATTTCCCCAGGCTTAAAATATTTCCCATGAACCTGGTTCTCGCTGTTGCACATTTTGTCCACCTCTAAGGAGGGGGGGGGGGCACAGTGAGAAAGGCAGCAGAGGGGTGTGAGCAGGGACGGCTGAGGGAGGGCGGCCTGGCGGTGACTGCCACCACCTGCCGCAGCCGTGGTCGGCTTACAATGTGCTAAATATGGTAGTTTACTGCTCCACGCATTAAAAAATGTTTTAAATGAGTTGAAATTATTATATATTGTGATAATGCTCTTGTTTCTTAGGCAGAAAAACTTTTCAAATGGGAAACACATTAAAAGGGTGCAGTATAGATTATGAAAAGCTATCATTCCCAAAATTTTTCGAGAGTTAAAAAAAAAAAAGTTCCGATTCGAGATAGT
Source organism: Dryococelus australis (assembly GCA_029891345.1). NCBI lineage: Eukaryota > Metazoa > Arthropoda > Insecta > Phasmatodea > Phasmatidae > Dryococelus > Dryococelus australis. The sequence goes on along the minus strand of CM056994.1, from coordinate 230,106,857 downwards.
GATCGCAATTTTTTCTCAATTCGATCTCGAAAGTTCGAGTCTCGCACGTGCCTAATGAATACTGCTAACAATATTTTTAAATTTGATGATGATAATTTTGCGAATATTGATGGTAAATGAATGCTATAAGATTGTGAATGGTCTTTTTTTTCCTTGATCAATGGTGTAAATTTCGGGGAATATGTAACTTTTAATTGAAAGTAGTTGCAAATGTACATTGATTTTTATTTTCTCAACTTGAACGCAACTGTTAAACAAATTTTAAATTTTAACCAAAGTGTAAATTATTTTATGTAATATGTATAAATAATGTGAACAATGTTGAAGATGTAAGGATTTTGTTGATGGTGAGAAATATTGGGTAAATTTGATGAGTATAACTTTGAGAAAATATTGTTTGTGTATGCTTATTATTATAATACTGGAAGTGATGTTACTGCGCAGCGCACCTACGCACCCTAAGGGCGACTTCACCCCACAAATGAGCTTGCAAGAGCTTGGGGCAAGTCACAAACAGTGGCAGACTACTCTTCACGTGCCAACAGAATCGACTTCACACGTTGGACAGCCTCGGACACAAAAATAATTAACGTGTATAATTATGAATTGTACTGACCACCCAGGTTCCGACATGCGGTTGCCATCCCCTTGAGTCAAGATTGTTTTACCTGGCGAACCACTGCCTAAAGATAACTGAGAAGGAAGTTTCAACCGACATCATACGATCACAGCACCTCTGCTGCCCCGTGATGTCACACCCGCCAAGCCTTGAGCAGAGGCTGTGAACTTGTCGTTACCTCAAATAAGGGAGACAAGAAATAAGCAGCGTTGCCACAACTCTGTGATAACCAACCCCTGCAGAGAAAGGTTATCGTCCCCCGCACCCCCCGAAGACAGCTGATACAGGGATTTTCAACTATATAAGGAGGCATGGACTCGCCTCTAGCCAGACATTGCTGGGCTCGCCAGCCGCATAGGTCCGCTAGCTCTCTCCCTGGTCTGACCTGCTCCAGCCAACTGCAAGAGCTGGCACTCCAAAGGTAAACCTCGACGTCCACTTCCTGCACACTTTAATACTACAGTCACTCCCTTGACTCCACTGTAACCGGTCGTCACAACAACCCTTCTGGAAAACCACTCCTCGGAGGTTACGCTGTAAATTGCGCAAAGCAATGTAGAGAGACCTTTATATTTGTTTATCGATTACAGGCTGACCTTCGCCTGCATCATTTAATTATGTAATAATTATTAAATTTAGAGTGTAAAATCCAATTGGGATTCGCCATTGTTTTCAAGCGTAGTAATTAAATCTTACGTCAAACTTAAATATCATTGTATACCTTTCTTTTAATAACAGTTCCTTGTTCATTGTTTTTATTGTAATTCTAATTGAAGGATTGTTGTGTGTAATAAACCCCACTGAGGAACAGTCGTCACGTCAGGCATGCCGAACTCCGCAGGAGATAGCGCTTAATAATGCTATTTGAGTCAGAAAAGACATTCCGTTGCTCCTGGGTTTTTGGTGCTCCCTTGACTGCACATCTCACCGTCAATGCCTTGGGTGTGGCTGCCAAAGACACACCTCCAGGACGTGCCCCCAGGACTGCACATCTGCAGGAAGGACAGAAGGTTGGTTCTAATGAACAGTAGGAAAGGTGGAGTTCGGAGCCGTAATCAACACAAAGAACGGCAGGCTCTACAGAGGGTAACTAGAACACAAACAGAGGTAGAACCTAAGCGTGAGGACACACACCCATCAGTGAATCTAGAGATTAAATTGCGACCCATTTCACAGAGCATCCCCCTTGACCAGTAGTCCAAACTCGATGCTTACTACACAACACAACGTTGTAAAAATATGGCACTACAACACGAGCATGGCCGACTACTAAACACATGCATACTGTGTGATGCAAAAATGGCGAGATGCTATTCTGAACACTTCACAAAAATTCAACTTCAGCACTACCTACAACTTCAATCAGCCAATAACATGTCGTGATTAGCTACCAGATTCTTTGTTACAGTGACATGTCTCTATCGCACTATCTATGGTGATCATTTGAAAAATACTCAAACAAAAAAAATGTTATCATGAACAAAAAACCATAAAACTTAAGCCTGTTTCTGTAAACCCGTAAACACACACTAAATTCTGTACATTTAATGGGCTAACCGCTCTCAATTGGAGCACTTACTAATGGTACATTTTGACACAGCCGTACTGGGACTGATCCCACCCTACCACCTCAATCTTACACCGCAATCCCTCCACACTGACGCGTGCCCAGTTACTGACCGTTCAGCATGATCGTTGTGGTTTTATTGCGCCAGACCAAGTGCACAGTTTTCGGTAGCTGACTGGAGGTGTTAGTACAGCTGACTTACTGTTGGTGACTTAGAGAAGTTGGTGCTGCATTCCTTGGGTTTAAATTAGGTGATACTGGGTCGGCTCACTCCGTACTTCAGGTTCCAGGCTTCTGACTCCTGGCTCCAGACCTAGGATTGGCAATTCCGTACCTAGCTTCAGTCCTGTACACTGTACCCCTCCGAACAGGATGGTAGTCAAGGCTGGTATGGACGTGCGAGGGAAAATGAATATGGCGTACCACGGGAGCAAGCGAGACTGCTTGTAACCTATGTGAGGCAGCACGGTCCCATTCTGCTTGTCTTTCCTTCATAAGAGGAGCTAAGGTAAACTACTGTTTGGCAGCTAGATGAGCGATCTTTTGTTCCCTACGCCGTCAGCTGTGCCTTATCTTATAAGTCATAGAGTTGGATTCGCTGTTGAACAATACACATCGTGCACCTGGACGAGAAACTATTCCCTATAATAATGTGGTCCAGTAACCGCTTGGTAACACAAGCTCGGTGTCTCCGGCGATCCCTCACTGTAGTACAAATCCAATTAGAGTTGCTCTTCAATTAAGTTGTATATTTAATAATCTTTTTGATGGTTCAAAATGGGTGTGTTACCAGACTGGAGGACTCCAGAAGGGAGTCCTAGGTCAAAGCTAGTTCGGATTAAAAATGCTCCCAGTTTCTGTTGGCAGTGCACAGTGCGAATTATTCCTAGCAGGCGAAGTAGATACACTTAAGAAATAAAAGCGCGTGGATAGAGAAGAAATCTGAAGAAGAGAAGAATAATAGAAGAATAGAGAAGAAATTTATTGAGGACTCAATAAACACAGTGACCTGTGCTATCTCCTTCCAAGCAGACGGAGTACTGAAGGTAACCTAATGTTAGTCTGGTGTAGGCAACCTGGTCCTAGACTAGAGGGAAGGTTGAACTAGAAAACTGAATATATAACTACTGAACTAAAACAGTCTAATTGCGGGTGTCTCAGAGAGACAAAAAGAAGTAAAAGTTCCTTTGCAAAAGTAGCAAGGTATATTCCTGTTTGATGGTAGTCGAAGACTATTGTCATCGCAGGGAGTAGCTGCGAGAGCTATGAAGACTCGAGGTTCGCTGGAGGCCCCAGCACTAAGGAGTGCTTGGGGTTATCTCTAGAGAAGAAATACACATACCTCATGAATCTACCAGCAGCACAAGCACTACTCCCCCGCAGCCAGCATCAGCTACTGTCCAGCCGCCGGTCGCCTCATCGAGTTAGCCGGAGAGGAGTAGGGTGTCGCCTCCTCAAGGACCACAGGTAACACGTCGTAGAGTGGTGCTCTCAGTTCTCTCAATTTCGTTCTCGTTCACAGACCAACCAGACCCACCCTCTATACAGCTATCCTGCCCAGGCAAGAGTAGAAATCCCTGGGTATGATCTCCACAACACTGGCCTCGCACTATTTAAAGGCCACCTGTGTCACTAGAATCAAATATGCTTGTCGCAGACTGTCGAATGTGAAGTTTGTCATAGGAGTCGTAGTCCCCAATTCGCAGACCAGGAAGAATTACCCCAAGCTTACAAAACTGTAGCCCTTTTATCTACGTGGTGAACCCAGCTAGAGCTGGAGCGACTTGAGGGGCTTGTGTTCGATCCTCGTAGATGTCAGGGCTTACCGCTATGACACCTATTTGGTTATGGGCTGACTGGGTAACCAGGTTTCAACTCTCGAATAATGTTAAATTTGTAATTAAGTTACTCAGTCCAGAGATCACAACCCTCTCACGTATAATTAATTCCCCATTAGTAATCAAATGGCTTAAAATGCTTCAAACATAATGTTGCCAGATGTCTTTAAAAAGCATGTGGTAAATTAATATTATCTACTGCTCCAAGCCATGATGGTATCTAATGATATGGAACTGTCTTACAGTAATTATTTGGCAAGGCAATCCCTAATGGTAGCAAATAGTAGAGACATGAAAGATAGTGGTAATTATGATTTAGTAAAGGGCTACAGAAAGTTCTGAATGCTCAACTTACTGGTAACAAAATAGTGCTAGTAATAGGCCTCACCATCTGAATGTTGAAGCCAAGGACGGTGCGCATGTACATGGGGCCAGGAATGATGAAGGTGTAGTGCACCCAGATGCGGCCGAAGGTGGTGATCGCAATTGCCCAGGCAGGCAGTGACGTAAGAATGTGTCTCCATGGTACAGCCATCCCCTGCAACATAGAGGGAAAGGGGATAGGACTTGCTAAAGGGCACTACAACTGAAACAGCTACGCTACTACTTAACTCAGTAAACACAAATACAACTGCTACACTACTGTGCCATATACTGAACTGAGGAAAAACAACCAAAATAAAAACAGTGCAAAAGGGAGTGGAGAGGACAGGACAAGGAATCACATACAGTTAGTTACATATTTACAATCTAAAAATACAACAGCAACAACAGCATAGTTTACACAGATGACATAGAGCAATGCCCTGTATAACTTCATAAATTAACAGTCACTTTTCTTGTTCACCAGCTCATTTGCATTTAATGTCAACTTAAGCACACATTCTTGCTGTACAGTCTAATAGTATTAAGAATACAAACAACATACATAATGGTATTCATTATGGTAATCACCCACAAAAAGTAATTTTATGAGTTACTTGTAGATATGTGGAGTGCTAAACACCATTCTGAAAACACACGTATCTTGGTCCAACCTAGAGCCAAATTGACAACAAAGACTGTACTTTGAACAAACTTATTTCTTCTACCCTTCCAATTAGTTATTTATTAAAATAGTACTAACAACTTGACATGTGCCGCTTATACCAATATACTAAATATGACTACGACTCATCCACATGTGCTTCAACAACCAAAGGAAACAACTCCAAGACACCTAACAGGATGTGTTCCCGGGAAGCGACATTGAAGATACTTGGTTTCCAGACTTCTCTATCTATGGAGTTTTAAAACCTGAGGAAGGGTCAAACCAAGCATGGAGTTTTACGAGTGCACAGAGAGTGGTTTCACCTCAAACACACTATTTCTACATGTAAAACGAAGGGTATTCAAAGCGGCTGTGTGACACGTCAGCCACCCTGAAGCACCCGAAAGACAGAGTGTCACCACACCGCTGAAGATGGCCGAGCGCCTGAGGCCATATACCAAGCATACGAGGGTAGTTCTCTCATGCCGATCACTGTCGGCAGATGTCACAGGAGCATGTCACGCCTTCCATCCCAACCTGGTGCACACCTGTTCATGAGCCAGATATAAGGCAGTGCGTGGCCAAGGTCGGGAGTTATCATCTCCAGTAGCTTGCCTCAACACTTTGTGTGCTGGAGCTCTCTACTGATCTAGGCCCTCACAGTCCTCTCCAAGAGCTTCTAATTCTTCACCAACCACCAGTGGCTGCCGCCACCACCTTCCAGAGGCTTCAACACCTTCTGGTATTCGTTACCACCAGAAGCCATCATCTGCAGAAGACATTGACCAGATAACTAACATTTCCATTGCCGATCTTCCTGGGTCAACAACCACCACTACTTGCTCGTAGTGGTCACCCCGTAAGTTAGTACCTCTTCTAGGCAACCCTCATAGGTATGGTTGCGTAAATTATAGTTTATTTTTCCACTTGCATCTTAAGTAGCCTTAGGAGCGGGTCACCTCCAGCAGTAAATTGCAGAGCTATTACTTCCACCACACAAACCTGCTTGGTTTACATAAGTGTCACCTAGTATTTATTGTTTCAATAAATACAAATTCTTTATCGTATCCGAGAGTTCTCTGTCCTAGGAGTAGAACCTATCTGTCACAAAGTTTAGACCTCGGAAAAGGCAAGCAAGGGACCGGGCTGATTTCCTTCGAACTTACAATAGGGCGTCAGATCCCCTTCAGGGTCCTACCTGTCACCACATACACCTCATCTTTCGACTGCTGCTCATTCTATATACCCAGTGTACAAAACGGTAGAGCCTCTACCATTAGGTACACACCCCACCGAGGCAGGACAGCCACCTCAACTGGAGTGCCTAGCTAAGGTGCTGGCAGGGTTATTTGCTTGGGATTGGAGGCCCAACTTTTGTGGACCACACCCAGCAGTGGCACGTAGACGGTCTACGACCCGCACTTCCAGGTGCTTGTACTGTTTGGAGCCAGGGAACGCACCATCAGCAATTGTCGGTATGCACGCCTAGTCACGACTTCGTCAATTGCTTACTGTCTCTGAGGGGTATTGAGTGAGATGTACTTCTATACCATTCCACGTCAGGCACGGAGCTCAGAAAGCCATGAAGAAGACAGAATTTAGTATTGCTAATAAGCAGGTGTGTGCAGCTAATCTCATCGCTCCGGGAATAGAGACTCCCATGGGGCAGGCCCAAGCAGCTTGACATGCGGGGAGACCGGCTTCTCCCATCGGGAGTTTTGTATTCTACTACACCCCAACTAGGACCGGCATCAAGGATCATTCGATGGTCCGGGCCCTGGTTACCGGGAGCAACCCCAGGCTCGGGTGCACCAATCCACACTTTGTCGAAACCTGGCAGAACACTACAGCAGCTCCACACCCGCTAAGGCCAGGAAAACAATGGAGCCCACTCGACCATCCTGCAGCGTCGCTACTGCCTCACCAAAGCCAAGTCCGTCAAACTCTGGTAAGTCGACGTTGCCCCAGAGGGCCAGTGTTCCTGTCCGACATATCACCCAATCTACAGTACCGGACTTTGTGCCCAGTAGACAGGTCCATGCGGCCAACGCTGGTAACCGGTAAGAGATCGAATTAAGTTTCGAAGTACTACATGTGCGGCCGACCTAGCGCAATCCCAAAAGCCACTAGCACAGACAGTTCACGTGATACGTGTCAAACTCTAATATTTGATAAGCATTACCACTACAAGTTGTTTTTAACAGAAATCCAGACTGCATTTGTAGTATTTTACAGTGAAAACACAAATTTTAGAAATAACACAACACCCATCAGTTTTGGAGAACAGTTATTAAAGAAAGTTTAGCAACTGTATTTGTTTTTTGCATGATTCATGATGTTATTGAACTTTACAGTTAAACTTCATGCGTAATTTACATTGAATATTAATAAATTTAAAAAAACTCACATGAACGTCTCATAGTTCATACAGATTATAAACAAAGCTGTGACGTCCCAGAAAGTTAAGATACCATAAAATACTTTAGATAGGCTACAAAAAATATCTTGCATGTTGTATAAATGGATATCTGCAAAACCTGGAAATACTGCCTCTGTTACAACACAACTGGGCACTTACACCCATTTTATTGTAAAGAACTATGTAAACATGGGTTGTTTGAAATACTTCTTTTTAGCAATGTACCATTGACCATTTCGAGGTCAAACATATGACACTGAGAACAATAAAATTTCACAATATGAAATGAGGTTGAATATGAAATGCTGGGGATGAATGTGTAGCAAAGTGACATATATTAATGATAGTTATAACATGCCCAATGACGAAATCACATAAAAGCAGTTGACAGGCTACATTTTTATATGTTTTAAGATACCTTTATGAGCTTTATGTCATTTAAAATTAAATCAATGTATTTTAAATGATCAATTCCTTGGGCCAGTTTCACCATAAACCAAGTTCAAACACAAGATTACCAATTTGCTACATTACACCACTGTCTAAGACATTTAATTTCTGCTATACTGAGTTTAGTATCCATTTTTAGCAATTTAACTTCATAAATTCAGTATCGTTCAAAGGAAATATTGCCACCGAAACATGTGGTATTTTAGAGGTTATTAGAAAACTTTTGCAGCTACTTTCATTGTAATCACAATATTAATTTCAGTTGTGATGAAATTTTCTTTGCTAATATGAGCTAAATAGAGATGTTCTGTATGTGTGTTCTCTAAAACAGTTCCCCTTAAATTTTCGTCAAAATTAACATATTTTGTTGGTGCTTTAAACATAATACAATGCAATTCACGAGTTTGGCACCACAGTCATGTTTTTTAAAACCAAAACTTAGTTTTAAATGTCAATGGGAGTTGCTTGTTTATCTGCATGAAAATGGACACAAGGAAATACAATTTTATGTTTGAGGATGATGAAAATTGATGCATGATGCATTTCGGCGCTTAGAAGAAGCGCACTCCCAATGGCCAACTTTGCCCCATCTGAATAATGGCAAAGTTCTCTGGGCAAGTCAACACCATTCACTCATGCTAATGGAGGCAGGACACAAGGGAATTCCAGACGTTGACAGAGCCTCAACATACCTCCAACCTCATGCTTCTAGCATTTACCGCCAATCTGAATCTCCAAGAAGCTGTCACATCATCACCCCTGCCCGAATGAAATATCACTATACTTTGCTGTGCCCCCTACAACCACTGTGCTCTTTTCAAACTTTGAGCTGCTGGAGGAAGCGGACCTATTAACAAAGTGTCACTACCTTCTCGAGCACCTATGGACCAGAGATCTCTACATCACGCACTGAGCGGCAGGCATGATAAGGATCCAGGGCTAATGCATGTGATGTCAAAAGCTCCACACCCCTAAGAGGCGAAGCTAACTCCCCCGCAACCCTCCGAGTGCCTGTGGTCGGCAGAAATTAGTATAAAAGGCCACGCCAACCCGAGCCGGGGACACTTGCCAGTTGCTCATCGGCATCAAGGCTGCGAAAGCCGGGGACAAGACTAAGAGTGAAAATCCCTTAAACCGCAGTGGCAACTCTGTCTTGTAACACTCCAAGCTGTGAAGGTTGGGGTATCCTGACAAGGGCTGGATGCCCTCAGCCGCGCTGGTAGCTGCGAGTGAACTTTGACTAGAGGACGCCGCCACCAGAACGTCTCTACTTCTGCAGCGTCTCCAACCTCCTGGGTCCTCTTCACAGCTAGCAGCTACCACATATTGACCTAACCTTCCTACCGCCCTACCTCTCCAGGTAAACCAAGGTCACTGTGAAGTTGTCTCTTAAGGATATCCCTGTAAGGCCTTAGCCTGGCCACATCATTATCAGTTGGGTAGAGAACATTGTACACTACGAGGTCCCTTCTGGACTATCTCTAATTAAGATTGATGCATGACGTCTTATATGCATATTAATTAAACAACTACTACTCATCAGTGCAACTACATTGCTAGCAGTTGTTAACAGAGTTGAGTCACCGTCATAGTCTACAAGATTGTTGTATCTACCGGGCCGAGGCAGACGTCCCAATAACCTGGACCATGCAAGCCGTACGGGGCTAGTACAGCAGAGTTCAGCGGTATGCCATCACAAGTACGATGCCTAGATCCCACAGCTTTTCACTATGCCGCTCGCACCAAGGATCTAGGTGCTGGGCTTGTACCTGAACTCTATTGACTAAACTTCCACAGCATATTATTCACAGTGAATATTTATGTAAAGTTTGATTAACGTAATATTATTAAAATCTCTTCACTGTATTACTTTGTTTAAAAATTTCGTGATTGTAGTAAAAATCATATTGCAACAAGTAAATTCAAGGGCTTTCTCAATTCTAGATATTAGAAACCTTTTTGTTCGCAAGTGTTATGAAAGCTAATTAAATTTATTATTGGATTATTATATTGAGTAGGTAAGACAATGCCGGTTTTGCAAATCAGCCACACAGCAAATACAAGGAAAACTGAGCGGTATTCAGAATTTGGCCAAGGTAATGCTCAGTGTATTGCATTGGCTAATCTTCAGGGGAGCCCTTCACTAGTAACTCTCTACACCCAGGCATTACAACTGCCTACGGGTCCCCGCTGTATAACCCATTGGGCTAGTAAATAGCTAGAATAAGTTATGCGGTGACGCGCATCCTTACTCTCAGATAAGTGGTTAGAGCACTTACTGCCCTCCCGTACATCAGCAGGTGATCCTACCGCAACATTTTGGTTGCTACTCTAGCCCGGTAGGTCGTGGTAGGTTCTAAGGGGGGCTGCTTAGGGGGGAGGATACCTTCTGAGGGTAGAAGAATCAAACCCTCGAGTGAGTCGAACGGTGATAGTTTCCCATCCGAGGTGAACAATCTTCCTCACTGCTAAAGCTGCCAAGATACAGGATATACCAGGGTATGTGTCGTGAGACGGATTAATCAATAATGATGATCGGGATGGATGATCCTGTCTGAGGGATGGGTGCTATTCGCAATGGCTGCGTAGGCTGATCTGTGGGAATATAGTTCATGGGAGAAGGTTCTACTCGAGGCGTTGGAATGACCTTGGTGGGTAATTGAACCCTGACTATATTACCGGAAATCAAGTGGAGGGTGCACGTATTCTGTACATCTTTCCTCAGTCAACGTTTGGGGGGATTACGGCTACTGCGAGTGAAGGAGTCTCCGGCTGGGGGTGACTAACGCGTTTTGGTACAAGGCACGGCCAAAAAGCGCCTAAATAGGCATCGAGCTCTGACTCGTGCGCAAGGAGAATAAATGGTGAGTAGGCCGGTGTCTAAACTCTGGTTCCACGGATGGGGACATGTCCTCACACACTATTTCTGTGTCCACCTGAGTGTTATTTAATCTCTGTAATGCTCATCACTCTTTGCGCCGGTTACGACTCTGGAGACCACCCTTCTTACACCACATCTAGACCCGCTTCTGACCTTTCCACAGACGTGCAGTCCTGGGAGTGCGTCTTATTCAAATGCACCCAAGGCCCTGACGTATAGAAATGCAGTCCGGTAATAGGATGCCGAGGTTAGGCGAAGGAGCACTGAAAACCCAGGAGCAGCAGTATGTCATTTTGGACTCAAAGCCTTGTTCAAGCCCCGTCTCCTTTGGAGTTCAGCACGCCTCACGACTAATACTCAGCTGGGTTTTGATGCAACAATTTTTACTGACAGAATTCAATTAATTCAAGTGAACCAGGAACTACAGTTAAAAGTAAGGTTGACAAAAAATCCAAATTAACCTAATATTTATTATTACGAATAATGAAAGTGGGAAGTACCAGTTAGGTTATACAGGTTAGCTAAAATAGATTAAATTATGCTAATAGTCAGGAAAATGTGAGCCTGGTAAAAGAATAAAAAAAAAAATACTCTAGTTGCAAATGTACGTTAAACTTCGCTTTTTACAGCGTAACCTCTCAGGGGGATTTGTCCAGAAGGGCAAAACGTTGCGACGACCTGCTACTGCTGAGTCAGGGAATTTGACTGAGGTAAAAGGGTTGCAAGGTAGGGGACGTCGGGTTAACTCTGGAACGACATGCAGTCTTCTATTGCTTGCAGGATGAGGTTGAGCCTTCTGCAAGCTGCTGGAGAGGCTGGAGTCATTGCAGGCTGTAGAAGAGAAGAGATGGCGGTCTTGGTCAGACCCAGGGGAGTGCTCACTGACCTATGCGGCCGGCGAGCCCAGCATCTCTGGCGAGAAGCGTGCTCTTGCCTCCTTATATAGTCGGAAATCCCTTGATCAGCAACCTTCCAGAGGTGCGGAGTAACGTAGCCTTTCATATCAGGGGTTGGTCTATCAAGGTTGCGGCGGTGCCGCATATTTCTTATTTCCCTGCTCCGAGGAGACGACAAATTTACACCTCAGTCTGAGGCTGGCAGGTTGTGACGTCACAGGGGAGCAGAGGTGCTGAGATCCTGCGGTGTTGGTTTAAACTTCCTTCTCAGATAATCTCAGGGTAGTCGTCCGTCGGGTAAAACAATCTTGGCTAGCAAGGGTGGCATTCATATGTTGGATTCAGGGCAGAGTACAATTCATAATTAATAGCGTTAATAATTTTTATGTGTTTGAAGCCATCCAACACGTGGAGTCCATTCAGTGGACACGAAAAGTAGTGACACGTGCCCGGTTAAGACTGAATGGCATGTTTGTCTAGGATCTTAACGCTAGACCAATAGTGTGGTTTTTAATTAGGCTTAGCGGTGTTTGGCAAGGGGTGTTGGTTACTGACTTACACCGTCGTTCTGGAGGGTGCTGGTGACATTGTGTTGTTCTCACTCAGTGGCAGCTGACTCACCCCACTCTGAAGCGGCGATTCCAGGCGGACAATTTTCTGCTCCAGAAGTGTGGATTGGCCCAGCCGTGCTTAGCCTCGGTCTGATATACTAACCCTCTCAGCACCGGGTGGTACTCCTGGCTGGTTCGGAAAGACGGTGAAAAGTATACAATTATGACCACAGCAGCCACAACTGCTTGGCCTCCGAGTGTGGCGGCGCAGTCCCGTTCCACCTGCCTTTCCTGCGTAGGAGGTGGTAGTGCAGACCACTGTCTGGCAGCAAGGAAAACCTGGTATTGTTCCCTATGCTTGAGGCCATGCCTCACCTTGTAAGGCATAGAATAATGTGGCTTAACAATTTACATAGTGCACCTGGACATGAACAGTATCTAAAATGTTTACCAAATAATTGCTTGCTTGCACGAGCTCGGTAATAGTCTCCAGTGATCCCCCACGCTTTACGGGCTGATCAGAGACAGAGAGATGTGTGGACCACTAAGTGCCTACTAGGTGTGCGTTCAGGCAAAGTTGAGCGACAAGTCTCAGGCCATGGTCACTTCAGCACCAACATAGTGCTCAAAGTGAGGAAATAACCCTGGCTTGTAGCCCCTCCTTGGATGAAGGCGTTACTAGTGATAGGAGCTCCGCTGTTCCTTTCCGCCAGCGTCCGGACTTATATAGGCGGAGATTGTAGGCTGCTGGCATGGGCTGTGGGGAGGGCGAGCATCCTGCCCTGGTTGGCGTGGGAGACAGAAAAATTTGTGCCAAGAGTAGTCAGCATTTTTGCTTTGTGCATCTTCGGTGGGGCTCGGCCTTGCCCGAGGTCTAGGCAGCTTGTAGGCTCTCAGCGCTGGATAGGGGGTGTGGCGTGGTTGCCGGGTTGTGTAACCTTCAGGTGATAAGAATTTACTTATAAGTTCCTGTTGCCTGGTAGAGTAGGCAACCAGAATATATTTTGGAAAATTCTCTCTACATGTTTCTCACATTTGTAGTAGTAGAAGTAGGAACACTTAGCGCTGAGTCGTAATCGTAGTAGTTTGCTACTGTGTGACTTGCCCTGAGCTCTTGCTTGCTCGTTGATGGGGCAAAGTCCCCGTAGTATGAGCAAGCGCGTTGCGCAGCAATGTGGCATGCGTCAGCTGTGAGATGCGTTAGGCATAGCCGTATATCTGGATGAACACAGTAGGACTACTACAATAACCAGCTTAATCTTATATACAGTTTTGGTTTGCATTGCCATAATCATTAACGGTCTCATGCCGCGAGCTCACAAAAGTGGTGTTAAAAACAAGTTAAAGAGAGTTTTCAAGTTACTCAAGGAAATCCAAGGCGGACTACCATATGAATACTTAATGCTTTTAAACTGTGGAAACTCAGTAGTTGGAATAGAAACCGCAGACCTTGACGTGTGACCGGCTAGGTTAATAGTCACGACAGTCGAGGATTCTATCTGCCAGACCAAAAGCGGCGTGATTGAGTTAGCTAGGCTACGAGAGGCGAGGAGTGTTGGTTAGTACTCGCTCACTCCTACTTCTTGGGTGCTGTGTTGGTGGTGTATTTGGTCCAGTCGTAAAGAGCCTGGCCCACACCATGGCTGCAGTTCCACAGGTGAAATTCGTTTGTCCAGAAGTGGATGTTATCACAACCGAACCTCACTTCCGTACCGGTCAGCAATCCTCTTAACACAGGATGGCACGACAGGTGAATGTGGATGCACGGAGAAACAAATAATACCACAATCGGAGCAGTCGATACTGACTCGTGCCTGAGATGGGCGGCGCGTTACTGTTCCGCCTGCCTTTCCGGTGTAGGCTGAGGAAGTGCACTCAACTGTCTGGCGGCAAGAAGCGCTGCATGTGGCTCCCTACGCCTGCAGCCGTGCCTTTGGCTGAAAGGCATTAAGTCTCCACTCACAGGTTACTGGGTACATCTTGACTCGAATACTGAACACAAGTTATAGTGTAAGTCCGCTTTTGGCTTGCTGACCAGGTTCTGTAAAGTGTCCACTGATCCCCCACGCTATGCGGGCTGATCAGAGACGTAGAGATGTCCACACAAGAATGGACGGCAGATCTCAAGCCACTGTATATCCCGGCACTGAAAGCAATACTGTGGGATAAGGCAATATCTTGAGACTATTGCCCCTCTCTACGTGAAGGTGTTGCTAGTGGTCGTGGCTCCTCTGTTCCTCCCCACCGACACTGGAGGCAATGCTGTGGTAGTTTGGGAAGCAATAGATGGCCGTCTAATGGATGTGTGAAAATATGACGGACCCCTGAAGGGCGCCCGCAGCTGAAGTTAATTCAGTAGTTATAAATTCCCCAGTCCTCGTCAAAGGTGTACATAGCAACCTGAGTCTAGCGGGTATACAGACAGATACTAAAATAAAGAAAAGGGGAGAAGTAGGAAACAACAGCATTTTATTGAAGTCTCAATAAACATGCGACGCATGCTACCTCCTACCAGGCAATTGAGTGCTGAAGGTTACTATGCTGGTCAGATGCAGGCGACCTGATTCTAATGGAGAATGGGAAAGACAGCGCTTAAAGAGGTACTCTAGGCGATGAGTCGTAATCATATTTGATTAGTTGTATAAGCAGCACGCATCAACCTAATGGAGGAATACACTGCCATATCCCCGTGTCCTTCCCCTCCTTCTTCAAGCAGTACAAGCACGACTCCACCACAACCAGAGTCTACCGCTATTCCACAGCCAGCCGCCTCAGCGCAGTCGACGGAGCAGAGGAGAGTTCCACTACAACTGAAACCACAGGTAACCCGTCGTAAAAATATATCCACTGCTGTATTTAACTTTGTCCCCTCCCAAAAACCCACACAACCTACACTTTACACTGGCTTTCTTGCCAAGAGGTAATACCAGTATTAGCTCCCCAGGGTATGATCACCGCGGTGTTAACGTTGAGATATTTGAACGTCACCACAACCTCTCGTACCCGCATAGTGTACGATGGAACACTTAAATTCAGGTTGCTCATCAGGGTTTCAATCCCCAGGTCACCACCAGTAAACCCGCCACATAATCTTACCTACCAGCGTGGGAAGTGACTCAAGATAGAGCCACACCCGGGACTTGAGTGTAACACCCCTTGGTGATTACTTAGATGAACAATCTGTTACTTAGTGTACCTTAGTTGGCAACCGAGGATTGAAACCTCAACCTGCAGCCCCAGCGGGTGCTGTATTCCACGAACTCTTATGATAAAATGAACAGTCTTCCTTTGTATCAGGTGGCTTTTAATTAATATTAAACCCGTAGTGCTTTGAAATGAAAATGTTATAAGGCAATCTCTATGGAGTTGTTGACTGAATAAAATCTTCTAGAAGTAATTTCTCATGCTTGCGACTTCTCTACCGATTCCCCAGTTCTTTTATTTTCTTTTATATCAAAGTATTTTCATGCTATTGCAAACACCATTTTCTTTTAATATTTTGTATAATTTACTATCTTCATAAACTCACGTTTTGATTCTTATTTTATATATTCAACCCAAATTTTAAGAAAACATAACTCCGACTCCATATATTATTTCGTGAACCTTTGCACTGCTTTCTAGATGCACCATTTCCTGAAATGTTGTTTTATAGACTAAGATTTACTACACTCGAGTAGTACCTGCTGAAGAAGTGTGGTGAAATGCACAAACATTAAATGTCAGTAAACAAAGAGTTATAATTTTAATGCATTTTGCTATGAGGTTTTCAGTAGTGTGCTGAAACCAGTCCTTAGTTACACATATACCTAAACAAAATTAAATGATAGTTTACACGTATGGTTTCAAAGTTTTTTCACATGTTTAAACTCCTAAAAGTTAACTCGGAATGATAAAAAAAATTGCTATATTATTAAAATGCATTTGGTTTAAAATCATCTTGAAACTGATCCAACAGGTACAATTAGCTCAGTTATTAAGTTAATATGGCACATCAGTCAATCTGCTGTAAATGCAGACCTGAGACATTTCACACACAAAGTGCTTAATGTGTTCTAAATGTTGGCTTGTTTTGTACAAAGTGTACTTATCAATTAAGTATAACTAACTACAATCTATAAAGCACTAACTCTTCTAAGTGGAATGTGAACACATGTCTCTGCATGAATAACATTTCCTGGACAACACTTCCCTAGTTAAATAAAGTGATGATAACTACATTAATACAAATTACAATAAGTGTATAATATTGAAAACATGTGATTTGTGGATGCGATTCGGCAAGAGTTGACAACATACCTTAGGACCTACGACAGTGTTTCCCACGTTGGACTGGATGTAATGCAGCTCTGTGTCTGTAATGCGGGGATGTTTGGAAGGAGTGTCAAATGCCAACAACCACCACAAGATACACCAAGCAACACCTATTGAGCCAGTGGTGTAGAACACGACCCTCCAGCCAAAGTGTGCAATGATAAAGCCACACAGGGGGTAGGTCAAGCCGATGCCAAAGCTGAAACCTGTGACAATGGAAGGTGAGGCATGATTCTCTAACACTACCAATCCACACAGATGCTGATGACAACTCTGTACTTGCCTTGGAAGGAGGACATGAAGCGGCTGCGTTCTATCGCTGGGATCCAGTGGCCCACGATGGCATACATGGCTGGCCAGGTCAGGCCCTGTCACACACAGCAAGACATCAAGACACTCCTACTGTATGTGTACTTCTCTTCTTGTCTGGAATAGAAACCATCCCTAAGGAACCGTGTACTAAATAGTATTTAATCCCAGGTGCACAAGGTTGCAAACAAACCCCATCTCTTATGCAATATTTAAATTTGTAATCTGTAGTGTTCACATGCAAGCTATCCTAACAATCTTCAAGATACAACATGGACACCAACCATATCAGCTGGAAGGGATTTCAGACATTTATGAGCCGAACAGTAAACCACGCATTATGTATTAAAAAAATAATCAGGCTTACTATAATCACGTAATAAATTTTTACTTCTAAATCAAAATTTGAGTAGTTCATCTTTATGACTCTTTGATTTGTAGATTATGTAATTAGGTCTACTGAAAATCAACATGATGTGCGACATCTTTTCAACATTAAAAATTGACTTCTACTCATCAGCGCTAACCACTTCACCACACACTTCAATGGAGTTTGAGTGGCAGTTCAAGCATACCTAAAGTCAAGAACATGTACTGTTTACCCAACGGTAAAAGACGTATGCCTCTGCCCGAACAATTGTACTATTCACTGGTTGAGCCACCGAGACTATGCATCAAGGTTACCTAGTAATACAGCGTGCTGCAGGATGGTTCTACTAGTATGACTCACCGAGACATGCAGAACATGGATCCAGAGCCGGCCGGTGACATCACACGCCCAGAGGATCTAATGCCGCACCCCCTCCATATCTAACCAAGGGCGAGCCAAG
Source organism: Dryococelus australis (assembly GCA_029891345.1). Taxonomy (NCBI): domain Eukaryota; kingdom Metazoa; phylum Arthropoda; class Insecta; order Phasmatodea; family Phasmatidae; genus Dryococelus; species Dryococelus australis. Next base: position 230,089,153 of record CM056994.1, on the reverse strand, counting down.
AAGAGTATAAATACTGGGGCCTGGCCCTTGGAACACCAGTCTGTCCAGCTCCTTCACCATGCTCATGGTGCCGAAGGAACAATCAACTCTGTTTGGTCTTCACCGCGGTCTTGGTGCCAAAGTCCAAGTCTTGAGAACCCCTCTTCGCTCCGAAGATCATCGCCAGCTTAAGTCGTCAAACACTTTCCGGTCCCTTCAGAACACCACCATAGCATAGTTAAATTGAGTTACTTTCATAGTCGCTTTCCTACCTGGCCTAGGAACAGGTCACTTTCCCCTGTCTAAAGTAGCCAGCCTTTGTTAAGTTCTCGTTGATAGGAGGTAGTGCAACATCACCTTCTTTATTTCTGTACTGAAATAAACACGTTTTATTCCACTTAAGGATATCATTCCCGTAGCACTAAAACCCTACCTCGTAGACGCCAGGCCCGCTGAGGGACAGCAGGTGACCGGAAATTTTATTCTAACCGCCAACACTCTCCAGTAGAGACCCACAACTTAATGGAGAGCCAAGCCACCCTCCAACACTAGGTACTCATTCTCTTGGGGTTAGTCTGTCGGTCTGGAGTTTGCTCTTTCCACTGCGCTTCTGGTGCCGGAAGGAGTATTTCCTCGGGCCTGAAGGGGCCAACCATTCAGGGGAACTCACCTCGTATTGGGATTATCAGCATCCACCACACTCCTGTTGCCGGGTACTAATATAGAAGTCAACCCTGGGCTGGTAATTGCGGTACGAAGAAGTACACTTGAGCAGAGACCAAATGCTTGCTCCACCTCCACGAGGTCTGATTGTAGTAATTCTTTCCTCATGCCCTTCTCCCGTCGAAGTGGTATCCGTAAGTGGGTGAAAAGGACAGAGACTCTCTCTAAGTAACAATCGGAGGTTAACCACTTCCCCACCAGACTCTTAGCACCTCAGTCCTTGGGAGCAAGCACAAGCCATCTGCCACTTAGAGAGAGACCAGCCTGCGAACCAGCTCTATTCACACGACCCACTAAACTCAATGGCATTTCACACCCAGTATTACTGGCCTACCTGAGTGGACAAGATGTCTCATGGCCTAGCTAACCTGTGGTTTTGGGGGCTCCTACTCAGCAGTCAGTCAACCCCAACGTCAACTAGTACCTACGAACACCTGCTGACCAGTACGCTAGATTCAGGATCTATACCAGTGCACCACAGTCTGAATCACAGCAGGTCCAGCAGCCTTCGCAGGTCAAATGTCGCCCAGGTATCCCTGCGAGAGTGGTTCCACCAAAGCATAAGATTGTACTAGCTGTCCCAGATTTTGCGCCCTGCAGGAAAGCCACATGGCCAGTCCTGTACATATATCAGGCTCCAGTTCCAGTTCTGCAACAGTGACTGGAGATCCAATCTCACTCCAGGTGTGTGTGCCCTCGCACCCACCAAAACACATGAGGCCGTGATGTACCTCCTATGCCCTTCATAATAAATCTCTACACATACTACAAATATAACCTGCCATGCTGCATGTTACGCCATCTTCTCATGAAATCTGTATGAACATCTCCAGCACATTTGTGAAGTCTGAATGTTATGAGAAAAAATTGTAATGTATTTTAGACAAGGTAGAATTGCGACATTCAATTTGAATAATACATGTTTAATAACACATTCAAAAGTCAAAATTTAAGGAATGCTTACATTTCTTACAAAATATCTAACACATCTTTTTTTAATTTTGCTATATAGAGTATTTCCTGATGTTAGTTAGGTTAATTTTTAATGTTTATTTATATTTTTTAGTGTGTATACAGTTTACAGTGATTTTCAGATTTTTTAGAGGTAGTGTGATTAATCACAAGATAGTTTAATAAATAAATTGTACCAACCCTGCATGAGCGGAAAAGGTTCCCAAAAATAATTCAGAACGACTTTTCACTTCCAACAGAAATTATGTCAAATTAAATAAGAATACCTTAAACTAAATCAAAACAATAAAAAATTTCACTCATTCAGTGGATTAATGATCACAAATGTACGTAGGTACTGTTGTGCGAGGAAAGAATGAATAATTTGTGATTAGTTACTTTTAAAAACCCTACTTTAATAAAAGCATGGAAACTGAACATTGTACAAATAAATGTACATGAATGACACACAGTTACCACAGTTTAAAAAGCTTATGAAAGTGTAGTGACTTAAGTTTATTTTCATGGTTTAAAATAATAAGAGAAATGTTAAAAAAAAATGTTAACACATTCACTAAAAAGGTATTATTTGTTTGAAATTACAATAAATAAGTATGGTATAGCCTCTTCTGTCACTCATCTATAAGCCCTATGGTCCTCAAAAAATTTATATTTGGAGGACATTTGCTCCAGGGTAGTGTGGAGCAATATCCAGGAGTGAAAGGCACTACTAGCCACACCCTTAGGGTAAACTGTGTACACATACCTCCTAAGTAAAGCTAACCCACAGGCCTTGCGCAGGAATGAGGACAAAAAAAAACACTGTACTTCCCCAGTCTCTAGAAACCCCTCCCAGTAACACATGAGTCCGTTGGCCATGCAGCCCCAAAGCTACTGCTATATGCTTTGGATAGGCAGGAACCCAAACACAGAATTATTAATTACAAACTGATGCATTCCACACTGCTGCGCAGCGTGCCTGTGCACTCTAAGGGCCGACTTTGCCCCATCAGAGAGCTCTGAGGAACTTGGGGCAAGTCAAAACAGTGGCATATGAGATTCCTTTGCTTCCAGAGTTGGTTCCACTAGTCTGGACAACCACGGACACGTGCATTATTAAAAGATTAATTATGAAATTGCGCTACACCACCTGCTACCAGAGATAACCGGTCCCCATGTCGAGAGGCTTGCAACTCCCGCACCCCTGGGAGAGCCACCAAGATGAAGCTTGGGGCTATGCAAGGAACCTTTGAAATGCCCTTGGCAGAGTTTGAAGGCTCGCCGACCGTAAGGGTCAGCGAGCTCTCCTGGGCCAGAAAGAACTTCCTCCTCTCCCAGCCTACAGCTTGAGAAGGCTCTCTCTCCAGCTCCAACAGCATGCAAGAGGCTCTTCCAACACATAACTCCAGCAGCTTGGAAAGGCTCAACTTCCGACACCAGCTCCAGCAGCTTGGAAAAGTTTGCTCTCCAGAGGTAACCTCCACGTCCACACCCTGCACCCCTTACCAGTCATCCTTGACTCCGTGGTAGCAGTCTGTTGAGAAGTCCTAGGCCCCCTTCGGTAATCGTCGCTGTAAATGCAATAGAGAATTTTGGAAGTTTTATTTTAACGTCGGAATCATAACCAGGTTTGCCTTCACCTGGCTTAACGTATTTTAAAACACTAATTTAGAGGATTGTACTATCAGTCTTCCCCAGTGTCTTTAAAAGCATTAATAAACACGCTAGAAACCGAACCGTGAATTTTGTAACGTTATTGTTTTACCTTGTCTTTTCAGCTACATTAAAAATTAAGTTGGTTTAGTTTATTACATTTCAAATAAAGTTTGGTTCAAATAATATTTAAAGATTTCTCTGCAGGATAAGTGTGAGTGAACCAAACACCCCAGTGTCACTGGGTCTAAAAGGATCTCTAGTCCGAAAGGACATACTCTCGACATCTGGGTAAGTTCGGAACGCCCACGCCTCCCTATACAAACTCTGACTGTGGTTTTCCGGCAATGCCTCCGAGTGGCTGAGAAGTCATTCACCGAGGAATACTGGTCGACGGCTAGGGAAGGCGTGACCATTGTTATAGTAGTGAACCTAACGTAAATAAGAATATTATTGCCTGATAATATAATAGTTATAGAATTGTATGCAATGACAAAGAAGCGAGGTGGCTATCCCAGTCGATTACATTGCAAGGCCTGACATGCGCTACAATGCAAATTTGTTCAGTCCAACACCCTTCAGACGAACTACACACCTCAGACTCGTACACCTCCGTCACCTACACCAGAGGTCACCATGCCCGGACCGTATAGCCTATGGTGATCCCCACACACAAATCCGAACTCAATTCCGTGCTGGGTATATGTTGGCCGTGGCCCTGCTACGACGTCAGCAGCTACCTGTGTGTACCTTCGTCTACCCCAGTCACTGAACAGTCTACTCCACCCCCATCTGCGGATCATTTGCATGTAAAGACTTGTACAATCCGCACAGCCGCCAGGAAAGTGATAAAAGTGTATAATTCCACCCCCGACTCAGGAATCTAGGATTGCTTTCCCACTCTGAACATACATTCCCGTGTGTAAGCCCACCAAGCCATCCCCTCTTGGGAGATGGTACAGCCCACGAGACGCGGAGAAAGCACAGCCAGGATTGCTATACCCCATTCCATGTTAATCAATCTATGGATCACTCACAACTCATAATTGTTTCAATCTAATTATTTTAATTCAACCTTGGACAGCTGGCGTCCAGAATCTTGGTAACGGTGCCATAGGTACGAAGACCGGACCACCCTCCAACAAACCCTCGCATTCGTTAATTGTTAAGCAGCGAGGCGAGAGGGCGTAGGAGTACGTCAAAACATTATGGTGCACCACTGACCCATTATATGAATATGAAAAAATAATTTTCTTCCATTCTTTTCCAACTTATTTTTGTACAAGGTGAACAAACTCTATTCTTCCTATTCAGTTGTAATTTTGTGTTTTCCTGTTCCCACCTCCCTGTGTTGGCAATGCCTCTGACATGTGTGCATGCATATGTGTGTGTTTTTCTCATGTACTCTACTTTGTCCAGCCATAGCTGTCTGAACAAAAGTGCATCTAATACTATTTTCTCAAAAATTTCTTTAATCAGTTAGTAAGCTTTGGTAAGTATGGTTCTTAAGGTAGACAACATCCAATGTGCACCAGTTCTATGAAAAATTAAAACTTGTAAAAAGCCTGTTATATTTTTATAGTCACAAACCTTATAAGATGACAAATACTTTTTGCTTTGACCATATCAGAAAATAGGTTTATATGTTGTTTCCCATAGTTTTTACATTTTTGTAAATGTAGAAATACATAACTACAAATGTGATAAAAAAATATTAGTTTCTGGATGAACTAAGGACACCATGTTAACCACACAGTATAAATATGGAAACTGGCATATACATATCATCAGTTAAAAAAATGTGGCCACAACTTTATAACAACACATACAATGAAAATTTGTGTACCCCTGAAAAAATGGTTACTTTGTCTCAAAGTTACACACTAAAATGTATATTTTCACAACTGGAAAATACTGTATTTTTACTATAAAAATATATTATATAAAAATATGCCATATGTTACTTGTTTGAAGCATTACAGTATTGCACAGGTAACATTTCCAGTCCAGCTATTGAATTCAGGAAGCAACCTGGGAGATAGTTACCGAGGCAATGCCCTGTATGCAGCGCAGCACTATGATGAGAGAGAAGTGCACAGATGTAGCTAGGGGGATCAGCAGCGAGCAGATGGCGGTTATGAGCTGCGATCCCCCAAAAACAGTCTTGGTGCCAAAGTGCTGGGTCAGCACACCACCTACCACCTGAGACAGGATGTAGCACCAGTAGAAGGAGCCCAAGATGGCCGACTGGATGGTCGTGTCCCAATCAAACTCCCCGTCTTCCTGTTAACACCAACATGCCGGTCTGTCAACAAGTAGCTCACGTGGTTCCAGCACAAACTAGCACACTTACTATTATTTGGGGCCCTAATACTGCATATATTCTTTGACACAATATTTAATTCAAACCTTTTTTTAACCCACATGCCCAAACTACATTTCTTGCTCAATGAAAACACAAATCAGAAACATGTATCATTATTTAAATCATCAAAGTTTCCCAAATTACTGAGAGGTGTCATCTTAATGAATCATTTCTGTTTTTATAGTTTTCTACATCCACCGATTATTTGGCATAGTCCAGAGAAACTTCACTATAGAAAATTTATAAAAGTCCACATGGTTTGTGTGTTGAAGCATCATTTCCTACCAACCATTTTTTTTTAAAATCTCAGCTGGGGTCTTTATACTTAGAGGTCAATGAAGTTGGAGAAAGAAAAAACACTGTCCAAGTTTTGTGACTCATAAAAACTAATGTATCCTTACCTTTCTTGTTTTCCCTCCCTTCAGTTTAGAAATGACATTTCCCTCCCTCTTCACCCTTCTAGCAAACATCAGGGTGACTTTCCAAAGGAAGAAGTACTGCTACAAAATTGAAAACATTTATAGTAACTTATTTATTTTTTCCATGTTATCATGCTCACACCCCTGAATTTAACTGAATAAACCACTGTCTCTACAGTAGGCATTTCCCATTAACCTACTGGTGTGGACTACCTGGCACCATATATGGTCTCTGGTCTTGGAACTAGGCTGCTGGGTGTGGATCAATTATAGGCCGAGGGGTATGAGTTGTCTCAAAGAACTCAAGTCCTATCCAAGTGGTGGTGTGTGAGGCTATGCTCTCGTGCTTCGTGCTTTAGCACTGACCAAATTTTTATTAATTTTGCCTAATATTTTATTTAATCAAAGTTTCGAATATGAAGTATTATTGACTCAAATTGATGTTATTTTCCTTTAACAATACAATGTTATTTGGTTATAGCTCATTTTTGTTGCCAGACATAATGTTTACAGCTTATTAGTCTCATGTGCACCTTCTCAGTGCTTTACTGTGGCTGAGCACGACTGTTGTGCCTCAAACCAGTCCCTCGCGCTGGCTGGAGCTTCAAAGAAACACTGGAATCTTGTCCGCATTATTATTATTATTAAAAGCAAGAATCACAAAAAAGACAGAGTAAGTATATTTTGTTACAGCATTTTACAAGTTTCTTTCGATTCCAAATTACACTTGCCTCACCCAATAAAATTCACAATTCACAGTTTAGAACATTCGGGTATGTCATAGTCTGCCATAATTGCTGTCATTTTACAAAAATACTAGGCATGCACTTATTCTTCATCAATTCTTGCACATAAAATATAGTTAATGGAGATGTTTTCTACATTTTAAACATTTTAATCAATTACTGATTATAACAAACTCTTATCCGTTTGAGTTTGATGAGTGATGAAATAAATAATGTACTATGTTTTTACATCTGTCCATAACTTTTATCCATTCATACCCAGCATCCACAATTGTCTATGTATAACAACAGGAAAGTTATTATTGGCTGGCGCTGTACATTGACAAGGTTCAGTACTCAATGTTCGTCTGTGTGAGTAAATGATTTGTAAACCATGCAGCTACTAGTCTAGGTTGTAATGTTTCATATTACTATAACTGAACACAAAGCCAACAGTTCATTGCTTATGATAACTAAACAAGTGCCACAAAGACTGCAGAATTCATTAGATATTTTTTGTTTTGTAACACCTAAAATCATGAACTTATATGGGTCTTAAAAGTTTCCATTTCTGTTACATAAACTGAAAAAACACTTCTTAATTTTCTTGTACAACCCCAACAAATCCAGAATGTATTGGTATCCCTACCAGACTTAAGTTGAGCAATATCAAACCCAAACTCTAAGTTATGTTTTGGAATGAAACAAATGTCTTAGTGGAGCTCTTGTTCAGTATTTAATTATCGGACACTGGACATTATCTCTATGACTACTCTGTCAGTTTTTGTCTTATCCCAAATGAATAACTTATAAATATTGTCACATGTGGGCAAAAATGTGTCGCAAGGTAGTGTTTTTAGAATATTAACATGGAATAGTAGTAAATTTGCAAAATGTAATCCGTTATACGATTGGAAATTCAACAGAAAAATTTGTATTTGTAAAGGTAAAACTTTTGGTCATATTGTAAGGTTTATGAGATTAATTTGGGCTTTATAGCACAGTTTTACTAAGATGCCAGCTGTATATACAAAAATTTTTTCACTAAATATACATTGATGGCCACATTGTAGCCCACTAAGGGCCAGTTTCACCACACGAGATGATGACAGTTTATCGAGATTAACTGAAGAAATCTTGATTATCTGAATATTATGTTTCACAATGCACATTAATCTCGATCTTCTCTGAATATCTCGATACAAAAATTAACCCGCTGATTTTTGGTGGTTTAAGTCACATTATCGGGATTAAACTGTAAAACAAACATTTTGGGAAGGTGATGAGAGAGCAAAGTTATTTCATCGAAAATCAAGAGAAAATGGCTCAAACAATGTACAATTTAATTTTTGAAGAGGAAAGTGATGACGGTAATTTTATTGTTTGTCGTCCGCGATGTTTACTTAAAAGAATAAATTATTTTGAACTTAATGATGAGAATAACATACACTTTCATCACCTTATATCAAACATATGATTTCCCTTTACGACAACTATTCTGCATTAACATTAGGTATACATACATAAAATAAACAAGTTACTTTTGTAGGCCTAGTTTAAATCAAGAATGTGACTAACACCAGGAGTGTTTTTAATTGAAAAGATCTTTGAATATACTCAAAAAAACATATGACGTGAACTAAACAAGAGCAGATAACACATTAATTACGTAATTCCGTATTTAGTTTTAGGATCTGCAAAGTTAGGAGCTTGGTTTGAAGCTTTTCCTGTTTAGTTCTTTCTTGTTCCTGTTGTAACTTTAGTTGGCGAATCTCCTTCATTGCTAACTCAATTAACTCAATTTTTGCTCTATGCCGGGCACTTATTTCAGTTTTTTTGTTTGAGTGCATTGCTGGTCATCGTTTACTAGTCCAGGGAGATGTTGCCATACGGTTTCTCACATGGTTGGGAGAGACTGTCCTTCAACCATCAGACCCAGTTGAGGCATAGTTATTTGTTGCATTTGCAGGGTTACTCGTCCGAGCTGTGTTTATGACAACCGAGTCTTTACAAGAATGACATTCTGCTGGCTTTACTGGTGGCAATACACAGTGATCTTGGGTGGCTATTTTGAGGGCAGAACACACTGGACCCCTTAACATGGACACATTCGTCTAGATAGGCTTTTCGCGTACATTTTTTTAGGTTATCTTACACCGCCTTCAAGTTGTCTGCTGTCCTGTAGTGATCACAAAATGTACAATTGAAACTATTCGCAATTCTTTGTCACTGTTTAGTTTTATTTTGTTGTGTCACAGCATCAGTTAGTTTATTTTCAATGATATTGAAATGTTCTGTAACTAATTATAACAAAATGTGTTTTTCATGGGATGAAAAATTTTGGCTTCGCTGCTTCCTTATGATCACAATGCTTTCCCAACTTGCCATACTTTCTCAAAATGATTTCTCTGCACCAGTTGAAAGCAAAATCTTTCATGTTTACCAAGAGAAAATTGTGATTAAGTCAGAATATTGAGATAATTTTAACGAGATATTCTTTACGGCGATTAAACGTGGTGAACACGCTCAACATTATCGAGATTAGAATCTAAGTTGAACCTCTCATCTGGATAAATTATATCTCGATATTCCGAAAAGTTAATCTTTGTTGGTGAAACCAACCCTAAATCTTATATTCTTTTTGGGGGAGGGGGGAGAGAATGATCTCTACTAACCCACAAGATGGGAAAATAATTGTTTTTTAAGGGAGTAGGGTTGTAGCTGGCTATATCCATAGCATGGGGCTTGTTTCAACTGTTGGCCACCACTGTCCTATCCACAGGTTATGCTTCTCTAGAACCTTGGTGGACAGAGAGAATAGGCTCTGAGAGGGCTGTGGAGGTGTGGTGACACTTTTCTGTCTCTCAAGTTAAGACTGGAGTTTATGCAGGCTGTGTTCACTTGATAGCTTGGAATTGTTTCCCTTATATGTCAGGTTACTGGCCTGACAAAGGTCCCTCTGTGTGGGCACAAACCCTGTCCCTCTAGAACAGGACCAAAGAGTTGTTCGCACTGGAAGTCTTGTTTAGAGGGGAGAAGAGGGCTTGTGGCAGATATATGGTCTCTACACTAAGATTCTGACATTCTTGCTGTGTCCTGTCTGGTCCTCTATCTTGGGTAAATGAAGTAGCCAGGCCTGTATCCCCCTATTCTTTGGCTTACTGGGAAATTTTGGCTACGCTCTAATGTGTTCTCTCCCTCGTCTGCAGTAAGCAATAGGGCAACACGTGAATTTTTCCTGACATTTACTCAGACGACTTTGCCTCACCTGTATATACAACTCTACGCCGCCCCAGGCGGGGTCCAAACCAGTACTACAAATACCAGAGTGCCTACAGGATATGCCCCTTGTTGCAGGGGCTATTACAGACATGTCAGTTTGTACTGTTCGCCAGCCGTCAGAAAGCACGCCAAACCCCCAAAGATGAATGAGCCACCGGCCAAGCAGCCGAGACCACCCTCAGCGGACAAGTAGTTCCAGAGTGTGCCAAGGGACAGTGCCCCTAACGCTCCAGTCACCAGCATACAACCCTTGGCTCTGCCCGCTAGCAGACAATTTGAAAGCTGCCGCCACCACCCCCACAGCCCAGCCCGGAAGAGGGCAGGCTGGTAGAATATATACCTGCGCGTTGACCCATAATTGTCAAACAGCAAACACCTGTAATGCCTGCACGCACTAACACACATGTGGCCAACACCACTTCTCTTCAGTACATCCTAGTAAAGTACATATTTAATTTACTCACTGTTTCACTAATACAACACTTTGCAAAACACTATGTGCCCACAGTCTAATGCAGCATGCATACATTGTACAGCCTCTGGCTCGGTGGAGAGTGACTGGGTGTCACATTGCAAACACTTCTAGATAAGATTGGGACTTTCCATCAAGCCTTCACGAGATACACCGCCTAGGAGTTGAAGAAGACACTTCAAGGTGACTAAGCCTTCAAGTTCTGGCGCAACACATGGCAGTCGCCCTTCGAGGAGGGGGGTGAGGGTGGTGATGCACTATGTATGGTCCAATACAGCGCCTATTGGAACTGCTAGTGTGCTCTCTGGTACACCACATAGCACCTATGCCCGAGGCAGGCTGTCCACCTAGTGAGTCTCCACTACCTCCTACTTTTTCTTCCCCTTTCTGTTCAGTTGTTGAATGGTGTTAAGGGAGGGGAAATGCCCAATTACGCATCCTCTCCTCCACCAGGGGGGCTGGTACCTCCCACACCCCTGGTTACAAATTAATTCCAGAGTGATCACCAAAATGAAAGATAGTCTTTCCCCCCCCCCCCCCCCCCGGCCCCTTTTCCAATCTTTCTTTTCTTGTGTTTCAAACTCCCTTTCAAAAAGATTATCATTTCCCATCCTCTGTTCTAGTAGAAATATTTTGCTACTTCATAAATTGCATGCAATCTTGCAATATTCTTTTCTATAGACGGGTTTTTACCGTGCCTATGCCGGTTTTTTCCCCCTCCCTTATAGTTTAGATTAAGTTAGCATGGGAGGTAAACTTGGCATCAATTGCTGCCAAGTCTGCCCAATCCCAGTAAAGCCATGAGCATGTACCCTTGTTGTTTGAAACTTCATTGCATGCCTAGGCGTATGGAGTTCAGCCCTGAGACGCACTTAGGTCCTATCCCTAACCTGGAACTATACTCTCTTCTTAGTTTTATGGTAGGTTAGAAAAAAAAAAGTCAATTGTTCTCTGGCTCTTCTCAGAGCCAATACTACTACGACAGCTCGCTACACCACGCTGTGTGCTAGAGCCCTCTGCCAAACTCAACATCTTCCAGACTTACCAGAATCTCTACAGCAGCAGCACCAATGCCTTCCAAACCCTCTAAGAGCCTTGCACCAGCAACCCCCGAACAAGTCGTCAACCTCCCTTGCCGCTTACCCCTGGTAATGGCAACAACCCCACCGCCCTTCTGGTAGTAGGCCCCCTAAGTATCTTCAGGGCAACAGTACAGAGTAGTCAGTGTCAATTTCTATAGCTACCTAGTCTAACTGCCTTGTCCAGCCTAGAACCAGGTTCCCTTCAGCTGACTTTGCGTAGTTCGTATTTCCGGTCAGATTTAGATAGTTAGAAGGTAGTACGGGCCACCATGTCTATTCCTCTTGGAATAAAACATGAGTTCTCTCTTAACCTCCGTGTATCAATCCTAAGGTGACTGTGGTACTCCCACATAAACACAGCAGGAGACAGGATATTGCCATCTAAATTTACCGAACCTTGTATAGGACTGTGGGCTCCCTTCACCGGGATGCACCTATGTCAATAACAAACACGTTCAATGACCACTCTTTCTGTACACCCTGTGTACAGAAAGGTAGAGCCCCAATCACTAGAAAGACAATCCATAAGGAGGCTAATCAAGCAGCCCAGTTCGTCCTCCATCCACCGTGCTGCTGTGTCGCCAGAGGGAGTATTTGGCTGGTCCTGGAGGTCTGACCACCTTTGGACCCACACCCACAGTTGTTGTCAGACACCACAGAGAAAACACACCTCTCCGACCACCGTGCCACTGTGTCGCCAGTTGGGGAAAAGGGTAGGGCTCTGTGTAGGCTCGGCTTTGCCTGTGGCACAACACTGTAGTTAGGGATTATCGTCACCTGCTTTCCTCTCCTGATGCTGGTCATAGAACCTATCTATGCCTTACACCAAAAGGAGTGAGAATAAGTGGCAGGAGAGAAAGACCACTGCCGCCTCTACGTCTAACTGATGGTGCACCCCAGCCTCTTCAACACTCTGCAAAGACATCTCCCGGGAACGACATTAAGCTGCCCATCAGCTGGAGAGGTAACACCTCCCAGCTTGGGGAAGCACGTGTCCCTCCAAATCACTACTCATGGTTCCGGGGTAGGAGTACCAGTCATGCTCGGGCCTACATCAGCTTCAGCAGCTGCAGCACCTCCACGGTACCCAGTTCCACTAGCAGCCGCCAAAAGCATTCTGTACTGGGTCAGGAGTCCAGCCGGACCACCAGGTAATGTGGTCGCAAGCCACCCAACCAACCGGATGTTCCAGCCTGTACTAGACTTTGTTCTGAGCCGCCAAGCTACACGCCTATTTTGTATACTGGTTGGGCCGCAGTCAGCCAGTAGGTGAGGGCGGACGTTTATATACCATTGTGTCCCTGGTCGACATAAACAAAAACTGTTCCTAACCATGACATCACCCTCAGTCACACCAGAGCATCATGTATCAAGAGGAAGGGTGGGAGACAGGTAGTCGAGAAAGTCCCTGATGAACATCACAAAGCTTCCCTACACACCTCTTCTCGTGTTAAAGTGAAGTGGAGTGGACACTTCCCGTCCTCCATCCTCTGTTCCTGGCAGGTCTAAATGCAGAGGAACAGAGGTTGATGAGTAGGGTTCACTGTCCTCCCTTGCTTTGCTTGTGCGAATACATTATTTGTGCAAAGAACCTTTACTGTACTGCTCTCATTCTCCAATCCTCTGTCCCCAGCAGCCCTAGATGCAGTAAAACAAACAGAGGTGGGTGAGTAGACAGACATTTGTGCAACATAGTTTACCGTTGGTGTTATCTAGTGTAGGCTGCTGTGTAATATGCTCAGCAATGTTGTCTAATGAGCATATTATTGTTCAAATATAAATATGTAATATATTTTTAATAAATAATATTGTATGAAATAATATATAATGCAATAGAGCACCCCTCAATCGGGAATTATTGAATGAAGGCCTTTTCTGGTTGTGGGAAAATTTCCGTTATGGTAAATTAGGGTGCGATATTACGATTTGTTTATTTTTTATAGTAGAAACTCCTATTAGAGCTTATTCATGAGGTACATAAAGGTTGTAGGGCAGGCCTGTAGTTTAGACGAGGTTTTTAACCGGATCCCCGAATTTTATGTAAATAAATCTCCAAATTTTATCTAAATTAAAAAGATAAATATTCATTCTCCATGAGACATGGAAACTGCATCATGCATGGGACCCAGCAGCTGTTTTTTTTCTCATGTGTACGAATGTCTGGCATACATCTGGTGCAAACCAAATCACCTCACACATGCTGGAAAAAATTTGCTATTAATTTTTTAAATTAGTTTTGTGAATATGGAGTTGCGTTTGTGGGGATTGAAGTTGAAGGGTGTTCTGCTTACAGTAACGGTAAAATAAAGAAAAGACAACTGGTGTTTTTAGTAAATAAAGTAGTGCTAGAAGTGACAGTGTCGTGTTTTTTCCCTTCTAGTTTATGGAGCTTGGATCAGGTTAGGGTTTGATATTGACGAAAATATAGCTAACGAGGGGTGACTGTGTGGCAGGTCTACTAGCGGGGAGGGTGGGTGGTCTGTACAAGTTGTAAAATATTCAGAGGAGCACGGGAAACAATATATACTCATGCATATTTACACTAAAGATGCCACGAAATAAGTGACATATTGTCTAGGTGTATCTAATGGCACGCGCTCAGACTGTACACGTAGACCGACAGCTTCCGCTTGTGTTATCTCTCGGCTGATGTGCTGGTCTCTCAATATGGAGTGGTATGTACAACCATATTTTATTACATGAATAAGCAACTTAGACCAATAGTTTTTCTTAGTGCTCTCGACAATTTCATGAAAAGTGTTAGTGGTTGTATAGCGCTAATTAAATACATGTTGCAGCATGCGTGCTGTGATAAAGCCCACGTTATGTGTGCACATAAGTTTATGTAGTGTAGTGGTTTTATGTGTTGAGGGACAAGCAGATAGCAGTTGTATAAGTGTAGGTCACACACACAATACAAGCACATTTAATTCTACTAAAAATAAAAAGCAACAAAATATATTTTGGAATTTAATAATCTGATATGAATCTATGTAAATTACAGACTATTACTGTTAACATATACCATATCTTTACATAGGCCTACACACCTATATGACACCAATATATGTACATGCAAACATATTCACTGTGTGTTTACATATAAGAGTCGTCCACTTGAGTAGTTTTTCAATTTGGTGAAGATATTAGTTTTGTGAATTTAGGTTTTTTTGAAATAGCATGTTTTTACATTTTGTTTAAATATTTTTGGTTTTGTGATTTACTTAATGTCATTTGGCAGCTCATTGTATGTTTCATTAGATTTAAATTGCAATCCATTTAGGCCATAATTTAGTAAGTTTAGTCTTGATAAATATATTGAGTTGTTTTTTCTTGTAAAATCATTGTGTGTATTTATTCATTCTTACAAAGTTGATGTCACTTATTGTATGATTGTTTTATTAAGTAGACTCTGAACAAGTGACATATTTGGCCTTTGTAAGCAGAATGCTCACTGATTGATCAAGAATGCTACCACAACCAGGAAGGGTATGTAAGGAACAATGTACAACTTCAACTAATTTTTTGCATTTCACGTTGAAATTAGAAATAAATATACACTATTGTTTGTGAAAATTGCAATACCTGGAAAGAATGGCCCCAATGAATTCAAACTCGGAGAATGTGTAGAACAGTGTACCAGCTATAAGTGATTATGATTGCACAGAGATGGCGTACACGAAGGCCCAGCAGAGCTCTCTCATGTATGACCAGAAAGGTCCGTGTTAGGCCAAGCTTAGTCAGTGAAGAGCCATCAAACAAAGTGGAATCAAGTGCCAGTATGCCTCGCTGATGTCAAAGGGCAAAACATTAGCATGTAAATGAGTTTGAATGGGGCAAAATGAACTGTCTCGATGAAAAGGGTTTGTCATAAAGTGACATTTCGGCTAGTATAGAGCATGCTGCTACAACAGTAATACATGTGTGGCACCAGTGGATACAAAATAGTCGTATGTAGCGACGAGCGGGTAATGGACCATGCAATGTAATCACAGCACGGGATGACCACCATCTTGTTCACATAGCCATAACGGACCATACAGCCTCGTCCACAGAGTTGATTCGACATTGGAACACTGCAATGGGTGTGGATCTGTCTGTGTCAACACATTGACGGCGTCTGTTGCGCGATGAACTAGTGGCAAGCATGCCATTGCATTGGCGTTTTTATTGTCCAGAAACCACAAACGCGTCACACTGCAATGGGCACGTGAATGCTGTCGCTGATGTGCTGAGTGGCAAAATGTAGTGTTTTCGAATGAGTCCTGTTTCAACGTGTCCTACAATGATGGCCGCATACATGTTACACGCTACAGTGGTGACCGCAATCTGACAGCCTGCATTGTGGAACAGCATAGTGGACAAATGCCAAGTATGATGGTGTGGGGTGCCATTGGATACAACATGCAATCTCAACTCCTATGTATTGAGGGCAATCTAAACAGCAACTGCTACATCAGGGAGGTTTTAGAGCTGGAGGTACTGCCCCTCTTTCAGGTGACTCCACATACCATATTTCAGCAGGACAATGCCCACCCACATGTTGCGTGGAATATGTAAGCCTTCTTCATTGAATGACAGGTACCACTGCTTCCCTAGCATGCATTTTTGCATGACATGTCGCCCATTGAACATGTATGGGATATGATTGGTTGGCAACTTGTTCATCACGGACCTCCAGAAACCACTGTTGTTGTTTTGTAGACTCCCATACAAACCACATGGAGGGAGATTCCCCATGAACATATCTAGGTCCCGTGATTCCATGTCACAATGTTTAGGGGCTCTGATTACAGCACGTGTGGGCTTCACACCATACTGAATTCTCAAGGACAGAGATCATGTACATTTCTGTAATCCTAATCAATTGCATATTGTCAAGTATGTAATCAGTAGAATAAAGTTCGTATCAATCACATGTATCCTTCTTGATCATGCACTTTTCACAAATGTTAGTACAGTTTGACAGAAGCAGAAATGTGAGATGTAATTTGCATCTGGTATGCACAGTGGCTAGATCAGGGGGTCACAGAACATTTTCTCATGTGTTAATGAAAGAAGGGCCTTACAATATCAATTAGCAAGAAAGGAAGGCAAAATCTGCAATAAAAATAAAACTTACAAATACAGAAGGTATGGAATACTACTAGCAGTGTCACACTAACGTATGGAAAAATGGTTCATTACGTAATTTGTTGTTTACATGAAGTGCATGAGCTAGGAGGTAAACAAAATCTATTTGAAAATAATTCAAAGAAAAACACAAAAATGGGGTGTGGCTGTGTTGGGGACACGACCATTTGTTTTGCATGAATAAGTTTAAGTAGATGCACTCAGACGCCTTGATGTTTATTTTACGTTCCCGGCACCGCTTCACTCAATCATTTGGGGTTTAATGAGTATCACTGGATTGTTTTTGAGATGCTATTTCCAACCGTATACAATTTCTGTATTTTGACTTGGCTTTTTGATGAGCTTAGGCCGACATTGTGTTAAGTTTTCTTAATTTTTTACATTAAACTCATACAGTTTCACCATAACCACGCCACACAAATATTTTTACACACACAATTGATTGATCTTGACAAGAGCTGTCAATTCATAACCAAACGAGAGTCATAGCTTCTCCTAGTCAAAAGTTATACTACGCTGGAGTTATGAGACGTGGCGAAACAAACTCAAAATTGCGGCGACCCCCCCATCCCATGCCGTTGCGCGTGATGCTTCGCAGTCCTCACTCAGAATAACATATTCTTTAATCCTTTGGCAATTGAGTGGTTTAATTGAATTTTGAATGCAGATGATAGATTCGGAGCTGCAATACCAAACTGTATCTCCCGATTTTGTTATCATCTGATTTTCTGGATTGCTCCCACTATGGTAGCAAATTTAAAGACGTATTCATGTCAAAAATTATAACTTACTGAAAATTATAAAAGAGAGGTAAACTGAAAATATTCTACCAGCAGCTTTGGTCCGTGAAATATTACATGTTCTATGAGAGTGATACTGTAGTCTTAAACGTGGAGTGGTATAGAGAGGTCCTGAGTGCCGATGTATGTTTAGTAAGGTGAAGCTGGAGCAGCAGTGGAATGCAAGAAATAGGGAAACATGAGTACCCTGAGAAAACACAGCAACCAAAGCCAACATCTGCCATGTTACTCACACACAAAAATCTGGGTGACCCACCAAGAATTAACTGCGGTTCACCTAGGTGGCAGGAGAGTAGTCTGAACACTAAGCTACCATGGTCCTTAGTGAATATTGAAAGATCAGTGCATTTCGAAATAGTTGCAATAATTTCTACTCCAAACAATACGATTCTGTGGCATACGTATGCTGCCAACCAAGAAACATACCTACATAACTTAAAAGCATTCTAAATCCTTTCCATGACCCAACATATTACTTTTCATTTTAGCATTTCTGTGCCTGTGTTCTGCGTGTATCTCTAAATTCACTTACCTGCTGTTCATACCATAATAAAACTGCCATCTAGTAAAACTTCACTTATAATTCAGACAACACCAAGTTTTTAAGGTGCATGTTAGTACAGCTACAACATTAGCATATTGTTCCAGACCTGGACAGTAGAGTTGTCACCGACCCCAGCATCAGATATGTTGACGGGGTCATAACAGAAGAGCGGAGAATCTGTGGAGACATTGGCAGCGATAGGCTGGGGCGGCAGCTTCACCATAACCACCATAGCCAGGTTGATGTCTGAGCGCATCATGAAGCTTACGAGGAAGCCAGTGAAGGAGAGGAAGTACAGCACCACGCGTGCAGGGATCATATCTGGAACAAAACAACCACATCGCTGCACTCTCATGCTGTGCACAATGTGGCCTAGTGGTGGTGTCTCAACTGTGACTAGCTCAGCATGCTCAGCAACTTCACTTTTCTGGTTTCTATATACATATAATTGGATTTGATTTCATAGCTGTAATATTTTGCACAAATTTGCCAAAAGATTATCAACATCAACTACTGCAAAGAAACCTAGCTAGCTGAGGCTGCATTCCAGAACATGATTACATGAACACACTTCACCCTGTTCAAGGTTCACTCCTATTATATTACTCAGACTAACATTTTAAGAGATGTAGCATCTCTAACATTAGCATGCAATGACGGATAGCTGTGGCAGTATTTTCATCATCAATGAAGAAGTAATTATGTGAAATGTAATGAAAGTTAATTATATAAATACAAATAACAAAGGAAAGCACTAATTTTATTGTTAGTATTAAGTAAATTTTGGTTGCCACTAGTAAAATAATTTCACAATAAAACATTTCACTAACACTAAATTGTTACCTGCTATACAAGTTATGTAATTAGACCTATAGTCTTCCTCATATTTAATCAAATTGGACTTACCAGTACTTCTGTATACATTGTCTTCAATCACTGTATAGCTTTATTTGATATGTATATGGTAATATATTTAATACTCATTTATTCTCTCAATCTATTTGAATTCACACAATACTGAGTTAGAATTCTCAATCTAAAGAAATTTTAAAAAAAGTATCATTCTCAAAAATATATACAGAAGACAACAGACAGCATTCTGATTATTGTACACAAGTTCTGGAAAGCATCCTCACAACTGATGCTATACCTCTCTAACAGCATTTACTCAATTTCTACACGATTGCTAAACAATCCTGAATGACCAAGAAATTAAGAAACAGTACCTAGTATTATTTACACTTTGACTATTTTTTTTGTTTTTACAAGATGATATAAATTTCTGCAAGTAGTGACATAGTGATATACAAAAATGATAAATTGCACTAATGAATGCAAATATTTGCATGTAATACTGTTTATCAGTTAGAAAGTAACAATTCCCAACAGTTGATATGCAATCACTGTACAATACTGCAAGGTACACATGCCTGCAGCTGAGGCCAGAGCTAATTTGCAGTTATGTTGATGTCACTGAAGTACAGAAACAACATTCTTGTACAAATCTTACAGCAACAATTTGCTAAGTCTTTCACTGAAAGCATTTTAATTTATAGAAAATATTTATCTTTAAAGTAAGTATATTTTTGACACAGTTTTGACACCACCACTTGAAATAGTAAACTCATTGAAACAGTGCTATAAGCTGCACTTACATGAAGCTGGCGGCATCTTCGGAGTCGACAGTCCACACTGACTACATGCTACTGAAAATGGAACTAGATGCTGACTGCTTAACATGAGCATTTCAAAACAAACATTTGATAAACTGCCAAACTTTCTCTGAAATTACTATGGCCCACAACCAAAAAGGAAATTTTTTTTAGAAATAATAAAGATGAAAACTCCCCTACTTGCCTAAACATTTAATTATTTTTTGAAAATATATGTTAGATACTGGGAAAAATAACTACAAATGAATTTCATGTGTTGTCATCCAGTGATTAAACATTCCGCAAGTAGGTGCCTTATCTTCAAAATAATGCCCAACAGACTTGTTTTCATTCAGGCTTCCAAGAGAGGCATTTTATGGGGAAATTCCGTACCTTAAACTGTTCAGTTGGATGGAAAAATATGCTACTAAGCAAGTATTATTCAAGTGATTACCTTGACATCTTCGAAATGAAATTGTGGGATATTTCTTGATCACAGGACCATCGCACCTGTAACGATTTTTAAGTACAATATGGAGCCCTCTGAACAGAATCTGACTCAAACCAATTAGCTCAAATTTGCGGGCAGAATATCATTTCTCCCAAAATAAAAAAGAAAAATGTGTGAGCACTAATATGGTTCCAGATATAAAATATTATGGCTAAGGCACAACTCTGCTGAAACAGAAATGTACAAGCAAGCAATAATTATCAGGATCAAATAATCATTAATCAATTTTCAACACCTGCAGAATTCTAATTTGTACTTTTGATACAATCTGTAGAGTGTTAAAAAGTTAGTGCAATGAAACTGGATAAAAAGTCAGTACACAATCTCCACCAAAAAATTTATAGGTACCATTTAAAAACAAAAAAGTACGGAAACCAGAAGGTATGACACTACTAGTGTGTACTTTTGTAAGCATATGTAGGTAAATGTACAACTAAATTGTTTACACCTTAAGAGTTTGTTCAGAAGATTTTGATTGCTGCCCAAGGGATGGCTGAAACACACTTCAACACAAACATATGTACGTATTTACAATGGCATCACAACCTAACACAACTGAGAGAGTGGTTCATTTCTGTAGTATGATTAGTTAGTTTTAGTTACAGCACACATTCAACTGACTGAGAGTCACTGCAATTACTCAGCACATCATCACACCATACTAACCATGACAAATTTATAATTTTGGCTCACCACGATGATCAATGATTAGGTTTTTGATAAACAAAACATTTGCCAAAATTTTTGGGTGCAGATATGTGCATTAAAATTTAGAATCTGGGCATGCATACGTAGGTAACTTACCAAGTGTTATCCTATGAACTCTTTTTGGCAAAAAAAAAAAAAAAAAAATACAAAACTCTCTTTTATGTCAAATGGAAAACCATACCCGTATTTCTGAAAAATGTATGCGCTAGCAGTTTCAAGGAAACATATTTTCCGTGCAATGGCAATTGTTATGAATTTTTAATTATGTGGTATTGTTCCATCACAGTTAGTACAGAAGTTCTCCAACATGAGACAGAAGCACCTCATGAGCAAAATCTGCTTGCAAGCACTGGATATCAAGACTAGAGGATGTAGCTACTGTGTCCATTAACAACATGCATAAATATATGATGCTAAGAAAACCTTTCAGAAGTAATACCCTCCTGTTCTCAGAGAAATACAGAACATCTAACTACCTACAACAGTTGCACTTGTAGAGTTTCTCTTTATTATTTTTACAGTGTATTTAACCCTATATGTAGTGGGAACAGATTTTTCTGTTCCCACACAGACCCAGAGCCACAAACTCACCATACATTAAGGTTTAAAAGTACTTTACCGTAATTTTACCACAATACTCTTTATGTTATTAATGGTTGGATGTTGAAGCCATGTGACTGCCCACTTTCTAAGCTTGCACCATTTGAAAAGTAACACCTCAGCAATGTCAGCTTTCCAAGAAACTAGACTTTTTTCCTGTCATCTTGAAACTAGCCTCATTTACTTTGGATCTACTTTTGTTGTTCACATAACATAATGTACATTAAGACCTAGGTAAAGATTAACACAGACATGTTGAACCTGCCCTACCGTTCGGACACACCTGCAATCCTCACAGGAAAGATATTCACAAAGAACAGAACATGAGATTTTTGTATAATTCTTTCACGGGATTGGCTCAAACTTCACTTAACTACAAAACAGTGATCTTCTGTGAAAAAAGTCACCATAAAGTGACAAAATTACATTAAAAGTTTCTTGATATGTCAAACGTTTGCAAGAAAAAGTATTAATATTCTTTTTTCAAATTTTATTACTTTATTTGGAAATATTATTCATTCTGTTCACATACTGCTGTATAAATTACATACTTAAAAAAATTAATCATCCACAAAATCACTACATCAAAGATATGTTTCTGATCTCTGGCAATTCTCACCATTTTTTTATAAATTAAAATAAAAAATTGCAATGAAGAAAATATATTTTGTATGTAAAAAAACTGCAAACACTTAGTTTAAGATTATCATTTATCATTTTAAATAGATATGCAACAAAAGAAGGAACACCAAAATTACTGTAAAAACCCAGACATAATATACACAATATATTGTTCTTTTGAGTTTACACATAATACAGGTGAATACTAGCAGTAGGACAACCTTTGTAGCATGGTTTCCCAGTATGCTACAAAGGTGCAATGAAATAAGACATCTGTTACAGTACACTGATGAATGCCGAGCAAAGATAGCAGGTGGTGGTTGTATGAAGTTGGAGTGGTTTGGTTGCAACAGAACTTGCCAACTTGCATTCAGTGCATGGTGCTACATGGTCACTTGGAAAGGTATCTAAGTATCTGCAAGGATGCAATGACTTTGTATGACAGGCTCTCCATGCCCAAACATGCATGAGACAGATCAACGTTGTTTGGTACCATTGAACTGAAAGAAGCCGATGTTGAAGCAGAGAACGCACCTCGCACAAGCACATGTACCATATCATCGCCTAGAGAGTCACACGACAGTAGAGGCATCTGAGTAGATGCTGTAATGTGATCCGGGGTAGAGCAAACTGAAAACAGTGGTTTGAGAGGGTTCTGCGGTGAGTTCGGAAAGGGAAGTGTCAAGGTAATGATGTGTGGATGGAGCAGGTATGGAATAATTTGGATTCCAGTGCTTGATAATGTGCATAAACCTGCATGATATCCTTTCAGGGCTGTGAGGTTACCTACGTGGTGGAATAACTGTACTAGTAGTCAAATCATCACAGAACCAGGTTGCAGAACAATAAAGAATTCCGCCGCAGCTTCCTAGCAGAAGCCAGCGACAGGAACGGGCCACTAACGGCAGGCTGTTGGCCTCCCGCACACCAGCTAGCTAATTTCCGCAGGAATTATGGTACAAACACTAGTTCGTTCCACATGTTTATTGCATGTAAATCAATTGCTTTAACAAGGAAAGTCCAGGTATATCAAATTACACACACTGTTATGGGGAATAAGGCACAACTGAGTAGTGATTACTGGTAGGTGAGTAAGCAGTTCAATTGGGACCCACAGTCAGCTACTATAACAACGTACACACGCAATGAGAGTTTGTTGGAGGTCAGCGTGTTTATGTGATAACATATCCCTGACTATGATGTGAGTGGATGAAAGAAAAAGCGAAGTGGTGACTTGGCAAAGTACATGAACACTGGAGCATGGGGACATGGATCTACACAGAACCACAACATGGCAAAGCAAATAGGTAGTACACAAGTGATACGAAACCCTTAAGTGCATGAATGCTGGAATCCAAGGTGGATGTAGACAAAAAATGACCACGGGATTGGTGCACACAGCTCACATAACATATATTCCTAAGGTATGATGCCATAGTCCATGCACACAATACAAAGCAGGTAAAAAACATTCTGGTCTGCATGGAGTTGACATGGGATATACAAACTGAGTCAGTTTTATAGTGGCAAACGAGCTTGTATTTCATTGTGTTGAGCTCCCAGCAAAGACAGATGATGGCAAGACCTTTACCCATTAATTTTTTCATCCTGCAACAATGTCCAAAACACACCAAGAATGATGGAAACAGTGAGACAGCCCATGCTCCAGCAATGTCATTGCTTTGTAGATTCTGGTGGAATATCTTCTATTAATAATTACACATGAATAACTGCAGAACGTATGTTGTGGTGTAATGTGCTTTGACTAATAAAGCATTTTTTCTTCTAATACTGTAGTCATAATAATGTTACATTGCATACTTTCACACAGAACAGCATACTGTTGTTACTTGTAGTACCATTCTGAGCACCAACTGAGTGTACAATGTGACGTTTGCCACATGGTGTCCCCTCAAGATTGTTCGTCCTGCAGCCACCAACAGTTCACCCACCACCGGCGTGAGGGCAGTGCTACGCGTGTCAGCGTGTGCGATGTAGTGCGTCAGTATTTTGTATGTGAATATTTTATTTCTATTTATGGCCTGTTTATTCTTTATTATTTTACTTTACATGTGCAACGGAATGTGTTTAGTGTAGTGAGTTTAACATCCGCCATTTTCACGAGTGTATTTGTTAATTTTTACACTTGTCATTTTCTATTCACATGATTAATTCAGTGTGCATAATTTGTGTAGTGCAGCGCATAATATACGGGTTTATTTTGCAGTGTTATCGATTGTGTTTTATGTCATGTGTTAAAAATAATTTGTTTTCATGCACAGATCTAAATAAAATATTAATGTCGCACTTTCATTACCATAACAGCGCATAGTGTACATTTTGTATACTTGTGTTTTACTTACGAGTGCATGTCTACACGCACAATAGATGCCATGCAATATTAATTTTTCTTTTCAGTAACCAGTATTATTGGCCAGTATTGGACAGTAGTTTCCAATGTCAACATTATAGAGGTTATGTGGAGATGTGGGCCACAACTTGGAAGCCGTAACACACCGGCCACGTGGCGAGATAATACCCACTTTTCTAATATCATTCAAAAACATGTTAATATTGTATCATCCAGCTATAGCAAATTAAACACCAGTTAGTTTTATTTATGGGTACAGAGATAAAAAGCCATCAAAACCATGCACCACAAACCACATCAGCCACCAGTGAAAATATGTGTCATTTGAGGTTGTATTACGTTTATCATGTAAGCGTTACGTGTTTTTATATTTTATTGTTTTGTGCATTTATTAATAAAGTTATATATATATGTATGTGTGTGTAACTTCATCCCATCAGCGTTGTACACAGTCATCTCATTCCATTCATTAATGTGGGCACCGGAAAGCTCGGCCACTCAGAGAGCTCTGCGCCAACCCGCCATTAGTAGCGTCTTGGCATCATAGTGGGACGGATGTCCCAGCGTGACCCCTCTGGCCTTCACAGTTTGTAATCATATAGATTTCATTTAGTTTACTGGAACATTTTTACTACTTAATTTCAACCGGAGTGAGCGCCATCCCACACCCAGATCATTTCTTCATGAGTGGGACGTAACTTTACCATTTAATTCCATGTAGGCCTCACACCTTTTTTGTCTGTTTAAGTGCTCTCCCACTGAACGGCGAATCATGTAAGTCAGTGCCTCTTCTGAGGGGGTTTAAAGAATAAATGTTTGTGTTGAATCTAACAACGCACATATTTATTTTGCGGTCGCTTCACGATCACTTAACCCGTTCTCGTGAATTTTGATAAGTATTTACAGAGGAGTTGAGATTGCCTGAACAATCTCACAGGAGTGAAGTATGGTTGGGGAAGGCTGACATTACTCAGTAGCCTAGTCCTTATGGATATAGCTCATCAACATCAACCAGCAACGCAGGACATCAGGGACAGCCACTTGGGCCGGCGGTCCACAACTCCGCATCATTCATGCTCTCTTTGAGCTGGCGCCCAATAACCTAGTAACGACAACAACAAACCCATTCCCATCCAACTCACCATGTCTCCTGATGTACCACTACTGTAAGACGTAAAATGATATGCAATACTTTGTATATTTACTCCCCTCCCTCATTTTTTTTGCAATACTGTATTACTGTAACTGTGTAGTTAGCAGTAGTCTACTGTAGCATTTTAACTGCCTAACTATTAGACATTCCCCATCTATTCCCCATCTCATCTGAACTTCAATAAACTTTGAACACAATTTTAGTGCGTTCACCAATGTGTATGCAGAAATTAGCATAGGCCATTTGTGATACTTGAATGGGTTTAGAATAAGCATGATTTGTGGTTTTACAAAACAGGATCCGGCATAAGTAATTCTAAAATAAATTATGCATTATCGCAAGCCTAATTAATTACATACCTGTAACTATTTCAAACATATTTTAAGCATGTTCCAGTTTTCTGCAGTTGATTAACCAGTTCATACATTGCAAATGAGTGATAGTTATGACCTGTACTGCACACAGCAAGGCATCAGTGTCCAATATTTTGAGAGTATATATCGTGGCTAATCTGATTTGTGAAATTTTCTGCACCTCTTTGACAGTATCGTCGAGCAAACAGCACTATGGCCACTGGTTGTAAGAATACTTTTGAACACAAGTACAGAGTATACCAAAAAAATTATGTGATTGCAACATTTGATGTCAAAAATTAATGTGTGACCGAACAGGTCACACATTATGCACAGTGAATTTTGCAGCAGAAGGAAAAATACACACCACAAATGTGCTATAATTTCAACTGGAATTGTATAGTATGGTAAATAGTTATATTGTATGCCCACATCATAGTAACCTACAACTGTACACCTATTAATGTTACCTATTTTAAGCATGTTCCAGTTTTCTGCAGTTGATTAACCAGTTCATACATTGCAAATGAGTGATAGTTATGACCTGTACTGCACACAGCAAGGCATCAGTGTCCAATATTTTGAGAGTATATATCGTGGCTAATCTGATTTGTGAAATTTTCTGCACCTCTTTGACAGTATCGTCGAGCAAACAGCACTATGGCCACTGGTTGTAAGAATACTTTTGAACACAAGTACAGAGTATACCAAAAAAATTATGTGATTGCAACATTTGATGTCAAAAATTAATGTGTGACCGAACAGGTCACACATTATGCACAGTGAATTTTGCAGCAGAAGGAAAAATACACACCACAAATGTGCTATAATTTCAACTGGAATTGTATAGTATGGTAAATAGTTATATTGTATGCCCACATCATAGTAACCTACAACTGTACACCTATTAATGTTACCTAAAAGACAATTTCCACTATGAAACAAATATGTGCCTTAATTCAACCCTAAAATATGTTTTAAGATGCTACGCCATCAGTAAAGTTTTATTCTTTATGTTTAAACAACCCGCACAGTGGCAGGGACAATTATTTTCAAAAGTTGGCACACTGTTACTTTGTCTACCTCTCATTGCTATATGCAGTGTATTATGGGTACTTAACTTTTGAATGTCAGGAGTATTTTGTCTATGGAAGAATGAAGTATGTTGTCAAGACGACGACACTCGCAAATATGCTTCGCAAGTATATTGCAGTGTTACAACGATTGAAGGTATATATTTTCACTACGCCTCATTAACACAATAAAAAATACATACATATGTAATATGGTATTGAAGGTCTGTAACCATGGTAAGAGTGGTTGTAAATTACTTCTTGTACTTTATAGAATCTGATTTTTTACATCTAATTTACACCACATTTTACAATATATTGCATTGATTACAGAACACACCAATGTGAATCTATTTGAGAAAAAAAACCACATTGGAAGATAAAAAAGGTGGCAAATTTAAGCACCACTATTGTTTTACACTTTTTTGTTAAATAAGATATTTTGCAACAAGAGGGTAACCTAGCATCAAAGCAAAACTGCTGTAATTATCTTCTCGAAGCAATATGTTGTAACATCGCTAATTTTAGTGTCAGAAGCAAACTATGGTGTACACAATCACTCGTAACGGACTGACGTCGCCCTCACTGCCCTACTCGGGATGCAGCCCACTGAAGCTCCACTTGTGCACAGCTACACACTCTGTGCATGTCGTGTATGGGTCACCACTGCCATTCGTGCAGGAACGGGTCTTCTGACCTGTGATACCAAGAGTAAACTCAGCCCAGTGTGTTTACAGTGTTAATTTAATCTGTGCCCCTGAAATAAGAGTATAAATTTTATAAGGGAAAGTATTATCACCCTTTTGTTCCCTTAAGTGAGGCGTAATTAGTCTAAGAGTGCAAAGCCACGTGGGTTAATTTTGATACTAAACATAAACTTGAAACGCTCATAGCTAACAATATTTTTTTGTAGTGTTTGTGCAGTGTTTTATTTATTTTAAAAGGGCATGTTTTCTTTCCTCAAATTTTGTTAATATGTAACGTAAAAGATACTGGTAATTCTGGCATCTGCCATGCCACATGCCCAAATCAAATTCTTTCACGTAATATTAAATTATGTTCATAATTTAATAACAGCTTCTTCAAGTGCCTGTGTAATTGTTAAATGTCTTGTAATATTTTCTAAATAATTTCTACGTGCTTTGCTGGCCCATTCCGGCTTGATTATTTAATTATTATTTTTTCGACACAAGTGAATATACGAACTATGGGACTAAAAGTAATCAGTTTCACTTGTCAGAATTGTCATGTTAATTTCTCCTGTGCTAATTATGTTTCTTAGTGTTTTCTTGTGTACATTTTGCCAAATGTATACGTAAACTAAATTTCCTCTCTGTGTTGGCAGGAGATCTCGGTGAGGTAGTCAGACGTCACAGCCAACATCTTCGGTCTGTTTTTGGCCGGCCTAGAATATACACGTGTGTCACGTCGCGGGAGCCTTCACCTACTTTATCTACTCATCTTACCTGTAATAGTAAGTTTTTAGTGTACCGGAACCTGTTAATTGCTTTTGCTTCTCCGGCGTACGTATCCTCCTCTCCGTCAAACTCGCGGCCCTGGGGAGTTTATTGCTTTAAAGTCTAGCACGTGCTTAAACACATTTTTAACCGCTTCAGCCTATGGCAGGCCCAAATACCATGCCCACTTAAGATGCAGGTCAGTGTATATTGTGCTTTGAATGTAATCTCGTTCCGTCAGTATACTTCTTCAAGTACCTTCAGGTCTTGGCCCACTCCAGGAACCATGTGCTCAAATACATGGACTGTGTAATTTGTGTGACCTAAACATATTTCTTTTTTAAACATGTGCTTGTGAGGGGACCGCCACGTGGCTGTCAACCTACTACTTCCCTGAGAATTAGTCCATGTGCTCACCTGTGCATAGATCAGCTGACACCCTACATACATTAATAATATCATAATATTTCCGTTAATTTTCTAGTCATGGACCAGGGTTACTCTCAAATCCAGCATACTCCGCCCCTCACCCGCAAACAAGCCACGTTAAGACAAAATGCATATCACTGACTCAAAGACAAAGTAAATTGCTTCATTAAGAAATCTAACTTCAGCAGTACAGAATAAACCTACAGTGCAATATAAGGGAGCAAGAAAGCAAGGTTTCACGGAGTTCACAGTCAGAGTAACTTGATCAATAAGTAAAAACTGTAACTTTGTGCTTGCAAAGTCTCCCAGGTGATGACTGTGGCTCCTGGAAGTGCAAGAAGCATGCTAAAACCTGAAGAGGCATGAGAAATAATGGCTACACTAACATTTTTAGTTGCAAATAGTAATACAAACAGATTTAAAAGTTTGCCATTTTGAAAAAATTTAAAATGTGAAATTGTATAAATTAGTCAGTAGTAGGCTGGTATAGCTGAAAACATAAACATAAACATAAACACACAAATTTTACAAGACAACTGAAGCTAATTTTGTTAATATTTTTAATTGAAAAGACCCTCTCATGCACAAGCTCTTGTTTTCCAAAACACTTTGTATTAATAATAATAAATACTTTGGTCGAAATACATTGGCTAGAAGGCCCATCCATTTGTTGTACTCATTCCTTTGTGCACTAGGGTGTTCTGAGACACAATATGCATGTTTTTCTTAAGAAGTGATGGCAACTGGTCTGTATCACACATTGAGCTCATGAAGAAGCAGGTGGTGGTAATGGCCCACAACAAGCTCAAGCACAAAACAAGGAAAAGAAAACCCAAACTTGAAGGTGTAAATATGTAAAGGAGTAGGTACATTCTTTTTAGAAGCAAGTAACAAAAATGTAGTCTTGTAACATGCTAACATCCTCACAAAATTGAGATGCAAATTTGTTGACTTCCAAAACCATTCATAGACCACATTAGATCATAAACGTACAACAGGAACAATTTTGAAGAGAAACTTAATTCAATATTAAAATGGACAACACACAATGCACATCATCATTAAACATGTACTGTATGTAATAGAACCCAAAATTAGAAAGAATGTTCAATGAATAAAATACACCTATATGTATTTAATGAAGAAAATAAACCCTAGTCTAAATTTACTGCCAAAATTACCAGCAAACAAGGAAATAGGCCCTACTGTGGAAAAATATTAATAATGTAACAAATAAAAGAAATAACCCTTGTATGGGACACAACACTTACATTAAATTTTCAACAACCTAGCACAGTTGAACAAATTGTACCCTTTTGAATTCCAGCAAGCCAAACATTAAAAATAATTTGTTCTATGATAAATATTCACTTAATGGCAGTACGGACTTTTGACTATAGACTGATTTTTTTTCCCCCTTGACCATAGAAAAAGCTTTTAAAGGTTAAATTAAAATTTAATTTGTTGGATTGTATTTTAGTTGCTTTCCAACATAGGTACTACCTGACGAAGATAATGAAGCCTTTATTTAGAATCCCTTTAACACACATTAGATAATTCCTCCCACCATCTTAATACTTTGCTTATATTTTACATGTATGCAGATGGCTATCTAGGGACAAGTTAATTGTCATGTTTACTCCTAAAGAGAAATACCCATGCAAAGCCTCAATTTACAAGTCATTGTGATTCCTAGGCTTGGACTTATAAATTTTCTGCACTATAGAAATCTATTTTCACTTGTACTTTTTTTTTTTTTTTTTTTTAATCCCAAAATTCAGAAATTGCACTTAAAATGTGTCTTACATGAGAAATTAAGATTTATTTTTCTTAGTACAAAAACAATAATTTTAAAGAAAATATTACATTCACAGCCTACCAAAGTGGTTGTTGCCAAATAACACTTAAACAATGAGTATCATGTAACTTTTAGAAAGCGCAAAGTCTATTTTCAGTGGCTACTAACATAAAAAAGGTTACATGCGCAGAGGTGGATCACACCAAATAAGAACAGGAAAAAGTCAACTGCTGTGTCTCAGCTGGTTTTTTGTGCATTTATGATGTACTTTGAAGCAAAATTTAAGCTTCACTGCTCCCCAACAAATACAGTAAAACTCTGTTAAGACTTTTAAGGGACAGAAAAAATAATACTTACTAACCAGGGAAACTCTTAAAAGAGTCAAAGTACACATGTGAATATAGGCACGGTGCAAAATTACTGAACTTATTGAGCAGGAAAACTTCTTGAGTGGGAACTTCTTAAAAGTGTTTCACTATACTGTATGATAATGCTGGATTTCATGTTTACTTTTATAATCTCAAGAGACTGGCAACACTGGAGAATCAGGAGAAATTAATGGACCAGTCCCCATATGGTGTGTTAAAGGAAGGCTTTACTTTAATAACTAGCCACATCATAGGAAAAAAAAAAATTTATCATACCTGCCTGAAAATAAAAATATTAATGACAAAACCGAAAATTACACACTGAATTTAAACTACAACTCACTGTTCAAGTAATAACACATATAAAAGGTTCAAATATATTCTTGTCAGTTTCACTTTTCGTTGCATGTATGTATACTTCAGGCCAATTCAGTTGATCTTAAAATTCATTGCAATACCCTATCTAACCAAAGTATTCATACACCCCTCTGTAAACATAAACTTGCACCTACATATAACTATAGCTACTGCTGCCACTATAAAAGAAGGTCAAGGGCTCAATGTTGATCAGTTCTGACGGGGACATCGAGCATTGAAGGTGTTACAGGAACATCACACATCACCACATGATACTATCACCCATGAATTCCACAGTACCACTAATTATGCAGCTAGAACCATGATTGTGTATCAGGAGGCAGGAGGACTGTTGTTGAAAACTCAAACATCTGCCCATAAACAGCACAGTTCGCCTGTGAATGCAAAGTGTCGCATTCAGTGGTGTAAAGAGTGCTGCCACTGGAATGTGGACGATTGGAAATGCGTAGTTTTGAGAGACAAATCACGCTAGGTCATGTAGCATTCTGATGGGTGGGTATGAGTGTGGTGAATGCCATGTGAATGTTACACAGTGTTATGTATAGTGTCTACGGTGAAATTCTGCAGAGGTGGGGTGACACTGTGGGGGTGTTTTTCCCCAGAGACGTTCCAACACCTGGTTGAAAGTCTCCTCCATAGGGTTAGAGCTGTACGAAAGGTGGGCCCACCCTGTATTAATTTCCACTACTCGGTAGCATATCAGAGGGACACCTTAGGACAGTTTCACATGGGTGTCCAGATACTTTTAATTAGTTAGTGTACATTTTGTGAAACATTGGTTATACTCTTTGATTCAATTAAAAATGTTTTAACAGAGACCAATGCAGTTTAACATACTATTTACTTGAAATATTGCTATTGGAAAATTATGGATGTTTATATTTGAGAATAGATAAACTGCCAACTTTTGTCTTTAATAATTTTTTTCTCTTTTTATCTATTCTGACCTTATATGTGACTGTGTAATACTGTTATGTGCTATGCTGTAGTTTAATTTTGGTAGTTTAATAGCTTAGTTTAGCATTATGTAGTAAAAGTTTAGTTTAATTTAGTAATTTTATTTTATAGCAAGGCCTATTATGTATAATTTGAGACTTATTCGCATGTTTCTTTCTTTACAGCTTATACTCTGTTGACATGTAAATAAGATAGCTACATACTAAACATTTTTAGTGTAGGTTACTAGCAAGGATTTCTACAATTAAAATCACTTAAATACATATTGAAATAAAAACAGCTTAAAACTGATATCAATGGTGTAAAAAAAATGTATTTTCTTAGTGGAAAGTGTTGTTTATTGCAATAGTAACAAGTTATAATTTTAAACTACAAAATTCAAAATAAGAAAGAAATTCTTTAGTTTAAATAAACAATCCTTTAACAAAGTTTAAATTTATCAGTGAAACAACCTTACATTCCTAAACATTAAATATGAAAATTGGTTAGAACATACTAGAGCTAAATGTGAATTTCCTGCAATCTATTCAACGTTTCACAGATAGAAAACATTCTAGTTAATATCATAGCAACACTGTTACATCAACATTTTCTGCACTATATATTTTTATTATCTATACATAATTTACTTAGCAAGTTATTGGTGATTATGTAGGGCCTAATTTAGAGTTTATAAAAAAAGTTAAGTCAAGAGTATCCAAAATTGCAGGATCTCAAGATATGCTTTTTTAAAGTCACAAAAACCTGAAACTGTTAAGTATCAAATTTACTAAACATTAGTTTTGCAGTTCATATGCCACCAAAATTTGTAGCAGATAAAAACAAATTTATGTAATTGTTACGAGCAGCCGCTTTGTGTTCGTGGCCTTTCATGCCCACTTCAAGCGTGCATAGTGCAGTCCTCCAACGACATCACATCACTGGGAACAAGAGAAGAAGAGGCAGAGCAGCACACGCCCAATAACACTAACTCCGGCCACGATACCCACTATTGAGACTGAGGAGACACTCCTATCTCTGGAGGAATAAATGACTTCTAAGTCGTAGTGCATAATTTATTGTCCCCCCCCCCCCCCCCAAAACAACTTGGGATGTGAAGAACCTTCTGGATGAGGTCAACTTATCTGTATAAGCAGCTGCTTGTTTCTTTGTTAGCAGTCTTGTATGGCCATTGGCGCCAGTAGGTATGTGGACCCATCACAACCAATGAGTGTAGTTTGCAAGCATCAGGAGAGTGGAGAGTGAGGCTGACTAGCTGGATTGTGTGTGGGAGTGCGGGACTCGATGCACGAGCGGCAGACATTCAAAACGATGGGATTAAGTGGCTGTAGCTATATAGACAGTGATGACTCTAATTATAATTGAGATTGGCATAAATGCTGTTTTCACTGATAGGGTTAATAAGTGTTAATAGTAGAGATAGGTAGTTTAATGTTGTAAATAACAGCTATATGTATTTTTATGACATTGTAAATAAATTAATACATTAGATTCAGCTCTTTTATTTGTATCAAGACTTCCAGCACTCAAGAACACTGATATACCCTCAGCGACTTGTAGCAATATTTTTATTAGATACACATCTTACATTTATTATTGTGAATACTATAGTGATTTAAGTACTTCGCAAAGGGTTACCAGTGATTCTTTTTATTTTTTAATTTTGTTTAAAATTCAAATTTTCCGAAAATTACTGCAGAACTTACACATTAAGTTTAATTAGATTAGATTTACATAGTGTTAACTATAATAAAAATAAGGAAACAATAGCGAAATTAATTTAAAAGACATCAGTAATGAAAAGCAGCAAAACAAAGAATGAGGAATAAGGGACATTGTGTAAGTAATAAGTGTACCAGGAAACGTCAGACAAATAGTAGGATAAAAAGAAAAAAAAGTGGGTAGGAAAAGAGTAGGAAGATATACAACATTGTTACTTTTTAAGCAGCAAAGATAACAAATGATGAAACGTTCCAACTGTTTGGGCCATAATATTTTGTGCTTTAGAACAAAGAACAACTAAAATTACACTGCAGTAGTTATTTTAATTTTGCTCTTATCAAAAATTTACAAAATAAATCCGTAAAAACCAACAGAAATTTTAATGTTTTCTGTTGAGTGGAATTCTGATTCATAATTTATTTTTATTGATTTCTGTCTATTAACAAAACACAATAAAAACCAACAGAACACAACAGAAACCAATGGAAACCACTAGAAATACAACAGAAAAATCACAAAAAACCACATAAACTAAGGTACCTATAATAGGAGTTCATCAGAAGCCAACATGGTGAAATACAATAAAAACCACTAGAAATACACCACAAAACCACAAAACATGACATATAAGGTAAAATAAGATTCTATCAGAGCCAACAACAGTGGAATACAATAAAAACCAACATACCACAACAGAAACCAATAGAAACCATTGGGTTTACATCAGAATTCAACAGAATGCAATGTAACAGAAGCCAACAAAATACATCATAAACCAATGGAAACCACCATAAAATCCAATATAAATCTTTTTGTTTAATCTTAATATCTGTCTATTTATATTATTGACTATGTTTTTATATGTGTGTGTTTTATACCTAAATGTTTGTATATATGTGTTCACTTTGTAACTCTGACACATGCAACCTAGAGCAATTTTTGCTTATTTTTGGGTCTACAGAACGCAATATTATAAATTAATAAATGAAATGCAGTGGTATGATATGCAATATAAACCAACAAAACACAACAGAAATCTACGGAAAACACTGACATACAACAGAAATGAATAGGTTGTACCACAACCGAAATCAACAAAGTACAACAGAAACCAATGAAATACAAATGGAAAAAATAGGAAGCTCTGAACTGCAAGCTGCAAAACCAACAAGATAACATTGTGTGCTGTCAGTTCCTAAACTATGCACTACAGTTTATTATGATTCATGTATTAAATGTAATATTTAACTGTATAGTTTCTGTCCAGATAAATAAAATCACTTATGATTTATTTTTCTTATATTTTATTAGAATTCTACCACAGTATAGCAATTTTTAATTTTGAAACTATATTATTTCCTGTAAACATATGAAAATTAAAATACTATTATTTGAAAAGATTAATTTTCAAAATATGTTATTGAAGCTACGTTTAACCTCAAGAAATACAACAGAACCCAATAAATTATTACAACAACACTAATTCATGATACAATAAAAACCAACAAAAAGCATCAGAAACCAATGAAAATCACTAAGAATACAAGACGAACCAACATGTTGTAATAAACAGAAGCCAGCAAAACACAAAAGGAACCCACAAAGGCTACTGGAAAGAAAAAAATAAACTAACTAGGTGAAATACACTAACCTGACAAAAGTCATGCGATAACAGTCTAACAATGTGTAGGACCCCCTCTAGCCCAAAGAAGTGCAGTAACTCGACATGGCATGGACTCCACAAGTGGACGGAAGACTTCTGGAGAGATGTTAAGGCATGCTGTCTGAATATCTGCCCAAAGTTCCCTGGTATTTACAGGTGCAGAATCTTGGGTGTGAATGGCTCTCTCCACCCCGTCTCATAAACACACTATTGGATTCACGTCAGGGGATCCTGCTAGCCGCTCCATTCGCTCAAACTCTCCAGAATGCTCTTCGAACCAGTCCTGGACATCCACAGTCCGATGAGATGGCACATTATCCTGTTGGAACATCCCATCGTTGTCAGGAAAACTGAAGTCCATGAACGGCTGGAAATGGTCACCAAGAAGAGTTTTGTAGTAGTTACCATTGAGTTTTGGGGGTGCATGGACAAGTGGACCCAACCTATGCCTTGTGAACACACCCTGCACCATTATGGAACGACCACCAGCCAGCACGGTGCCTTGTTGACAACTGGGATCCATGCCTTCACTAGGTTTGCGCCATATCCAAACCATGCCATCTGCCCGAAACAACCTGTATCGTGAATCACCGGACTAGGCCACATGTTTCCAGTCCTCCAGGGTCCAATTAGCAACCTCACAAGCCCTAGTGAGGTGTTGTGCTCGGTGTCGTACTGTTAACAGGGGCACTCTGGTGGATCCTTTGCTTCCATATCCCATAGAAGCTAATGCACATTACACAGATCTGCAAGATACATGTTTGACGCCTCCTGCATTGAATGTGGCTGTTATTTGAGCAAGTGTTCCTGCTCTGTTAGCACGGACAATTCTACCCAACCTCCGCCAGTCACGGTCATCAAGTAACTTTGAGCGGCCATTGCATTGTCCATGGTTGATCGTAATGCCTTGATTTTGATATTCCCTGTACATAAGTGACACCGTGGATAGAGAAATATTGAAAGTCTCCACACCTTCTGAAACTGAATGTCCCATCCTTCTGGCACCCATAATCATGCCCCGTTTGTACTCTGATAACTCAAGTCGCCTTACCATGACAACAGGGAATCCATGTGACAACCACTTGTTCACAACTGAGACTGGTTTAGGCAATGCAATGTCGTTCTAGCAGTGGTGGCGCCACGAATCATTCAGTTACACCACGCTATTCCACGACTTTTGTCATGTCAGTGTACAATAAAAATCAACAAACAAAACACAACATAAACATATTGAAACCACTGGGAATACAATGAAAACCAACAGGTTGTAATAGGAACAGAAATCAACAAATCAAAATAGAAACCAATGGAAATAACTGGAAATATAAGAAAAACTAACAGGATTTAATACAATAAAAACCAACATAAAACAACAGACTCTAATGAAAATAATTATGATAACGAAAATCAACAGGATGCACAACAGTATGAAATATTAGAACTCATCAAAAATAAATAGAAACCACTGAAGATACAACAGCAAACAACAAAGACTATTCATTTAGAGCCAACAATAACCACTAAGATCCATTGAGAAAAACAGAAACCAAGAGAATGTGGCCATTCCACATTAAATCAAATAGAATTTACAATGGAAACCAACAGATCTGCAATACAAAACAAAATTTTTCTGTTGGCATTTTTGTTCATTTCTGTTGTAAATGTTTGGTAGGGTAGCAATTTCAGAATAATTTTAATGAAAAATGTAAGGACTTCATGATAAGTGAACTCATAAAAATTATGTGATCACCAAATTCCATTGACAGTTTACATTCCGTGTTGCAACTGTATGTAAGGTGGTTATTTACAGGACACATACAAGGCCATCGGTTCTGATCTGCAAGAAGCAGCCCCAGTGGTTCAATGTTTACCATACTAGTAAATCTTGGCATCACTGGTTTGAGTCTGGCCTGCAGCATGCACTAGCAGGCATTGGGTCGATAATGAGAGGGTGCAAAACATTTTTCAACAACACCAATTGCTAAGGAGGGTACTCTGTGTAAGGTATGTCTCATTATGTGTAATATTTCTAAAAAGAGATTTAGCTGTATGTCCTGATTTGAAGATTCAAAATACAGCTACAAAAAATAGTATAGCTTAACCTAAATAATGTATATAGACATAAATAATCAATCTAATTAAGGAGTCACTACAATAAGAACAGTTGCACCCATGTTATACCTATGCGAGCATGAATGTCATGTTTACTGCTCAATTTGGAATGTAGTGCACACCAAGAAATAATTTCTTTATAAATTGAGAACTTTCTTTCAGACTTGAATATGTAATGAGGCCAAAATGAAAACAGGCTCTCAAATCAATTAGGTATTAATCTGTAATAAGCTATATGTAAAGGAATGATTATGTGTAGGAAACACTGTGGAAAAGTACACAATGGCTACAGATGGTTATGTGCTGTGTAATGCATCAGTGGCACGGCTCATTAGTAGCACTGATGCCAACTACAGACAGAATACCGTCATCAAACAGCTACACAAGTAAGAAAAATGAAACAATATGTCCTCACCTCTGAGAGTCCTCCATGTTTAACTCTACGGTTACAATCAATGGAAGGAGATGTCACCTCTTCTCTTTCACAAGTTGTCCAAGTGACACAGCAGCAGTTTTCTGCAACAATCACACTACTCTGATAATTTTGCACATGCTTGTGTGCACATGCAATAACACATTCTTAATACATACACACATTACAAGTGGCTTAGCAGTACAAAATCATAAAACTAAGGTTGTGCGAATATTGGGTATACCAAAACGAAAACAAAAAAATGACAACTCATTTTCGTTTCGGTAAGAAATTTGGTTACCAAAAATTGTAACAAAACAAAAATTCTCTATTTCAATGAATTTTTAGGTGTTTAATGAATATTCATTTAGTGCATCAGCAAATAATTTTTCCTGTAAATTACCTTGTTTGTTTCCATTATTTAATAACTGAAAAAACTAAATAAAATGAAAATTTAAATGTAGCCAAGACCCCCTGTGGCAAATTCAGTTGACTCGCGATAGTCAACACTTAACAATCCGACACGCTCTGTAGTCCGACGCGCCTATCAGTTGAGTCACCGAGCGACATGTCCTGACAGGAAACCCCATCCTATCCCTCCGTATGCCTACTCACCTTATTTGTTTAGACGTCCGAATTCAGTTGTGTCGCAGAACATAACCGTTTGTGTTAGTGCCTTGTGTTTTATAGTGTGTACAGTGTTGTAATAGCGAGCACAAGTTCAAAACATAAGCATAAAACATTAAACCTATCTGATAAATGGGAAATCATTAACAGATATGATCGTGGTGAAACCTCAACATCGATACGTACATTGTACGACATAGGGCGCGCTACAGTTTATGGTATCTTGAAAAAAATAGAGAAAAAGTTAAAAACTTTATGAAGTCTGTTGATGAAGAGCCTAATAAGAGAAAAACCCTTAAAATGAGTGAGTTTCCTCAAGTTGAGGATGCGCTTTACACCTGGTTCAAGCAACAAAGAAGCAGAAATGCACCCATTTCAGGAGACATTTTAAAACAAAAAGCCCAATTTTTTTTATCATGAAATTGCAAACAAAACGACTTCCGTGCTATTGATGGTTGTTTTGAAAATTTCAAAAAGCGCTATGGTATTTGATTCCTACAGATGAGTGGATAGAAATGTCTGCTGACGAGTTTGAGGTTTCTGAATTCATCCAGAAATTGAATGTAAAATCACTGAACTAGGCCTAACACCTGAACTTTATAATGCTGATGAGACCGGCTTAAATTGGTGGCAAATTCCAACAAAGACGTTTGTCACTCAAGAGGAAAAAAACATGTTTCTGGAAGAAAACTCCAAAGAGAACGGATCACTCTGATGGTATGTGCGAATGCACCAGGAACTTATATGTTAAAACTGTTGGTTGTGGGGAAATCCAAATCTCCCAGTGCATTAAAAAACATTAGGGTTGAATCTCTGCCAGTTACATACATGAGTCAAAGCCAAGCGTGTGTCAATAAAGAAGTTTTTCATGATTGGTATACTAACAGTTTTGTCTCACAAGTAAAACAACACTTGAACGCGACAAAGTTGCCAGTGAAGGCCCTTATCTTATTGGACAATGCACCAGGATATCCAGACAGCTGATGGCTATATAGAGGGTTCGTACTTGCCAAAAATACAATCACTCTCATTCAGCCAATGGACCAAAATGTTACCAAAACTTTAAGGCACATTACAAGAAGGCACTTACTTACGGGTATAGTAAGTCAACCTAACGACACCACATCCCTCTTGAAACAATTCAACATCAAGGATGCCACTGTCAATGCAGCATTTGCTTACGTTAATAAAATCTTGGAAAAATATTTGGCCACAAAATCCACTTCTTTCAAAGAAAGACAACAAAAAAAAAATCTCAAGACAACAATAATGACTCTGAACCAATTTTAGAGCATGCAGTTGCAATTTGCAATGAAATTGAAATTCCACAAGAATCAATGGAAGACTTAAAATCATGGGTTTTAGATGATAACCTTAATGCTGACCTCACAGACAAAGAAATTATCAAGGAAACCTGTTGACGACACGATCCAGGAGGCCTCGGAAGCAAGATT
This sequence comes from Dryococelus australis, assembly GCA_029891345.1. NCBI lineage: Eukaryota > Metazoa > Arthropoda > Insecta > Phasmatodea > Phasmatidae > Dryococelus > Dryococelus australis. Next base: position 230,048,606 of record CM056994.1, on the reverse strand, counting down.
CACTGTCAACTATTGAAGCTGTATCAGTTGAAAACACTTTGTTACGATAGTGTGAGGAGAGAGGATCTAATTACGAGCAAATATTAATGTTAAAAGACATTCAAGATCAAGCAATGACTGACAATTTACATAAGAAGAAACAGGAGACTATCCCAGATTTCTTCAAAGTGTAAATACAATATGCACTGTATGTATGCCTTTCATTAAAAAATTTTGTTGTAGTAGAAGCTAAAGCCTACATTTACATTATTTCATCATTTCAATGTCAAGTACAGTAGTGTAATACATAAATCATGTTTTTTACATTTGTTCTTAACTCCTTTGTAATTTAAAAACTCACTTTCGATAATCCAGACAGACACTTTCAGTAATCCGACATCCTCTCGGTCCCATACCTGTCAAATTATCAAGGGTCTACTGTACTCCATATCTTACTTTTTTTTTTGGTTTGATTTTGTAACGAATGTTATAATGAATAACCACCTAAAATGTTATGAAACTCGTTAAGGCTGAGCTCTAACTACATTTTTCATTTTCGTTTAAGTTTCACAAAAAATTCATAACAAATCTTTCCTTTTCGTTTCATGAGAAAAAAAGTCACATTTGTACAACCCTACATAAAAATCAAACCTCAATTTTCAGGGTCTGTATGTCAAACTGTATTATTATTATTATTATACAAAATTTCTCACGTACCATAAGTTACGTGATATAATGGGTAAACTTATAGGTGTGATACTCAGGTACCAAGCTACTGGCTACAAATTAAATACACATGTAATGCTGACAACAAAATAAATGTTAATCTATTAGCTGCAAAAGTTGCAAAAGCTAAATAATTTTTTCATCCAGAAAAAATCTTAATAGCTTATCAAAATGTTACCAATCCTAGGTACAGTCTGACAAGGATAAGCAAGTCATTCGGAAACTATTATTCAGTTCTAAAACTGCAACATTATTTGACTTTTTAGATCAAGAATTCCAATAATAAACTTGGTTCCCAAGAAAGCGCTTTAAGATCCGTAGTATAAAAGGTTCCAAAGTCTGGTCACAGTAAACTCAGAACTTTTGAAAGCCAAGCTTAATATCTGTTCGTATACACACTGTGTGTTCTTACATACACCATATGCCTATAAAATTATCATTGCCATGAGAATCACTTAATTTATGCATCAGTCAAGTAAAACTACAATTATGTATTCGGAAAGTAAGTACAGTGTGTTACAAATTTGCTGATTCTTACACTTAATATGCATTTAAGAACAGAAAACTAAAGAAATTATTTCAGTATCACAAATGTTTGCCTAACATTATTAATTTAACATTAAGACACAGAAATACTTTCCTTTCATTGTTACCAACTTCACAAGGCATGCGCCAGTCAGTATGGCTGTTAAAATACATGCGGGTAGGGGCCGTAACACTTTCCAAAAGTTGATTATAAAAGTGCTCAATTAACCTAGAATAGCCTATAGATGGTTTGCTGCTTCTTTTACTGAATAAAAACAGACACAGGTAGGATAGTAGTGTGTTATAAAGATTAATATAATGCAATTTCCTTTAGGTACAATCTTTCCTAACTGCCTGTCAGAAAGAAATGCATTTTGGTAGGAATCACATGAATGAATTTTTCAAACATTAGTTGTCCTGTAGTAAGACTTTAGATGTTAATAAGCTGCAAAACTCCACTTTAGATCCTCATGTTTTCCTTGAAATTAAATTTTTTACATATTTGCTATCTGCTAGTAGTATTGGGATAGGTTATTTATGGTAAAATGAGCACTTTTGAAAGCGTTCTCATTTGGAATAATAGTCAATAAATATATTTTATTTTAGCCTTACATGTTAACTTCCACGAGCAATAGAATCAATACACTGTGTTTACTACTTAGCCTGCATGACAATATTTATTTAAAAACGTAGTTAAAGGATAAAAAATGTATGAACTAAAAAAATAACAATAGCCTCAAATGTGCTCACTTTACTGTGAACAACATAAATCTAAACTGGTGTGTTTATTTTTAAATAAATGTCAGAATCCAAATAATGTGTTGCATATTTTTATTCCTTGCAAAAGTCCTCTGCAGTGTTAATGCACACTGCTACATTGCCATCACAGTTGACGCCGGCTAACAGCCAGCGGCACAGAGCCCATGACGGCGCTCAAGTGTCACGTGTTCCGCACGTGCGCAAAGAGGACGATAATCCTGAACTTTCCCATAAATGATAATTTCACTGTAAAATGTGTTATATTGTCTTTACAGTGTTTAATATGTCTTTAAATGTTGAAAGTGTTTGTACTCATTTTAATTGTTTGGTTATGAACATTCAAAGTGCCCGCGGCACCAAGATTAAGAAGAGTCAATATTCTGGCATGAACACCATCACAAAGAGACATTAAAATAATATTAAGATTCATAAGAAAATTATAGAAATGTAAAAAAATATCTAATTTAATTTGTGCCATTTTATTTTCAATATAAAATATTTCACTCGGCATGCATAGCACTTCCGCTTATGTGAACCCCATAGGCGGCCATGGTAGGTCCGTGCGACGCTTGTATCTGGACAGTCTGCAGAGGATAGCTGGCGAGATAAGACACTGTCACGTACGCACTACAACTTTTGTTCACTGATTTAGGTTTCCATAGTCAATGTAGTTTACCGGTTAATCTTTGCTTGCGTACGTTTTTGCCAGACATTTTCCCCAGAATTATGCTTCTGCTTTACTAATACTTACGTCCTTGTGGCATTTTTAACTTAATCGAGGAGGAGGAGAAAGATGTCGGAGAGGTCACGTGACCCACACATTTTGAATCAGACACCATCTGCCTATGTTTATGGCATTTCAGTATAACTTCTGCATAGTTGCTACACACAATTTTAAGAGCTTTATTTTTATGTATGTATTTGAGGGTAATTTTTGTGTTTGAATATATTACGGCAACATCGCATATCACCACGTAGCCGACTGAAGCCAAGTCTTTGTATACGCCATCATTGTGTTTTAAGAGCTTATTTATGTAACATCATATGTGCAATCATTTATTTCAGGGTTCTATGTTGGTTTCATTCAGGGTTCAATGTATTTTTCACGTAAATTGATGCTTTTTGTATTTGACCACGCTGTCACAGTAACGTTTGATTTCACCGCCATCAGGCATGTTACAAGCCTGTAACAACTCTAATCGTAAAGAGAACCACTTGCTCAACAAGAATAATACTTTATCTGAATTTAGTTTGCCGTTTCCACGCAGAAATATTGCAATTTCACCTGCACCACGTGGTCCGCTACGAACTTCATCCAGCGGCATCAGCGCTACCTAAGCTTGTTTTCACACGTGTGTTTATTGTGAATATTCATCTCGTGTCCCATCTTATTTCATGTATTATTCAAGGGTCTATGTAATTGTGTAATTAGTGTACGGTGCAATTATTCCCGTCCTAGTCGGCTCTGTGTATAGGCCGTCACCACACTAACCACGTGCTGGAGGGCGAGCCCCGACGAGTCTGCGTTAGTGATACCGAGTAATCATGTGTGTTAATGTGTATTAAGGGTTTTCATTTGTAATTCACAGTGTCCTGTCTTCAGTGAAAAACCGTCAGTCCACCCTAGCGGTTGTCGGCCCTCTTCCCCTGTGAAAGCTGTGCTTGCACGCACCTCGGTGAGATCATCCATTTAGGCGTGCACTAGATTAATTACAGGCTGGGAGGCACCCAAGCGGAATTAGCTAGTCATGACCGAGATAATCATTTCATTGGCACGTTGATGTGTATGAACAATATCAATAAAAACAAGTCTACAGTGAACTCAATTATTTATTCAGTAGTGACAGTGTCCTAGCCACACATGTTTTATCAATTGTAAATTGTTAGCCTCATGTAGTATATGTAGGTGAAGCTGCCGACACAAAGCTAGTCATTTGATACACAACTCATCTCACAGCAGTAATCCGCCCAAATTATACCATTCCACTGATGAGTCATGCTGTATTTCTTACCACTGGACTGCCTATCAGTGCGGGGGAGTAGAGGATCTTGTCTTCTCACTGGCAAACCTTCAGTCGGTCAAGATTAGGGGTGCTTAAGTCACCCTGTCTGACCATCATTAATACTGATTTTACTGTCTGCAGCAACATGCCGCAGACAGTTATGCTTTAAGATCTTTGAATTTGCCCAGTCTAATACCATGTTTATTTATGTATTTTCTCTCACCACTCAGTCTGCAAGGGGCGGAGGAGAGGCAGCAGAAGCAACTGCTGCTTGTTCTATCCCAAATACCAAAATATCTTGAGGAAACAGGGCTTTTAAAAATTGTCCTAAGAAAGGGTTAGACCCTTGGAGAAATTTTTTGCTTTGTTTAAAGTGTAAAGTTTTAGTCAACAATTTTTGTGAAGTTAAGAGGGTATGGTTAAAGAAAATATTGATTCCGAGGAAGGTCCTGGGACCTTGAGAATACATGGCAGTAATGTAGGTGTGTGAGTTTCATAATAAATAATCTTAATTAAAATTAAATATTGTAGTATTTGGTAGCCTAATAGTGATTGATTTACTATACATATATACTCTTTCAATGTGTTGCCAGAGATGAGTCATGCCTACTATAAACCTGGGGATTGATGAGCTTTTTCTAACCTACCTATCTACAGAGAGTGTGGAAGGTCCATTCCAGGGGGATTGGGGGTTTTAACTATAGGGCTGACCCCATTCACCTAAGCACATCAAGGAAGCCATAGTTCTGTCAATGTGGGTGCAGATTTAAAAAAATTCAGAATTATTTCGATGACACACAACCCAGCCATGGAAACAGAGGCAACTATGTAAACTTTCTAGACCAAATTTACGTAATAGACTTACCGTGTCCACAATTTAATATTATAATAATTTGGTTTGTTTAATTTTTGTAGAATAATAACACGAACCTGTACTGCAACACACTTAGTTTAATCACGATACAATACTCTCACATCTCTGTACTGTTGTTTCCAAAACATGCTCCAGCTTGTTTTATGTTACGGAACCAAAACAAACATTGACTGCAACCACACATATCAACTGTCTTAACAGTGGACAATACTCACTGCTGCCAACACTGTAACTACCTATTTCACACAATACACAACACTCCTTCCCCCTGCATCAAAACCTGACCCACATTACAATTTAAATCTGTATTTGCTCAGTACACAACACCTCACCACTACATCACAAAGTCCTTTGTCCATGCTGGTTTTACAGACTGCCTATGTGGCCTGTCATTCAGTTTGACATGTGGCACATCCTGATCCAGTAGATTTTGAGGTGGGCTGAAACCATTGAAACCTGCCTCTTCATTGGGGTTTGGTAGACTGGTCTCCCAACAGACTTTCTGCAGCACGACGTGAAAACGAGGATTGACTTTGCAACCTCGTTGATGCTTCCGGGGAAACACCAGCATCTGGAGAGATTCCAACAACATTCCGCCCGCTTACTGGTACTGCTGGAGAATCCTTGACTTGTGGAGAAACTTCGACACCTGGGGAAATGCCAACATCACTTCCCAGTGGATTGGGGCATGGATGGTTTCTGCAGCAGATGAATATGTGTTGTCGAAGTCTTAAACCGCCACTTGTTAAAACTATATGTGATACTGGCCCTGTCACCTTAACAATGATAACTTCTAGCCATTTCGATCCACATCCCCAATTTTGAGCATATACCAGATCCTGCAGTGCAAACCTTCATGGTGCTGTCTGTAGTCCCTTGCTCTCCTGACGATCCATCATCTCACGCGAGAAGTCGGGATGAACTCTGTCGAGACATGTCTGCAGGCATCTTCCCATGAGTAGTTCTGCCGGCCTGGATCCTGTTGTTGCATTTGGGGTTACATGTTGTGTTCGAAGCAGCCTAGCTATCTTCTGGGCTAAGTTACTTTCCTTAATTCGCTGGAGCATCTCTTTTGTCGTTTGGACCATTTGCTCAGCCTGCCCGTTTGATGACGGATGATGTGGCGCTACTGTGACCAAAGGAATACAGTTGTTGCTAGCAAATGTCCTAAATACCATTGAAGTGAAAGCTGTGCCGTTGTTACTGACTTTTACATCTGGAAGACCATGTGTAGCAAACAGGTAACGTAATGATCTGATTACACTTCCAGCATCAGTAGAGGACACCAGAAAAACTTCAAGTCACTTAGAATATGAGTCAACCACCATAAAAAACACCTGTCTCTGGACTGGTCCTGCAAAATCCACATGGAAGCATGACCAAGGCTGCTTCATGTACTCCCAAGGGTGGTTTGGTGCGTTTGGTGGTGCGTTTGGTGGTGCGTGACGTGTTGCCTGACAAATCTCACACCGTTGGACAATCTGTTCTACATCCTTGTCTAGGCCAGGCCACCAGACATAACTACAAGCCAAAGCCTTTGTTTGGACTATTCCTTTGTGACTGGCATGTAGCATCTGCAGTATAAAGGCCTGGCCCTCCAGTGGAATGACATGTGCACCCTACAAAAGACATCCTCTGTGGAGAGTCAATTCATGCTGTCTTCTGACAAATGGAACATACTCCTCTCCTTGGTTGCCACTTGGCCAACCCTTCAGTACCCATGTGACCCTTGACAGGCCAGGATCTGATCTAGTAAATACTGCAATTTGTCGAGCTGTCAATGGGGGTGCATCTAATGCTTCGAGGAGGACTTCCATTGGAGCTGGAACCTCTGCGTCAATGTAGGATGGGGAAGACGGCCAAGACCAACCACATTCTCAACAAAGCCCGGCCCCGGTGTCCACTTCCATTTCAACTGGATAGCCATTTACAGTTACCACTATGCTTAGTTCATTTGCCCCTGGCATTCCCATTTTCATCAGATGGCAAACATTAGGTTCAGACACATTGCCATCTGACTTTTCCTCAGCTTGTGAGCCTTGTGCAGAATTTGCCTTGATCCTGGAATTATTTTGAGAGGTTTTGGACTTGCAAACTCGCTCAATGTGTCCTGTTCGTTTACAGAAGAAATATTCAGTGTTCTTAAAATGACAGGCAGATATATTATGCTAACCACCACAGCCTGCACACTGAAACCCTTGTCTAAAATGATTTGGCCTACTGAGACTAACCTGGTCTGTTCCCGCATGCGGAAATGTTCCAACACGTTGTCCGCATTGACAACTGATGCGGCGGTCCCCTGGTGTTGTGAGAGCAGCTTCTGCAAAGAGTGCTTTCTCTTGTGCTTGCGCAAATGTCAATGTAGCTTCCGTTGCACGCGTCACTCAATCCACACACGAACCGGTCACGTAAGGTTAGGTCAAGGCTATCCCCGAAATTGCAGTGTTCTGCCAAGCGCCGTAAATCGACAACATACTCGGTAATACTTTCATTTACCTGTTGGCCTCGCTGGTGGAACTTGAACATCTGATATATTTCAGACGGTGTTGGGGCAAAATAGTTTTTTGGCAGTTTTATAACTACCGGATGTTTTGTGTAGCTGGGTTTGCAGGCGACACACGTGACCTAACCGAGTATGTTTTTTTGAACCACAAACACTGAAAAAAAAAACCGCACGTTTAGTCACAGCCTCAGTAACATCATTTGCTTGGAAAGAGAATTCCAAGCGATCTGCATCCCATCCCTGACGCTCCGACACATCAAATTCCTCAATGTGGCCTAAGAGGTTAGCCATGTTGATGCAGCCGATTACCGATTATCGAGAAAACTTACAAGGAATCCCATCCTCGTCGCCAGATATACAATAATAACACGGAACTGTACTGCAACACTCTTTTAGTTTAATAGCTATACGTTACTCTCACTTGTTTCCAAAACATGCATCCAGCTCGTTATGTAAAAAAGCAAAGCACGTGGCCTTGGATTTAACCATGCAGCCATACAATCATCAAATTCCTAACACAAGAAATGTCGAAAACAAAAACGTCAGTATTCGCGGCAGAAACTCATCAAAAACTCATAAAATCCAAGATTCTTTCCTTTTTTCTTATGTGGCGCTAAAGCGCCTGGACTTAGGGATTTCAACCCTGTACAGGCCAGTGAATACCATAAAAATCAAACAAATCTCAAAAGCTCAATAATCTTCATAATGCGAAATATCCAAAATTCGAAAGTCCATCAAACTTGCCAAATCGTCGAACGGCACACACACAAAGGGACGACGCAACCTCGACACCAAGGTTAAAAAATAAGAACCGTAAATTACGGCGGATACTACGCAACTTAATCCAAGATTCGAAGGTCCATGAAACTCGCAGAAAAGTCAAACGGCACAACAGATATATAGTAACGTCGAGATTCCGACGCTGAGGTTCGAAAATACCAAACGTACACTACGACGGATTTCGCAACTACCTATCCAAATACAATAGAGTCTCTATAGTATTTGATCTATCTATTTAATCTAAAGCGTGCAAAAAATCAACGGCAGAAAATCATAAAAAAAAACGTAAAATCAATTAAACTCGCAGAAAAGTCAAACGGCACAAACACGTAATGGTGTCGAGATCCCGACGGCAGATGCTACTCTACTAGGAGATTACGCAACGTACATGACATGGCATGGCATGCAAATTGCAACCACACATACCAACTGCCTTAACAGTGGACAATACTCACTGCTGCCAACTCTGTAACTACGGTACCAATTTGGCACAATACACGACAAATTTGTTTAAAATTTGTTCATAAGTTATTTACAACTATCTGTGGCAAAATAATTTTCAGAGACAAAGCGGGCGCACCCGCAACCCCTATGCAAACATGCGTGAATTGAGCTAATTTTTCCTGGACGAGCCCCATTCTCCTCCTTACGTGCTGTAATACTGTGTGAGCCTTCCAGCAGACATGTTAGTAACTAATATTAATGTTTTATTCATAATTGTGAAACAAATGGCATTGGGATGTATTGCCATAATGATTTGTATGTTTATTGATAATGTATTGACTTGTGTAATGACTAGCTAGAAGTTTCACAAGCTCCATACAGTGGCGGACTTCTGCCTAAGTAAACTAAGCAGCTGCCTAGCATATTTTGACGCTCTCTGTATGCAAAGATTAAAGATCAACGGAGTGCACTATAATAAATAAATAAATAGGGCCTGCACTGGCATGAGATTGTGGTCTACTTGACGGGCAGTAAAGGACAAGCAGGCATTTCCAACTACGGGAGTCACCGCAAAACGAACTCGTGACATGAAAAGTATATTTCCGGTTTACGTTTATTTATAGGAACATCGTGCACTTGCAGCATGAATTATACTACTTATTTACACGTTTTAACACAATTACTGTTAAAGCATATGCAACCATTTTCCTGCAAAAACTTATTTTTTTCACATGTTAAACAAAAACGAACGCCTTTATTGATCAGGTTTGCAAAACACTATTCGTAAATATTGGCGATACACGAAAAACCCTCTTTTTTTTATATATCCTCGTTTGTGATTATTTGACTCCACAGGCAATAGTCTGTTATCATCACTATTATTTTCGTTAAGCCCCTGCTACAATTACTGTGTCCTCTGTCCTCAGATGTCCTCGGTCCTCAGTGACGTCACGAGACTCGCACACAATCTGCTGCTATAGCTCTATTTGCTGTTTCTTCGCACTTTCTGAATCATACCTTTGAAAAATTACCCCATGTAGGCCTATGGCGTGTTTAGTTATCTCCTAAATATGCCATGTATCAGAAGCTTTTTTAAGGCTATGTTAACATGAAAGTATTGTTATATGTTGCAGTGGTGCCGGGAGGCTGTCCGGTGCTGGGGGGGGGGGACCTCGATCCTCACCTCTTCCCAGAATGGTGCGCTCGCTGCCTTATTGCGTCCTTTCTGGGAAGCCCGTGAATAACTGACAGCGGCGAGACTTGCTTGTATCACAGCCCAGCCAAACCCCCTCCCCCTTCCCAGCTGAAGAAGCTGACAGGAGGTGCAAGAATATTCTCTGAATTAGGGTACTCGGCGTAACTCGGGAATTAGCGAGATTTCTGGATGACGCCCTACGGCCTATACACTGACATGCCAAAAGTCATGGGATAGCATTATGCAACTGAATGATGACTCATGGCGCCACTGCTGCAGAATGACGTTGCACTACCTAAACTGGTTTCAGTTGTGAACAAGTGGCCATGTCATTTGGATTTACTGTTGTTTATATGCTGATGGCAAGGTGACGTAAGTTACCAGAGTTTGAACGGGGCATGATTGTGGGTGCCAAAAGGATGGAACATTCAATTTCAGAAGTTGTGGAGACCTTCAATATTCCTCGATCCACAGTGTCACGTGTCTACAGGAAACATCAAAATCAAGGTATTATTATCCCATGTGGACAACACAACGGACGTCCAAAGTTACTTGATGATCATGACCAGCGGAGGTTGGGTAGAATTGTCCGTGCTAACAGAGCAGGAACAAGTGTTCAAATCACAACCACATTCAATGCAGGAGGCGTCAGCTGTGTATCTAGAAGATCTGTGCAATGTGCATTAGATTCTATGGGATATGGAAGCAGAAGATCCACCAGAGTGCCCTGTTAACAGCACGACACCGAGCACAATACCTCACTAGGGCTCGTGAGGTTGCTAATTGGATCCTGGAAGACTTGAAACATGTGGCCTGGTCCGATGAGTCACAATACAGGTTGTTTCGGGCTGATAGCAGGGTTCGGATATGGCACAAACCCAATGAGGCTATAGACCCCAGTTGTAAACATGGCACCGTGTATGCTGGTGGTGGTTCCGTAATAGTGTGGGGTGTGTTCACATGGCATAGGTTGCAGTGGCATGTAGTGAGTTAATTTTTACAAGGTAAGCTATATAATAGTCCCACATATTTGAGTGTTTTAGATAACATTTGTTAGTGCCGGGATGTGGTTCCATTTTGAATTTCTACTAACAAATGCAACTTCCAACTTTGCTTACCCTCAACATGTATTTACAGTTTCATAATACCTAACATTAGTTATAAAAACTGAAACGAAATGAATATAATAAGTGATTATTTAAAGAGCATATTACATATTATAAGAAAACTCCAGTTTTCCCGAACACTTTCACCTTTTTTCCAAGGAATAATGAAGATTGGAGGACGCAAACAGACCAACTGCTTACCCTGCCAAAGGAACCCGGCAGGGTAACTCACTTGCGAGTTCGATTCATCGCTAGTCGCTCCTGTTTGCGGATATAAATACTAGATAGCAGCACTATGCATGTACAGTATTGGAGTTACGAAAACTCTGTTTCTCGCATCGGAAACGGGAAACTCAGATTTAAATGTGTTTAAATTTAAAGTTAAGGTGAAAATTATAAAGAGTCAAACATTTCCAATATATATAGGGTAAGTATTACTTACTTTGCGTGTATGGAATGCACGCCACTGATAGGTTGGGTCTACTTGTCCATGTAACCACAAAACTCATTGGTAACTGCTATGAATGTCACCTTGGTGACCATTTGTAGCCATTCATGGACTTCAGTTTTCCTGACAACGATGGTATGTTCGAACAGGATAATGCGCCATCTCATTGGACTGCGGATATCCAGGACTGGTTCGAAGAGAATTTTGGAGAGTTCCAGCGAATGGAGTGGGCAGCACGTGCCCCCGACATGAACCCAATCGAACATTTATTGGACAGGGGAGAAGGGAGCCATTCGCACCCAAGATCCTTCACTTAGAAATGCCAGGGAACTTTGGGCAGCTATTCTGACAGCATGGCTTAACATCTCTCCAGAGGTCTTCCGTCCCCTTGTTGAATCCATGCCACGTCGAGTTAGAGCACTTCGTCGCTAGAAGAGGCCCTACATGTTATTAAATGGGTATCCCATGACTTTTGTAATGTCAGTGTAAATGCCAGCTACAGCGGGACTGCGGGCAGTTTTTGCAGAAGGCCATATAGCTGAGTGCGGTTGGGAAGTCAAATGCGGTAGAACTGTGGACGAAGTGTTTTTGGTGCGATGGACAAGAGGGTGTGAAACCCAGTGAGTAAAGGCTACTGTGCGTGAGGGCGCTCCGAGAGTCTAGAACATTGTGGACTGGCGGGACATGGACAAAACTGAGGTGGTTCTGAGTGGACATGTAATACGGATTTTATTGTAAATATTGGAACTGTCGAATATGAACTCATAATTTATAAAATAATTGAATAGGTTGATACACTTTCTATTGGGACAGATTTTTAATTATATTATTTCGTTCGTTTCTTTGAGGTAACTCTTTTATATAATCAAGACCTCCATGCCTTAACGAACTTGGTTTAGCGCACTAAATTTTGAGAGAGAAATTGTAATAGTAGGTCTAACTTATTTTTCGTTAAACTGAAGTTTTACCTGTATTTTAATTATACATTATAATTTTCAGTTACAATAAATGTGAATGAAAATGGAGAGAAAACATGTGTGCTGGTAGCACCTTGTAAGAAATAGTTCTCATGCAAAATATAATTACAACTAAGTGCGCACGAATTCGGTGCATTGTCCTTTGGTGTAACTTTAGTTAAACTCAGCTTGCACGAGGCGGAGGAATATACTGGAAGTAGAACTTTAGCAGGGCTTCAGAAAAGTGTGAAGTAACCGTGAATGTATATACAACAGAAATCCAGTGCTGTCCCAACAAGTATGTTTCGAGAACTGCTACCAAGTAGCAGTAAATGCTTTGCGCCATTTTGTTTTACATTTGTTTGATTAGATTCACGACCATTTGGCTGATGTAAATTTGAGGTGTTGATTTAAAGGCAATTTTTGATTATTATAGTAGTTTATATATTTTGGTTATCGGTTATTGGAACACAGTTTCTTTGTATTTGTATTGCGTTGTTTATCCAGAATTAAATTCCTATGTGTTCCATTACAATAGATTTTCCCTTGATTTTGCATTTCCGAGATTTCTCTTTTTTATTGGATAACTAAGGCCGTAACTGCAAGACGCATATTTATTATTTACAATTAATCCCGCTCGGCACAGGCACACACTACATTCGCCTTAATGTCAATGTTTATTACTGTATTTGTTTATTGTAACAGATTACACGCGTATTTCGTCGGTAAATTATTATTCTTCCATCAAATACTCGACCGGGGACAACCGAGGACAAAAATTAAAAATTGACCAATTTGCTGCTGCCGGGGACAGAGCATAGACTAAAGATAGACCGATCTCGCTGGCTGCGCACAGCCAATCTCCGTGTCCCATTATTGAACTGTTTTTCTGCCAACACGTCTAGTGAAAACGTTATGATTTGGATATTAGGTTAGAAAACTGATTTGTAAACAAGTGGTTAGATGTATTTTTTAAATACTTCCTTTAACCAATTTGTAATAGGTACAGTTTTACTAAATCCAAATTGATAGAAAAAAGTATTTTATTAATATAATAGAGCCTGTAATCTAAAAATTAAGATATACATAAACATGTTCATCACTGTTGACTACATGACTTTTCGATTTTGGCATAGGCTTAACTTACACTACTATTACATTTCTTTACAAACCTGGTCTCTCTAGAACAAACTGTACATACAGAGCGAGCAGTTGCCATTTTATAGCTTCGTTCGCGAGACTCTGAACAGCAGAAATCATAAAATTGCTGTGGATTAGTTATTGTCAGCCTTCAAGGGCAAATTGCGATTCATGTCTTATAGCAGATAGCAGGGACATGAACTTAACACGCTGACGAGTCTCGACGATGTTTTCTTACGGATTTCAAATAAGACAACTTTACCTATAGTCCATTCCCGATTGGAAGCGACTTATGAAAATCAACCTTTGAAAAAACACTGTAGGCATAACCTGTCAACTTGTTTTTTCAATAACCTGTATTCCACAAATATACAACACTGTGGTTAACTTTAGAGTACTGTATTATTGAATAAACGAAACTTTACCTTAATATCTTCTATAACTTGTAATATTTATTTCTTTTTAAATATGAATTAACAACAGCGAGAGCAGCGACGTTTTGGCAACGACCAGTGAGAAATTGTTCACAGTAATAATATTATTTTAACCTAATTTTTTAATATACTATTTGTAAATTAAACGGTGCCAATTGTAATATTTAAATATTTAGGTAGCCCCGATGGCAACATGTATCATTTTTACAGTTTAAAATCACAGCGGGAAATATCGTGAGTAGGCCGTAATCTTACAGCGTTATTTTATCGAGAGATAAAGCATCTGAAAAAAAACTGTCTGCTGGGCGAGGCTTGTCGCCTTCTCTCTCTTTCTTCGTCTCTTTCAAACTCCGGAAATGTCACTTCGCTAGTAAGCAAGCATATTATACACGTTTCAATTGTAGCATATTTCATACTTATTACAGCAAAATAATGATTTTTGAATTTGTAATTTAAAACTGATAAGAGGTTTTAATGTTCGAATACGTATTTTAATATATTTAGATGTGATGGCGGGGCAGTTACCTAGTGAAGTTGGCAGACGTGGCGAGCCATGTCATGGAGTGTTGCTTTTTGCCAAACGATTCGTAAATTATTTTTACTCCGAAAAATACTTCAAATTAATACATCACGTTCGTAGACGTTGTGATTTTTAAACAAACCTAGGCAAGTTACGATGTTGTGATAAATCTGTGTTTCCACGGCAGTAAATAAATATACTGTGACGTGTGCTTTGTTAATCATTGCGTCTGTGAAATGACGTGACTTTGTGCACTGTGGTCGATACGCTGGCCCTGTGTGTGCGTGATTTAAAATACTTGATTAGCACTATTTATACATTTTAACTGAACTGTTTTTATGACGTAGTTAATTATTTACATCCACGTCTATTTATTTATCACAACGTTGTACGTTTGCCCTAAGGGATTTGAAACACAGTCGTGTAACGTAATTTGCCACAATCCCAGAAGAAGAATACTAAGTTCAGCCCGATAAATTTCAATAAACCTAATAAACAGTAAGTAGCAATACATAGAAATATGAGTGGAATAAAAGTTATCGTAGGCTTATTTGTGTGCATGTTCACCGCTATCTTTTAAAGTTTGTATGAGAAAAATGAGAAACAAGAGTTGCGTGTTTGAATTCAATGTGCCTTTTTCGTTTGACTGGTTGTTCCTCCTTACTTTTAATATTTATTCTAACTGAGGCCGTCCTTTTAAAGAAATAACACAACACGTATCAATAAAAATAGGATAATTAGTACAGCCCTTTACCTCGCAGTTGTAACAGTGTTAAACACAGTCGCGGCAAAATACTAACGTCCATTACATGTATTGAGCTATGTTGTGGAAAACAAATATGTTAATGTAAAACAACTATAAGAACTGTCGTCAATTCAGGAATTTTTAAAACGTCCTAAAGCCAACCTAAATAATGTTAGAGGCCTAAACTGTGCATATTCGTACGGAATGGTTTTTGGAATATGACAGAATTCTTTGAAAAGCTGTAAACAGTAAACAACACATTTGACAGGTATAAAAGTAGCAGTCACATTTCAATGTTTATTTTTTGGTGTAGCGAAAGTATACGAACATATGTACACAAAAATGGAATGTAAACATTGATTTTGACAGATGCATGGCAGTCACATGGCAATGTTTGTTTACATTTGGCGGAAGGATACGAAACGGGCCTGCAAGTAGATATTTAGCAGGGCTCCGAGAAAGTTGCTTCCAATGGGGAATAGACTATATACCTGACTATAACTGGGAAAACATTTACGCCATCAAGTTGACAACACAGAAGCATTCAAAACAGTAGCCGGCAACCCCTCTCTTGGACCAAGGTCTTTTAACAGTCAGTGGAAAACCTGTTTCACTTATCTAACATCCTTGAAAGCAAGTTTCTTAAAGAGGCGATAAAAAAAAAGTTTGCAAAAAATTTATAAACATGTTTTATAGGAAAGACATGATAATTGTAAGCGACAGATTGTCCACGCGTTAATTTTTCCCTAGACGCAACGGACTGAAATACAAGTGGTCGGAAGAAACATCGTTCCGCCGCCTTCTGTCATTAAAACAACTAGAGTATAACCACGGTTACTTCCAACTTTTCTGAAGCTCTGCTTAAGGTTCCCGCCAACCTGGAGCTTTATCCCGTGCTTGAGGCCGAGAAGCTCGGGAACGATAATTTTTTGAACTGGCGTGCAGTATTCTAGTCTCACTGCATGTACCTATGGGGCTTTTAGCGGTGACCATATTATTTTATAGGTGTTAAGTCTGTAGGAAGGTTCAATGCAGGGGCCTTGAGTATTCTTATATTATTTGATGCGTGTATTTTGAGCTACACAACGCTTCGAAAAAGCCGTTTTTAGCCGTTTTGGAGTACTCTGTAATTATATTTCTAACATGCGTGACATTTTGAAAATAGTACTCGAGAGCCCTCGTCTGAAGTGTGTGTTCTTTTTCGTAGAACAACACACTGAACGCATGTTTAATAGTTTCGTGAGAAAATGTCTATTTCGAACATTGCAACGCAGGTAGGCTAGAGCCTTAAGTTCTACTTAATGGATATTCATCTGCCTTATGCAAACAAAGCTTAACCGATCTAGAAAATTACACCAAAGGGATACTGCATCGCATTCGTACGCACTCAGTGTAATAAGATTTCTTACTAGCCATTACCAACACACCTATTTTCTCCTTGTTTTTATTCGTATTAATTATAGATTAAATATTTAAATTTAACCAAAAATAAGGTATTTTTATATTAACACAAGTATAAAATGCTTGTGATTCATGACATGTTCAGGAAACAACTGGGCACGTCAAACATAGGGTGAATTTTCAAAGGTGTGATTCAAAAAAGTGAAGAAACCGCGAATAGTCTATAGCCTAAATCCTTTCTGGGCAATACTTTAGGGTGACCAGATTGTTCAATACATGAAGCAAAACACTTGTCAAAAATTGTGTGATTAGAGTAAAAAGTTCGTGGTTAACTAAGCATGATATTTCTATAAATACAAGGTAATGCGATTAAAAAATTGAAA
The DNA here is from genome assembly GCA_029891345.1 of Dryococelus australis. Taxonomy (NCBI): domain Eukaryota; kingdom Metazoa; phylum Arthropoda; class Insecta; order Phasmatodea; family Phasmatidae; genus Dryococelus; species Dryococelus australis. Next base: position 230,031,685 of record CM056994.1, on the reverse strand, counting down.
AGGATAACCCAATAACCAACTGGATGTAATCAAAAATTTTAAATTTAGTTAACAATAGTAGAACATTTTAACATTTATATTTCTTTAACATTCGCATATCTTTCATTTGGTTCGAAACCTTTTTGTACGATCCTCGATGTAGTGTCACTGAACCTGAATGACTGGTTATGTTGCAAAGTATGAAATGCAAAGTGTAGTGAAGACATTTGGGCGGCTCTTAACAGCGAGGTCTTGAGAGCCGAAGCGGGTGATTGGGGTGAGCGTGGAGCGGTACCGGAATGGAGGGGCGGGAGAAATGGGAGATCCCCGAGAAAACCAGCCGACCAACGGCATCGTCCGGCACAATTCCCACTTGCGAAAGTCCGGTGACCCGGCCGGGGATTGAGCCCGGTTTGCCTTGGTGGGAGGCGAGCGTGCTAATCGCTCAGCCACCGTAGCCCCGAAATGCAAAGTGCTTTTCAGCAGCATCAAATTTCTCCTAATTTGAACCGATTGTTTTAGTACTTGCTGCGGCACTGTCTGTTAATGTATGCTTTGCAGTTTGCAAGTATCTTGATATAGTAATTCTGATTTACATAATTTGCTGAAACAAAATTATACTTTAACAGTTACATCTAAGTTCTAATGTTACAATACTGTTATTATTTGTACTTTGAAAAACTTAATGTTTTGCCATCGATTACAACACTATGGACACGCCAAATAATACAAAATTTAAGTGGTTGTTGGGTGTAAAAACATATCTTTTCTCAGGACACCTGGGTAAAGAAGTAGATTCCATGACTAAATTGGTCTCTCCCATCCTGCAGGATAACGATTTTAAAAAATGACTGCCCTGCGAAAAGCAGGACGTACAGCACTTCACTATGATTCGCGTCGGCCAATTCTATCCTTGAAGATACTTGTGAGCAGTCAACAGAACTACATCTTTGCCAGTCACATGCGTACTCGTCCTATTCAAACCGATTTCCAATATGTTTCTTTACAGCTCTCCAAAAATGTGAAAATCGCATGGAGACTGATCTGGGCTGTATGATGTTGAAACATTTCGGAATCAAATCGCTGAAGTATATTCCTTACCAAGTTGGCAGTGTGTGGGTGGGCGATGTCATGAAGAAGGATAGTATTCCATTATGGCATGCCTCAGTTTCTGCAAAGTTCTTCATAGCAACTGTGCATTGATTGTGGCCCTATGCTTGAAAAAATCTACTAGCAGAGGATTCTTGCAGTAGAAGAAGAAATATCATCATAACGTTACCGGAACTTGTGTTCGACTTTGGATTTTTACAGCGGGGAAGAGGTCATGTTTGCATTGTTGGCTCTGCTTTTTGCCCTTGCGTTCAACATGATGGCATGTTTCGTCCCCGGTGACAATACGGGACAAAGAAGCATACTCTTCCTCGTGATATTGTTGCAGGTGACCGACATATGCAGCTATTCCGTGTGTCTTTTTTCCACCGCCCCGTGATGTAGAACCCACTGTGCGCAAACATCTCTGTACGGCAAGTTATTTTTAAAAAATGGCTCGTACAGAACCATGACTTTCCCAACCAAAGAACTAATTACTTCCACAATGACCTGTCGGTTTTCCCGGACACGGCTATCCACCCAAGCAATAACATCAGGAGTAAAGACACAATGGGCCTGTGCTAGGCGAGCATCGTTGAGTTGAGAGGTTTGGCCGGCTCTTAACAATGAGGTCTTAAGAGCCGTGCGAGTATTGTCTTGCAATGACACACGTCCCTCTCGGAATCTCTTATGCTCCCCCCCCCCCCAGCATACGTGAGTGAGACATACTATGTTCGCAATACACTGCAGATATGTGACGATGGATTTCTCGTCCTCCAACTCCCTCAGCAGTCAAAAACGAACCACACCTCTCTGATCTTTACTCGCCTCCATTTCTGATGTTATGGATGAACACACGTATCGATCACATTACTTCAAGCTCTATAAACCAACGACTAGTTTGTCAGTGCAAGCTGTGGCTATAATTTCCCAGATCCCCATAAAATGTCGATACTATTATCACACATCTAAGTGTTAATAAATTTCGCGCCATTGGATTTATGCATTATGAGCTGTGTTCATTTGACTGCTCCTCATAATATCACATTTGTACCTCTTAATCTGTTTAGAGACTACGAACTCCCTCTAAAATTCAAATCAAACATTAACAGGAGAAACTACCAAACACTGCTATTTTTCTATTCTATACATACAGGCGCAAAAAAACCTATAAACGAACCTGAAAATAAACATCAACAAAAAGAAGTGCTGTCACAAGACCAACAATTGAGGTGCCCATAACTCTATGTGTGGATTTACATATATATCTAGTTTGCCGCCCGACAGACTTGGGTCAAATCATTGAGCTGGCGGCGGACCATTGTGTTTCTGTTTGATCTGGGCTCCGGGCCGTATTTATAGCTGTTAAATACTGCTGTTATCTTAATAAATTTACATGTAGGTGTATTAGTGAGGGAGTGAAGCTACCTATCAGTCTACCGACTGGCTTGTTTGAGTGGCATGATGTATGTAGAACATGTAATGTTTTCGGCAAGTGACTAGTTAAATTCGCGTGTAGTGTGTCGGTGAGACTACAACCCAAGCGGTCGCCCATTGTCAACCCTGCTTGTTCACCAAGCCTATAGTTATGCCATGTTCAGGTTCCGGCGGCCACAAGAAGCCACTGCAGAGCAGAACAAGAAGAGCAATCGGGAGCACCCTTGGCACTTTGTGGTCCTGCGCGGCGGTTATAGTGCTCGGCACTCGGTTGGAGATGTAGCCCCTGCACTGCAAGGCGCGGAATGCCACCACGAGCGCCTTCGTCATTTTCCGTGAAACTCGACACCAAGTTGTTGGTTTCGGGATATTTTGATGGATTTTTGAGGGAAAAGCATAATACTTTTACATGGTAGCCGGGTGGCTCCTGGCTCCTATCCCGGATCCCGCTTGCATCAGGCTCGGCCAAATCATTCTACTTGTAATACAAGATGTCTACAGTCGCTGAAATATATGCTGGTTAAAGTAAACAAAAAGAAAAAAAACATAAAAGTTGCTTCTCCAGCACACCCTGGCCACCACCAGAGAAACAATTTTGCAGCAATATATCACAGGTGGCCCAAATATGTGACTGTAACCGAATCTGGCAATCCTGATCACATCTCTTTTTTCGATACAGCGTGCGACTGAGCACTATTACAGGTAGAGATAGCACGCGGCCAGAGTTCTCCATCAGATGCCGGAACTAAGAAGAACTGCAGGGACTATGCCTCGGTCGAGAGTCCTAACCCTGCACCAGTCGCATGGTGGCATGCGAACGGCTCACGACCACAAGGCGACAGGGAACCCCACAAGCTCACTTCGAGAACCCGGCCAGGATGCGCAGTGACTATTAACGGCACGGCGATTACCAGAATATGTCCCAAAATATTCTCGCTTGCTGTTCATTATACGATTTTCAAAGATATTCGTAAACGTCCCAAAGGCTAGTAGAAACACTTCACTACAGCTGCAGTCAGATTTTCGCGGAATGACCAATTAAACAGTCAGTCAATATGGTAACAGGGACCAGCTGACGCGTATAATTCACGGTTCAAAAAATAAGTTGGGGAGCGTTAGCATCCTACGAGAGTAGCAAATGTCAAAAGCATAATGATTACATAAAAAAAAAAAAAAAAAAAAACTTGAAAATGATCATGGCAAATGAGACATGTTCACTCAACCATGCGGCATCTTTTAACCACCTACCCCGCTATGATACTTGTATAGGAGTAAAATGCGATCACAGAAATATATCTAGCAAAAAGTCGCCCAGACACCCTGCATACCCAACAAAAATGCAGACGACTTCAAGGTAATGCTCCTGACCGAACAACTAAACACAGAGAAAGCTCAAGATGCATGATCAAAGTGAACTCGTAACCATGTAAATGCATTTACGGTGCTAACAAATTAGTCGTGTGGGGTTTGGTCTCGCGACACAGCACGGCATGCAGGTTACAACAGCCATCGGTTGAAGGATCGAAGAGACTTGCGGCCTAGCGACCCAATTCTTCAAACACTGAACCGCAATCTGCAATACTGCCGGTGCATTCATTATTATCAAACAAGGTTTTGAAGTGTGCTATCTCACGTCTATGCTGAAGATAAGGCGTACAATGTTCTGCAGCAGTGGCAGCACGAAGGAACACAACAGAATGGAAAGTTAACAACCTGTGACACTACCTCCTACTGGAGTATGTGTTTTAAAGGAATGCCCAAAAAAAATTCAGAACAGTTCAGGTTGGCAACAAACAAATGTAAGTATTAGCATCACAATATCCTGTAATATGTTCTTTGTCGTAGGAACAATCTAAACACCGCTTGATGAATTCTGTCGAAGGGGCTCTCTGCAGTAGAAACACAACGCAGCCCTCTGTTGTAGGAATTTGAATGACAGTTGCAAATACAACTCTGCACGGTACTTTGATGTACTCATATTTTAATTGCTATAACTAACTACGCTGAAAAACAGTTATCCGGTTACAACAATCTTTATGAATGCTGTTATTAAAAAATCAATGGTAGAGAGTTATTGGTAAAGAAAGGGCGCTTCTCCAAACAACCCAGTCGGCTTTTCTACGAGCATAACTGCATGCGCTGCATGCATGTCTTGGGACAACTGACTGAGTGAGGGATTGCGCTTCCACACTCTCACCCGACAACACTACTCCTTCAGCAAACATTCCTATTACTGGCCTACCTGTCATGTACTACTCGTACATTAACATTATCAATCTCAGTAAAATTCGTCATATACTACCATCCCCTAAACATTATTGACACTGTTTACTACTCTACTTCTTGTATGAGCTGCAAAATTATTCATATGGTACTTAATTTTCCATTCAGATAATAAATTACTGCATTATCTTCCAAGATAAAACATGGATAAATTAAATTAATAACAGTTATCCGAAGTACCCATTTTATATTACATATTTTAATGTTTGAGGCTGAGCACTTCATAATTTCGGGTATAATACAAATCGCAACGAAACATTTTACTCTCAGAGTTCTAGTTATTTTGCTACGAAGTTTACCTATGCACACATGCGTAATGCTCCACAAACTTTATGAAGATCTGTTAACTATGCTGTAGTAGTCTTTAATGTGACATTTTTCAGTTACCAGGCCAAAGATTAGATGGGAGGGCTGGAGAGTTGAACAGGGTAGTTTGTTTCACAAAATATAAGCATTCCAAACACCTATAAACCACTGATTCTTGAGTTATTTATTTGTCTCCTATGGTACAATGTTGTCATGTATGGTTTCGTTGTTCATATTACTATTACCCGTAACAGAAAGTTAGTCTTCAGTTTTCATGCTACCCGCTTGTAGATGTTTCGTCTGGACTGTCTGCACAGCGTTGAAACTGCTGTGTCGATAAGAAAGAAACCAGAGGAGGGGAAGGGGGAAAATGGGTTGTGTTTCACATATTTTCCGAGGTTTCACTCGTGTTTGTCGTGCAGTACATACGTAGATCGTAAAAGACTAGGTTGCGATTCACATACTGATTTTTATAAACATTTGCATATACTTAACACTGAAACTCCCCAGAGCATGATTACATACATACCTTGAGACAAGACAACTGATGGTATTCGCTAGTGTTAATCACTCTATTTCCGCACATGGTTTTCATTAGATTTAACATAAGAAACATGTCAACAGGAAAGTTGTGATGCGGATAGATGAATAGAACCCATGAAATCTGGAATACTACTTAGTGCTTGTTTCCTGGAAGTAGATGTAGTGTCACCGAAGTAATAATGGTTGAATGGAACCAAGAACCATGAAAGTGTGTCCTTCCAGCATTCTGGTGCAGATACACGATGATATTCTGAGGACAAAATATGTTATCAAGAACAACAACAAATAAGCAAAAATACATTAAAACAGTCCAGTTTCACGATAGCGAGGTCCCTTGTACGACCATGCTGCGATTGCGACCTGTGGGTCGGAGTGGGGTGGAACTCACGTAATACTGCTGGAGTGCGAGATACGGGAAGAGAGAATTCAAGAGAAAGGGAGAGAGAGAAAGAGAAAGGAATGGCTGTCACGGCCGGATATCATTCCCGCACTGTGTTTATTACACAGGACATTCCATCCGTTATTAGTGGCATGTTACCCGTTGTGCAACAACTGCGCTGCAAGAAGGTTTTCGACCTTCACTGTCAGTGCTGCAATATAACCGACCCCTGTGATTTGGGTGACACACAGCATGTATCTTTGTGCCAGAAACTTCTCTAAAAATGCTGAGCAAAGAAAGTGTATTAACAATCATTCACAAGTTTGAGTGGGTTTTTTTTCTGCATATTTCTCAGTATTAGCTGCCAAGTGCTAATAGTTTTCCCAGCTTAGTCATTATTGATCATGAAAGTGTGAAAGAGAAACGTGTTGGTATTCTGGGAATGTAGTTGCAAACTGCAACATCACTGACTACTGAGTAGTCAGAGGTGTGACATAACGCATGTGACGTGACCATTTTTCCTCTCCCCCCTCATACTTTATTCCTCTATCCCCTTCCCTCTGGCGTTCGCTCCATTCGTCGTGAGCTCATTACGTCGCCTTCCACAAGAGGCCAGGTTGAGGTAGTTTTTTTAAATGTCTAGACTTGATAAATGGGGGAATTACTGTTTTGACCCTCTCCGATAAGGAGACATAAATTATCGCCACAAAACAGCAGTTTTTTGAGGCCACGTACCCAACTGCGACAGTTATCAATTCGGTGCCGTGTTCCGCTGATTCATTGTAACTACCACTTGTAAACCATTAGGCTCATATCTCTAAAAATACTGGCGATCCACTGTTATTTCGTCATACACATTCCCCACTTTAGAAAATTGACTATTGCAGTATTTATGATGGAATACGGAAAACCAACTAAATTTTCGCATCTATCACGAGAGAAGGACCAATATACGTCCGTTCGAACAAACAATAATTCTTAATCCTAAAAACCATTTAAACTTATTTGGTGTTTATACTACGTACAATGCGGTGAGAATAAAACATACGCATAATAGATGTTAAAAAAAATTGCAAAAACACAAAAGGCGACTTGTTAGCACCTGTTCAATACGCGGTTTCTGCATAATAATGCGGAGAAGTGCAGAAAACTTGTATTTTCCAATGCTTTAGAATTTAAATTATTTCTGAAACACTCATGTAATTTATAAGAGTTACTTGATACAAATCTAGCACGTAAATAATTGTCATTAATCACTGTTTAGTTCTGCAACTTGAAGAATATTTCGGACATTTTTCGTCTACAGAGGCAATGCTTCATTAAGTCAAACAATCTCGTAGCATTTTCTGAAGGGTAAGATAACACAGAAAATTAACTACCATAGGCGATCTGAGTTGTCAGCTCCGGTGACTGACTTGGCCAGGCTCACGTGGTAGGAGGAGAGGCCGATACTGGATTGGCTAGCATTATCGAACGGTTGCCTGCTGCACCTCCTAGAAAGCCACTACCTTGTTTTTGAAGATTTTGCAGTTCTCAAATACTTGTGTGCCCACGTTCTGCAAGTGCTTGGTTACGTGGTGATCGCCAAACCTGGTTAACGATCAGTAGTTTCTGAATCGGAGTCCTGACAGTAGAGGGGGGACGTAACTTTGCAGTGGTGTGTGGGGGGTTTCCGACCAGAGTTTGGGGGAATTCAGACACGAGAGGAATATTGAAGTGATTTAACATTGCACGAAAAAACCATGTGATCATACTTCGCCTGCCTCCAACCCATTGTTCACAAACTCCATTCACTAGTTTAAACGTTAATTGGACCCTTTGAAAGCTATTACAGCGAGGAAATACGTATTTGGATGAGACAATACTGGCTCATTGAATCAATATGAGGCTAAGGAAGATATTGGCAGGGCGTACATAAAGGTTCAAAGTGGTGAAGTTGCTGTGAGTGGATACCGAGGTACGGGTTTCAACACTATTAAAAGGAATGTATTTTTAAGAAGCCGATTTTTTTTTACCTTATAATCGTGTCTAGGATACGAATGAAGACGCATCTACCCTCAGATAATTCTTTGAACAAGTGTTAGAACCTCCAAAGTCTTGCACTTCCGCATGACATCTCAACTCCGCCGAAAAAGAGGAAACAACGGCGGGAGGTCACGAACATTAATGACTCCATTCAGAACAAGTCCTGAAGGGTCTCTTGAAAGGTTGGAAATAAGAAGAGTCCATAACAAAAAATAGAAAAAAAACATCATGTCAAAAAAAAAAAAAAAAGCAGCAGCGACGACGATTCCTTTCATTCCGATGCGCCTTAGCAGTTTCTTCTTGTTACAACCCCGACAAGCATCAAGACGACGATACGCAATGCATGTTTTATTGTGGACATTTTTCTCTCAGGGTACAAGACGGACAATATGGGTCCTGTGCCTTCTGTGCAGGCAATGGGCTGATTTATACTGCAAATATGAAGAGGAAAACAAAACAGTTTGTAGGTCTAGCTTCACGATTTTTGCAGACAAATATCATGAATAATGATTGAATACTGTATTTCGAGGCATGCAATTTTGTATCATTTTGAACACAAGTGTATCAGTCACTTAAATAGTGTAAGTTTATATGATCTACCGCAGCAATATGTGTGTACAGGATTTCAATGGAAATAGGCTGACTAGTTCCCCAAACATTGCATAAAAACTTTATTTTGTCATTTGGCGCTACCGTACGAGAAGGCCTAAAAGCAGGCTCTGTATGTGCATATCTGATGCTTCTAGTTGATGCTGTCATCATACAAAGTTTGGTTGAATTTCGTCAAATTATTTAACAGATATGACAAATTCATATCAATAGTTCATACCGACATCATTATAATATATATATATATTATATATATATATAATATAATATATATATATATAATACGCCTGCCCACATAAATAATGCAAGTTTTCACTTGTGTGCAACATTTGGTAGAAATTAGTTTATTGGTTTCCGAGATTACATAAAAACTTTATTTATCACGTGGCACTAGCTTACAAAATGACGGACATAAGACGTTACAGATATGTATTGACATATTTTATGTTTGTAATAGATACTTTCAGCATAACAAGTTTGGTCAAAATTCGTCGAATGGTGTGTTAGATATACCAAATGAACCTAAAATATTTATATGGTCACCAAAGTTAGCGGGATACAGCGTAAAAGTTTTATTTTTCATGTTGCTCTATCTTCCAAAATGGTAGCGCACTAACATTATCACTTTCTAAATTAAATGTGTACATCATGCACTGTCAATGTACCAAATTACATTTTAATATGTTAAAAAGTTCCCGAGATATAAAACAGTGTCCTAAATTTTTTAATTGCTGCCATTTTGAAAATAAGTACCCGGATTGATCGAAACAAAAAAGTATATCATCTTGACTGATTACTAAAGTGGCGACATACATTCCAGACAGACATTCAAGTGGTGCATAAACCTATCTTTCCTTCGGAAAATAGGTTAAAAACAAGTTTTTTGAACAGATATGTTAGTATTCCATACTAACGTCAATATTACATTTTGCCCTCCATTTACCATTTTCTATAAAATGATAGTTTTTGCAAAACGTATGAAGTGTCATAGTAATAACATGGCCATGAACATCACACTTAGTTATTTGTTACTTCTCTCCAACGAACCAAGCATTAAGAACAGAAATTCCATTGGTATTTCGAAAAAAGTAAATGGTACTCCATAATACCCGACGTGTCTCTGCTAATCGGGGCGCTACCAGACTGTGGTACACCCAAGAGAGATTGTGAGATGGGAAAAGTTTAGCGACAGGTTGCACTCTAAATCTGAATCAGTGACAATTTCACTGTTTCAATCAGTTAACAGTATCTAAACTGTTTCAACAGTCACTTCAGTGAATTTAACTGACGAGTCAAATAAAAAATGCCAGTTTTCCTTCATTTATTGATTCAGTGACAATTTCCAGTGATTCATCAATCACTTTGTTCACTGTTTCACAATGATTTGTTTTTTGATTGATGGAACAGTTAAGCAGCTTGTAAAAATGGCCGTCAACAAAGTGCAAAAACAGCCGTTAAACGTGTATCAAGTGAAATAACAACGCATAAGCTAATAAAACCAATACAAAATACTTTCTAAAATGTGTTTCGTATTTCAAAATACTATTTTATGAGGTAACATGAACATTCAGTCTTTCATTCCGTTTTTACGTCATTCATTTCGTTGATGCCATGTAATCATCACATCACTCTGTTTGAAGGTTTAAACTGCATATAATGTGGTGAAAGAGTGCACTCATGTGTACTATTTGTTTTAACAATCCGAACGGTACCAATCAAACCAAAAACGAAAATTGTGGGCATACAACTTAAAACTACACGCTTTCGATGAGGAAATATAAGACATATAAGTATTTTCCTCTTTCTTATCAACTTGACTTGGTTGCTCAGATGGTAACGTAAGGATCTAAAAGTATATTGGAAAGGGTGTGTGAGTTAAATCCCGGCAACCTGCGGAAAGTTTTTTACTTTTTTTAATGCGCAATAAAATAGAAAACAATTGTAAATATGTTTATTTCTCGTAATTATTTGGCTAAATTCAATAAAAACATTATTCAATTCACCGCTGCAGTTGGCCGTTACATATTAACCACTGAAATTGTTTCACGTCACTAGTTCAATCAGTGAAACTGTTTCACGTCACTAATTCAATCAGTGAGATTGTTTCACTAAAACAATCAGTAGATTACACTGATTCTAAATGGAGTCATTTTCACTTATTGGAGTAGTTGAATTTCACTGCTAATCAGTGGTTTTCCACTGATTCGAATTCATAGTGTGATTAATTACGCAATTTGTTTAATTCAGAGAATAATACAAGAATAGCTTCATTTCTGTTCTGATTACAGTAATGAAGACAGAGATCGCTTCCTCGTGGTAGTCTTCGTTGTAACTGCATTCGGTAGTATAATATAGGCTAAGCAATGTTTCTATTGTGGAAGTAAAGCTGTATTACTTCCCAGTTGATCTATTACGAATGCGGCTAAGATCTGTTATTAGTAAAAATACTGAAAGCAATAATTTAAGCATACGCACATTATAATGATCGAAACTCATTCACCGAACATAGGTAACTGACACAGGTTTCAAAATATTTCAGCACACGCGACACTGAATGCTGTTCAAGTTCAATGTACCTAAACATCGCTTAAAGAAAACTGCAGCCTTTCATTGTAACCATAAACCATGCTGTTTACGGAATTTATGTATGAATTCAATAAATTAGCGAAACTAAAAAAAAGTGAGCGACACGCATTACTCTCGAAGTTACTCATGGCAGCAAACTGCACTATCATCACCTTGATCCACTGACTGTTATCCAACTGCAGACACTATGTGATGAGCTACAGTAAGGCTTTACAAGACTTCATACAAAATGAGGTTGAAAATTTTAGTCAATATCGTGAAAATAAATTCACAGCGACATGGTTTGTTGTAGTTACTGTTGCTACCTTCCTACTCCGTGACTACTATCTTAAATATCGACCGAAATAGCTATTAAAAATATTCGTTTCTCTCCAAATTTAAAGGCATTGTTATCCTCATAGGAATGACTTCCCTAGGCCATTTGTTGTACGTAGGTACTTTTGACTTAATTTTTGGGACAGATCAGTAGCCTTGCATTGTCGATGTTATTCAGTTACATTTTATGTTGGCGCAGCAATCGCAATGTTGTAAAATATGGGTTAGTGAGCGATACATTGAAATGACACACATCCCTGCACCCAATTGAATCTCTAAGAGCGGAAATCACATTTCTTACAAAACTGATATTTTTTTCTAAATGCATTCTTTGATCGTACACCCACTAATTCATGTTAAAAGGACTGTAACAATGCCTACGGCAATGACCAATAATAACTTTATAAATTAATGACTTTCTTTACGGCCACCTGTTTTTCGCGAATAGTTTCCAGATTAGTTGTACTGGAAAACACGATATTTCAGAGATAATTTCGTTATTGGATGATTTGAACTCATACGCGTCTGTGGTGTCTGCCAGCCAATTACGGAAGTTCATTGCAGGAGTAACTTAATTCTGATAGGCCCAGTCAAACAAAGAATGTATCCTCACGCAGACACCCGGCCAATAGCCAAAGGATACCTGCTTGTGTGCACGTATAATGCTGGTGTCTATACTGCGCACAAATACTTTCGCGAAAAACAGGCACTAACACTACTTCTTATTAGGCGCACCCGCTTTTTGCAAAAATATTTTCACCTAGGCTGGATTTCCATGTCCTACTTGGACTCGCGAAGTTATTGGCCGCGTGCTTTCGTTGGACGACAGTGTGGTGCTTACTGGACTAATGAGGTTACTCCTGTACTGAACGTCTGTGATTAACGGCAAGGCACTTATAAGTTAAGACCTGAAGAATTTGTGGATTTAATTTGGGACAAGTTAGAATTCAAAACACTTTTATTCATATAACTTTAGCCATTTGTCCACAAGGTGTTTGACACCTCCTGGAGAACGCTGACCCAATCATCGTCTTCCACTGTAGCAGCAGACAACCAATGTGCAGTTGACATCTGCATATTTGTACATAAGACTATAGAGTCTAGCCTGCAGGTCATTGAAGTCGCGAATTTTTCAGGTCTCTGCCTGTAAGGGGCGTTGTAGTCGAAACTATCCAACCGCGATAGTAGACCCGAGTTTAAGTGTTTCGAACTACAACTTGACAGGAATGCTTTTCGCGAAAATCGCGTATCCCTACTTATGTTAAAGGGTGAAAGTCCCGGATGTCTGTCCTTTTAACAAAAATTACATTATCTGCTCGTGTTCGAAATTGGCAGCCTTGCATGAATAATATTCCAGTAATGTTTATTGTTGACTTATTAGTAACAGTGACACATCATATCTGTTAAAGTTTACTCATTTCTATTACATTACTTGAGTAACATACCAGTGCAGTATACTGAATTCATTAATTCTCCGACAGCTTTTCTGATCAGAATAAAAATCATACGCCGTCGGAATTTACTGTGAGTCTAACAGACATTCAAGAAAATAGAGCATTTCTTCCCAATTAAAGGTTCAAGGTTCTTAGATTTTCATAGGGTTTTCGCCATTATAGAAAGATGATTGGATTTACACAAAACATCAAATCACTAAATTGATTATCTGTGGTAGTGCCTCTCTTGAATTTACTGTTGTGGAAGGGAGTCCAAGAAGTCCAGTAATTCAAAATTTCAAAAAACTGACGGTAAAGTATTACAAAACAATTCCGTGGCAATTTAAAGTGCAAGTATTACGGTGCGTGACAAGAAAGCATATTTTGCAAACAGCAGCTTTCATAATTTAATTGATGACCAACAGCACCCAAATACTGGTGTAGCAAGACCATTCATTAATGGATTAGATGAACGCATATTCATTCTTCGCCACAGTTCCAACACCACCATTCGACTATCAAGTTCAGTGGCTTATTCTGAAGCAAATATATCGCTTAAGGAAGAAAGAGTTAAGGACTTGAAAAAGATTATGCCATACTTCCATGAAAATCACAGACACTTGTACGAAGATATCATAAAATAATGAATACAATGCGAAAAGGGGTCACGCATTTACAAAGCATTTTTTAAACAATGCTATTGATTTTTAATGTCTATCTCGTATGAAATTTGTAAATATCTATATTTTAACCATTTTCTTCATGAAGATATGAATTTTTGCTTTGCATTTCCTTACAAGCTCACAGTAATTTAATTGCACAATAGTGTTTTTGTATTTCTGGTAACTTTTCTCAATATAAATTTCATAGTTTCCAAATTTAAAAAAATTTCCCTTTAAACTCTTCGTTTGTTAAAAGAGCGGAAATACCGAGTAAAATAATGGTCCTATTGAACACCCCAAATTAAAGAGTAACTTAAAAACACTTTAAACAGGATACTTAACACTGGAACTACTGTTTAAGTCGGAAAATAAGATTTCTAAGCTTCATATAATTGACAGAGAAACGTGTTTTGTCCCTCTGGTAAAATTTGTGTTTCTTGTAAAAAGTAGTGATTCAATCACAGACCATATCATTTCGTGTTATGGAATAGCGCCACGCTAGACTTTAAAAACCTATGTATATACACTATCGCATGCAGATTTTATTATTTCATTGGGTGTTAGTACAGTCAGAAATTAGTCTCCAGTTCGACTCAGCCAAATGGAATGATGCCACCGGAGTGCTATTTGTTTCGTACTAGTTCAAGCGTCTTGTAAACAGCATGTTTGATTAGAGAAGGTCCATCCAATGGCACACAGGAAGGTAATGTATACTTTTATGACACCGAACTTGTGATAAAATTGTAACGCGTCATGATAGGGTCTCTACCAATAATACACTTCGAAAGTGTTCATTTTAAATCAGACTAATTTGCTTACTTATTTGCCGAGTTTATTTATTGACACGGGCAAAACGAAACAATTTTAAAATGTTTTCAAAGCCATTCTTAGGCAAACAGAATAATACACTTTATCACGACCATCATGAAACCCTGCTGTGTTGAAGTGATTTAAATAAATATGAGAGCTAATTGTATTACCAGTCATTTTCAAGATACGAGCCTTGTGGCGAGCGGAACACGGTACTGGAGATGCCAACTCAAAACTGCCGATTTGTGGCGTTAACGTTGATAGCTTATCTCTCTCGCCTTATCGCAACGGCTTAGCACAAGATGACGTAAGTTGTAACTCCCTTCCTTTCCAAATCCGACATACTGAGAAGAGAAAGAAATTGGCGGACATGAACCCGCACGTGGCCTTGACTCTCGACGAATGGAGTTAACACCAGGTAGGAAAGGGAACGGCAGAGACGGGGAGAGAAAAACGAAAGTACGATTACATCACGCCACATCACTTCTGATTACTCAAGTCATGTTTCAATTTGTAACTACCTGTTCCACAATACCATCCCGATTTTCTTTTTGCATTTTCACGATCAGGAATAACTAAGGAGCAGAGGGCGTTAACATTTGGCAAATGACACCGAGAAAATGCAAAAAGGAATATCTTTCATTAACACAAATAAAATATTGCCACTACATCTCCTTTGCTCCGCGTTACCTGCAGCAAGGTCCAGGTGACAACCAACACACGGAAACTTTTGCATGTCATCCAGATCGTGTGGAGGAAAAAGGGTCAAATCGAATGCAGCACCGACAGCAAGGGCCAGCAACCGCCACGCAACACAGTTGTTGCTATAAATGATAGAGATGGAATAATATGGATGTGACAAGCATTTCTGCCGACTGTGACCTACCCTCGCCGACAGTTTTAGGTGACTGCCGCCCCAAGCTGAATCACAGGCCTCAGGGTAACTCTATCGAGAAACAAAATCGCCTTCATCTATTCGTCCTTTCGCGGGGTTTCTGGTTAACACGTCTGTCCTCCTCTGGGTATCACTTTAGATCTGGACAGGAGTGCAGTAATGGCGCAAGTTCGCTGCTCTGTGTTCCCATTAACTATCACTTTGCAGGCGCTGAAGTGCTACCAGCTATTAGGCAGTTTTTCAGCTCTCATCTCTCATGGTTTTTGTTTATCTGTATACATTATATTTTCTTGTTGACGGATCACCACTAAGCATTGCCTCGAGGCATGCGTTTGACAACACTCAGTGTAGTGTTTAAATTATTGAGTACGCAAAAAAGTTCACAAAAACTCAATATGCATATCGCATTCTACCCCCCCCCCCCCCCAAATGGATGTGTGAATGTATGCTATATATGTACGTGCACACTAACCGGGAAATGACTACGCCTGTACGAGCGACATGTTTTTATCTTGATGATTTGTGATGTGCCAAAAAATACTAAGTGCGTGTGGCATCAGACATTAAACTAGGCACCTTACAATGGTGAAACTATGGACATCATTATACAGCAACTTGTTCGAATCTCTCTTCTTGTGACCGTTTTGTATTTATTAGTACTTTGTGTTGAAATATATGTTAATTTATGCTGGATGCTGTTGAATGCATTAATTTGGTTACAATTTTGTACAGGTCTATGGGCGCAGCCAGGTTCTTTACGGTATGAAAGTCTAAACGAAATAAATGGGTTGATTTTAATTTCTTAATTGATTTATAAGAATAGGATACGATCATTTCGCAAATTTTCGGTGGCAGGCTATACTTCAAGTAAGTATATCTACTCTTGTTTTCCTTTTATGACTGGATCACAGTGATTTTGACATGCCCTGTTCAACTATTCGGGCAGTAGAAAAAGGAACTACAATATGACCGTATAAGGCGCAACCCATTTGAATAAAAACATGTATCGTACCATGGCAGCAGCCAATAAATAAACAATTGAGGCTGAGTCTGTGAAAAACTGAGATGTGTAGGTTGCTGCCAAAAGAATTCACGAGATTCGCAAACCTCTATTTGTAAGCAATCCACAAAGTATTATTCAGAACTTACTATCTTGACTTGCCATTAATTGCAATTTACAGCTATTGTATACATATTCGTCCATCACCTAACAGAAAGTAATACAATCAGAGAGTTAAAATCAGTCCCCATAAACAGTTTACTGGCATGTATTGAATTACTATTAAAATTTATGTATTTAATATCTGATATCCCCTTCAAGTCTGTATCACTCGTCCATTCACTGCCACCTTGTTTGAGTCTATATATCACCAGTCTTTCCTGTCCGGAATGTTGTTCACTCGTCGGATACCTCGCCCTCCGCAGCACTCGCGCACTCACACACGCTCGCTGCATGTATTTTTATTCCAAGTCCCTCCTTGCCCTTACATTCGCTATACACTTGTTGCACTTCAGTCAAGTAGTGGCTGGCTATCACAATATATTGACCCCCGGATGTGGCAGTATTTATAGCGCACGCGCCCTGACCCAGAACCTTCACACATCAGATTTTGCCGAGGAAGGTGATGACTGGTAGGTATATTCTTGCACATACTGTTAATTCGTCGACTCCACCGGCAGGAAGGGGAGGGGGGAGGAATTGACGCCAGTCCAGATCAGCTTTTAATCATCCAACAGCTGCCTGGTGACGTAGCGCGCCTGGGGGTGAACTGGGGGGTGGTGGGTCAACCCCCACCACGCCCGGACTGGCCATGAGGTTAACACGCAGATCACGTCGCCCTGCGCAGGGGCAGGCGCGCCGGAGCAAACTGTTGAGTTGGGGGGGGGGGGGGGCAAGAAACTAATATATTTTTTCTGAACTATATATATACATATATGTATACACACACACGCACACGCCTTTTTAAAATACAAATTACACGTCGCACATTACTGTCAGTGTTACTTCATGGTAAGTTAATGTACACAAGGATTTTAAACATTTGTTTCCTCTCTCAGATTGTTAAAAACTGAAACACCTCATAACCGTGAGTACATTGAAGACTGAAGTAGATTTCATATAATTTATAACCACAACGTCTAAAGTTCGTTTCACTAAAAACGAGCTGCAACATGTTTGGCACATGATTTTTTGTCACGAACACTGTGTGGAATATTATAACAATTAACAAATTTTACAAGTAATTTTTCATGAAATAATATATTTACATACAATAATGGTAATAAGAATAAAACAATATTTGTAATGTGTAAAGTTATGTTGAACATGCGTACCTAAATAATGTACATTTTTCATTGTTTCGTTAATAGTTTTTTGTCATTTTAAATTTCTATATATATATATATATATATCTGTTTGAAGCATTATTACATAGAACAGTGACATGTTTATTTAAATTATCACATGGCATCAACCTAAAGACATATGACAAGTGTTCAATAAATACAATGAATATTTACTCCACTACTTTCCCAAATAAGGCCTTTCTTTCGTCATTGCGGGAAATAAATCCTATCATTATATCATTAAGATTTAGTACACTAGTTCTCTCTTTGTGGACATGAAGTAGCATCACATGCATTAGACGTTTCTGCTTCATGGTGGCCCACAGATAAGGCTTCAAACGGGGGAGGTTAGAAACTGGACAGTAATAAAATAAAAGTGATCACACTCTTGTTATGCACTATATAATACTCATTGTATACTTACACTATACTGTACGTCTGCATCGACTACAAACAGAAAAGGACCGAAGTCCGGGCGGACACAGACAAACGAATTGCTGTTGTTTACGCCTACTGAAAGAATAGTATTTCTACACAGGAGGGGAGTTACGAAGCACGCGATATACTGGATGTAGATAATGCGCAGACGCCAGTGTGACGGCGTGCAAAAGGTAGAATGATGAGAGGGGGGAGGGGAGGGGCGATTAGTCAAGGCACTACTCAGGACTTGTGTTGAGTCAACCGCCATCTCGCTCCCGCACCTCCCATTCGACGACTGGACTATTATATCGGCAGCGCACATTGTTGTGAGGGCCAACATGCTAAAATAAAGACTAGCATGGCTGCTTGGTGTTCTATGATGTAATGAAGGTCTAGAATCGAAGGAACGTTACGGGGTTAATTTTTCGAAACTTGTGTACACAAAAAGTGGAGAGCAAAACACATGTATTCTCCCCCCCCCCCCATCATTTTCAAAGCGGGGGGGGGAACCGCCCCTGCTGCCCCCCCCCCCAGCTCCGGCAACACTGCGCAGGAGTCAAAGCGTTGCAATATTACCGTAATAAAAGAGCCTGTTAAATGTAAGAAATATTTTCTTCTAAGCTTATAATATAACTAATGTCTTCATAGGTGTGACTTAAAAGATCGTGTAATAATTATGTCAGGAAAATTGAATAGCAAATTTATTATGAATTAATTAAATTTAACATTCATTAAATACAGGTAAAATAAAAATGAGGGGGGGGGGGGATGAGGTTTGCTTTTTGGACAATGCCACAGAAAGACAGCGAATATTAAATTATTTACTTTAAAATTTACAAAAAGGCAGTTCAGGAAGAAAATACAGTTCGTTTAGCCCGACAAAGCTATTGGCAAGTATGACGTAACCAACATCACATAAAATAAAATAATTCATTTATCATGTGAACAGAGCAGGCCATCAAAAGTTTTATCTAATCAGGAAGAATAAATCATTTTTAACAACTTACTAGCATGATTGAGACTACACATTTGACGGCAATGATCTATCTGATATACTCAAGTTCGGTAAGTATACAAAAGCGAATGGCGAGGCGATTACATTGATGCAGGCACACCCAATCGTTGACTAGAGCTGCGCCAGGCTCTGGAAGTGGCCAGTGACGCCATTTTACTGGAGTGTGCGGCGGCGGAGTGCGCAGTTCCGGCTGCTGTTTCACTTCTGTATTCTTAAAGTATTCTGCGCCACCGCACGTCATCGCTCCATCACTAAGGGTCGGTTGCACCAACATAGTCCCGAACCGAGATCGAATGATCCTAGTTCCGAAACAGGATCCTGTTTGATCTTAATGTAAAAGTGTTGTACCAACGAAATTTCATGATTCATGATCTCCGATTCTTCGATCTCGGTTCCAAAGTAAGAGATCGATATTAAGTATGAGACAAATTTTCCTATTGGTTCGTAATATATGACTTCATGGAAGTTGGCGTATTTTTCACTATAGATAGAGCTAGATGTGCGAGGTTTGATCTGTTTTAAGTGAATTATTGTTGTACGTATTTTACTGAATAATATTGAAGTGCGTATAAAGTTGTTTAAATTTCCCAAGACAACAATCGACCGTTCTATCTGTTGCCGTATTTTCAAACTACATTTGTCGACGATAGCTGCTGATCTCGGATCGAGATTTGGAACCCGCCAATTTCGATGGTTTGAAATGAACTTCTTCTCAATCTCAGTTCAGCTCTGAACTCGAATAGTGCAACAGTTTTCTGTGTCGATCTTAGATACGATCTCAGATGAGTTTCGAACCACAATGGTGCAACCGGCCCTGAGACTGGGGAAATAGTAAGTTTCCCGAATTGAAGAGAAAAAAAAAGCTCAATTATTGTGTTCTGTTAAGATTAGTGAGTCTAAGAGGAAAGGATGCTATAGTCGAACAAAAACAGCTGTGTGCTGAAAGCCGAAAGAAGGCTGGAGGTAGTAGAAATTGACTTGTGAAAACTCAATGTGCGAATCAAAAAATTTCGAACAGACAGAAAATTGAGTTTCCCCACATGTTGCTTCAAAAGGACTGCAACAGAGATTTAAGTCAACCAACAGATGAGAAATAACTGGTTTTAATGGATGAGGAGCTAGGGGGAAAGAATGTGAATGAAATAAATAAACGAGGAGATTTCATTTCTCCGAGAATCACACTTAGAGAGGACAGTATGATCGTTCGGAGGTATATTTCTGTCTGTGGAGTGGAGAACTGTTGTTTAATAAATTAATGATGGACAACAAGAAAGACCTACCACGACATGAAAATAATCTGCGGCCAAATGCCAAAAATTAGTGACACTGGGAACATTAAAAAATTTCCATACTGACAATCCCAAGCAACCTTCGTTAGAACACCAGTGCAAGTCTCCGAGTTGAAAGTAGGACGAATTGAGCCGAAACGTACGCACTTCATCAATCACCTCGATTCTGGTGAAAAGTAGACTAGGTAAAGTGTTAGGCAATGCCTATAGAACGCTCTGCTCGCACAGCATGCCAGAAAGGATAAAAGTATTAGGCTATTATTCTCATATCCTAAATGTATGGCATAACGATTTTCGTCTTCCGCGCTTGTCCTTAATACTGGATCACTAACTACCAAAAGAGCTGTCAAAATCTCGTGTTTAATGACGTGCCGTTTTTCTACGCCTGGTTTTACAGCAAACGCACGTTATTACAAAAATTAATACTGTGCCTATTTTGATTATATTGTATTTGTATTACAACTCGGCTTAAAAAAAATGTAACAATTTTTTAAAGAATTTATTTATGTCAATGCTGTGCAAACCTTAGTCAAAGCACATTTTTAACTGTTAAATGTTGCAACACAGAGGTTATTACTGAGCAGCTGGCATACGCATTCTTCCCATACTCCCTATATGGTATTCCAGAACATTTAGTTTGTCACTACTTGTATTACCTTTCCACAAGACTGAAACGCAAATGGGAAATAATTAACAAACTTTTTCTAAATGACTTTTCTCTATTGTGACAGAAATTTGTGTTCTTGCTTTACATGGTTGTGTACTCATGTGACAGTAGTACTGAAAAGAAAACCTTATTTCATTTATATGTATAAGCTGAATGTTTATGAGATTGGTAATTCCTGATTTGAATTAATTTCATTATGTTCATTATGTTAAATTACCTATTATATCTGTGTTAAACTTAATTAATGTGTTTGAATGTTGTGTTGGAAATGTCACTATATTGCATTTTAATAATATGTGTAATGTTTTTTTTTTTTTATCTCTCTGGCGGAATTGTTAAAAGGTATGTAAGTTAATAATGATGCTCGGTTTTTGTGAGTGAAAAAGGAATGTTTTATGTTTCTCCAAAATGTATGGTAATTCATTGAAGTGTAACGTCGCGATTAAAATATTTCTGCCCAGCATCTTCATGGTTATGGATTGGCTTGGCGTGCACAAGATGTGGTTCCTATTGATGAACCAGGAGGGAAGGGAGAGTTATCCCTCTATTCAGTTTTAATTTGGAATATTATATTCCAAAGTTGGGAAAATCCAGACGAGCTGCCAATGACTGACAAGCTGATAAATTCAAATTAATATTTTATTGATGCTGAACGATTAAATTATAATTTTCCTTGTGACATAGCAAATTCAGGATAAAATGTGTTTGTTGTTGAGTAGGTGAACTATGCTTCATTTTACGAACTCGCATCCCGTGAAAATTTGCAACTACCGCCGAGGATTCCGTACTTAAGCGAGTTCGATCGACCACAGCTAGCCGAGAACAAGTTAGATTAATGCTGGTATTTTAATGCGTGTGGCATGTCACAAAATTGCGGTGAGAATTTGTTTTTAACATTTATGATTTTTCTCATTAAAATTTAATATTTCGTTGAATATATCGTTGAGATCCAAACTATAATGGGCCTAAGGCATGTTTCTGTATCCCTATTCAAAGCCTTGTCCTATGTTCTCACGCATAACTAATAATATGTTCCTTTAATAAGTACCCAATTATATATGTATAATATTCACCTTATTCACTATATTTAAGATGGTATCAGGTAGGTCACAGCTTTACATCTCTTCGCCGCCCTATGCGAGAATCTAGAAACAAATCATGGCGACAGTGTAGCTCGTTTATTTATAACTGTTGTACAATAAACTTACAGTTTTATATATACCAATAAACGAACATACAATTGAAAAAACGTGATGTATTCTCAGTGTGTAACGAAGTTGAAATACCTACAGGTTATTGTTGTTCCAATTCGGTTCCAAAATTTAAATTTTTAACACTGGTCCATGGCCCACAATGCCTCTACATTATTCGAGTTATACAGGCGAATTAAATGTTAAATGTTGTAATTTCTTTTATTTATCCATCCAGTTTAACTGATTTGTTAAAATACTTTTAAAATATTATTTTCGATTGAGAAATTTGCAGCAGCAATTTTCAAACTCTAAATACACTTTTGTTTAGCATATGAAATATTTCGGTACCTCTCCGCAAAATATTTATGGCCATAAATAACTAAATAAATTAATACATGCATTAATATAAAAGTATATAAATACAAAAAAAACCTTTTATTTCATTTTCCTGAGTTAAACTTTTTACACCCCCCCCCCCCCCCGCCATCGATCGTGTACGCAATTTCCCAATTCGTACTGCCTCCATGGACATTCTAATAACGACAGCTAATTATTATTATGAGTCATGTTACCAAGCCTGCTGGTCACCCCTATCGATTTTGAGGGTCGCAGCAAGCACAGACTGTTGCACACTAACTTCCTATAGGTATTTCCCGACGATGCGTGATGTGTTCAGCTTATTTGCACGGAAACCCGACCTACCCCGCCAACTTGAAACACGATAAAGTGAGCACTTATGAAATCCCTCTCATTTGGAATGATAGCAATAAATATATTTTATTTTAACTTTAGACGTTAATTTCTGAGTGCGGTGGAATCTGCACACTGTGTTTATTACTTACATGGTAATATTTATTTAAATAGGTGGTTGAGGGGCAAAGAAAGTCAGAAATAAAAAGTAACTAGGGTCTCAAAA
This sequence comes from Dryococelus australis, assembly GCA_029891345.1. Lineage (NCBI taxonomy): Eukaryota > Metazoa > Arthropoda > Insecta > Phasmatodea > Phasmatidae > Dryococelus > Dryococelus australis. The sequence continues at coordinate 230,008,488 of CM056994.1, read as the reverse complement.
GTGCTCACTTTACTGTGAACAGCCTATAGTTAATATACTGAAGCACTGTGGGTCTCGTGGCCCAAGAGAGACGCCCCCTCGACCTCTTAGGATGACTCTCAAACAGCGAGGGCGAATGTTAAAAACACAACAGAATCCCTGAGGTAGGTAGGTAGGTCGGTAGGCTTAATATATCGTCAACAGTAAGGTTGTTAGAGACGGAGCTAGCTGCTGAGAAATAGCCCATTACCTAGTAGTAAAAAAAACGAACCCAGCATTCGTCATGGAAAACCGAAGTCAGGATTTGAACCCAGGTCCTCCCGAATGCGAATCAAAAGTTGAACCCCTGCGCCACCTCGCTCGGTCAGCAATTCTGAAGACCGCGGCTCCTAGATGCGGGGAAAAAGCCTCTAGCCGTTAGGAGGTTTACACTACAAACAACTGCGAAAGTTCGGTTCCCGGTGCCCCATTTATAGCATCTCAATTCAATTACAATATGTTAACGTTAATAGCATCCTATACATACATGCAGAGGCCCTGGTTTGCCCCGCCTTCTGGTCGGGTAGATTCTCTCTTACGTAACCATGAGAAAGCTGGCCTTATTTTTACCGTCGCAAGAAAGTAATAAAAATCCACCCTTCAGAAAAAAGGTGCGGTTAGCGGCCCACGAGGCTACTTTCGATCTTTTCCTGCTATTCTCGTAATACAACATATTTAAGTCAAAACTACACACTTAATAAATTAATAACCAATACATAAATCGTATTATGCTCATCAATACGAATAAGTGGAAATTCGAACCAAGTTTCTGTGACAATTCTGACTAAAATTTTATTTCAATGATACTTTACTGTTATAGAGTCATGACTTAAAATGACCTGTCACAACGATACCGTATTCTGTTTAACTATAAGCTTTCCAGTACAAGAAAAAAAGTGAGCAAAGGGTAGGCAAATGAGTGCTCTAACCACCATTTTCAAAAATTATGAACGAAATAAGTTCAAGTTTTCTTTGGCTACGTTTATTTACAGCATGAGATAAAAAGTTATATTAAAAACTAAGCCTTATATTTATTAGTTATATTTCCAGTTGTGACGGATGTGTGGCCGTCATAAATAGTTTTTGTTTGAAGTGTGTACTAAGGAATTATGTTGCTTGCAGTAACCTGGTGCGCCACTACCCACAGTGATGAGATGTGTGACGGGTTACGGTCCGCCGCCCGCAAGGCGAAGGAACTGTTATTCTAGTCTGTAAGAACCTGATTGGTTGTGTTTTCCCGCCGCAGAAGCGGCCGGGAAAAATATATCAGTAAAGAGGTTGCGGCGTATGTAAAGACGGCGCCACGATCGCATAGGGGGCGTTGCAGTGAGCGATCTCAAGGAGAGGGGAGGCTAGTAATAGGGATGATTGCGAGTATAAATCGGCGTGCGCGAGGAGGGTTGGGCAGACGCGATGGCGAAGCGCGTCTGCTGCTGGTGGCCCAACGATCAAGGCGGGGAGGGGGATCTCGAGGTATTGAAAAATGGGAAGTGTAGCAGTCCTCACTGCTAGATTCTGCGGGTTGCCGACTGCGGGTGCGTGATGAAAGGATTGGAATGCATCGGACCTTGGAAACACCCCGTTGTCAGCCGTCACTACTGGGCCAGCGGATTCGCCACCACCACTGGTAGGCCCCGGATGTCTCGCATTTCCCAGATCGACGGGCTATTTTGGAGGAAGGGGAGGGGGTGGCTCCCCAAAGAACCCTCCCCATCTTCACCCATGGAGTGGAGACCCTGGCACCGGCGCGGAAGGGCGAAGATGGAGTTGGTGTCATGACTGAGCTGTCCGATTTTCCGACGCACTCGACGAGAAGCGGGTGCTGGTTCGCCTACACTGCAGTATTGACAGTAGCTCAACTTCAAAGGCGCCGGCACCCACACGATGACTGGCATCGGCGCAGGTGCTGTTCTGTCCCCCGCAATGCACACCAGCTGCGCTCTCATTTTATTTCACCCCGCACCAAACCAACAAAAGTTTTTCTTCCCGAACTAACAAATACCCTATTTTATCCAGCCCTAATCCGGTTAAAAGGAATAATTTTATTCTCCGTGACTGTCGCATAGATTTTCCACGGCCTTCTCCTCTTTGCCTGGTTTGCTATGCTCTTCCATCTAGACCCTTCTTCTTTCGGGGTGTGCACATGGCTACAATTGCGGCCATGGCACTATAACCCTGCTTAGCCGCGATGCATGCGCCCATTATAATAACTAAACACGACCTAAGGCGTGCAGGGCTTGCGCTGAGACTCAGCCCACTCTCCAACTGACTTAGCTACTAATATGAATGCCGGAGGTCACGCAGAACTGTGAAGGTGCTCACGCTGGCGTAGCGGGATTTGGGGGCTCGCCAATAAAATTTAAAAAAATTAGGTTGGGCAGAGACGCGCCCCGCCGGTGAGCCGGAGAAGACCAAGGGTAAGGTGGAGCCCTCCTTGGTCAAGAAGAGATTGGATGTCGTCCGACGAGAGAGTTAAGTATGAACTACGAAGTAAGTCTGCGAGTAAGACTTCGTCTCTGGAGGAGCAGAGTTTGAACTTGAAATTTTCAGAGTCCCCGTAAGGACTTAGAATATTTTCAGTCGAGTGAAAATAAAAGACGTAGTCTCTGGAGGAGCAGAGTCGACGTATGGACTTAGACGATTTTCATTTGTGTAGTCTCTGGAGGAGCAGTGTTTGAACTTGTATTTTCAGAGTCCCTGAATGGACTTAGGAAATTTCACTCATGTTATGTTAACCGAACTTAGTCGCTGGAGGAGTGCTTATGCTTTTGCGACACCAGAAGGAAGTTATAGTTATTCACCCGTGTGCTGGATGAGCTATGTGGGACTTGAAATTTACGAGGGACAGTTCGCGAAGAATATATACATATATATATATTCTTCGCGAACTGTATGTGTATATATATATATATATATATATATATATATATATATATATATATATATATATATATATTCTTCGCGAACTGTCCCTCATATATATATATATATATATATATATATATATATATATATATATATATATATATATATATATATATATATATATATATATATATATATAATCGTAGTAGGAGGAATGATGGGACAGTTCTGGAACAGAGGGAACCCAAGAGAGGAAACAACAGAGTAAAGTATTGGGAATCGTTGTGTTGTTTTGGGAGGGACAAAAGAGTTTTTATGGAAACCTGGACTGAGACTTGGAGTTTGGTGTGTGCGTGTGTGTGGATTAAGTGAAGTGTGGAAATTAAGTACGGACAACCTGTGTGGTTACCGTGGGCAGAGTATCCCTTGTCTGTTCCACTGGTAGGGGGAGTGAATGTCCTCTGGTGGAAATGCGGACCATTCCTGGTTATCGTGGGGAGAATATCCTCGGCCACCACAGGTTGTCTGGTGTGGGTGTTGGTGAGACTGAAGTCTCCATCCAAGAGTTTTGTAACCGGGTAAAGAAGGAAACAGAATGAGAGAGTACTTGAGACCGCTCTCTACAGTGTTTTGGAGCGAAGTAGGTTTAAGTTAGATTAGAATATTGTACTGGAGCGAAGTAAGATTATGTTATGTCTCCAAATTGTTAACATTACCAAACAATCTAGGGTTCTATTTTGTAAAATTTATGTGTATTGAGAAGAAACAGTCCTGTATTGTTTTGGATTTTACTTTGTTCGAACTCAGATTTTGCATTATTGTTATATTGTCAAATTGTGTGCATTTATGGTGAGTGTTTGAAAAAATATATAATTTTGACTTTTTGAAAGAGTGGCTTCTAAGGTAGTGTTGAAACTCCTTTTTTCCCCTGCTCAAATACAGTTATTGCAAGTGCATTATAAACACTGAATTACACTGATGTTGGTTGGTGAAGTTGATAGTTGGATCGCGTTTTGTGTTTTCTCCTTATGTTCGTACCTCGCGTAAGTGCAGAGACGCAAGGAGGGTGTGGTGGTTGGTTGTGCGCCTGTGGTTGAAGACTACGGTCACACAGTTGCTAGTGAAATAAGTAATAAAACTACAAACAGGCCGTTCGGTACTCGAGCCTAGGACAACTCGCACCATAAGCTGGCGTCCCAGTGCATTATACCACGAAGGTGAACCCCCTCACAAGATGCACCACATATCGTCTTATCGTTTCACCGACAATACAATTTGAAGTACCTATAAAATTGTGTAATTTGAAGGATAGTGTTGCAACAGACAGGAATTTGTTTACGAAATTGACGTTTTCCCTATGTGTTCACTGTATCCGTCGTGGATTCTACGACGAATTTCGGCTTGTGGGTTACCTGACGACTCTTTTTAGACATCTCCACCACCGCATTTCTCCCGTCACCCACCACCTCTGCGTTATATACATTACTTCATTACTTGCCTGCGAGGAGGTTGTCGACCAGAAACGCGAACATGGGTTCTCCAGCCGTGGAACATTTTCACGTCTGTCTCCGCACCTTCGGATTAGTGTTGTAAATGCGGCCGATATAGCTGCAGATCTCCCTGATCATCCCTCTCTTATAGGCTGTTCACGATAAAGTGGCCACTTTTTAAGGTCCTACAAGCAGGCATTAACCACTAATAAATATATTTTATTGCAGCCACAGACGTTAACTTTTGAGATGGGTGAAAATTATTCAATATGTTTATTAGTAAAACAGCGATATTTGTATTAAAAAGTGGCGGGAAGATAGAAATAGGCTGAAAGGAAAATTTTAGCAGGGCCTTAAAAAGTGCTCACTTTACCGTGAATTGCCTATACAATGAGATGCAACGTTTGCGCGGTGTGTTCAGTCAACGTCAACAACTGTGATTTGGCCACGTCGGTTAAGTCGTAACACGCAGTTCTTGCATGTCCAGTACACACTCTGATTTCAGATTGTGTTTCTTGTACTTTCCAACCACATTCCTGATGGTTCAGCTAGTTTGTACCGCCCTCCCCCCTTTTTTTTTTGTCAGCGGTATACACCCATTGGTTGCATTACGACCAGTCACTAGGCTAGTGACACTAGCATTATACTGTTGAGGTCATCGGTCACATAAAAAGAGTGAGACAAACACTGTAATAGTTTGTAGCCTTCTCGGAGTGTTTGTAGTTCCTTCCCCATGATTCTGCTGCTGCTACGCACCACACGTTCGACAAGTGCGTCACTCACGCAGCATCGTCGCCTCGTCAGAGGCCTCATGCGGAAACGGGCGTGGCGTAACTGCGAAGTACGCCCGCAAGAAAATTTACAATGATGCGAGCCTTTAACCGTTTTAGCAAAGCGCTTACCTCTAATTTCACATGTCTAGCTCTTCCAGACTTTCTCCACATCCGATAGGCCAACTCAACATGAGGTTTTTTTTAAATTCCATGTAAGTATTGTTATCAAATACAAGATATTGTATTTTCCACGTTTTCAGTTCATGCAAATAAACTGTGACAAATATGTCCAGTCTCGCCTGAAAATACACGTCACCTGATCTCCAGATACAGGTACTTACGATTACCTTGCAGAGGGCAACTTCACTGAACTAGGCAAAAATTATTTTTCTACCCCCTCACAATTTTACGTTTCGCTCTGGGAAGGTAGGTATTTTTCGAGCTAGATATAAACTCTAGTTAACCCAGCGAATTTTGCGTTCGGATCACAATAAATTCACCACATTCAGTGTTCCATGGAACAAACGATAATTCAATGAAATCGGTGTAGTAACATACTTCAACGGTCAGAGGCCTTATTACATTGAGTTCGAGTTTGTTTGGTGGATGGCACTATTATTTTGAAAGAGGTTTATGAATAAGACAATTTAGAAAAGTTTTGCCCTAATCAGAAGTTTCTAATTCCAACCCTGAATGGTTTTATTAAGTTCTGCCTCGTGTTACATTTCTGGACGTATCTCTCGAGGGCGATAAGTGAATGCTTATTATTAATTTTACCAGCCCGAAAAATTGGTGCCAAGTCTATTCCAGGATTTGAGGAATGGCATCCTCAATGCACCAAAAAATTAAATTGTTTCTACTGGGGTTCCCAGAAGGCACATGCGTTTTCTGCCCTTAAAAGCGAAGAGATCATGTGGTCCAGTTTACACCGTGTAGAGGTTTCCCGTGCTTGCAATTAGAAATTGACACTTCCCTCACGCGGTATTAGTAATGACAGTGTTATAATACATTCTAGGGCAGTATTTGGCCGTATGCCATACTCACCCCTGCCCACACCAACAAAAATAAATACAGACGTAACCCTGATGCCACTGAGAAATCATCTCTTGTGAACCAAGACAATGAGTATGCGAATTGCTGCATATGGTCTGGCCGTTTATAACTGACGCAACACAACCCGCCAGCCTTATCAGCGGACAGACTAGGTGACCAGCATTCTCCTGGACGAGATATCTGCATTAAGTGACGGGCAACAGTTCCACAACCCGGACAGTTTTCTCTGGTACTCGCCTCAGCAGATATGTACAGACAGTTCCGAGAACTTACAGCCAACAACAGTTCCTAGCAACAGGCCACTGCCTTTACTGGCTCTTCATCACTCTGAATACTTAACGGGTCTGCCTACCAAGCCGGCAGCCGCGAACTCCATTCTAATGGAGATTCAATGTTAAACGAAACTCCTGCTCATTGCGCCAATTTTAAAGATAACTATATCAAGCAAAAAGTATTATACGTGAAATTTCTTAAGGAGTGATGCTACGTTGAAATATTTTGCCAATTTATTTAATGTGTTTTGATAAAATATTGAAATTTACATTTAACAAAAAAAAAATAGATAAATACTATTTTTTTAAAAACAATTTTATGTAGCAATATTCTCTAAGAAAATCAGCGATATGAAAGTTTGTTGAAGATACAAACATTTCGCGAATATATAAACAAATTTACTATACAATATGATAACCTAATTCCCATTTTTGACAGACCAGGCAGTTAAAATATTTTCCTGACATGCGGCCGATTTTTGTACGGACTTTCTCCCCCTCCCCCCACCAGGCCTCGGGACATGCATCGCGACAAAGAGGGATTGGGCAGCCATGGTCTGCACTTTGGGGCCATGACTACCTCCCTACGTGTACTTAGAGCTAGTCTTAACTAGGAAGAGCAAGGGAAAAACCGCCAAGAGAGACGTAAAAACCCTTGCGACAGAAAAGTAAAAAATTCAAAAATTATTGCATGCATTAAATAAAATAAAATAGAATGTTACAGGAGACAGAGTATATGGAAAACATGCTCTTAGTTAACAGGGTTGGAAATACTAGTACACAGGGGTAGCAGGTACCTGTGACATGCCTACCATGCATACCTGCTGAGCCACACCCAGCGACCAGGGGAACCACTACAGGAGCTACGGCAATACATTGTGCAGCTCTCCCACCTATCTCTGAAAGGGTGCCCCGATGAGGTGCGTGGCATCAAAGCAGTCGAATTCTTCATCGATGCCATCGCCGACACAGAGGTATGGCAAGTGGCACGTCTGGCTTCACCCCACAACATGTAGGACGCTCTGGAACGAGCACTGGAGGTGGAGTCAGCAAGACAGAGGGCCGCACCCCGACGTCCGGTATGGGCAGAGAAGCTGAATGAGAACGACGAAGACAGCACGAAGAAGACACTGAAGGAGTTGCAGATGACTGTGAAGGACACTGCTTCCAGGGTCCACGCTACAGAGCATCGCCGTCCCCACCTAAACGGCCAGAGTGTTGGTCATGCGGACAGCGAGGGGCAGGTAGGAATACAGCACATTCTGAAAACTTGTAAACGCCGATCTTATGAAGCGAAGGTCGGTGACTGCTGGAGGGAAGGCCCCAATGTTCTTACATGCACGGTCGGTGAAACAGGATTGGGATGCAATACTTGTGGAGGGGAGCCCGAATGATATTCCTTGTCAGATGGTCGTCGACACTGGGGCGACCATAACATTAGTACGACCAGTCATCCTCAGGCCTTCTCCCCCCCCCCCTTCCCCCACGATCGCCCAACGAAATGGAACGATGGTATTCGACTACATTAACAGGTGAGCCCACACCAGTTAAAGGTAAGAGGATGTGATCTGACAGCTTGGTGACCTTAGCGTAGAGCACGATGTTTACATAACGGAAATAGAGGATGAATGTATTTTGGGGCTTGATGTACTATTTAGGCTGGGTGCTATATCGATACTTCACTTGGTGTGATATGGGTAGGTAGTACACAGATGGTGGTGTCAATAAGGCATGATTTCTCCCTCCCCCCGCCCCCAAGTTAGATGCCCAGTAGTGTGTGGTCAACCCACTGTGCTGCCCACTTTTAGTGAAATTATCATTTCAGGCAGGTGTCAAGGAAAGTTTGTCAGACTTTTGGGTCTGACTGAACCAGCAGAGAGGATTGGCATTCTGCCAGGTAAAGACGTTGTAGAAAGGACTTTGGTCACTTCTAATTCTGACAGTTTTTCAGTTAGAATGATAAATTTGTCCAATAGTACCATTCGTCTTGACGAGGGAGCAGTATAGGTGTTGGCAAGCTGGTCACTCAGGTATTTACAAATGATCCAGAAGATTCGAGAGTAAAACAAATTCATTTACCAGAAGTATTGTATGAACTGCTAGAACGAACAAAAGAAAATATAAACTGGCGACAGGTTAAGGATTTCTTTGAATTACTGCAGAGAAGTAGGGATGCCTTCTCGTGTTGACCAAATGACCTTGGACGGACTAACATGGCCTGCCACCAATTAGATACAGGAGATTCCAGGCCCATAAATCAAGCCACCAAGACGACTGCCACAGCATGAGGCAGTTGAGGAAATTCTGAAGAAAATGAAGGATCTAGATGTGATAGAACCATTTGTTAGTCCATGGTTAACTCCAGTAGTTCTTGTTAAGAAGAAAGATGGCTCTCAGAGGTTTTGTGTAGATTATCGCCAGCTTAATAATGCGACCAAGAAAGACTTTTTTGCCTGCAAGGATATATGACACAATTAAAATCTAGTAGGTTCACAATGGTTTTCTACTTCGGACATAAAGAGTTGATACTGGCAGTGCGACGTGGCTCCAGAGGTCCAACATAAGACTTGCATTTTGTGTATTATAAATTTGGTCATTACCAATAATTCATCATAGGAACCTGGCAGTTCAAAGTTATACATTTTGGGCTATGTAATGCCCCTGCCACCTTCGAACACCAGGTGGAAAAGGTTCTGCCTTCAGATATTTCAAGAGTGCCTATCATGCTTAGACTCTGTATTCCAGAAAGTGACCACAACCAAATTGAAACTGGTTCCTAAGATGTGCCACCTGTTTCATAAAGAAAATTAATTTCCTGAAACATGTAGTGTCGGTCCATGGAATTGAAACAGACCCAGAGAATACCAAAGCAATAATAAATTGGCCGACACAAAATGACAAAACTGAAATGCGGAGTTTTCTGGGAATATGTGCCTATTGCCATCGATTTGTGCCTGGGTTTGCCACGATCGCCAAGCCACTGCATTAATTGACTGAGGCAAAAATAGAATCTCATTGGGCCACTGAGTGTGAAAATGATTTTCATAAGCTAATGGAAATTCTGATATCTCCACCAATCCTAGTTTTCCCGAAAAGTGGGGGCATTTTCATTTTGGGCACTGCTGCTAGTGATGCAGATATTGGAGCTGTGCAGTCTCAGGTTCAAGATGGGATGGAAAGAGCACTAGAATACTTCAGTAAGGTATTGCATAAGCCTGAGAGAAATTACTGTGTTACAAACAAGGAGCTTCTGGTCATGTTGAAGGCAATTTCACACGTCCAACCCTACCTTTATGGCAGACATTTTACTGTGAGAACCGATCATGCTTCATTATGCATTTTAAGAACCCCGAAGTTGAAATAGCCTGGTGGATACAGCATCTTCAAGAGTATGATTTTGAAATACATCACAGATCTGGAAGCTTTCGCAGCAATGCAGACAAGTGGTCTAGGTGACCATATAAGCCATTTTGTCGTCATTGCGAACACCAAGAAGAAAACAGTGGTAAATCGCTTAAGGTGTGGAGAACAAGAATTTTAAGGTTCTTTATCTTGTGATGGGTCGCCTGCCTGGAGTGATGAGGGTATTAGCAAGGGTCAGCTGAATGGTCCCACCAGGAGGACGTTGAGAAGTGGTGCCGATTGTGCGACATCTGCACTGCGAGGAATGGCCCAAGGACCAGTGGACAAGGTCACCTCCAGAAATACAATGCTGGAGCTCCATTCCAGAGGATGGCAGTGGATATTCTGAGACCCTTGCCTCTCACATAAGGAGATAATCTGTATCTCCTGGTGGCCCAAGATTGCTTTACTAAGTGGTCTGGGGCCATTCCCATCCCAGACCAAGAAGCACGTAGTGTGGCCGATACACTTATAGATGCACTTCTCGAGGTTTGGGATATCACTAGAACTCCATGCTGATCACTGAAGGCACTTTGAAGCTGCTGTCTTCCAGGAGGTAACAAAATTTTTGGGGATTAATAAGACTAGGACTACAGGCTTACACCCTCAGTCGGATGGAATGTTCGAGAGGCTTGACAACACTCTGGAGCAGTATGTGTCGATCTTTGTGGCAGACAACCAAAAGGACTTGGATTCAAAGGTTCCATTGTTTCTTCTTGTTTACCGCTCAGCAGTTCACGAGTCAACAAGGGTAACACCATCGCGGATGCTGTTTGGAAGAGAGCAATGGCTCCCCAGTGACCTGCTGTTTGGCCAACCAACAAAAGAGGAAGCTGCAGCCCCTGATTATGCCAGCGAATTACGTAAAATACTTGTTGGCATTCATGATTTTGCTCGACAGCACCTGGGAATAAATAAGTGACATGATGAAGACGCGATATGGTAGGAGAATGTCGGGCGAGTTATTTCAAGGAGGACAACTGGTGTTACTGTACAACTCACAGATGAGAAAAGGGTACTACTCGAATCTGCATAAATATTGGGAAGGCACCTGTACGATTCTGAATAATTTCAATGATCTGCTCTTTCGAATTTGTAGTCAAGACTCTCGGACGAAGCCGAATATTGTCCACTTCGACCGACTAGCACTCTACGATGGTCTGGATGTTGCAATGTCTGTTCGGGACAGACAGACTTGAAGAGGGGGCAGTGTTACGCACGCGATTAAATGAAAGTGGAGGACATCAGTTATATGACAGTGGCAGCAGTAAGTAAATATATTATTTTTAATGACAGGCAAGCGATATGCCGGTGGCCGCGTATCTGTTAAAGAAAGCGAGCCGACACGACAATCCCTTTTGCTGCGTCCACTGCTGACCGTGGTTGAATTGATTTCTGCGTTTATTTGAAGAATGCTCTGGCCTTGTTCTCTCAGTGATTCGGGGTGCTTTGAACCTTCCAGATGATCAGGGCGAACGATATAAAAGTGTGACAGGCCTTCGAGCCGAGTAGTTGATGAGTGAATGAGTGACAGTTCTGAGCGATAGACGACAAGCAGCGTGAGAAGTGACCAGCGGAAGGGAGATCTGCGACTGAGAGTATCCATCAGTGAAGGTGCGGCTGGCAGGCTGGACTATTGAACTAGATGCGTGAGTGAAAAACGTTACAAATGATGGTAACATATAGACTGCACACGCGTTAATGATGAGTATGAGTTAATTGACTGTAATCAAACAGAGACATTAAGAAGGGCGTTAATTAAAGTTGAAATTTACATTAAATATTGCGCTCACTGATACGCCCCATAGGCGTCCATGTAACAATACATTTGATCACAGCTGACGTCTATGCCTGAACATAATGGAGACGGCCCATTACAGATTTGTGTTTACAAACAAATTAGTCATAAAAACTAAAGCTTTACAGAAAGGGCAGAGTACAATGGCCCATTGATTGCATAAAGATAAGGTAGACCGACATACGTCTTCTGCGACCTGTCCCCAGCATTGACTGGCTTGTCGTCGGTACAACTACTGTCAAAATCACGTGGTCAACAATCGTAAACGTGTACGTGTTTGCTTAAATATTAATTTTCAATAGACTCACCCTTTTATAAAAATTAAATGCTTTGATTAGCTTAAACATATCCTAGTTGCATTAAGACTAGATCAGGGGAAGTGTACAAACATATAACACTTACTTTCCCATTCACGTTGTTTTAGATAGTACTATTGGCAATAAAAGCAATAAAATGTTGGAACACGCAAAGTCGTATGTACACTCTACCCTATTTTTCCTCTACGCCACGACCCCGTTGCGAGTCCTTTGCTGGCGACTGTGGTTGGACGGCCCCGCCGTGTTTCACGTGCATGTGGCGAGTGACTACGCACCTGCGGTGCCGTCTTGGGCAGAACAGCTGCCAGTACAAGACGATATAGGCTGCTCACGGTGAAGTGAGCATTTATGAGACCCTAGTTAGTTTTCCTTTCAGTTATTTTTTATCCTTTAACCAACTTTGTAAATAAATATTGCCATGTAAGTAATAAACACGGTGTGTATATTCCATCGCACTCGGAAATTAACGTCTACGACTAAAATGAAATAGGTGTATTTATTGACTAAACGAGGAGGCTTTCAAAAGTGTTCACTTTACCGTAAATAGCCTATGGCTGCACTGTGAACAATATGAGACTGCGGCTCCGACGCAAAATTTTCTGTATTTTATTTTATCGTGGTCTCCCTTCTCCATGAAGAAGGGTCGAGTGCGGTATGGTAATGGATGAAGACAGGACATTTCGCGAGTATATTTGACAGCTTGGCTAAACTCGGCAGTTCTGCATACACCCCAGGAGCTGTCATTGGCTGGTGCCTTAATGAAGAGCACTTTATTCTATGTACTGTGCTGTACGTGGTTTGCGCGGTCTATTTTTATAGTATGTGTATAATAGGTTCTTAGTCCTAAAATGAATGTTAGGAAACGATCCTACAAAGATGGCCCAATCACAAACGGAACAAAAAAAATGCATGCAAGTGTTTAAAGTTTATCCTAGTACCACTATAACTCGCAAAATCCCCTGTTTTCTAGCCTTGGGCAACATCCTTACAATAAAATACGCAAAATCCAGATCAGTATTGTTAAAACTACGTGCGTGTGACGCAGGAAACACCACCGAAGACACGAGCCGACATCACGCATCAGCGGCATCACAGTGCACATGTGATAACTGCAAGAGCTGTGGTGTTACTCAACTACGTTACCGTTAGCTGTCGACCACCAATGATATTGGGGCCGCTAAGAATCCTAACCTGTTTGCCTATATGTGACAGTTCCAGCATTTCGTGAAAGTTGAATTTAGTTGGCCCTCAAGTCTGAGCCTTCAATGGTAACGTTAATGTACTACGAAAAAAAATGTTTATGACATACGGTTTTCCCTGTAATTTATACTTGGATATTAGTAGTTTAGTTAGGCCTGTACGTAACGTGGATATTTAATTCGGTCGGCGAAATGATTCAGAAGTGTAAATAACAACAAAAATGATGGCGTTTAAAAAAAAAATTGGGCTCACTTTTCGGTTCAGCATCAGAGCACGTTGAACAAAAATACAGAAAAGTTTCTAATCTAAATTATCTGAAATTTCGTGAAAGATTTTAATCGCGGTGTCAAATCGAAGCAGCTTAGACTAGTGTTGCTGTGAACACGCTGAGCTCTCTGTAAAGGTACTGCTACGTTACAGTACCTACGTGGAACAGCAAAATATTTTAGCAGCCCAACTGAGCACGGGTGGGTTAAAAGGATTTTCGGAAATTAATCATAATAACTTCTCGAAGCGGAAATGTTTGTTGCTTCCAAACGTATAGGTTCTGACAAGGGCAATGCTTACCTGAGCAGCAGACTCACTCAACTGCACGTATGCCCGTCAGATTGGTCAGCATGGCTGTATGGTGTTTCAATTGTGTTCACAAAATCCCTATAGTCTATTAGCGGCATCTCCACACTTTTGAATCAAACCTTTGAAAATTCACCCCGTGTACGAAGTGTTTGGTTGTTTCCTGAACATAAGAGTATCATATTTTTTGTTAAACTCAACTTTTCCTTCTACTTAATCATTTTTATCTATAAATTATAACATTTCATTTACAATGAACAAGAATAAAAAAACGGAGAAAAAAAAAGTGTGTTCGTAATGCCAAGTAGGAAATTGTTCTCATGAAAAATATTACTTAAATTGTATGCACGAAAGCGGTGCGTTGTCGCTTTGGTGCGATTTTCTACATTTAGTTTAACTTTGTTTGCATGAGACGGAGTCGCAGCCTGAAAGTAGAACTTTAGCTGGGCTTCAGAAATGTTAGAAGTAACGTTTTAGGTACTGGACTTTAATCCCTAAAGCCGCAGTCGCACTGTCATATTTTTACGTTAAAATATATTTGACAATAAAATTTAAAGGTGAAATAAACAAATTGGATAAAATATTCTTGAAGGTGTTTGAAAATGTGTCACACTGTCAAATTGTTTTACTGGGCAGATCTAGTTTGAAGTAAAATTTAAACATAATTTTCAAAGTGAGATACTGCTGTTGTGTTTCCTTGCAGTCCACTATAGGAAGAAACATAATGAATGTTTCAATTTTTTATTACTTCTTTACTAAATTTTAATTTTATTTATCAGAGATATTTCCTGTACAACGAAATTGAATGTCTCTGTGTTCTTAATAGTATTATGAGTTAATCACTTTAAATAGGATTCAGGCTCAAAACAGTTTTTTATAAGTTAATTATTTTCATAACCCTGTTTCGTGTCCAGCAATTGCACGTCAAAAATGGCGAGCAACTGATGGAAACGAAATTGGGCTATGAAGATAATTAATTTATAAAGAAACTCCTTGAGCTCGTCAAACATAAAAAACAAATTTAGATCCTGTTCAATTTTTAAAATGTTTGATGGAAACTGGAGCCATCCAACTTTTCCAGACAAACATGGCGGCGATAAAGACAGTTTCAGTGAAGTCATAACCTTCCAACTTTATTTGATCAAACTTATTGGAAGCAGTTTGACGGAAATAACTCGACAGTGCGACAGGGAATTTATGCCACTGCACAGCGCACAACTTTCTAAGGCATCCGTGAAACACAGTAAGAAACGCGCAGACTTGCGTCCGGAAGATATGTGTCTCGAGAGTTGCAGTTCGGACAAAGATTACGACAGCTGCGCGCTACCATGTCAAGGTCAACACAAGGTCCATGGCTTCACGAGGGCCTGCTCGCAGAAACCTGCAGTGATCTCGCGGTGACGACGCCTAGCGCTAGGCAGGGGAGAAAGAGTGAGCTGGCTACCGCACCCACCAGGGGGATTATTTCCTCTTGACAAAAATATTCGTGATTACTCGAATTTTCGTTTACTAACGAAATGGGCTATTCTAAGCGCATTCTAGGGTTCGTTTGACGTCACTATGTTCGTTAGCACTTTGAGGACTATACTCGAGTGTAGTTCGGGCAAAACTTGTTCGATTTTTTTTTCATTTAACTTAACAAATAAAACAATTCCAGGTATACTTACATCAATTCCCTATTTCACAAGAATTTAAATCGGAACTATTACAACATCAACAACTAACTTAGTAAATGAACGACAAATTTTTGTATAGTTACGGAATTCAACACGATGGGATGCAATCCTGTTACATAAAAAAAAGAACATTTGGTTGGAAAACGATAAACTCGGCATTCCATTGGTTGACAGCCGGTCAATACGGAAAGCATGGTGTCGTTTTGACCAGTATAATGGCGTTAAGTGACAATAGAGAACAACAGACCTCACACAGTGTTGCCTTCGCCTTCGACTACGGAGGGTGCGTCTCTGCTTCTTCTGGCTGTATACGACTAATAGCTTCGCGGCACACACTCTGTACACTATGATCGGCCTGGAAACAGGTCATCTTGAGCCTAGCCCCTAGTGGGTCAGCGGTCACAGTGTATAGCACCGATTTAGGTACTTTTCTAACAACAATTTCTCGCAATTTGCAAACAACACCACATCGGGAGTCGCTCCACAAAGAGCCTACCCCTCCCCCACCACCCTCACGGGTCATGGCGGCGGGCGGGGAGCCGATTGAGCCGTCGTGGATGACGGGAACTGGCCCGTACTCCTTGCAGTACCTCCGGGAAAACAAGCGATTTTTAGAACTGGCAAAGAGACGACCTAATCACCAAACTGTTTACGACATTTTTCCTCAAGGCATCCCCGACCACATTGACATACTCCTGGCTACTCTTACGGAACCAACGACGCCAACAACCACCACACCAACTTCCTCCAGATCGTCAACACCGGCCGCAGGAAATGAAACATTTGAAATGGAAACCGACTTCCAGATATTAAAACGAAAAGGGGACAGAACAACCACGCAGGAGAACAAGCGTCTCCATTCGGTGTCGTCTGAGACACATACAAACACCATTCCTACACAAAATAGGTTTTCCCCGCTTAAGGAGGTAACAGAAAAAACCTCAGCAGTTAACCATCCCGGCTCTTCAAGCATTCCACCCACAAAACACAAACGGATGCACCAAACACGACAGAAAAAACAAAACCAGTACAGATTAGTGGTTCCTGACGCCACTAAATACAACTTACTTGTTCAGAAACTGCGAGTTATTAGTAGGGACGGGTTCTCCCTTCTCCCCACAGCTCGGGGAACGCAAATCCTCACTAAAAACTTTGATTTTTTCACAGCTGCTCGCACAATGCTAGAAGCGAACTACATCCATTACTTTACTTTCTGCCAAGCTTCCGAGCTCCCACAGAAAGTCGTTTTTGACCTCCACCCCACAACCGACATTGCGGACATCAAGGCAGACCTGGAATGTGCCGGATACTCAATCCAGCACATTTATCAATTTAAAAAACGTATCACAGACCAAACAGACCCAAACAAATTCATGTTGGAGCCGCAACGTTTTTTCTGTGTCACGGCGGCGCAGAACACTTCTCTCCCTCCTCTGCACTCTGTCACGAGAATAAATATGACAATAGTTCACCCCCGACAATACCAGAAACGGCCGACAGACGTGGCACAATGCCGTAACTGTCTCGCTCTAGGACACACCAAAAATCACTGTTCCATGCCGACAAAATGCCCTCACTGCGCAGGCCCTCACCCCGAGAGTGCTTGCAAAAAAAACGAAACCAACTCCAAGCCGACATGCAGTAACTGCGCAGGCGAACACACAGCTCTCTCAAAAGCCTGCCCCAAGTTCCTGGACTTGGTGCAGAAAAGAACTACTGCTGCTGCTACGAAAATCGCGCCAAAAACTGCAAAACAACCTCCTGCCCCGTCCAGGTTCACAGTCAGGACATTACAGACTGGCAAAACGTATTCGCAGGCACTCTCTGCGTCTATTCACAAACCAGCTCCCACTCTTGACACCCCTGCAATGCCAAATACACAACCTCAGTCCCGCCCTCGCCAGCGAAATTCGCCAGGAGAGATGCGAGGCGTAATGCAGGATTTCCATGAACTCATGGAATTCCTTAGAGCATGCGACTTCGCCTCGCTCATGGCTCATTTCCACCCCTACATACTAAAACTCCGCAACATCACAGAGAAACATGAGAGAACCTGGCTACTTCTCGAAGCCATGGCGTCATTTGCGGCCCCCTAGCCCGTCAACTAGACCCCCTACTCTGTACTGGAGCGACTCCGAAACACATTACACAAATATTAATAACTATGACGAGCGAAATAATCGCGTATATATTCTAGTCGTACACAACTGAACATTTTAAGTCTTGCAGCACCAATAATTTATTTAAGACGATTTAATAACTTTAATTACAACCGCTTGTAATTTATTTAAATTTTTCCGTGTCAAATAAAAACTGTTGACGGTCAATTAACGACCATGCTGCCATCTCTCGAGCAACTTCATAAGCTCCGCCCCACCAAGTTCTCTCGGCCAATCAGAGCCCTCTGGCCTATATTACTGTTTAACTTCACTCACGCGACGTGTTTTCATGGCTCTGCTTTTGAACTTTACAAGTCTAAATAATTATCAATACGGAATATTGTTCAAAACAACTTTAAAAATATAAATTCACGCCTTCAGCGCAATTATACCGCCCGATTTCATAGAAATAAGGCCCCGAAACTGGCCGGAATTTTCCGATCGGTCCGGGACAAAAATCGACCACGTTTAACAAAACTAGTTGGCGCTAGCATCGCGCCAGCCATATCGCTCTCGGACCTCCCCGAGTTAACATGTTTTACTTCACTTTTAGCCGCTCGTCACGGTACATTCAGACAAGCATTTACACACCAATCAGATTATTTAATGGTTTTTAACATTAACTCATAAGATATGAAGTAATTACTGAAACTGAAACAACTACACTGATTTAAATATTCGCGCAACTTAAATTCACCACTTCAATATACATATAATTAATTTAATTATATAAACCCTTGCCACTCCAGTCATGGGAAAGCTACTTATATCGAAAATTTAACTTCATTTGGCTATTAACCTCCGCTTTTTATACCAAACTGTCGCTAGCTCTCTCACAGGGAGCTCGTGACAGTACTTCACAAGTCCTGAACTTTAAAATTCCGCGCTGATAAATTCAATTAACTTCACCACTCTCTTTTATCCCGTACAGGCAGGGAAAAAGAGAGTAAAATTCAGCTATGGAAACAGCTCCCAGGTGCTACTCTGGGAATCCTGTACAAGAATGCTAGCTTTGCAGCATAAAATATGTTTGATGGATGCGGAGGGGGGAGGGGGTTAGCTTCTCCTCGCCTCCGCAATCTAACTGACAACCAACTGGGTGGCCAAGGTCCCTCACAAGGGACCGATCTACCCCCGCGCTGAGGGAGTAGCGTCCCAGTGATGTAAAAATGGCGGTGGGAACAACAGAACACGGCATCCCTGCAGCGGTTCGGATATAGGTGACCAACCTTTAGCTTGTCTTTAAAGCTGGTAAAGTGTGCCGACCTCAAAGTGTTAAGAAACTACAAGAAAATGAAGCCCTTCGGGCCTTCGTTGCCGAGTTTTATCATAAAAACTTGGCTGGTGTGTGTAATAACAGATTGTTTTATGGGACTGTGAAAGAAAATAATCGTGATGTAATGTATCGTCATGCATTACGGGAACATTAAAAATATGTTTCAAAAAAATAATTTGAAAAAAACCAATTAACATTTCTGTTTTAATTTGTGAACTATATAAGCAGCTGTGTAGGTTTGCTATTGTGAGGGAATGTATTAGATTAATACAGTTGTTTATAATGAAATAAGAGATCACAAACACTAATTTTATTCAAAAATATTGCTTTCAACAATGTAGTTGATAAATCACATGATAGGTAGCGCTAAACTGTAAATAATTCTTGGTGGTTTACTAACCAAAATACTTTCTCTTGAAAATAATCGAGTGAAAATCAATATATTTATATTAATATAATCCACAAGAAACACGACAGCGTCTAGTTTGTTGCCCATCGCAAATTTTATAATCTTGGTATTATAAATAACAGAGGAAGATGCTTGTTCTTGAATAGCTTGCAGACAAATAGAAAAATGGTAAGTGAGAAAAATCTTCGGGCACGTAACAACCAAACTTCTGTCTACTCTCTCTTAACGGCGTACATGTGAGTCTATTTCAACTCAGTGCAAACTAAATTAAAGCATATGTAAATGTAATACATCACACGTCCAGCCGAGTTACAAAATAGTACGATGTCGTCAGCATATTTGACACACTTGACAAACGAAATATACCTTTCCCCTATAATATATTATGCATTTAATACTAATATCTAAACACGGCAAAAGCAACCAAAATATTTTAAGCGCTTTATTGATTTGGTTTATTAAAGATCTCGCTCTTAATTATTTCATAATTCACAAACAAACTCTCATAAAACAGTTAAAGCTCATGTGCATAGTGTTGCCACCCTGGATTCGCTAACGAAATCCCTAACATTGTCCAAGTCTCGGAGGGCTGTAACGAATTATGACTTAGAATACCAAATTGCCTTTCTCGATACTTCACGATACAAAAGCAGTGTTGCCATACGTACCAGAATTATGGTATTTGTACCATATTTTCTATCTTGGTACCAGGTATCAGACTTTTCTCATTCTGGTACGCATATCAGATTTTTGTGGGTTACAAAATTTTGCTCAAATTTACTGATGTAGCGAAAGTATAGGTTAATTTAAATTAATTCGAAAACTAGAATAAAATAAATTGTGTGTCACAACTGCTTAAGAGTATTTTATGTTATATTGTCCTACTTGTAGGTACTATATAGCCATAGTGTTAGAACAAATTATATTAGCAAACAATTTTTTAAAATTATTTGTGTATTTTTTAGTCTCTGAATAAATGTATTTAACGTAGCGGTAAGAAATCTCCGAGTACAAAAAAAGAAGAAAAAAACACATACAATCAAAATCATGAAATAAAAAATATTTAAAACTTGTTTTTAAATTACGCAGAATTTTATTTGGGACTTAAAATTACTGTAATATAATTATTGCAATAACTATTTTCATTGATTGAGAAGGGGAGGGGGTGCGTTCCTTTTCATTATAGAGTACCAGAATTTTTTTTTTTTAGAGAAAACGAGAATTTTACGGCGCATGATACCACAATTTCATTTTCCCTATCTGGCAACCGAGCGAGGTGGCACAGTGGTAACATGGTCCCCAAACAAAGGCCATGGCCGATTCCTTCCCAATCCCTCGTCCCTGTGCAACTTGCACCGTCTCTAATAACCTCGCTGTCGACGAGACGTTAAGGCCACTTACCTACCTACCTGCCTACATATCTGGCAACTATGTACAGAAGTGAAAGAGCCGCTTATACCGCGAACTGCAGCTGCACACGCCAGAAAAATGGCTTCAGTGGACCGCGACATGTCGGGACGCCGCCGTTCGCCAATGAGCGAGCGACTCGCCCGCCAGCAGCGCTGCCAGTAGAGAATTCTTGGCAGCGCGCAGTAGCCACACAGCCCGTCCCAGAGTCTCGTACAGCCAATCAGCGAATGGATACGCCCACATTGAAGAGACATCAACGTAATTTCGCCTGTGAACTTCATGTGTCTCTGCAGTGACCGCCAACATTCTGTCATCATCAGTATAGGCTATTCACGGTAAAGTGAGGATTTTTGAAAGCCCTCTCATTTGGAATATTAATCAATAAATCTATTTTATCTTATCCTTAGACGTTAACTTCCTAGTGCGGTAGAATATTCACGCTGTGTTTATTACTTACATGGCAAAATTTATTTAAAATTGTGGTTAAAGGATAAGAAATGGCCGAAAGAAAAAGTGACTAGGGCCTCACATGTGCTCACTTTACCGTGAACAGCCTATAAAGTGGTATGACTGGTAAATATTTTAGTGGAAGAACCTACGTTCCAGCACCACACTTATAGCTTCTATACGGATTGGATCTATATGTGGTTAACAGCCAACATGGTGGGCTCTATGATTTGATTTGAAGTAACTGGTATTAACAGCCGGGACCCAACTGCTTCACCGTGACTGTCCCTGTTCAAGACATACACTAAAGATGAGGTAGACCGATTTCGCTGGCTGCGCACAACCAATCTCCATGTCCCAACATTGAAATACTCACCTGTCAACACGTTTAGCGAAAATGGCGTGGATTGGACCAATTTGTTATGCAGTTTGATCAAATTAAAGCTGGTAAAAGTATTTTGTTAGCATCATAGTGCTTGTCATTTAAAATTTTAAAATATAAACTAACACGTTTATCACTGCTGACCATGTAACTTTGACAGTTGTGTTCCTTTGGGATAGGTCAGTGTTGGGCACATGCGCAGAAGACGAATAAACGGTCTACCTCATTTTTAGTCTATGGTTCAAGGAGAGTCCACAGGACAGGCAAATGTTTCATACTGTTCAATCATATCTACGTTTACCAACCGACTCGTTAAAAGCATCGCATCAGAATTAATTATCTTATATATGTATATAACTGCATAGTTGTGTAACTGTATTATTTTGCATTTACATCGCATAAATCACCGACAAAATCTATTAAGCGATTCCTCGCACAAATATGGACGAAAAATATATACACATTTAGTTTAGCCTAGATCGCTTCCTAAGGATGGTACACGCCCGTAAAGGTGGAGATGAGCAGCACGTATACGGCAAATAGCACGGGACCAAATTTACTTAGAACTCTGAAAGTACGTGTAGTGTACCAGTAAATGCGGTACCACGCACACACACACAGTAGCGAGGCGTCACTCTCGCGTTCTACGCGACACGGATACGCCTGGGTGGCAACCACCATTTTTCCGTAGCCTAACACTTATGTACACCAACAGTGATTTTCTTCACATGTATATGTTCTTTAACTGATACACGACACGTACTTCCAGGGGTCGAAATAAATTTTATCCCGTGTCATTCGCAAATAAACCTATAATTATACTATAACTTTATATTATAATTCAACTCGGTGTAGCAGTATATTTATAGAACGTGTTACTAAAAATCATTGACAAACTTCGGGAGGTTATTCCTGATGAGACAGTAAGATTAAAATGTATGTACGTATCACTTTTCCGGGAACTATGCCCCTTCAAAAATCAAATTTTTAAAATTATTTTCGTTACAAATACCAGGAACTACTCGAGTTTAAGAGATTAACCAAAGATTTGGTGAATAGTGATTTGTAGAATATGTTGGTAATATCACCCCCCTTCATTAGGAAAATAGGGGGTGCTGATTCTTAACAAAACACAGGGTAGGAGCCCCTATTTTACTGATGAAGGGGGATGATATTACCAACGGCATTATCACAGGTGTGAAACCTCCGTTCTACAAAACACTATTCGCCGATCTGGTACTTACTCTCTAGTTTCTGATATTTGTAACGAAAATCATTTCGAGGGCGCATAGCTACATTAATAATCACTGAAAGAAAACGTGGTATACACATTTCCGTCAGGAATTCAGTTATAACCTGCCGGAGTTAGTCGACGATTTTTAGTAACACGTTATGTAACCGCATAATTTTGTATTGTCATTTTCAACGATTTTTCGAATAGGTAGAGCAGTAAACGACACAAACCCCTAAGTGAAATGAAGTGATTTGGACGGCTCTTAACATCGAGGTGTTAAGAACTGATGAGGGTGATTGGGGTGAGTGTGGAGCAGCGCCGGAATGAAGGGGCGGGGGAAGCGGTAGATCGCCGAGAAAACCCGCCGATCAACGGCATCGTCCGGCACGATTCCTACATGCCGGAATGACCCGGCCGGGGATTGAACCCGGATCGCCCTGGTGGGAGGCGAGCAGGCTAACCGCTCAGCCGCTGTGGCCCCACAAACCTTGAACATGAACGATGACCACAAATAGTATTTTTTTTTCATCGCACGGTTATGTACAGTGCGACCAAAGTAGGCCGGGCTCCTTGTAGAGCTCCGAGATACTCGTATAACGTCCAACTATTCAAATCCCGAGCTACACCGGTTCTGCCTCCTCCTTCGGCGCCTGAGTAAACACGGTTACCGACGAATAAAACATGTTGTTGATTACAATACGTGCACGTGTTCTCTGTTATGTTCTACATGCAAGTATACGCTCTTGTTGTCGTAACTCAGAAATTAAAATGTTCCCTTCTGCTGACCGAGTCTGTCTTCCGCCACGCTGAAGCATGTACAGCAAAGTACAGTACGCTATAGGCTATTCACAGCAGAATGAGTACTTTTGAAAGCCCTGCTTGGGATCTACTTGTATGCACGTTGTGTATTCTTCCGTCTTATGTAAAATTAACATCGTCATGTGCTTCAACACTTTATTTATGCGTCGGTCAAATGAAACTATTAGAAAGTAAATATTTTTTCAAATATGCTCATTTTTACACTTCGATGCATAAAAAAACACAAAGCAAAGAAACCGTCTCAATTATCAGAAAAGGTTACCTAGCACTTTTTATCCGACATTAAAATACGGAACTACTTCCCATCCATCGTTACCAACTTTACTGGGGGGGATGTCACAGGGCATCCGTTAACATGTATGCAGGTAGGGGTAGTGACTTTTTTCTAAGGTTGATTTCAAAAGTGCTCACTTTATCGTGAACAACCGTTACGAGTGGAACCCTTAACAATAGATGTTTTCATAATTTAAGCTACTATGCCTCGCGCAAACTGTTGCTGACAACGTTAGAATAAGTGTGAAGTGTGAAGTTTGCGTTTGTGTATAGTATAGTACATAATCCAATCCCTGCAGAGACAATGCACGGCAACATGTCATTAACACACTTTCACAACTTGCTGCAGGTCGAGGGGCAAGGAAGGCGTGCAGCTCTGCAGTACCTACACAAGGAAATAACACGAGGCAGGGGCTGCTGAGCCATCACCCCACATTTTTATGGCGAGTTAACAAAGATAAAGACGTTGTGTAATTTTCGCAGATACAAATCGCCTTCAGAACAAGTTTTAAGTTATAGCTGTAACTTCCGATGGCTATAATCCCGTGGCCGAACACGACACCGCACAAACCTTTATTGAAACGGCGTAACAATACAGCTTCAGAGCGCTGGTCCACAAAACAAAAATATATATTTTTTATAGTTGCAAGAAACACAAAAAAACTTACAGACATTACGATTCAAGAAACACCGAAAAACTTGCAGACATTACGATTAAGTACCCTTTCCTCGTATAAAACTAATAAATTGCAAAGTATTTGCGTCATGACATGTTAAAATCACTATTTAAGTGTTTTTGGAACGTATAAACCAAATAAATGAAATCATCTACAGAAAATTTAACAAAGGTGACTAAAAGATCATGTCTTGATTCAAAAGGGAGGCTGTTACATATGTGCTGAGTTATATTTCCGTGTATTTATGTTTATAATATTATACTTATGGTCAAATTGTTTCATGTAAAATCATTTTAAAAATAAGAATCAATTAAATTTTATAATATTTAAGAAATAATATGATTTTTTATGTTTTTAGGAAAAACATTATAAACAACACTGCTGCCTATTCCTGAACGAAAAAAATGTGGGTTCAGACGAGATATAAGCTCTGCCGAGACACAAAAGTTTTACATGTAGAAAGTTGTAACAGTTACATATTTAGTTTTAATACTCACTCTGTGTGACAGCTTTCAATTAGCCGAAGACTGCATTATTCAAATGAGTTTTTTTCGTACAGTTAGAAATTGACCTCATTGTGGCATCCTTCCATGTTTCTAGAAAACAAAACGGCTGGCAAATTCTCTATCTGTGTGACCGATAACGAAAAAAATATTATACAAAATTTACTTTACAAAAAATTATTTTACAAAAAAAGTCCTAGACTGCTACAAATCAAATACACGCAATAATATCTTTATTTTTCGAGAAATTGTTAAAAATTGTGAAAAATTTTATATCGTCATTTTAAAGATTCCTTGAAGTAACTTATGGTATCTCAAGTCAATGTGAACCATCTCATTTCGGCAAGTAAGTTAGATTTTATGATTTGTACGGCCTGAAAACACAAAAATTGTAATTTTTGACAGGTCACTATGTACATGCCGTGTGTTCCCTGCTCGTGGACCGTGTGGCAACTAGTCACACACACCACGGGACTGTGGTGCAGCATCCTCGCCAGCGACAGACGCGGCCCGTCACTCCACGGCCACGTCACACAGTAATCGCGAATACAGAGGTCAAGCAGCTGCTCATTTCGCGAGACTCCACACTGACAAAAAGGTTTTGTTGAATCAAACAAGATTTGTTTGGTGCAACCAAATTACTTATTTGTATAGTGGCAATAAAATATTTTGTTGCAGAAACCAAATTATTTTGCTGTTCTCATTTGGTTGCCCCAAACTTGTAAGATTTGGTTGGTCGAACTAAAGATTTGTTTGGCTAAACGTACATTAAACAGTTTGGGAAGATATATAAATAAACTTACAAGTTCGACCGAGTTTCGAACCTAGATCACCTGCGTCCACGCGCTACGCCTAGTAATCTCAGCTAATGTGACAACTAAAGACACCGGAAAGCTTTTAAATAGATATCCTGCAAATACTGGGCAACGTGTGCAAACAAATATTTCAAGTTTTACAGCTTTACTTATCAGTTTCTTGTTGTATTGTTTTATCAATGTGTTTATACGATTGTTAAGCATCATTAGATGCATTAACAGACACGGTTACTATCCTAATTGACAAAAAAAATTCAAACAAATTCTCGAGCTACATTTTCGAACGAAGGCAGTCGAATGAGTGGCCACACAAATATATACAGTTGAATCAACAAAATATTTAGTTGACAGTCAATTTTTTTTTGTCCCTACACAGAGAGTTTGTTTATTCAAACATATATTTTTAAGACGAACAAAGGTAATTTTGTTGCTTTTCAAATTTTGTTTGCTCAACTACATATTTTGTTAGGGCAACTAAATATATATTTGGCCCCATACAAACAAATATTTTGTTCTATTTTCTCTCAGTGCAGTCGCACGCACCAACAGAAGGCTTGACTGGCCAGCAAACATCCCGGAACGCCATTCGCCACAGAACCTCCTTGCTAAGCGGCAGCTCAGACAACAGTAGAGCAGTAGCCAACCGGACAGAGAACCCGTTCCATAGACTCGCGCGGCCAATCAGAGAACTGGTAGGCCGGCACCAAGGGAACTGCCGCGCCGTGCCGTCTCGCCGCCCGTGAGACCACGCGGAGGAAGTTGGCACGAGCCGGTTCGTTACCAAAAGCAAGTTTGCAACTTTGTCCCCCGTTGTCGCAACAAAGAGGCGCAGAGAACTACGGCGACAAGCTCTTCTGCACGCGTTAGGCGTGCTGGGGTTTGGTAAATCGTGGAGCCGCGGCACGCACAGCGGCGCAAGACTCGTAATGCACGGCAACGCGCCGGCGTTCTTATTTGTATGTCCGAGTGCGACGCCTGGCCCACGCCGAGTGTTCAGCACAGCATTCCTGAGTAGCCTGCAATGCGAGCGCGTACCGGCGTTATACATTAATGCCCGCACACAGTGCCAACCAGGGGGACTCGCATACCAACCTGACATGATCCACGAACACCACAGCAATCCTCTGCCTGCCTTCCCCAACTTATATGGATCCCAAAGGAAATAAGCGGGCTCAAGATTAAGAGGCAGTAGCACACAAATTAACTCCATTGCATTAGACAGACTTTTCGAAGCAAACAGAAAAAAATACCAAAGAGCCATCCAAGATGGCAGTTTTTTCCAACTTTGTAAGCAACTATTTGCAATACTGGCACATTTATTTCGTATATCTTGGGCCGCTAAAACAAATAAAAATGTACGACGTCAGAAATATATCACTCTGGTAAAATATTTTCTCTCACAGAGAGTATAAACAATTCTGTGATCTTGTACTTTCTTAGTAAATTATAAATTTTACTCTCTCCCATAATATTATAAAATTCAATAATCTGTGTAGCGTTACTTTTTGTCCCGCATGTCCCCTTAACAGAGAACTTTCAAAATCAAAATTTTTAAATAGATATTGTGAGCTTTTTGGCAGTATACGGTTTGTTCGGAAAGAGCAAATCGCATATTGAAATATCCATAGAATAAAATCAATCCACATTATGCAGATAACGTCCAAATAAATAAAAGATGAAATACGAAAACTGCCTTAAATGTAAAACCCGCTCAGAAGTACCAGAAGAAATGTTACAGTCTAAAGTTGACAGCAGTTTAAAAATTCTGGGTGTGGCTGTATCTGGGACACCGCGTGGGTTTTAAGTGAATACGTCTGCATTAGCGGGTAATATTTTCTTTGAGATATCAGAATTAAATGAAAATAACAATGTGAATACTTTGTTTGTATGGCTTAAGTTAACAGAGCTACACGATATCTTTCGTTTGGCACCAAAATCAGTACGTTAGCACATTATAGTGGCGAGCTGTATTACCCGGAAAATTCCGCCCACGCGCGAAATTGCAGGCGGCAGCTGCAGCGGGTCCACCACACCCGCACCCCGCGCACGCGCAATGCCACCGCAAGGTCGCGCTCGCTTCGAAATCTTATAACCAGTAGAACGAGACCACGTTTATTTCAATCATATTGTCACGACGTTAAAGGCTGCTCACGATAAAGTGAGCACTTTTGATATCAACCTCAGAAAAGAGTGACATGCGCCCAGTAAAGTTGGTAACGATGGATAGAAAGAAGTTCCATATATTAACGTTGAATAAAAAGTGTTAGGTGTCAATTTGTGATAACTTAAATAATTTTTTTCACTTGCTGTTTCTTTAATGCACCGGAGTGTAAAAATTAGATTTGTAAAATATTTACTCTTCTAATATTTTCACAGTTTCAACTGATCGACGCATGAATAAAGTTATGAGGACCATGCCAATGTTAATCTTACATAAGGCGGAAGAATACACAACATGCATACAAGTAGATCTTAAGCAGGGCTTTCAAAAGTGCTCATTTTACCACCAATAGCCTACATAAGAATTACCCGACAAACGTTACATCGCCGTCTCCGTCCTGGCACCCCACGAGAACATACTTTTCACACCGGATACATGCAACTGCGCAAGCTTTGCTACGAACTTTCCACCACTAAACTGATAGGTCACTTGTCATACGTTTCGCTGTTGCACTCTCCACGAGAAAAATGCTCCGGTGGGAATTTGTCTTCTTGCCCGAACCAATATGGCACTCAGCAATCCCTTGCTTCTGTGCTTTACTCACATAAACTTGAAAGCATGCTGGGCTCCTGAAAAATTAGGTTCGATGTTGGTAGAATAAATATATCGAAAATTTAATCAGAAAAATTGTACCACAGGAAAGAGAGCGAGAGAGGGGATGATTATGATTCACGTGTTGTAACAGCATAGTGTAGCGTAATATGGCGACATTACACACTTTAGGTAGAGCGCAGTATAGATTATAGCCGGGCGGGTTGTTTCATAAACTTGTCCCAGAAGGCCCGGCTATATAAGAGTCCGCGAGGCCCCAGGTCCTCCCATCCCCTTCCACCAGCTGACCGCAAGACATCGTCGTGTGAACAATGTGTGATCGA
Source organism: Dryococelus australis (assembly GCA_029891345.1). Taxonomy (NCBI): domain Eukaryota; kingdom Metazoa; phylum Arthropoda; class Insecta; order Phasmatodea; family Phasmatidae; genus Dryococelus; species Dryococelus australis. The sequence goes on along the minus strand of CM056994.1, from coordinate 229,979,551 downwards.
GGCTGAAGAAGCGAGCATCGACTTATCCCTGGGCAGAGGGGTTACCGAGACCAACCACGCAGAAGTTAAAGGATGAGCATATTACGCGTAGCGGTAGGAACCAATGCCTGAATCGCGACATCGTCCCAAGCCCCTATTGTGATTAATATTACTGGCAAGGATAGGGATTAGCTGCGACGTGGTAATTGGAGCTAACATATTGTGATTGAGTCTAAACGTAACTTGCTATTTGTATTAAGGATACATGTGAGTAGAAGTAACTTGTTATTCCTTGTATTCTTGTTGTAATTGCTGTTCATAAGATTAGTATTGTTATTAATTAAATACATATTTTTATAATCCTATCAATTACTAAGCTCTCCCTGAGTAAACTCCCGAACACCCTTACCACCACTTAGGTGAAGTGAGTAACTGGAAGGAAGGAGAAAGAGAAAATTATAAATAGGAGGTAGGGAGTTGGAGAAGGCAGATGGACGGAGACATTGTGTATGTGCATACATGAAAGAGAGAGAAGGTGGTATTATTTGCGTACGCGCGCGCGCGCTTGAGGGAGAGAAAGCGAGACAGAAAGAGGGTGTTTTCGCAGATCAAAGCGGAATTCCAAATTTGATCACGGCACAATATCAGAGTTTTGTCATTTCAGGGAGTGTCTCTTATTGAAATTTCTTTTAAATATAATCAACAAGCAACATTGAGAAGAATAATTATTTCCATATTTTTTACGTACTTCAAGATAAACTATATGCTGTTCACGGTAAGGTGAGCACTTTGAGGCCCTAGTTACTTGTTCCTTTCGGCCATTTTTTATCCTTTAATCATCCTTTTAAATAATTATTGCCACGGAAGCAATGAAAACCGTGTGTATATTCCACCGCACTTGGGTGTTAACGTCTATGCGGCTAAAATAAAATATACTTATTGACTATTATTCCAAATGCGAGGGCTTTCAAAAGTGTTCACCTTACCGTGAAACCTACGTTTTTATATCTACTTCAAAGTTTAAATTTAACTACATGTTTAAATAGTTCTAAGGGCTTGTAGATGTATGTATACTATGAACTTATAATTTTAGTACCACAGTGTCGAAGCCAATTTTCTACCAATTTTGAAACACTGTCTTAAAAAAAACTGTCGTAAAACACTGTCAGAAGTACTGTGCGCAGTTGCTTGATTTACTTTATCAAAAATAATATTTTAATGTAAAAATTACTACTTTTACTAATCGAAAAGGTATTTGACCATAACAAGCAATGTTTGTGATTGTCAAGCAATTCCCCCTAGCGTGCCAACATAAATATAAATTTGAGAAGGACTTAATATTTTTGGACGTGATAGAAAAGGTAATTAATATATGAAGTTTCCATTGTCATCATGTCTCCAAATTTGACTGATTTTTAAGCTTATGGCTGTTTACATTTTAAAATAATCATTTATATGGCAAAGGACTGGAAATCTTACGAGTTTCCACTACGCCAATACGATTAACATACGCTGTAAACAAATTACCAGGTTCAATATAAATCTGCGCTCACTTGCAAGATCGAGATTTTTGTTCCCTTTTTTCACATAAGGCTTTAGCATCCAAAATAACAGAGCATAGCCCCAGGCGTACGTCTATATTTAGTTGATATGTTTTCCGAAGCATTCGGTTGCAAGTTCCTTAGCGATTGTTCCACGCCCTTTAATCTTTCTCGCTTAGTCCTGTAGGTTACTGTAACCTTAACTTCAACATATCGTGACTAAACTACATAAATGTGTAATTATAATATAAAACGGCTGTTTCCACATGAACTGTCAAACCCAGGTTGCTTCTGCGGGATGAAATCGCAAAGGAGGAAGAAACGCACGCGCGGGGTTGGTCATGCTATCAGCTGTCTCACAAACATCAGGCGACGCGTTCTTACTGCTGTTACTTGCTTCCTTGGCCAGCACGATACCCAGACCTCCCGCAACTACGGCCAGCTGCAACTACGGTGGCTTTAGAGGGTCAGCTGTCCTGCACCAGTTGTGGCAGAATCTTCCTCAGGAGAACATCCGACATATATATATATATATATATATATATATATATATATATATATATATATATGTATATATATATATATATACATACATATATACATATATATACACAGATGTGTGTGTAATTAAAATATGCAAAATGCAGTTCTGATACGTTTACATGCGAAACGAATAAAATCAAGTACACATGTCAAATTTCGGAAAATAATATATCGATTTACACCAAATTTGGCAAACACGCTTTACTGCGGTAGACCATATAAATTTACACGTTTGAAGTGTGCCAGACACTTATTTTCAAAATGGCGGCCATTAAACCTTTTTGCATAGTGTGCAAAATTAACGAAACCATGTAACAAATTTCAATTTAACTTTGTTTGCTGGTAGTATCTATACATACAATTATTAAAGGTGTCTACACGGAGCCTTTAAGTCCGCTGTTTTGTAAAATAGTGCGACATGTAAAAACATTAAGTTTTTATGTCATATCTCGGAAACAATTGACAGATCCCTAGCAAATTTGGCAAACACATGGTACTCCGGCAAGTGATGTTAACTGAAATGTTATAAGTCGATGACACGCTTACTTTCAAAATGGCGACCATACAGCTATTTTACTTTAGTATTTTATATTTACGAAAATGCAAAACAAATTTAAACTTAACTTTATATGCTGGCAAGATCTATTAGAGCCATCGAATGTGTCTATGTAAAGCCTCATTTCTCCTTCATTCTGTAGGATCGTAAATCATGAATAAATTAAGTATTTATGTAATATTTCGGGAAATAATCAACTGATTCGTACTAAATTTCGTATACAAATGGGATTCCGGCAGGTGATGACAACTAGTATGTTTGAAGTCGATGACACACTTACTTTCAAAATGGCTACCATTTAGCCATTTAGCTCAGTATGCTAGACCGTCGAAATAACGTTATCTATTCAAACTTAACTTTGCATGTTGCAATTATATATTGCAACTATCAAATGTCTGTACACAAGGTACATTTTGTCCTTCACTCTGTAAAAACGTCACATGAAATTGTAAAATTTTTATGTCCAGTAAATTCTGCAAAATTTGGCAAACATTATGTTTTGAATAGGTCAGACACTTATCTAAAAATTGAGGACCAAATAAACATTTTTTTGCTTAGTGTGCTAAATTTACGAATCCGTGAAACCAATTTCAATTTAACTTAGCATGCCGTTAGAATATATTACAACTATCACATGTGTCTACATGGAGCATTTTTGGCCAAAATTTTGTAAGATAGACTCACATTAAAAAAATTGAATGTAATATCACGCGAATCAATCGATTCCTACCCAGTTTGGCGAAGAAGTTGCATTATGGCATACTAATTTATATGTTTTACGTGGTCAGACAATTATTTTTAGAATGGCGGCTAGATAAAATTTTTTAGCTTAGTAAGCTATGTCTATGAAACTATGAAACCGACTATAAAATTACTTAGTAGACTGGCAGTATCTACACAAGCATCAAATTAACTAATTTATGTAAACACATATAAACATTTTAGAATAAAAATCACATGAAAAATTAAGTTTTTGTGCCGAATTTCGGGAAACAATTATCATCTCCACCAATTGCATTATGCAGCTACGTATACTTTTCTCTTCCACCTAAAAATATATTCGCAAAATAAGACCCACGAAAACATTGTGTTTCACATGCCATATGCCTCCTTAACTTTATATACTGGTAGTATCAATGGAAATAATCGAATGTTCTAATAGATAGCACAAAACTTTTCGTCCTCCATTTATGAAAATAATCACATATAAATGGAGGCTGTGTGACATATCTCGAAGATCAATCAAACGACTCCCACCAAATTTTACACGCAAGTAGTGCGATTGTAAGTAATGTAAACTTTCATGTTTTAGGAGCGGCAGGCATTTTTTTTAATACGTTAATATAAATAATTTAGATTAGTATCTTGTATATATTGAATAATTAAACAGAATGAAACCAAATTTTATAGCTTAACAGTGGCTATTCATTAAAAGCATCAGTTGTGCGTACAGTGGTCTTCTTTTGCCGGCCTTTTTGTAAAATCGTGCCAGGTGGTGAGAATATAGAACAGTATGCCATTTTCCCGGTACCATTAAACTAATTTCCACCAAATTTCGAACATAGTAATGTTAAAAAATCATTTAAACTCACATGATATAAATAGGGTGAGTCACTTATTTTCGAAAAGGCGGCCATAAAAATAATTTATATAGGTAGGCTTATCTCAGTTTGTCACATCCATTAAATCATTTTAACCAAATTCAACACACTTTGATATGTTCGGAAAATAATGTTTTTAAGCCATATCTCGGAAACCAATCAAATCGATTTCTACCAAATTGTTTACACGAGTAGTGTTGCGGTAGGCAATGTAAACTTAAGTGTTCTACGTGGCTTAGACACTTACTTTAATAATTATGGCCTTGTTAATATTTCAGATTAGTAAACCTTGTCATACAAAACATTAACGATTACAACCGAAGTTGATGCTCCGAATCCGACCTCAGTAACACAACTGATTGCGCGCTAGTTTATGGTACGAGGATTCCTGGGCTCGACTCCCGGGTAAGTACGTGTTTATTTGTAACTGCCTTGCTACTATTACATATGGTTCTGGTTCTATCTCTAATGGTATCTACAACCTAAGCTTTTAAGAACTTCATTAAAAATTAATTGCACTCATGCAGAGGAAAGTAGGCTCATTAGATATATCAGAAACTTCTTGTTTTATGCAAAAGAACAAATCTCCTGGAAAACTACAGGTAAACGACGTATCACTAAACACGCGATTCTGACAGTACTACTTGTAATAAAATGGCCAACGGTAAAGTCACAGTGGTGGGGCGAAACATTGGTGATGAAAAGTAGTTATTTTGGTATATGGCGGTACTGCGACCGTGCAAGCAAAATTATTTTCTTTCCCCCGCGAAATTGTAACAAAATAACACGACGCAGCTTAGCGAAATAAGCTAATCAACTATAAACTAAAAACTACTGAAATGAGGGGAAACATGTGCATCCAACGTTCTTAATAAACCAGTGCATCGACGTATAACAGTAAATCAAACGGCTACATCCTGTGTCGGCGGGCGACTTAATATCTCCGCGCTATGAAGCAAGGTCGGAGGTTAAACACACATTTAACTTACCGATACAAATCAGCCTAAGTTTTTCGATTGCCGTATTACCTGGGGGGGGGGGGGTAAGGGGGGTCCATTATTAACTTGCACTTAATTCTATTCGCCGGGTTTTTCTCTCTTCACTTCATCTTCTTCACACGTGGCTCCGAGTATAAACAAACCTTAAAGTTTCGAAAAGATAATCAGCACTTTATAATAACAAAGACACCAACAAATCAGGTACCTTTAATAAACCAAACCGGAAGCAAAATATTGGTAACCACAATAAATTAGGACACGTGCATTCGAACACGCCGCAACGCAGGTTAGGATCCCTTTCCCGCCCACTTACAAATATAATTACGAAAATGATACACGCACTCACCGGTTGAAACAGGGCTTGTGCTAGTTACGCAACGGTATGTTACGTAAGGCAAATGACAGGAACACACAAATGTGGAGCGACTCACTGGCAACACGGTCGGTACGCAGCCGTCACGACGAGTGCCAAGCCGGTGCGGTTGTCAGGGCGCTTTAGTAATAAGAGAGCTCCTAGCGACACGCGCCGCAACTACCACTGGTCGACCGCCAGACGTGCGGTGACGCTGCACTTATCGACAGGCGCCGCACCGCAAAAGGCGGTAAGCTTCCCGCAATTATCGCCACGAGGCCGCTACCGCCCTCTTCGCTCATATCGAACTGCGCACGTGGAGGAATCGTAAAGTGATAAGGATAGCTGCGCAACAACATTGTTACGTGTCCCAACATTGGACTGCCTTCCTGCCAATATGTGCAACTATCTTAAACGACGTGAGGTTGAGGTTATAATATTGAACTTTGAGATGCTTTTAGATGTTTATATACTTTATTTAACCAATATTTATTGCAATTTGTTTAGATTGAAATTGATAAAAGTATTTTATTCATATAAAAGGGCTGTCTTTTGAAAATTAAAATATACACAAACACGTTCATCGCTGTCGACCAAGTGACTTTGACAGCTGTATTGGTGTGGGGTAGGTCAATGTTGGGTACATGCGCATGCGCAGAAGACGAAAAATCGGCCTACCTCATTACGAGCTACATCGCATACTTGCAGTCAGCGTGTTCGCGCAAGCGCCGTGCTATAATCGAAATAGCCATTATTACAACAACTGCCATTACAAAAATCTGGTGCAAAAATTCATATAACAAAACCAGATGTGTTTCGTATATCGGCCAATATGATTTTTCATTTCTGAACAGAAATTTTTAAAATAATTATTTGAAGTTTGCTCCTTGAAGTTGGCCGACTTGTTGCATTTATGGTCTCCCACCCATGGAGTTAGGAGTATACAGGAGATGGCATGTCGTGACATATGTGAAGCCGCTGGAGACAAGTGGTTTTACTATGGACTCCAGCCGCCATCTTAACAGTAACCCAAAACATTGTGTTTACATTAGAATGACGTTGGGAGAAAGGTTACATTCGAAGCATTTCGTGTTGAACAAAGATGACGAATAAATAAATATATATTACAATTCACGTGGGAAGTTTTACTAGTTTATTATTGGCTTATGTTAGTTGTGCAATAAAACAATTTCCTAATAAAACTACCGATCGTGAGTGTGTGTACTGTGGACCAGTATTGGGCTATGTGCGACAATAAGCACGTGTTTTAGATATAGTGCTCATTATCAGGATTTATTGAAAACTATTGTTTGAATAAATGATTCAATTAAGTATAACAAGCGTGCTACCGTAATCGTGGAATGTATTGCAGGTTGCGTATCAGTAATGAGCTGAATTTCTGGAAGACAAAGTTCGCATGTTCCTGAGCCACGAATAAATAATTATTTGCTGGCATTTATATTTAAATTCCTAACACTGACAATGACTCGAGAGGTTTGTTTCCAATATGACTTCATCTCCTTTATACGCATTTAATGTCAATATAATAAATGGTTCCTGGCAAATAAATTCAAATCCCGTTTTAGTTATTCCCTCTCCTTACATTACATTAGTTCTCTGTTATGATACAGTTTTATACTTATTTATCCCTTATTGTAGGGTACAATTTTGTTTCTTGCATCTACGATGTTGGAAAGGGTTAAGTTACCCTTGGTACATAACTAAAACACAGAAATTAAAATTTTTACTGAATTGTCTGCACTGGACAATGAAGTATTTTGGGAATTTTTCAGAAGAAAAAAAAAGGGGGAGGCACAGGAGACATCTCTGGATAATTTGATTCCTTACATCTACAAAAATTGTGTTACATCTTTCTCCAAAAGTGCAATTTAGTACCAAGGGCTTAGTCAACCAGTAGCCACAAATTTTAATTCAGCCCAACATGTTAAAAAATTTCGCATTGGAAGAGAAAATTAGAATAGGATATTATTTCTATAAATACACTTTTAGGGATAGTAAAGGAATCACCCTATGGTTAGGTTTAAAATGTATGAAAACTTGTTCGCCAGCATTTTAGGTTACTTTGGGTAGTTTAATTAGATTAGTATACATTGTTGAACTACAATGGGTGAAAGACGCATACACCGTAATGACGTCGATGACAAGCGCACATGTACTAACCACTGCCAAAGTGGTCCACACACATACACACACTTGTGACAAGATTTCTTTGTTGTTAGCTACCAACTTGTGCAGTAATTCTTTTTAGTGTGAAATTCTCCTCTGAATACATTAAAAACTATTCGGTTTCAATATATCAGAACCACGCTGCAGAAACTTTCCAAACAAACACTCCTCTAAGAAAAACATTATCGCTGAAGAAATGAGGTTCCTCGCCTCCCTTCTTAAGAGGGGGAGGGGGGCTGCAGTGGACATAGTAGTAGGACGCTTGCCTTTTACCAATGTGATCGATGTTGGTTTCTCTGCGAGGGTAATCACAAATTTTCACATATAAGAATTGTGCTGATTGATGCTGCTGGCTGGCATGTTTTATCGAGGTTTCCTGTTTTCCCCATCCTTTCATTTTAATGCTGCTCCATATCTGCCATATTTCACCCTCATTGACTCTGAATACCTTGGTTGTTACAAACCACCAAAACTCTCTCAACTTCTCCCGTCTTAAGATGATGGAGACCATGGTGGTGTAGCAGCTAGAGTACTCGCTGTTTCACGAAGCACATTTTTTTTTTTTTCATCCCATATACATCCAATACATGAAGTCTCCTTATATCAGTCTTGTTTTGCATTACATAAATTTATCTTTATGTAAGCATTCTTCTACGGAATAGAAGTCCTTATTTAAAAAGTATAATTTAACAGCTCTTTTTAATTTCTGTAAACTATTAACTGACTTCAAATGACTGGGTAGGTTATTTAATAGTTTTGCCCCAGTATAGTATGGATTTGATATAAATTTTGAGGTTCTGTAGGAGAATAGGTGAAAACGATTAGCTTGTATGGTGTAGTAATGGTGTATATCACTATTTTCAACTTTTTAAAATGTTTTCCATGTAAAATAGAATACTTCCGTACATATAAATGCATGGAATAGTGTGAATTTTGTTATTCATAAATAGTGGCCTACAATGGCTTCTTTTTCTTTATTACTTATTAATCTCACTATTTTCTTCTGTAATCTAAAAGCCTTTTTCCATTTTGTCGATTTACCCCAAAATATGATTCCACAATTTATTATGGACTGAATATTTGAGAAATAGTATGCAAGTATTATATTATTATTACAAATCTTTTTTAAGGTGTGTATCGCAGAACACATTGAACTCAATTTTTTACAGACACTATCAACATGCTCATTCCATGTTAAATTACTGTCTACAATGTGCCCTAGAAATTTAGTACTATTTACTGTCTGTAACCCGTCTTCTCCTATTGTTGTGCATCTTTCATCTTTTATGAATTTATTTCATTGCATGAAATTCATGAGCACATATTTGTTTACATTTAATAGGTATTAATTTATTATACTGGAACTAACTGAACATCTCAGCCACTGTTTGTTTTGTATTTTCTTCAAGGGCAGCGTTATTTGAACTAGTTACCAAAATGTTAGTGTCATCCGCAAATATTATCGCTGAGCCGTTGGTTATTTGTTCTGGAAAATCGTTAATAAATATTGAGAATAAAATTGGTCCCAGTATTGATCCCTGTGGCACTCCTACTCTAGTAGTTCTGGTATTGGACATAACATATGTAACGTGGTTTTTGTCATAATATCTTATGGAGGTGATCTGTCTTGTCTTATAATTGGTTACACTTCTTACTCCACACTGTTAAAGTTTTTGCAATAAAATATTGTAAGCTTTTGAAAGATCTGCGAATATATCTGTGGAGAATTGTCTTTTATCGAAAGAAGTTAATATTTTTTTGATTAAAACTGTAAATAGCTTGTTCTGTAGATCTGCCCTCTACAAAACCAGACATGCAATGAAATAACCTTGTTTTTTTACTAAGAATTGTGTCAGATTATTTGCTATCAATTTCTCTAAAATTTTTGAAAAAGACATAGTAGAGCAATAGGCCTATAGTTATCCATCAATGCCTTGTCACTTTTTTTTTATGTATTGGTACTACTTTAGCATTTTTGAGTCTAACAGGAAAAATCACCTGGGCAAGACATTCATTGAAACTGTAAGTCAAAGGCAGTTATATTAAATAAGAACACTTTTTTTTTTCTTTTTTTTTTGTCATAGGTACCTCATCTATTCCACAGGAACTTTTACTTTGAAATGTTTAATTACAATTATGATGTCTTCTTCAGAGATAGATGTGAAAAACAGTGTGTTAGCATTCCAAGTGTTAGGTCTTTGGGGCATGTGTGCAGGACTAGTATTTGTAGCTCTGTGTTCATTTGGCAGTTTTAGTGGGATGTTTGTGAAATAGTCATTAAAATTATTAGAAATTTCCTTGCTATTTTCGATTTTAATACCATCAACTTTCAAGGAAAGGTTGCCTAGGTTTCAATTCATTATTAATAATGTTCCACACTGCTTTTGTTTTATTTGAGGAGGAGACTATTTTTTCCCCACTGTATTTCTACTTTGCTACTCCGAGTAACTTGTTATATAATTTTTCGTATTGCTAACAGTATAATTTTTATTTTTCCCCTGGGTTCTTAAGCATTTTACGCATTGTTTTTAACCTCTGTCCTGAGGCTGTGAGACCTTTACTAATCCATTTTATTTTCGAGCTACTGCTACATTTTACAAATTTGAGTGGAAAGGCATGATTAAAATGACAAAGAAATGTATAAATAAAAATATTCCAGGCAATGTTTGGTTCAATTGATGTGCAAACTTCATCCCATTTTTAATTTACAAGCAGGCTTTTAAAAAAATGTAACATTTTCATCTAAATATCCATGATTCATCATCAATATTAAAATAGCGTTATGTCCAATTAGTTGCCCTCAAAATTAGAATTTTAAAAATCATTAAGAAGGGTGAAATAGAGTTTGAAGAACATCACGTGATGTTTTTCTATTTTGCAGATGGTGTAGTTATAGGATAAAATTGGCTTTACCTAAGTTTTCTTTATTTTGACTACCTTTGGAAAACGATAAAATATATAAACATGTCATTTACTGTAATAATTACAGTCTACCGTTAAATACATAAACCATCTAAACACATAAGTAAACTTTATTTATTTAGCTTAACATCTTGTTGACAGCAGGTTCATTAGAGAATGGTAAACCAAGAACACAATGAAAGGAATACAAGGAAGGAATTGGTCAAATTGTCTTTATTGAGTAACCCTAGAAATTGCATAGAGTGAGTTCGAGAAACCATGAAAATTGCAAATCATGAAGGCTACATTCAGTAGCAATTAAAAATTTGTGAACTGATTTGGTTGTATGCCTATCTTCTTGTATTGATAAACAGCTAATTTATTGTTTCTCACTGCAACTCTGCTGACTCGGGGAGAAAAAAATTGTAGGAGTGGAATTTTTATAAGGTGTAGCCTTGTATTGGTTTACGAGATGATTTGCCATTACTAACAAATTAATTCCATAAGCTCCTAAACTAAAATAGCAAATCGGCATTTAGAAAAATACGCAGGGCCTATCTAGAGTTTTAAAAAAGTGCCTGTACCTCTAACGAGTCCGCAACTTACAGGTTAGACCTCAAATTCACGGCACGTTAGTAATCGCAACCGCAGTTGCAAAAATTAAAGATACTGCAATTGATAATTTACAAACTTACGCAGATAACATATCCCTATACACACAATAATTGTGCGATATCTTTCACGAATGTATCCACGGTATATACGAATACACTAAACATTGGACTCGCATGGCCCGGCTCGTACACATTTCATACATTAATATTAGTTTTGTTGGTCGCCGAATAAATCAAAAATAGATTATAGTTTTAAGGCGTGTTTACATGCCAAATTCATATTTCACAAACGCACGAATAACACAAATTTAGAGAAAATTCAGAACAACTAGTGAGTTCAGATAGCACTCGTAAGGTTGTTTAATTTCAATGTAAACAAATGTCTCTCTCCCGCATGGCTGCTTCACTTGTAAAGCACTTGAAAACGACTTCAATAGCGTATTATATTCGATTTTAGTACGGTTGAAGTTTTATCATAACTTTGAAAAGCTCGCTCCTACAGTCGTCAGAAAATTATTTCCTGGAATATTTTCAAGGCAAATATATAGGAAATGGGAAGCAAATCAACCAAAACGCCGTATACAACATTTCCATTTAAATGTAAATAATTGACAACTTTACATATTTAACGGCGAAATTTATATCTAGTTATCTGAGACAAACACACTCACGCTTTATGTATATTATCGTTTAGGTCAAAAACCGTTGTATATTATTTTAGGTCGATTTTAATATTCATCAAAATACACGTGAAAGATATGCCGATACAATGTTTTTGGCTACTGTTGATCACGTGACCTTTTTTTACCGGAAAACAACCGTCTAACTCCACGCTATAAACTGGCTTCACTTATTAACACTGCACGGTATAGGACATAACCACCCCCTGCCCCCACCCCTTAATTTTGAAATGTAACCATTTCGTTTGTAAACAGTGCAGTTCATTACTTCCTTTGTTTAAACCATGTTCTAAAGAAATAAATGGACACGCGAAACTGAAAACAATTATTGGAGTCAAATATATGTTTACTTAAGGTTTATTATAGAATAAATCTTAGCTTAGTTTGGTGACCGGAAGCGTGTGGCTGTGAAAATGAATTCTGACTAAATATGCCTACGCATAGTATCTTGTACAACAAATTAAAATGTTTGCCATCTTGTTATGCAACTATACGTTGACAATAGTTATGGATTTTGTTATGCACGGTTGTAGTAAGTACTATTTTAGAGGATGTATTCAACTCTTACTCTTATTGGTTATGGTTATTTCAGTTGTAGCTCGGCCTTAAGTTGTGGACAAATTAAATGTTCGAAATACCAGCATCTGACAATTTTCTCCTGTATACATCTTACATGTGCTCCTAGCAGTGATGAGGGTGATGAAAGTTCAGGGACGAAGGCAGAAAGAAGAACAGAGAAGAGCTCATCTGTCAACCCAGCCAGACAAGTGTCAATAAGTGCCTGCAGCTGCGCTAATGCTGGGTCCGAAGTATAAATAGTAACTCTTGTGAATGAATTCACTGTTATTTTTTATACACGCCATCGCAGCGTTTATTTTCCGCAGAACACTCAATGACATAAAAATGAAAGCACGGATATAAGAAACCCTCATAAAAAACTATCTAATGTTAAGTGTTATCAATGGATATTTAAATAAAATGCCGCAGAGAAAATTAAATTAGTTATCACAAGGAAAATCCGACAAAACAGCAGAATGAATACAGGCGTACGCAATAAATTCGACAGCGAAAGCAATGCAAACGTACACGGCAGGCTTATTTACACTACTACAGTTGCTTACTTCGGGAACTGGAATTTGTTGTTCCCGTCTTCAGACAAATATACAGGCTGAAGTGCGCCTGCGGAATGACTGCAACGAAAGAGACTATGGGTTATTCACGGTAAGGTGAGCATGTCTAAAGCCCTAGTTACTTTTTACTTTCAGCCATCTTTATCCTTTAACTACCCTTTTTAAATTAATATTGCCATGTAAGTAATAAAAACAGTTTGTGTACTTCACCGCACTCGGACGTTAACGTCTAAGGTTCAAGTAAAATATATTTATTGACAATTATACCAAATAAGAGAACTTTCAAAAGTGCTCACTTTACCTTGAATAGCCTATAATTACATTGCTTCGTTTGCCGTACGTCTGTCTGACTGTAGGGGATTTCCTCTCCTCCTACTTCCAATGAAAATCGAGCACTCGTCTGAATTGCTGTGCTACTGTGAATGAATGTTATTGGCTGGTGATTTTCTGCTATGGTGGTCGGTTCATTGTTATTAAAATATTTAAATATTATGACTTTACTTTACAAAGACATATTCTAGTATAACGTAACGTACAAAACTCTCATTTTCATTAATAAGGTATATGCAGAATTTAAAAATTACGTTTTCACTAATTAAAAAAAATGAAACATTAGATTGCAGAACTACCACATTAAGGTTCGTCTTCACCAAGTACAAAATAAGTAATAACTTACAGGAAAATGTGTTTGCCATACCTGATTCCACAAAGTTAGGCAAAAATGCAGATAGAAAGTATCAGAGATTTATTAGTTGGTTAGAAATAATAACTTTAACAATTTTACGTAAATTGTGATAGGCTACTTTTAATACACAGTAGTCACTGACAGGAGGGCACTGCTAGGTTAAATCTGGGTGGGGAGAATTTACTTCTTATTTCCTCTCCGCGCACTCAGTGCTGATGCACCAGTTTACTGCTAGTGTATAGTTCGACACGTGGTAGAAGTGGCTGTGGTGAGTGTCATTCACTAGTGAGCCCCGTCTCGTGTGGACCTGGCTCACATTCTCACATGTCGATTTGAGCTCCGAAAGCTCCTCGTACAGGATATTGTATATGTGTGTGTATATATATATATATATATATATATATATATATATAATTATATATGGGCTGAATTCGAATTAAAAACTTTGTGAATTAGGGAGGAAATGTATTTAACACTTTGTCATAGAATTAATATAAATGAAGGGGAAAAGGGGGAGGGAGATGCTTTGAAAACAAACCTTATAAACATCAATAGTGAAAAATATCGTTATCAGTTTGTTGAGTTAGAAGAGGAAAGGTTTGGGGTAATGTGTTCATATCAAATCCGAGGCTTCCTACAACGTAGTTCGTAGAAGCATCCTCCTTCACTAACAGAATAGAGGAGTAGCGAAACAGACACCATAAGGAATTAAATGTATGTTGTTATGTTTGAATAAATACATGTCTAAAGTAATAACTAAGCTTGGTTTAGTGCAACACCCTCAGGCCAACTTTTCTCGAGCGGGACGACCGAACAGCAATTTTCAAATGAAGACTTCTGCCTATGCGGGTAGGCAACACGTACGGCACTAGCGCCACTGTTTGCTGCTGTTGGATGGCTTCCACCTCCAAGGTTGGTGGTAACGTAACAAAATCTTGAAAAATATCACTGCCCATGTTACATATATGCTACAGTACACGCTGGCATGCAGCCCCCTAGTTAAGTTGGTTGTGAATTTTAAAAAAATAATAGTTATTAAAACTTAGCATTGTGTTGTTTGTATTGCAAGTGTAATTTTGAAATATATAACCACTGAAGTTATTTTTCGTACACATTATATTACGAAATTACATATTTGTAGTACATTTACATTTCTAACAAGTACATACAAGCCACGTGGTTTCGGCAGTTAAGCGGCAAAGCAGTCGCCCAGTGCCTGGCTAAGGTTTATTGCATTCTACTTGGGAAGCTCAATGCTAATACTTTGGCAACTAAAACGTTTCGTCGCCAGGTTAGGGCAGCACTTATTTTCCATGTGCACTAGATTAACCTCCAGTACACATGTATACTGGGTGATTCGCCTAAGCCTGATGATTGAGAAGATATACAATCCCGTCTTGCTACAGTCCATTGCGCAAACACTAGACCCCCGACATCGCCACTAGGTCCGGGTTCGATTCCCGGCGGTGACAGCGGTTTTTTTTAAAACACACATTACTAGTGCTTAAACATGTTTACAAATGACAATTTTGATGTGTAATAATGATTGTGATACAAATGAGCAATATTAATGAATAAATAATAATGTTCATAACAAACAAATGAATACTTAATTACATAGTGACAAGTATAACTACATCAGTAATTAATATCGTGTACATCATTTTAAACATGCGATAAGACGGACTGGTGAACGGAATTGTAGCTGGCAATTACATAGCCCATAGTCTTAAGCCGAGATACAAGATATATATATATATATATATATATATATATATATATATATAAACTAACGTATCATGTAAACCCCAACATGCATAGGTCCGAAAGATGTGCGCAATATCAGAAATGTAACAGGTCTTCAGCTTGCTCAGACATTGCGATGAGACACTTGAAGAAATCTCTAGAATTGAGGAATACCTTTGCAGAATCGCTAAGTGAAAAATAGAAGGTAGGATTACCTGGTAGGATTGATTTATTACGAAATTAACTGGACAAATGAAGGCTGAAATCGTAATGCCGAATTTACATGGGGGCGGATTCCTCTTGGCAGAGTTATAATATTGAGTAGCATCTGCCACCGGGAATTGAAGTCAGGACTCGCCATATAGAACAAATTGTGTTACCAGATTACAGATGATGATGGTTCTGATGTGTCTTCTTTTCTTGATGTAAGGGACTGCGAAAATTAAATTTACTCATTAGAACATGCTGAATTTTACGTAGACAAACATTAAATGACTCGTATGGGGTTCGATCTCACGTCTCGTCTTCCAACATCACCGTTAGATCGAAGAAACCCGCACATGGACGCCAGGTGAGTTTACGGTATATTAACCTTGAAAATACCTAGACCGTGGCAGTTTCGACAACTTAACATTGCCACATCCTACTTGGGCCCTTCAGGGTCACCGTAATTTTGTACGGTGTGCACTACAAACGTAACTTATCACTATGTAATTAGGTATTAATTTGTTTGTTATGTAATTAATTTAATCATTTACTGATTACTATTACTCATTTCATATTACAATTAATATTATAGATCACTAATGTCATTTGTATACATGGTTAAGCACTAGTAATGATTGTAAAATATCCGCTGTCACCGCTGGGAATCGAACCCGGACCTTGTAGCGATGTAGGGTTCCATTGTTTGCGCCATGTGCTGTCGCACGGCGGGATTGCGTAGCTTTTCAGTCCGCAGGCTCTATACCGCTGCTCCGGTTTATAGGTATCTCTAATGTGTACCGGATTTTCTTCATTTTGTATGTAAACTAATGGCAAGAATTGCATTATTTTCATTACATATACAGGATCCTTTTGCCATTTTTACCACAATCGTACCTGGCTTGAGTGGAATGATGAGCGAACAAAAGAGTAACAGGACGACTAACACTACATGTAAGTCTTTAAATAAAGGTTAATAGTTCTATTGAAAAATTACATTTTAAATTATATTTAAAAAAAAAAATATTTTTTGTGGTATTTGCTTACTTTCATAAATGTTACTTTTTTAATATTATTATTTTTAAGGCGTGCTTTATTAATTAGGAATTTTTTTTCCCGATTTTTGCGGGTTTAAGGTACCTCCTGGTGTCACGGTCACCTGCATACAACAAGGTCACCCCCGTGCTGAACATGGCCACAGTCCCACCTGATCCTCAAGGCCTGGCTCAGAGCATTGAATCCGCCTTGCTACTTTTAGGACTACATGACCTTTATATCGAGGAGCCTCGAATCCACTTTGCCGCTTTGAAAACTTTTGACTCATCCATCGAGGGGCCTCCACTTTGCTCACTGAGCAGAGAATAAAAGTGAAAACAATAATATCAAACTTTTTCCCCACACACATACATACACACGCACACGCACACACGCGCACACGCACAGATATGTATATATAGGCTATGTTAAGGGTTCAAAAGCGATTTTGGAATAAAATCATTAATTTCTGAAGTGATTTTAGGGTAAAACAGAAGATTTGGTTTATAACAAGGTTACCTCAGGCCTTCGAGCGCGATATCCGGCTATGGCATCATCCAAGATGGCGGAAGGTTCCTGGTTCCAATACCAGATCCACGAGCCAGAATCGGCAAATTCTATCTACTCTACGAAATGAATAAGTTTTTATTAGGCTGGAGTCACTATTAGGCCGGTGTCACACTATGCGTTTTTGCCGCTCCGGCTAAAACTCTCCGGTTTGACGGGATGGGCACAATACCAACACATTGTAGTAAATGTGAGGTATCCCATTTGTGCGGCGTTGCCGCACCGACCGAAAGTAACCGCATCGTGCTGCGGCAAGACGGGATTGCCGAACAGGAAGGGCAGCAAAACACCTTTAGTTAAATGAGAGCTGTCACTCTAGCTTTCCAATACATATTTATAATTTGTTATAATGTTTGATATTGATACATTCATTGAATACATACATGAGAAGCCAGTATTGTAGGACAAGAGTGCGAAAGAGTATTCGGATAAACAGTGCCGATTAAAAGCGTGGATCGAAATTGGGGGAAATATGTATGAGGATTGGCTGGAACTGAAATTGAGAGAGAAATGAGAAAGTTAGGAGAGAAAAATATATTAATGTAAACCAATATTGATGTGCCATGAACCAGTGTTTTATCAAAGAAACGCATATTTATTTACTATTTTCTATCTCTGTACGTCAACATTGAACATAATCAAATAAACAATAAGTACCATATTTTTATTTAATTTAGCGAACAACTTTTATTTTGAAATCAATTTATTTATCGGTTGCCAGTTTGTCTTGGCAGGGGTGCCGACTCTATGCTATTCTGAGTGGTCATTAAAAAAATATGGGGAGGAAGAAGCACAGTACACATTGTTTACGAGCCCGGGCTTCTCTTAGCGGGCCTGCTCACCACACACAACCAAGAAGGCTACAGTTTAGTACATACGATTCCTTTGAAAAGGCACTCCTCCATCTCCCATGAAATAACGTGCTATATTGTCTCTAACCTCAAAGTCTGGTCCCACTGGACCATATCTAAAATCGTCAACATCACCAAATGGATAGGAACTGCATCTTCGTTGTTAAGACCTCTCCTCCGAACAAAATTTTGGAGAATGCAATAAGCTTGCATTATTTAGTCAACAAAATCAGGCTCTACTAGAATAGGTGAGTAGTAGGGAAATGTATGTTGACGCACAAGGGCACGGGCATCGGAACCACCTGGACACCATGTTGTAATTCCCCCTTTCCCCTCAAAATTTCCCTTTTCTTCCTCCAAATCGACTAAAATACCCTAAAAATGTCTGTTTCCCTTAAGAAAATTCCTAAAAACTTCCCGTTTTCCCAGAGCTGGAGATGGGGATTAGTGTCCGAGGTGACAGGGATCAGCAAACCCTGGGGTCAGGGATCAGCAACGCTGAGGCCAGGAAAGCAGGACCCATGAACTTTGATCCAAAAAATTAAATGATACTCAAAAACTTCCAAAAAAAATCTCTAAAAATTGCCAAAAAATAACCAAGATTTTATTACTGTATTTAAAAAAAACTAAAATATCTATGGTTCGCACTTTACCCCCTTTCCAAACCGATTAATAGGCAGGCGTCCATTCCCTCGCCCATACCCAGTCAGCAAGCATATTACATTACAGACTACTAACACCATATTAGATGCAGACGAGCTTGCCTTTGACCCCATGACTTTGAATGGCCGTGATTACAAAAACTCAAATATATATATATAAAATACAGCAAGCATATGACATCACAGACTACTGCCACCATATTGGATGCAGACTATCTCGATCATGGCCTCGTGACCTTGAATGACCTTGAACCCAAAAAATTAAAAACCTTAAAAATTCCAGAAATCTACTCTTAAAAATTATTAAAAGTTATTGTAAAACTTATTTTTAAAATGTTTCCGGGGGGCCCCTCTCCCATTACCACCAATAAGTCTGCCAATTTCTCATTGGCTAATTAGTTGCCAATTGCTATTGGCTGTTTAGTCAGTGGGCCTTCATTTCCTCACCCCCACCAATTACGGACTTCGTTCGACCTCCTTTATCGATACTCATTCCTATCTATACTCATTCTATATTTGGGTTTTCGTTCATCATTTGTTTATGTTACTGGAGGCGACCATATTTGATTTTCCGTTCATCATTTGTTTGTATGTTACTGAAGGCAACCATATTAGTTTTTTCGTTCATCATTTGTTTATATATGTTACTGGAGGCAGCCATTATGGTAGGCACCATTTGTTTGAGGCAGCCCCGTTTGTTAAAATTTGTTACTGGAGGCAGCCTTGTTGGTAGGCTGTTTCTCACCTTCGTTTGACTGCCATATTGGTAGGCGTCCGCCATCCTGCAAGGTGTAATCTTCCATGTTGTTTTTTTTATTGTCATTTGTTTTAGAGTTTGTCTCTCACCCAAGCAATTAGTCGGCCGTCCTCCACCCCCCTCGCCCATACCCAATTAGCAAGCATAATACATTACAGATTACTGCCGCCATATTGGATGCAGGTAATCTCGATAATCTCGACCTTGACCCCATGAACTTAAATGGCCTTGAAAACAAAAACTCTAAAAAATACATGAGAGTCAGCAAGCGTAAGACATTACAGATTACTACCGCCATATTAGATTCAGGTAACCTCAATCATGACCCCATGACTTTGAATGACCTCGATAAAACTCTAGAACAAATTCATAAAAGGCCATGAGCATATTATGTTACTGACAACTACGTTAATTTCTCGATTTCACTGCCATGCGAGCTGTCAACACTTATATTTATAAACATAAAAAAAACCTGTAATTTTCCATCCATACAAGCATGTACTAAATTTATTCTATATATAATTATGTACGTTCCTATCTTGTTTATAAAGATATATATTCTATAGATAATAATGTATATTCTACACATAATTAGGTATACTAATATCTTATATATACTTTACATAATTATGTATATTATTATATATATGATGATACCTGCATGTGTTATTCTGGGGCGAATGAGTATTTTTTGGGTTTTCTAAGAGTGCTCCCATGCCGCGAAGATGAATTGCGAATAAGAAGGCCTGCCTTTGACCTCGACGATCATGGAGCCGCGACGTGCATCATCGCTAACTGGTTGTTGCCAGTGCCGATTCTGCGATCGAGTTTTCACCAAAGTATAAATATGCCCCTTTTATACAATTTCGTTTCCGTATCATTCTAGACTTTAAATCAGTACGGACTTAAAATACCAATAATGCATCTGCCATCTCGCTTCTGTGGTAATGCATTAACAGCTATGCGGAATTTACAACACTAAATAACGACCTGCAGACTGAAAAGTTCGTGTGTGACTTTTGAATGCAAATTCTGCCAAAGGCAGTTTTCTCGGAGTGATACTTTAAAGATACATTCTACAATTTGCAGCATTTATTATGTGCAATCTCCACCTTCACCTCCACCTGCTCCAGGAAATTGTAGTGGTAACACACATATAATCAAGCAATATGTTACTTTACCCATATGCATTCATGCTGAAGATGAATCTATTTCCCACGAATCGCAACATGGAAGCCTATTTCCGAATACAGTGAAGTGCATCATCGCAGGACCATTGGGTTGCGGCAAGACATGTGTCGTAATGAGCCTGCTGGAAGAACCTAACGGCCTTCGGTTCAGGAGCGTGTATCTATAATCAAAATCGCTCCAGAAACCGAAATACCAGCGATTGGCACAAGTAGTGCAGGCCGTGGAAGACTTGGGTTATTTCCCATGCAGCGATAATGAAGTCGTCTACCTCCGAGTGAAGCACTGTAAAACTCGATATTTGTCTTCGATGACATTGCCTGTGAGAATAGAAATTGCATTCAAGAATACTATAGTATGGAACGACATGTGTAAGTGGACTGTGTATACCTTGGCCATACTTATTCGCGCATACTCAAACAGATGCTTCGCCACAACACAAAATGTTGGTGCTGTTTCGCATGGAAGATATGAATTTACGCCATGTTTACGACGATCATGTTAATACGAACATGATGCTATCAGATTTTAAAGATATGTGTTCCTTGTACTCGAAAGAGAAATATGGATTTTTAGCGATCGCTAAGGATTGTCCGCTACATAAGGTAAGGTACAGGCGTGGATTCCATCAGTTCATCGCTGTCTGCCGAGAGGGTTCGTCTACTGGAGCCAGCAAGTGATGTCATCATACCTCCTGCTACATTGATGGGTACTGATTCCGCAGACAATTATAATGAGACAGTTAATGCTAAAGACGGAATGATTGAGTCGGTTTGTGCGGAACGTACACTTGAAAGGCGTTCGCATGAAGTCGACAAACTTCAAAATAAACGACTATTAGCTCTAACTACTGATAAAAATACAATTCCTGCTACAAATAAAAGTAAAATTGATAGTGATGATGAAGCAGGAAGTGAGACGATCATGAAGACAGCATTGTTAATGATTATGACGGTAGTGTTAACAGTGAAAATGACGATTCCCTCGACGTCTCCACACTTTTCCCCGAGTTTCCTTCGACAAGTCATACGAGAAAGGAAGAAGACTCTAGTTATACTGAGTATAGTTTACTGCAGACCGGAATAAACTTTTAAACAGACTAGAAATTTTGCTCGGTAAGCAATAACACAGGGATTACTGGAACATGAAAGAGGTGGTTTCGATCGTAAGAGAACTTAAGGATCGAGGTTATATCAAATGATGTGATGAACTGCTTTCTTCTGAAATTGTAATTACAAAATAATAAAACATTATTATTATAAACTAATTGTTTTTTCTTAATTTTTGTGCATTGTATCTTTTTATATGTTTTAAAGTTTTTAATTAATAATATATATTTAATAAGTATATTTAATAAATTATGCACGTAGTCAAGGTCCTGGATCATGCATGTAGTTATACCACTGGTTGGAAAAAAATATTTTTAAAAAATAGGATGGAAAATTACAATTTTTTTTTTGTTTGTAAATATAAATGTTGACAGCTCACTTGGCAGTGAAATCCAGAAATTAATGTAGTTGTCAGTAACATAATATGCTAGTTGCCTTTTATGAATGTTATTATAGAGATTTTTCAAGGTTATTCAAGATTATGGAGTCAAGGTCGAGGTTACATGCATCCAATATGGTGGCAGTAGTCTGTAATGTATTATACTTGCTGACTGTGTCTGACTGTGTATAGGTGGGGGGGGGGGGTGGAGGCCTGCCGACTAATTGCTTGGGTGAGAGACAAATTCTTAAGCAAATGACAATAAAAAACCAACATGGAGTTCTGCACCTAGCAAGATGGGCGATGCCTACTAAGCTGAAAAATGGCAGTTCACATTATCGTACGAAGAATAGCGGACTCACAGTTGGAGCACATTAAGGAATGTAAGATTCCGAAAATGATAATAAGTGTTCCGAAAGGTATTTTATATAAGGAAATCCATTAGCTCACAGTTGTCTTTGCAGAAAAAAATATTTCAGCTTACAATTAAGGAAGTGGGAAATTTGGAACGTCACATTGCTGTGTTTCAACGCATTGTACATAGTTAAAGTTAGTAAGCGTGGCCATTGAAGAAGAAACCTTGACTTGTCAGTTGTTGATGACACTACCTGACAATTAGTAACTGCAACTGAGACATATAGTGACAAGTTGGTATTTAATGACATTGACGAGAGATTGTTAGAGGATCTTAATAAGAAGGTTAACTTAAATACTGAAAAATGCAGTGTCGATCAGGGAGATAATGTCTTTATGGTTTAAAAAAACGACTTAAGTGTTATAATTGTGGACTTCCGGGACATAAGAAGATTAATTGTTAGAGAAGAAACAAACCAGGCTGTGCGTGGGGTAAATGCTCTCCAGGACCTAGCAAAGGCTCATCAGGGTGTGGCAGAGGACAACACGAGGCAAGCACCACCGAAGCTGAGGACACGAGTACGGTTTTTACAGCTTCGTCGTGTGGTGACAAGAAAACTGTAAGTAGAAGCTGTGATCATGACTCTGTTATATGTTCGTGTGTGATTCCAGTGCATCTGAACATTTTGTGATTGGTTCAGTTAGGTCATTCATGACCAATAGAAACATTAGATGTGCCCATTTCTATAGTTGTTACTGATGCACCATCTAAGCTTGTAGCTACCGAGAGGGGAACCATAGCATTTGGTCTGTGTACTCTAAAGAATGTATTACTTGTAGAAAATTTAGAATACAATCTTTTATAAATTCCAAAGGTTGTAGACGCAGGATTTTACACAATTTTTGCTGACAGACATACGACAATTAGGAGAAATGGTGTTACAATTGTCAAGCTTTCAAGACAGAAAGAATTGAGAAATTATATGTTTTGGAACTAACCACTGTAGGGAAGAGTGCAATGGCCAATGTAACATGGCATGAAAAATTGGGGCACCCCTGTAATGAAGTAATGAGTAAATTGAAGGAGAAGACAGGTATCAAAGGTATGGATGGAATTCAAGAGTGTACAACTTGTCTCAAAGGGAAAATGACTAGGCAGCCTTTAAAGTCTTCTTGTCCAGAGGAAGTAAAACCCTTGGAAGTTATTTCTAGTGATGTGTGTGGACCAATTATTCCAACTACTACATATGATGGTTATAAATACTTCCAAACCATAGTTGATGGGTTTTCCAATTTCACAGTTTACTTTTTGAAAACTAAAGATAAGACTCAGAAAAAGTTGAGACATTATGTTGAAGGAGCTGAGCGGAAATTTTCTGGTGATGGTTTCAAAGTCAGTAGAATTCGTTGTAACAATTGTGGCTAATATTCGTCAAAGGACTTCAAGAATTGGTGCTCTGAAAAGGGTACCTATTGAATTGGAATACATCCCAATTTTCACACCACAGCTAAATGATAGATGTGAGCGGATGAATAGGACTCTATTAAATAAAGCAAGGTGTATAATAGGAGAGTTACCAACGTATTTGTGGGAGGCTATTCGCACAGCAGCTTACCTCTACAATCGAACCCCTCGAGTGACTGACGATATACCTGTTGAGTTGTGGTATGAGTATGGGGTCAACTACTCTAAAATAAAACTGTTTGGATGTAAAGCATTTGCTAAAAATACTCGACCTATATGCAAGTTGGAGAAAAGATGTGAACAGTTAATTATGGTGGGATAGGCATCTAATGGGTACAGACTTTTTGATGTTGGTTCTAAAGAATATTGTGGTATCCAGGGATATAATATTCCTGGAAGGGGGGGGGGGATGTGAAGCCAGAGACTCGAGCTCATGTAAAAGACGAGACATTTGAGGAGGTTGATACCCCGAAACAAGATGTTCAAGAGTCAGCTGAATGGGACTCAGAAGGTGAGGACACCAAATAACCTGATCAAGATATCACTCCCTCAAGGGAAGGTACAAAAGACAGTGAAGTCATATCTCCACCTAATGGAAGCATTAGAAAATCTGCAAGAGTAATGCCAACCCCTAAATGGCATGAAGACTACGGCACTGCAATGTTGCATTACACTGTGCCAGTTTCTTGTGTGATATTCCTCAGGATATGACAGCTGTAGAAGAAAGTCCCGACTGGGAAATGTGGTTGAGTGCCATGCAAGAAGAGATAGCATCACTTGAGAAAAACAACACATGGGAGTTGATAGGATGTCCGCCTAATGTGAAGGTAATTGACTCCAAGTGGGTGTTTTCAGAAAAATAAGTCAAGGGGGAGACAGTGAAGAGGGCCAGACTGGTTGCAAGAGGATGCTTCCAGGGATCCAAGACAGAGGAAGAGATTTATTCACCAGTTGCCAGAATGACAACATTAAGAATACTTATTTGAGTTGCAGTACAGAAAGGATGGTCTATGGATCAGCTGGATACGAAGTGCGCATTTCTGTATGGCGATCTTGATGAGCCAGTCTGCATGAAAGTGCATGTGAGTGTAAACATGAAACTCTATGATGGTAACATTGTTTGTAAATGAATTAAGTCATTGTATGGTTTTTGTATGATCAAATGCATACCTCTGTATGTTTATGAAAGGTGCTCACTATATTATAGTATATGTAGATGATATAATTATTTTTAAGACAGAAAACGAGCAATATCATTGCTTAAAGACACGTTGATGAAAGAGTCTGAAATGAGGGAAACATATAATAACAAGGACACATTCTATTTCTTGGGATTAGAAATTAGCTACCGTGGTAACACAATGCAAATTATCCCGAGGAAGTTAATTGGCAAAGTTTTGAGTAAATTCAACTTGACTGATTATAAATATTCTGCTATTCCTATGGAACCAAAACTGCATATTAAACCAAGTGCCACATGTAGGGAAGGACTTCCTTAAGGGAGCTCATAGGGTGCCTTATATATCTCATGATGGGCAGTAGTCCTGATTTAAGTTTTATGGTATCGTACCTAAGCAAGTTTCAAGACTGCTATGACACTATTCACTTTAAGCATTTAAAGCATGTTTTGAGATATCTTAATAAAACTAAAGATTTATGTTTGCAGTATGTCAGATCTGATGATACAGTTGTTGATGCATTTGTCGATGCTGATTTTGCCAATGACCCACAGGACAGGAAAAGTGTAACAGGTTTCTTTATTAGAGTTTTCGACAACAAAGTTATATGGAAGAGTAAAAAACAGCCTTGTGTGAGCATTTCCAGTACTGAGGCAGAATACATAGCTTTAGCCTCTGCAGCAGCTGAATATCCGTGGGAAAGCTTCTGTTAGAAATCATAGGTGTGTCAAAGGTGCAGTTTGTGTTATTTGAGGATAATCGATCTTGTATTAAAATTACAACAAAATGCTCAAAACACATAAGTGTTAAGCATCACTTTGTTAAAGATCTCGTGGAGGATAAACTCCTGAAACTGGTGTATGTAGACTCTCACAACCAAGTAGCAGATGTGTTGACAAAAGACCTTCCCTGTAGTAAGTTTCAAGTCTGTGTAACTGGTCTGGGTATTTCAAAATTGGAGGGAGGTGTTGAAAAGGGCAATTTTAATGTGTAAAGTTGTGTTGTAAATGTTAACATTGAGAGGTTGGTGACATGTCATATGTTGTATGTGTACCGAAACAAAGTCAGACAACTGTTTGATTTGTGTGTATGTATAGCTTCCATGTTAATAGTTGTAAAGATGCAAGTTATAACCTCTGAATGTATCTAGTGATTCATTCTTTAATATAATATAAACTTTATGGTTCTGTCCTTTTTAAACGAAATACGTAACATATAAAAGGTTAACATATTAGGGAACATTATTCTATGCATCTAATTGTATCAACACATGTTCGGAAGCAATGTAAGGAGTTTCCTTACCAGAGGTTACCCAAAATTATTTACAAATTTTATCGTTTGGTGTCTTGCCAGATTATCTTTGACAATTTGTCGATATTATTTGATTTCTTGTAAACTTAATAATTTCGTAATGTTTGGCTTAAAAAATTTATATTTACTTTATTATTTAAATAAGTTGAAGTGAGACAAAGTATTGCCTGTTAAATTCCACTTAATTAAGTTATGAATTTTGTCACAGTAGGATTTTATGCAGCTCACGCTAGGACAGTCATGAACCTAAGTATATAACTTTTACTTCATAATAAATATTTCTTGTGTGGTTTTGCATTGAGGTATATAAGTCTTTGGCCGCAGACAAGGAAGATAATTATTTTATCCTAGTCATGTTGTTTGTGTGGAACACACTACAATGTGTAGAAAGCTTGCAAACGTTTAGTAAGGAGGAGTCGTAATATAGTCACAGGACGAGAGGGTTCGACGATGATGTAGCTCCGCCAAGGCAGCCTTCAATCGACAAGGACCATGACGGAACACCAGCTGTGTGTTGCAGAGGCACGGTACCAACATCGTGGATGTTCGTACGCAGAGTTTGGAGAGGACTAACGGTACTCCGTAAAACGCGGACTTCTCAACTCCGATGTCTTCGGTGTACCAGCAGCCATCTCCACTGGTTTGTCTCCCAAGTAAGATCAGCTGTTTCAAGTCTAGTATTGCTGTCAAATTATCTCATCGGGGCCTACTCGCCAAAGCAACTTGAAATTAAAATCAGATAATTGAATACTTGCTTGAGCATTCTCAAAGACATTCAACAAAGTTAAAATCCTAAAGTTTTACATAGCTTGAAAACTCTTAAGGTAATTTTCTTGAATTATTGGACATCTTTACTGCAAGACCAGAGGCCTAGTTGTATAAGTTTCAAAGTGATCACAGGTGAAAGTTAACCGAGGATTTTAAAAACTGAACATTTTAATTGAAAGGATTGTTCTGTCATAAAGATGCTAGATCACATTATGATTTACCTACTACTGTGTCAGTCATATAATATTTGTAGACTAAATTAACATTTTCATTAGTAAATTCAAACTCAGTCTCAATTTATCTCTGACAGCAAGTTGTTAATATTTTAGGAAAATATTTGCTTTCAAAGTGTATTGTTTTGTGCATGTTTTCTTGTTATTCTACATTGCAATTTTTCATCTTTAGCATAGATTTTAATTGTTTTCTTGTGTTACTGATTACACTGATACTATTATTTGTGTCCTATCAAAGTTATAATAAGTTGGTCCAATTTTGAGAATTGGATAATTATTTTCAGTGCGTTCAAAAGAGACAAATATTGATTTCAACTCATATGTAAATGTTAAAACATTGCAAGGATTGTCTAAACATAAACATCTTTCAACTGTCTTATAGACCTACTATGATTACAAGTAAGGTCTAGTGGCCAGAAAATTCGCACAATTTAATTTCTCACAGATAAGTCTACACACGAAGTACATCACCAAAGCAATATCCCTCACAGTAAGTATATATTATATATATATATATAATCGTGAGTCAATATAGTAAGTGCAGAAATGGCCGAGTGGTTATTGCATGTGGTACGTAAAGAAATACGTTTTGGGTTCTGGGCATAGCTGACAATATTTTTACATCTCATAATAATATAGAAAACAATTTTATTCCTACATTCAATAATAAAACTAATTAAGTGAGCAGCTTTAATAATTTTATGAATAAGTATAAGCTACACAGTTTTTTTGTGTACGGGGCACTTTATTTCACTTATGGTAAAACGAGAATTTGAGCGTTCCTACAACAAACAATGAAACACTTTATATTATGCAGGCCTACGATTTGTTGTTTAGGCATAACGTAGTTTTCGAGGCAAACTTTATATTTGTATTTATTAAAACGGCAGTATACTTATCGTTTTCTATACATTTCGTTATGTACATCACAGTGAAATTAATTAAAATGGACTGTTCGATGGGACTAATGCGTAACGAATTATGTAATCTTTTAACAGCAATTTTATACGTGAAACAGTGTGTTCGTTTAAAACGAGTAATGCTTTCAACTGCCCACCTGTGTATATAACACATTAACCATTCACCGTGTCACCATTTGGCTCTGCCAATAGTCTACCCATACGATGAGGTAGTAGCCATCTCGATAAATTCGACTCTAAATATCCTGCGTTACGCTTTGATAAATGTGTACGTGTTTTCTATAAGACAATGTATAAATTATAAATATATGTGTGTGCACGTTTATGTATCAACTAACCATTTCACATGCACAGTTTGTAATAAGACTAGATTTGTTTTCTTCACACAACATTATGGGCACAGCATGTGTTTGCATTTGTCGCATCGCCTCTGAACACACGGGAATGAGGAGGGAAGAGTTGTGGTGGAGCGATCATCGATAAATCCCAAGCATTGCCGAGGGAGTGAGGTCGCGAAGCGATAGTGTGCTTAGAATACCTATTTTTGCATATTTTGCTCCCGATCGGCAGGAGCGTTGACTGTCGAGATCGACATCCAAACCTGCCAACAGACTACTCTAAAAACTTACAATAAACCCCTTGAAATGGTGTTTCTAATGAACCTGGCATCTTGAGCATTCACCAGCTCTTGTCTGAAGTGTGTGTGTTATTTTCGTATATCACATTGGACGCACGTTTAATAGTTTCGTGTTGGAACGTGTATTTCAAACACTCTGCGCCGCAGTTCAGGCGCCGGATAGGCGTTTCCCCCGCTAACCTACCCTATTTCAATATGTTACGTATACGTCCGAGGTAGTTAAAGATGCGCCTCAGCGCTGAGCCCCTTACGCTTACAGCGGAAGGAATTCATGCAAAGGAGGCGTGCATCGCGGCAGAGAGGGATTGGGTAGCCATGGCCACGGTTTCGGCCATGACTACCTCCATAGGTGTACCTATAGTTAACGTATAATTAGGAAGGGAAAGGGAAAAAAACCGACATAGGCACAGTAAAAACACTTTCGACATGAAAGAATTCAGAATTATTGCATGCATTATTAGAAATGACACAGGAGACAGTAAGATAGGAACCATGCACTTTATTAGTGAGGAGAGAAAGACTACACGTAGGCGGGAGCCTCAAGCACCCTGTAAATGCGTTTTTTCTGTCTCTTCATGGCAAATACCCCCCCCCCCCCGTATTTTTTTCTAGGCGGTAGAGAAAAAATAATGGGGGATGGGAATAGCGCGAGGTATGAATCCGCATCTTCCAGACTTTCTTCTTCCTTCTATTCGGAACAGCATTTCAGTGAGTTACTCAAATGCAGTATTTGACATGCACTAGGGAGGGGGGGGGGGGGAGCAACACTCTATAGGCCCTTTCGAGCCAGTATTTTCTCATATCACAGTCGTATTGCCAGCATCAAAAATACAATGGAAGATACTCAACTCATGTTTAAAATTACGAACTTTGAAACAACCAAAAATACCTTTGCTCAGTTTAGTACATCATTTTTAATATATAGCCAGTCTTCTATGCCTAACATTATAAAAATAATATCATTTTTAATATGCAGTCAATCTTCAGTGCCTAATTTATAGAAAGTATTGGAAATTAACCTCCAAAATAATGTATACCAGTTTCCAACTGGATGAAAAGTATTAAAAAAAAAAAACTTAAAAGCCGTCACCTAGACAACATTTAACTTGAAGATGATGGGTTCCAGAGATTATGTTTTCAGGGTATCCAATGTAGCGTGATTTCAATTTGCAGCTCAAAGTAACAGCTCGACGCGATACATGGTATAGTTTAGTGAATATGGCAAAAATAACTATTAGACATTGTCCTTAAAATTTAATGGTAAGGAAAGGTAATCTGAACAGTTTTGGTAACGTTTGTTGATAAACTTAATATAATTTTATCAGAAAAGTACGTAAATTAGTATTGGGTGCTAATATCTGTTTTAATGTGTGTTAAAATACTTATTGGTAGCCACTGAAGGGTAATATTATGTATGTATGTGTGTACGTGTGTACACACACACACACACACACACACATATATATATATATATATATATATATATATATACCATTATAGTATGATCTTGCTTCACAGAAAAATTAATTATTTATTTAATAATTTCGTTTAGATAAATTGCCGATTATAATCACCTGCTCTCTACTAAGGATCGTAAATACGTGACTGATGAATAAACATAATTTTTGTTTTACGTCAAAAGATACATACAAAGCCTAGTATATAATTTTTGGGGTCACAAATATAGCCTAATTTAAATAAATGGCTGTACAGAGAAGTTCCTTGTATGTAAGTAAAGACTATTTACGGTAAAGTAAACATTTACGTCAAAATTTTAGGTATGACTCCAGCACTGACGTTTTTCAGCACTGTATTGGTTTATTTTTAACCACATAACGGATCGCACTGGGATGAATTTAGATATGCCTTATTTACTTTCCTTCAATATTGGCTCCTTAATAACTAGGGTTATTGTTTACTTTAAAATAACGAGGAACTATTCCGCAATACAGTTACTTGAAACGCACAGACGAGATAGTAAATTTATTCTAGATAAGTTTACAATATTTATAAATGTAATTTTCTTTAATCCCGTTAAACGAAACACTTATTTAAAGAGTCAAAATAGATTTCGTGTGACAGCATACACCAGCTGTGGCAGAAATGTGCTAACATAAATATGGACTTTTAAATCAAGAATAATTTAGGCTGATTTTCATACGACTCAGTAAACGTTAACTGCAAAATGAGTTCATTTTCTAGCACACTTGTTATTTTAATAATGTAATCAATGTTGGAACCGTCGCTGACGTATATCTACGAATTAAAGTCAATGCCAAAAATTTTTATTAGTGTATACGAAAACTTTAAAATTTGCCTTATAGTTTTTCTGTAAACACTGTCTAAACCTGTTATTATACTGTGTTTGCAACACATTCCATAAATTGTTATGCTTAGCAAGTCTTCTGGAGCTTCGCTTAGTGGTTAGGTGGGCTAAGCAGGCTGAGTCTGTATATACAGTACGAACAAATATTTAATACCTATTTCACGGGCGGTCAGTATTTATAGTAGACCACTCGCAAGTTAAAAGTCTGTCTAGTATACTGCTGTACGGAAATAATATACATGAAGTTTAGAGAAATGCGGTTATTTTATTTTTTAAAATGATTTTACATACAGGTTTTTACTGGAAATGATATGTTGCAAAATTGTCGTCAGAAAATATCCCATTTACTAGTATATTGTTCATGGCAATACCAGCATGTAGTGAAAATATTTAATCAACGAAATTTCGATAATTAGAATAAAAATAATTTACAGGGGCGAAATCTGCCGAAAACTATTTTCTTTTGCAAAATAATATCCAGCAGCCTTTCGAAAATTTAATATAGGTTTTCGCTGATTCTGGTCTCAACCTGTACTTACACCACTTTTTCATTTAAAACTGTGCCAGAGTGGCAACACACAAATGAAGTTTTGACTTAAAATGCCTTAATATAATTTTACCACTGCCGATGCTTAAAATCAAATGTAAGTTCCTTTATGATCTATGAAATGCTTTAAATGTTAAGTTCAGAAATGTATAACTGCATAACAAAAAATCATTACATTTGATTTACGCTACAATGCCGGTGTAGCATTGTAGCCGTCTCAACATTTCTTGTGATTATTGCACACAAACATTACTTTAGCATATGCAATCTCATGTATAAATAAGTACAGTTGTAGAAAGTAAAACCATGTACAGTATAATGATTTCTGGATATTAAATTCGGCAAATACTTAATTTTTCAACTTCTTACGTTATACACATACACTCATATATGTATATGCATGTGAGTACAACACGACCCTTAATTACTACTCATGATCACGCAAATCTGTAAGTAGATATCTCCGCATTTTTTAACATGCATTTTGTTGAAAATTCATTAATCGTACAAACCAAGAAACGCGGAGAAATCTACTTACAAATATGCGTGTTCACGAGTAGGAATTAAGGATCATGTGTGCGTGTGTGTGTGTATATATATATATATATATATATATATATATATATATATATATATATATATATATATATATATATATATATATAAAACTCATAAAAGGGCACTATGTAAAATTTACAAAAACCGAGGTTTTAACATTGTTTTACTGCATTTTTCGTGCTCTTTCCGGATTGCAAAGCACTATATACTATACGTAATAGTTAGAGATTAAGCCAGTAGGAAAGGGCACTTTGTGCCATCATATCGGGTAAACTGCACTTCTGT
This sequence comes from Dryococelus australis, assembly GCA_029891345.1. Classification (NCBI taxonomy): domain Eukaryota; kingdom Metazoa; phylum Arthropoda; class Insecta; order Phasmatodea; family Phasmatidae; genus Dryococelus; species Dryococelus australis. The sequence goes on along the minus strand of CM056994.1, from coordinate 229,946,704 downwards.
ATGTACGTATGTATGTATGTGTATATATATATATATATCGGAGGTATACACGGCACAATGTGACAAATATGAAAGTTTACAGAAGTGCAGTTTACCTCGATACCATGATATCACAAGTGTTTTACGCGAAAATCTTTTTATGGTTTCTTCAGTACTAAATGATACAAACGTAATTTAACTTTACGTTAAGTTAGTTTAGCCCGAATTCATAGAAGCAGAAATACAACTCCCTTGAAATATTTAAACGCAATTGGACACAGCCGAATAGTTTCAATTTTATGCGTGTTTTAGTGTTTGAAGGCGCAGCCAAATTTTGGACTTGAAATGTGCAGTGTAGACGATTCTTACCTGTCTCCTGGCGGTGCCTAAAAACTGCTGTATGTCGTCTCTCGCCCTCTCTACCGTTGTGCTGTGAGGTTGCGGACTGCACACCTGACAAGCAATGGCTGTTGGGGGTGAAAACCGGTTTTCCCGCCGTGTCCGAGGGAGCTCACTGTGCTAAGCAGCCGAGCTAGAAGATGAGGACAGGGTGCGTTCAGCCCAACGCACCAAGGAAAACAGAAAAACTGCCACAATGGAATTGCTACTGGTTACTGCGGTAGAAATATTTTGAAAGCCTTAAGTTCATCCAATCACCGAAAAGCATTAAAATAAACTTATGTTTATAATATTTGTCTTAAATTATGCACTACAATATTGATTTATATTGACCTGCTTCGAAAAAACAATCACCGAAAACAAAAACAGGAATAAATAAACAACTGTTTCAATTTTGATCCAATACAAGACACACTAAGATACGTTTCTGTTGGTCGAACTTAAGCAGTAACAACGCTATGGGTCACTCAAATTTTGGGAACTTACTGCATACTGCTTAATACTTGGTTTTCTTATAGTGTAAACCACTTATCACGACATTTGGCAACGTTTCCACGCTGAACATTTATTCACAGTTAAATAATGTTCATTTAAAGGCAATTGTTAGAACCTTATTAAAACCAGTCACGGTTATGTACGATTATGTCTTGTGAAACCTAGTCAGGCCTACAAAAAATACCACCTAGTACCGCTCTCTTTCTCTGTAAATACAAATGCTTTATTTTATAAATAATTCAGCGAAGGACTAGCGATCACTATACTATATGAATCCCTTTCTGAAATAAACCCTACGGTTCACAGATAACCGTTCGGAAGGTGTTCTTTTGAAGTAAAAGAAGGAACTGTACGTATATTGTATTCAAACTGGCTACCGACACAATAAGTAGCTTGAATGTGGCATTAAAAATCTCTGTACTAAAAGTAATTATAAATTTGACAGTTAATAAAATTACGACAATTTCATTAAAAAGTGCTCTGAGTACCTCGACACTACATTATCACTGCCATCTATGTTGCAGACTACAAAGTGAGACGTCCCCCATAAACACCAGCAGAAATAGTTTGCATTGGATGCTAGTATCTTCAAATCCTGTGATTTCGGAAATCTATAAGTAAGTTACAAACAACGGAAGTCATTTGCTCCGGAAGTTACTTCAGTGTTAGATATTCCAAAGCAGTTGACTGGACAAACACCGGATCAGGTGGACGGTAATGGTTTTGACCATACCATTTAAACAAAAGGATGATAATGGTGACGATCCAGCGGTGTAGATATGTACTTGTTACAATTTTCAACTCCCCCCCCCCCCCTTTTTCTTTTCTCTCTCCCTATATATATATATGTGTGTGTGTGTGTGTGTGTGTGTGTGTGTGTGTGTTGTTTATTTATATTTGGGACCAGTGTACAACATCAAATACCCTTCACGCTCTGGCCGTTGTTTGAACTTGGTAATTTGTGTCCAGCTATATGTACGTTTTTTCCTTGTGTGCATCGCTGCATATCAGTTAACATTAGCAACGGCTCCGCCCAGGGTCCTCAGTACACCACATTCCGACCCAAATAATCAAATATCTCTTACAATTGTGAGATCAGGCTCACAATGAGCAAGTTATTTATAGCATTATACGGTAAACAAATAAAACTTCCTCGTCACAAATACTCAATATGTCAATGTTTAAAGGTGTAGGAGCAAACTTATCTATCTCCCTGGTCAGGGGGAAAAGGAGAGGAGGACGTACAAGTCCGCACATTCCAGACCTCCTTCGTTTGGGTACAGCATTTCGGTACGTTGTAACATAGTATGTATACATGTGGTGTTTAGTGATGAACTATTGAAGACTTCTCCCTTGAGTTTAGTGACGAGGAGGATGATGCAGTGCGTGGAAAGAAGAACTGGTCGTGGTTAATGAGAAGCTATTCATATATTGAATTTTTATGGTGCATTAACGATACTCTGAGATTATTTTTTAATCAATCAGTAAAAATGTGATGGGAACAAAGTAAAAAAAGAATGATACCACAGCGAAAATACAATTGCCAGAAGAAATTCGACTTGCGCCTGGAAACCCAATGCATGTCCTGTCGTCGGGTAAATTTGATATTTTAAAATTCTTGTGACCGTCAGTATGTTTCTGTGGGAAGTAATTTGTTCAGCTGAATCGCTATACATTCGGAAAATCAGGCTAAGGGCCACACCATCATGCAAGTTGTCCGGGGAGGAGGGCAACGTTATTTTGAAACACTTGAAGGTGCATAAAGTATATGAGTTGTAACGCGATTTTCTTCAAAAGGCACAAAAATATAGTTTTGGCACATACAGCAACACAACGAAAGTATTTAATTGTTGATGATCGAATCCTCTCGTGAAAGGCTGGGTTATGTTTTTGAAATCATGTGGCAATTATTTAATGAATTAGACCCAGAAATTCGTTGCGCTTTCTCGACTTCGGCAATAGATAAAGGCCAACGAATTTCTGAGTCCAAGAACGAGGTTGTAGTAGGATACCCTTGGTTAGCTGCAGACGTCCACACATTCTGATTGAGCGTGAGCAAGGTCGCTTGAAACAGACGACTCGCGCCAATGTAGCGCTTCAGTGCCCCTCCCCTCTTGCGAAGGGCTGAAAGTCTCTCTCATGGCTGTTACTAGCTCAAACACATCGTGAATTTGGCAGCAGCTTGACTTTCAGCAGCCATCTGTGCTACAGCAGTTGTTAGTTGTCAACACCAACACAACACATCACTGCTGATGTTGCTGCCATCACTGTGGCACCATTGAGTTCAAATGCACTTTTGATTCGACTATTGCTACGCCAGTCTGACAGTTCAAGTAATATTTATTGGCGTGTGTCGCTGAGAGTGAAAAGTTTTCAGCAATATATTTAATATAATTTTTGTTGATTAACTACTTGGCTAAGGTAGAAAGACTTGCATACCATAGGAATCCCAACTTATTCCTGAAAACGGCACCCACATTATTCGGAATATGAATCTAGTGCCTCTCGCACCGCAAACCACCGTGTAACCAACTGATAATATATATTTTCTTGTCGTATTTATATAGGACCAATCAAGTTTGACTGAATTAAGATCAGGCTAGAATGGCTGAAAGATTTAATCGCACATTTGAGGTTTTATGCATCAATAAACATAACGACTTGCTGTTAAAGTTATTTTTTGAATACAACACAGCTTGCACACTTGTAAAAAAAGCTATTATTAGGGCTGCGCGTGTTACCACCAAGGAGGTTAACACCCGATATGTTTAGGACAAACCAAGATGACAGAGATGTGTTATTACGCAGTGATAGCGACTATTAGTATTATACGCTTCAGAAACATTTCGATTGCCCTCGTTAAGTGCTTTAGGTAGGTCTGTTGATTCAATTCCGTTTTAATGTTAAGTGACAGTAAAATGCCGACCAGAATCAGACAAACTGACAGAAACACAGAGCCAGTGGGGAAACTTTCAACTAGGCATGTACAGACAAGATCCATAGTGAAGTAGTGTGGGCTAGGCTAACAAGAACTTAGCAAGACCACATTACATATGCGACTGTATTTATACGCCAGCACGCTCGTAAGACACTTGCCGGAAAAACTTGTGTCACTTGTCAGCTACGCCGATGATACGCAGAGCTGTCTGAGCAGTTACTGTTACAGTCGTAGCTACAACAAGTAACTGGCGCTGGCATTAATACGTTCTCACTCGCGGTTTAATACAGCAGCGAGGGGGAAAAGATTAAGCTATTCTAGCGCAGCACTATACGAGCACTAGTGCACATTTCCAAAACAAAAAAAAAAAAAAAAAAAAAAAAAGTAACCAATTGTGCAGAAGATCTATATATTTGCTGGTGAGAATATGGCCTTCTTACAGTTCCGAATACTGAAGTCCGTAAAGGTAAGGTATGAATCACCGTTTCCTCCATCACCAAGGTGTTCGGTCGTTACATATCAGACCCCGCTGCGGAAATTTCAGACCAGGATTCTCATCATGGTAGTGTGGCAATCCATGACCCAGCGTGGGGATTCTCGCAAGGTACTCCAGCTTCTTCCCTCGTGTTCACTGCGCCACTGACAAAGCCCCCATCCCCCTTTTCGCAACACTTTCGTTCTCCAGACTGGCCAGGGCCAACAGGATAAGGCGGCCGACTCGACTTGGTGTCTGCATCCTATGGTCACCATTGGTTTTTTCTTTGCAATGTGTTTTTGAGTACAAGTATAAGGGTATGCCTACTTGAAGATATTTTCAGTTTCTGAGGCATAAACGTAAGGACGCGATGAAGTGATAAGGACGACACTGACAAGCGCACCAGGTGCTCTATCGCCACTACGCGCAAGGTTCCAAAATGCTATGTAGGCTTCCCTTCCTACCAAAGTTATTATGGAGCTAAACGAGTTGACCCAACATTTTTATTAGAGGAAAGTTTGCGTCACTGTTCAATGCAGGGCCCTATATTAGTTTCGCATGCATTCATTCTGAATATTTTTAGATATAACAGTCTGAAAATGTCGTTTCCGGTCGTGGTGAGAAGTTTAAGTATAGTGTTTCGCGTGGAAACAATTGGTGTACACAAAAAATAGCTTGTTTAAAAATAATTTATTATATATACACTACAACGCAATTTACATGCCAGGTAGGCTAGATTGACACCTTGATCTGCGAACAGTAGGGTGCTTTACAATATAAAAATAATTTATCATTGTTTTCCTATGTGCCATGAATTTCCTCCACGCTACAGTTTTCTTCTCGAATACGGCGCAGTGGCGCACAACAACGCTATGTCTGATGAAACCAGTGGCGCTGGAGCCAAGAGATGAAATGAAAAAGGAGAAAGGGGTGTCAGCGTTCACACTTCATTTACTGTCGGAGACGAAGGAGGATGGAAACAACGCCCCCCTCCCCCGGGTCCTATTTTCCTATTTTACATACACGTTTTGGACATATTTGAGCAGGGGTGGGGAAAGTAACAGACTCGAGCGAACGCTGCCAAACCACATTTTAACCGAAAATTAAATACCTAGCAAAAATAAACAAGAATTCAACAATGGTTTCATTTCAAAGAACTGTATTCTAGGCTGTCGTATTACCAGTGCAATGGTTTAACGACACATTAAGTCAGAGGTGTCTGGCAAGTAACACTAAATAAGGGCTGGACGCTGGACCGCATCATGGTGAGTCATGAACGTTGTCTCGCCTCCGCAGGAAAAAGCTCTCCCAGCCGAAGTTTACGAACGTTTACTGGTCGACTGACAATATAGATTCTAAAATATCACTTTCTGGTAGATGGTGTACTGAACGAAGAGAGCGTTTTGCGTTGCCTGTAATAAGCACGGTAAAGTGAACATTTTTGAAGTCCTAGATACTTTTTTATTTTTAAAATAAATATTTCCATGCAAGTAATAAACACAGTGTATAAATATTTCACCGGACTCGAAAGTTAACTTCTAAGGCTACAATAAAACATATTTATTGACTATCATTCCAATTTACCTTATTTAATATGTGATTTTGGTCGAAAATTCGCCTAACATATTAGGCCTACGTGCTACAAATAACTGGCACTCCAGAAAATAAGAGAACATCTTAATGTGTAAAAATATGTGCATATGTGTGTATATTTATAGGCTAATTCACCAACAGTTTCAAGAACAATGGTTCAAATGGAGGAAAGCACGGACCCTATTTTTAGTTATATCAGGCTCATATGCACGCCGATCACGCCGAACAAACAGAGCGGAAAACTAACCTCCAATCAGAAACCGTTCTCGTTGAAATATGATGTATGTTCTTGTGGCGGCAATGTAAATAACATTTTAGATGGCGAGGGTGGGGATATTCACATGCAAAAGAAGCAGGTAAGGTTAATCAAGAATGCCGCTCTGAACTTTCTGCGACAAAAGACGGGTATTGTTGAGGTACTGTGTAGGTATTTACCTTAAAGCGTGCTTCGTGATTTTGTAGTAATGAACCCTCGAGTACAGAATATGTCACCCCCACAACTGCTACTATTAAAATCCAAAATTAAGAAATTGTGCCCCACAATGTGTGCATTAAACAAAAATTATAAAAAATGTTATATGATAAATTTTAACCAGCACTGCTGACTAAAATATCATTTTTGGCAGAAAAACAGAAACAGCACAGTACAAAAAATTTGAAACCATCGCAAAAAAAAAGAATAAATTTCGGCAAAACACCTACAGTTGGTTTACCATCCCCAACCCCTAGCAGAACATGTAAGAGCACTGAGTTTCGACTTTGTACTTTCCAAGGTCTCTTAAACGACGCCATGACCTACACAGTATTGGTATCGCATAGGTTCAAACAGCAAAGATGCTGTGCAACCTTCAGCAAACTGGGGGCATTTCCAAAACAGTTTTACTGAACGGAATCTTTGAATCAATAACATGAACATGACAATCGCTGAGAAGTAGATGGTACGTCACTATTCAATCAGAGATATTGGTGTAATTTTAGGACCAAACCGAGTGTAGGTTCGGTACAGTGATTGTGTTTCTGCACCCTTACGTTTGCACAAAAATAGACATAATGTTCTGAATGCTACAATACCTTCTAAAAATAAAACAACAAATGAGAAGACTGACAAATGCACATACACATGTCGAACATGTGTGGCTCTCTTTCCAAAGTAACTTGGGGTTAAAACGAATTAACTGATCTCAGGTTGTGGGGAAGATACAAAAAAAAAAAAAACTACTCGCATTCATTGAGCCTATGAGTATGACTATACTGTCAAAGACCTACAATTTTAACGTCTATTTGTCATACATTCACATTTAACATAGCTAAATAAACATTTGGCAGGACCAGATGTATCGATAACAAACTTGATCAAAGTACGAACAGCAACTCAGAGCGAATGTTTTTAGACTATTCTCCGAAGGAATAAATAGGCTTTATGAGATCACCTACCTATCTTTCTGTTGTGTATATGCGTGTGCCAAAAAACGTTTGAGGCCATACACGGGATTTCACCGAAATCTACACTTATTATAACGCTTATTAAAGGGCACACGAATTTAATATTTTTTCTATGCCGGATGCTTATTTTCAAAATGATAGCCATATAAATTTTTTGGTTACATATCGCAAGAAACATTCCACCGATATGAACCAAAATTGGCATGCTTACAGCTCACACGACCAACGATAAATTCAGAAGCTCAAACCATTTCTTCACCAGCATGGAAGACAGCACCACGTGAAAAAAATTAAGTTTTTTTATCCCCAGGACTGCTTGAAGAATTGCCACCAAACTTGGCTTATAAACTTCGCTAAGGTTAGGGTTCATAAACTTATATTTCCGTATCTAGCAGGCCGTTAGAATTGTTTCAAATAAATCTGGTACACTGAAAACACTTATAGAGTGAGCATGAAATTTATTAACTTGTAATTTCTTCTTCCCACCAGAAAAATAAAACAAACTGAAAAAAAAAAAAAATTGTGGGGGCCACAAAGTGTTTTGTAGGTATTCACCCTCTCGGACATTTTTGTGACTAACACAACATTTTTAATGGCCGCAAAAGTTTAGTGAAAGTGAAAAAATGTACGAACAAGTTCTGCACACACTGACAAGCATTACAAACAGCAGCGAATTGACATCTAGGATAACCTGTTGGTTCGTCACCAGAGTGAGCCCCTACTCAATCATATCGTGATGTGTGGTGAGAAGTGGATCTTGTGTGATAGCAAGCGAAGTGGGCAGTTACTGGATGTTCGTGGAAACTCCAAGAACTTCCCAAAACCATGGCTGATGACATCACTCGAGGATAGTGAACAGTACTGGGGATCATCCAGTACACAAGTTATTTCGCTCTGGTGAAACCATGGACGCTGCATGTCTTGAACGGTGCACCAACTGAAGAAGTTCACCGACAGTTGTGTCACCTCTACTCTATTGTTGGCAGGAAACACCAAAACCCATGTGACAAAAATTATGAAACAGAAGCTGAGCATATTTCTCGGATTTTGCATCACCAGATTACCACACGTTTATGCTTTTCAGACATTTTCTGAATGGCAAGAAGTTCAAAAATTGGGTAATGAAATAAGAAAGGCATTCCTTGTGTTACTGGAGCCACTAGTTGTCGACCAATGGCAGAAGTTAAACGAGCAGACATTGTGTTGGGTCTTTGTGTTCAGCTACCTACGAAGTACAGAGAATTTTTAATTTCCCTACTAATTAAGCATTCCGAGTGATAATCAGTACTTGAAAATAGCACACGCAAGGCTTAAGAATTATAAAACAGAAAAACCAAAGATTCTCAGTTCTCTCAGTTTATGAAGAGGCTCATTGAAAGATTATACGTATACGGCTGAATTTTCTTGTGATTGTGGTACACCTCTATAGCGAACTAGCCATTGACCGTACCTTACAGTACAGACATAAAAACTGAACTACATACTTATAATTATGTCACGGTTTGCCGTGTAAAGTCAATAGCTAGTGCGCTATGTATCGGCTATAGCCGTACTTCCAGAATTGTCGTGTTTAAGGCATAAATAAGCAAGAAAACCAGAAAACCAATATGACGGGTGAAGTTTGCCCTTAATGAGCGAAAGCCATGTCAAAAAGTCTTACGAAACAGCTAAAAGATTAACTGACATGCGTCTGAGAGAGGCGGGACAATATAGCTGCGAAACGTACGGTGGAAGGTGCGCCGAACATCCTGTCACTTATTCAGACTTGATGGTCAGAATGTGTTCGGAGCAAAGGACACGTAAATATTCCCATACATCACAGACTGGTTTAGAATAACCTCAGCAGACCACTAAGACGGAAGATCGTTTTATTGTTTGACAGGAACAAACAGACCCAGTGGTTTATTTGTCCCCAGTGATACAAGACAACAGCTTCACTACATCAACGTATCTCTACCAGAAGCATTTCCTGATGCCCAGCACAGACAAATATGCGATTTCAGTGACCTGCGTGTATTCTGCCATTAACCCATCAATACCATAGGCTTTGCTTGAAGCTGCGTATCTACGGACTAGCGACACATGCTTTTCTTTAGGAACCGATGACCGACATGCCAGAGTCTGGAGAACCAAAGGCGAGTACTTCAATCCATTCCTTATTTTACAGTGGACATATCCCCTACTGCTGGCGCGATGATCTGGAGAGCCATCGCATGATCATCGTTCTCCACTGGTTGTTATACAAAGGCCACAACAGTGAGTTGAAGACTTACTGCGTCACCATGTGCTACCATTGAGCTACCCTCTTGTCACAGCTATGGAACAAGAATTATAAGCCCCAGAAAGGAGAAACAATCCAAGAGTTCTCAAATCCACTCCTAGATGATGCCCAAAAAAGAAACCCGCGGGTCGATTCCCGTAACCAGTGTTGCCCTCTTTAAAATAGTAAGAGAAAAAGGCCGAACCCCGAGTTCGTTTTCCCTTTGCCAAAATTTAACTGTAGCACAACACTTCAAGTCATCACTTAGTCTTCACATGTTATAACCACTGACCAATAAACACTTAAGGTGCAAGGGTTAAATAAATAAATAAATAAAAATATATAACAGAACATTGAATTCGGATGAATATATAACGATTTATTTAGATGATCAAATAAATAATAATATAATTATTTGAGTATCATCATATATGAGATGTTATTTTTTGCAAGAACTACAAAAATAAAACTGGTTTGTATGAATAATACGAAATGCAAAAAAATGTTAATGTGGATATTCAATTAAATTAATTTCTTAGGATATTCATTGTTTAAAACAAGCATTAATATTATGGGAGGAGTGCATCACAAAGAATTTTTTCCAATTTTCATTTTTTTTATTTCATAATTTACATATAAATTATTAACAGATGAGGGTGTGAAACAATCCAAGACACAAACGTCCGAAAAAATGTTAAGCGAAACCACATGCGACCAAATAAGTAAGTGGACATGTCTTTCCTGAATTCAAAAAGCAGCTAGCAGATCAACAGACACGGCGAAACACAGTTTGCCATGAATCTTGGCTGGATATCAGCAAGGAATTTCGAGCAGCAAGATGCAGGAATATATAGGTATAGGCTGGTCATGGTAAAATGAGCACTTTTGAAAGCCTAGGTTAAGATCTACTTGTATGCACGTTGTGTGTTCTTCCGCCTTACGTAAAATTGTCATTGCCATGGTCGTAATCGCTTTCTTTATTCGTCGGTCAAGAGAATCTGTCAGATTATTAAGAAAGTAAATATTTAAAAAATCTGCTTAGTTTTAACTTCGACATATTAAAAAAAAATCCAGAAAGCGATAGAAATAACTTAAGTTATCACAGATAATTACTTAACACTTCTTAGTCGACGTTAAGATATGGAACTACTTTCCCCTCCATCGTTACCAACTTAACTGGGCGCATGACACTCAATGCGCCCGTTAAAATATACGCAGGTAGGAGCAGTGACTTTTGTATAGGGTTGATTTCAAAAGTGCTCACTTTATCGTGAACAGCACATATGAAAGGTGGAGTGCAAAAAGGCGGCGAATAATTCTTACTAGATATTTGACGTTTACGATGGAGCTAATAAAATATGGAAATTTGCCATAGATGGGAGTAGTTGACCCGGGGGGAGGGGGGTCAGATCAGAAGGGATGCTGATATTAATCGGATTAACCCTTTGATATCAAATTAATTGAAAGTGTTGACCAAAAAGGGTTCAATTTTAATCCGATAAAATTTATTAATCCGATTTAAAAATTTCTTAATCCGATCGATTGTTTTTGGGATTTTGTGTTTGCTTCAAGAATGGCATAAGTGACAATTTTTTTATTTTCTTTCTTTCTTTTTGTGGGGAGCTTAGTCCGATGTTGATGCTGTGGATTGCTAGAGGCGACTGACCCGAGTGGTGGGTTGCAATGTGTTATATAGGCGTTGAGTTGAGTGCAAGAATGTGCTAAGGGTATTTTTAAAATTATTTTTTTTCTAATTCTGATGTGTTTCTAGGTATATTGTAGGTAGATAGGTGATTTTTACGAATATGTTTAACACACGAGAGAAATTCAGAGTGTTTAAACGATTTCTAAGAGCAGCCTAAGGGTAAATTTTATGTTTTTTGAGGGCTATTGCTCGTTGACGGTGGTGGGAGATAGGCGACTTTGAAAGATACGATTTACATGTTAGTAATGACAAACAATTGACGACTGTTTCCGAAAGCAATTAAACCTTATACACCAGACAATTTCAGAGTGTTTAAAGTATTAATAAATTACACGCATCGAATCGCAAATTTCAAACGACTATGTGAATAATAAGTGCAATTACTCCAGTATGGAATTAAATGTAATGTGAGTTTCGAGCTTAGAAATATGATTTACACGAGAGAGAAGTATAACACAACTACGCGAGTGTGGAATTAACGATCTACAACAAAATGCCCCTATAAATTAAACTAACAAAATATATATGACGCCCCTCGCACATACCTTACACATCCATTTGCCTGTGAGACTGGTGAGGAGGAATTTTAGAAATGTAATCCACATGTAAAAAGAAATTATGTGACTCTCCTAAATGAGTTAATTAACGAAGCAAAAATGTCCCTATAAATTCATTTAATTAAACCACAGTCTTCCTAAAAAAAAATTAAAAAGCTTACATGTACCTTACATGATTCATTATGGTGAATAATATCTTACGGAAAAAAACTCTGAATACAATTTAAACCAGACAAAATCACGTACCTGAAATGATATTAAAATAAGTCTGTTCGATGTATGAATGAGTAGCACTTATGTCGAGCTGTGAGGAGATATGGGCAGCGCGTCTAATAGGCAACTGTGTTTAAACTATGGTTAAAAACTTGTAAATGAAGGGAAATTTTTTTAATGCTTATGAAATTCACTGCACTTATTAATACAAATTATATTTTTAAACTGCTAGGAATTTTTGTAGACCGAGCTCATAAATGTGATTTGAAAATCTTATCACAATGTTGACTTAACACAGGAAATATAGTTTCCCGATAAAATACTTTGATATTAAAAAGTTAATCGCAGCTAGCACTAGAGATGAAGGTAGGTGCGATGGTCGCTGGTCCGTACTTGCGGTGACCTACGATTAATGACAAACTGAAGATGGCGCCGAGTGTCCAGAGAGCTTCAGATTGGGGGCCTGCCTGTAGCCACCCCTCCCACCACCCACCATCACCACTCGCCAGACTGGTACCCGGGCTGCCTGGGATTGTCAATTTTTCGGCAATGTAGTAAGATGGTGTCAACTGCCTAGTTGCATTCAGATCGGGGGCCCTGTCTGCTTGCCACCCCTTCCACCCCAACCTCCCACCTCTACCCTGCACCCCTCGCCCATAGAGTCGGCCAGAGCCCAGGATGCCAGCCACCCCCTAAACCCCCTCCCTGCCAAGACATGTCTGCTAGGCCCTGGGGATCATTCACCTGCCTGCTCGTGATTATCAATTTTTTGGCACACAGGCAATAGGGAGGCGAACGGATACAGGGGTGCAGATGGCTCCCAAGGTCCTCGCACCTCCACCCCACCACCACCTTTCACCAGAGCATCATGTTCTGGCATCATTCACCCGTCTTCCTTGATTGTCAATTTTTCGCCGCAGAGGCAAGATGGCGACAACTGGGTAGATGCGTTCAGATCAGGGGCTGTCTGCTTATAGCCACTCCCTCCCACCTCCACCCCTCAGAACCGGCCCGAGTCCAGGGCAATGGTGACTGCCATCCCCTACACCCCCATCCCTCCAAGACGTGTTTGCGAGATCGTGGGAGTCAAGAACCCCTCCCTCCCCTAGACAAGAAGGTGACTTGCCTTGAAATTTTAGTTTTCTGAAGAGCTTCGCTTTTGATCCAGCCTGATGTTCGCAAAAACCTGTTGTACTAACCCCAGCTTCAGTCCTGAGAAAGCTTTTCTGTATTTTTTCGTGAGTTGGCACCCCTGCAGTATCTGTTTCACGACAACACACCCCTCCCCTGCTTAAGTATTCAGAACATGTTTTTCTAGTGTTGGCTTTCCTCATTTGGCTCGCCGGCCCGTAGCCCTCTGAATGGGTACCCCAAGAGATTTCACCTTACTCGCTGTTGTTTCAACCCTACACAACATGTTGACTATATGAGCAGCGAAATGAAAAAAAATTACGAGTCCCTGAAATCAAGTACCCAATATAAGCCCCAGTTTTTTTTTTTTTTTTTCAAATTCAAACATCAACTTTTAACTATAATCAAGGAAACTTATAAATTAAAAAACCATACAGATATACAATGCTTATTTTATTCGCTTGTTAAAACAGAACTTTTTTTACAAGTATTCAAACAAGACATATTTTATTCACTCATTAAGAATTTTTTTACTATCAATTTGACGTTTATTTATTTGTATAGGATAGAAAAAATATTGGGAGAGAATTGCCCATCTCTTTTAACAATGAAATCTCAAGAGCCGATGAGGATGAAATGAGGTGAGAATGCAGAAGTTCCTGGCCGGACCGAATCGCGTGCATGAGACTAGAGGAAACAAGAGAGATCTCCAATAAAGCCCTTGTATCAACAACAACATCTAACACAACATCCACACATTGCAAATATTTGTATTTATGATGTGACCCGCCCGGGGAGGCAAGCGTGCTAATCGCTCAACCAACATGTTCCCTTCCTTTACACCCAACAAAAAAACTTTCCAACAGTAAAATGTATTCCATGTAACATAAAATGTATATATATGAATTTATTTAATATTTTAACAGTTTCTGACTTGAGTTTAACAAAAAGTACGTAAAAAAGCAGAAATCATGTTTTTTGGAGTTGGAATATAGCGATTTTCAATGCTATTCTTACTTTTTTACTAAAAAGTTCCAAATTCTTGTAATTCTAAGGGAAATGTATTTTTACATAACTTGAGTTGAATTTTATTTTTTTTGTTTAAAAATTAGTTTAAAAATATTATATTGAGTTTGTGTTCTTCTCCAGGCATCATCATGTTGTACCTTGAAGAGCCGTAATTCGTGTACGTGTATGTAAAATGAAATATCTTTATATTAAAATTGTTTGCTGGATTCCGTTAGGTGCAGACATAAAAATTTTAGCTGGAGAAACTTTCTTGTAGGCAAGGACGGTCAGAGGCCGTTTTTGTACCTGCCTCTGTAAAGGTATTCGGTGCTCACTTTCAATATATCCCCCTGGGATGTCACAAATGTTAGCCAGCAGAACGTCATGTCTCCTACGCCAACCTTCAATTTTAGCACATGGAGTGGACAAAGACTTTTAAGCTGTTGGATTGTTTCTTTGCAAAAACTTCATTAATTTATTCATTCATTCAGACATGTTTGATTTTCTCCACATATTTTTTTTTGTAATTTCCCCTCGGCCCTTCAAAGTTAGTTATTTTTTATTCAAATTTTAATTTAAATGATTGTAAGTTTTTTAAGTCAAGAAAATTGCATCTTCGTGAAAGCAAGCAAAAAGTTAATAAATTTGAATTTAAATACAAGTCATCAGCTTACTATTACTGATAGACACATGTTTTAATTAAAAAATTCATAATCACTTTCAAGGCAGAATTATAATTCGTAGCATCAAACATGTTACATCACAAACTTTAAATGAAATACAAAAATTCTTTTTTGTGGTTGCCTTCTGAAAAACATAACTTAAAATTGATACTTCATGTTACATCACAAACCTTAAATGAAATACAAACATTGTTTACCACTGACTTCTGAAAAA
Organism: Dryococelus australis; assembly: GCA_029891345.1. NCBI lineage: Eukaryota > Metazoa > Arthropoda > Insecta > Phasmatodea > Phasmatidae > Dryococelus > Dryococelus australis. The sequence continues at coordinate 229,931,611 of CM056994.1, read as the reverse complement.
CAGCACATACCTAAATCGTTAATGAATATTACATCACAAATTATAAAAGAAATAAATACAATAATTTTTTTTGTTCATCATGTTAACATTTACATGTACAAGCCAAAATTCCATCTTACGTCATTAAAACTGTAAAAAATAACTGCACCGTATCCTGGCACGACTTCAAAAATATTCAAATACTCTAACATTTACATGTACAAGCCTAACAAGATTTTTAACCACAAAAAACTCTCCCCTGTTCACCATTATGCTGTCGAAATGTGCTTAGAGTGAAAAAAAATTACATCATTTATGATTTAAATAATAATAAAGTTTATTAGGAAATTTTTCAACATGAATGAATGTATTTTACTTTAAAGTTATTAAACAAGTCTTTAAGGATCGTTAAACTTTTATTGAATTTTAATGATTATTCTATATAATCATTAAACAAGTCTTTAAGAATCGTTAAACCTGATTCAAATCATTAAAAAAAATTCATGTTTTTTTTTTAACTTTGAGTAAATTGTATGAATTTCTTTAAACTCTTAACAAAATCATTAAGACTTGAAAGAAATTTTTATCAAATTGAACTATTGATTTTTAAAATTATAAAAGAAGTCTTTGGATTCGATAAACTTTTTATCAAATCGAAGGATTGGTCTGTAAAAATTGTTACAACTGAATGAAATGTTTTTAAAAGTCGTTAAAATTGAACGAAATTTCATTAAAAATCATTACAACAGAATTAAATGTCTTTAAAAATCATCACAACTGAATGAAATTTCTTTAAAAATCGTTACAAATTTATATTTTCAATCATTAAACTGTAAAAACTTTTCACCCTATTACAAGTAAAAAAAAATTACAATTTTTTAACAATGAAAAAATTTGTGAAAATTTGTGAAATTGTACTGAGGAAGGAATCATACGTCACTGACAATGTGAATTTTCAATACAATCCACGCTTATGGTTAAGACATAAGCTTAATATGTGTTTCTTAACTGGAATAATAACTAGTGGTGAAGGAGGTGACGAGATTGGGCTATAAATTATTTCTTGCATCGACGGATTGAATATAGGTGGAGGCGGAGAAATTAATTTATGCCATGGTGTTTCAGGTGTCAATATTTTCATAGATGTCTGACTTGGAGCAGGTGATACAAAAAAATTAAATTTAAAAAATTCGTCTAATTCCTGCAACAAAATTATTGGTAAATGCAGCTTTTGGAGAGACATTTAGAGAGGGGAACATTTAATCTAACGGTTTACAACATGAGCATATCTTGGGTGTTGATAGTCATTGCTCAGCTGTTTTTCTTCTTCTCAAGTCTAAAGCTCCAAACTCTGTAGGTGGAAACACCATGGCAGACGGTGCTGCAAACTTGGAAGATGTGCACACAGTGGCTGACGGTGTTGTGGATACTCCTGAAATTTTTATAAATAAGGCTTCAGCCTCTATGCCCCTTCCACTTTTTACAGTTGTTTGTCAGTTTGGTTCGCTTTGCGATGTTGCACTTATATGAAGATAACTTTCTTGGCTTATCTATGGAAGATTTTAACAAAGGGCTTGATGATATTGATTGGGAGTATTTCAATAGACTAATGAACGGTTCGGATGATTTAGTAAGCAGTTTCTTAACATCTTTAGAGGAAGAGTAGTTTACCTTCACATTGCAACCAGTGATGGCATCATTATCCCCATCTACAAGAGTTTTCACAACAATGTCAGCCATGGCATCTACAAGAGTAGACATGGGCAGTGTGGCGGATGGTGCTACAAACTTGGAAGATGAGGACGCCTTGGCTGATGGCATTGGGAAAACTCTCGTAGATGGGGATAATGACGACATCACTGGTTGCAATTTGAAGGTAAACTCCTCTTGCTCTAAAGATGTTAAGAAACCTGCTTACTAAATAATCCGAACTGTTGATTAGTCTACTGAAACACTCCCAATCAAAATCATCAAGCTCTTTGTTAAAATCTTTAATAGATAAGCCAAGAAAGTGATCTTCATATGAGTGCGGCATCGCAAAGCGAACCGAACTGACAAACAATTGGAAAAAGTGGAAGGGGCGTAGATTTCTCCTCTCCAATCAGAAGTCAGAAGTCCAAACACCCATTCCCCTCTCTTCCCGCACCGTCTACTTTCAATTATCTTCAAGACAGCACCCCCAACCTTGGAGACAAGCCTCTCTGCTAATTTTCTTGCTAGAAGAAATGAATACCATTTGTTCATCAGTAAAATAACTTCTGAATCAGAACAAATAAATAAAGTTTAATGAATAATACATTAAAATGATTAGCAATGTATTAGAGATCAATGTATTTAATAAAACAATATATAATTTATAGAAAAAAAAAAGTAATATTATCCATAAAAAGCAATGGTATAATCCCTTTTTAAGCTTCTCTAAGATTACTTTAATCTTTTAAAGGAAATATTTTTCCTATACACAAGAGATCTTATCTAAATCAAGAGAGATAATACAATCTAATTCTAGTAAATATGTTCCATTTTCTTTATCAGTATATTGTTAATCATATTTACGTTAAACTTTAATGGAAATTTTCTGTTAATGTACCTAACTTGACTGAAATATGATAACAAAAATTATATTTTATAAGACATATAAGAGTTTTTTGTAAAGCTCGGTGAGTATGGGGAAGTAAAAACTTGTTTCATAAATATTTGTTCATTTTTAATGTACATCTTGTGTATATTTTTTTCCCTGCATAATGGAGTTTGTGAAGTGAATATTAATTTTATCAAGTAGAAGATATAATATTTTGCTCGAGAGATTTCAAACAGTTAGGAAGACATTTCGATCTTGCTATTCTTATCAGTTAAAATAATTGGCCTGAACTGCCCTCCCCACCAGGGATGGGGATGTCCTTGGATGCTTCCTTCACGAAAAGCTAGGTGCCTGTGTTGTCTCCAGGGTATAATAAAACCAAGCATTCTGTAGAGGTTTGTTGGACTCAGACTGGCAATCTCCAAAATCTTGGTTTCTGTAGTTGGCACTATTGGAAAAAACATTGAAATTTAACATTGAAGGATTATGAGTTTGTACAGGGAGCGGTTGCACTACTAAGACCTCAGATCTCTAAACATAACTTTTTTTTTTTTTTTTTTTTTTTTTCCCCCATGTTTTGAGATATTGGCAAACACTAAAGTATAAGATTTTGAAGCAAGTATAAATTACCAAGTTAATAATGTTTTATCGGAAAAATTCCACACGATTCATTTAAGTTTAAACATCTATAAAATTGAGCATATATACCGTTTTCATGTGCACAAACGAATTACTAACATTTATTTTATATATTTTTATTAATTACATGCTTCGTTCATTATACCGTTTTACAATTTTACATAACCTGACCAAGACTCGAACCTAGCTTATATTAACCATGCCTTACCTGATATCGTATGTAAGTTACTTATTTATACAAAAGTGGCTAGAGTGCTGATTTCCAGGGCTTTTTTCTCAAATGTCTCTAGTGAGAAAATTTTTTCTTAGAAAAACAAGTTCACTTTTAATAAGAAATGGGTTAAAAACATGCATGAAAGAGATTCATTTTAAAACAAATTTATTAACAAAATATATACAAAAACAAGCTGTTTCAAAAATTTGCATATCTAACTGTCTCTGTTAAACTACATAGTGTTCCAAAACACACAAGCAAGTACAGATTGCTCCAAAACATACACAAGTAACTACAGGATGATAAGAAGCCTTATAAACAATAATTTTAAAAATATGTACAAACACAAGTAGTTTCAAAAAACTTGCTAAAACTATTTCTTCCTGAAACAAAGTCGAAATGGTTTGCTCCAACATGCTAATAACTTGCTGATATTCAATTTACAATTGAAATTCTGTACACATGAGCACATAACTTTGTTTATGTCTTGTTTATCCATCTTTACAAACTAGTGGATTACATACAACCAAATACTTTTTATATTAAATTTCACTTATCAGTTCTCTCATCCAAAATAATGCCATATGACTCGAATAATATCCACAGGTGATTCAAAAGGAGAATCAACATAGTCAGTTTCACCCCAGTCAGTCATCATTGCCCAGGTTAGCATTAATTTTGAGTTTTCCTCTGCAGAGAAAAACGTTGAATTAGATACATATACTTTACATAATTGTTTGAACTAAGGGCAATTGTATTCTTTTTGAATACCTATTACTTTCCTGTAATATACTTTTTCTAATATACGTTTTTGCTCACTCCGCCTACATATATTTCACAATTATTTAGGTAATGTTTTCAAATATCTTCAATATTCCCATACTCTACATCCACTCAACCATTTAAAACCATGGCGATGGTTGGTAACCCATCTATTTGTTTTCTTGTATTGGGAGATAGATATTTCCAGTCAAATGGTGATTTGAAACTGAATACAGTTGTATGTTCTTCCATATCAGTGATAGCTAATTCTTTAATGATAAATTGTTTTTCTGCACACTGAAATCCTTGCACATTGCACAACATCTCATTGTAGCCATGGTTTGTTGCCTACTGACTCAATTCATTATTTTCACCAGCTTATCTTTTGCATTGTAACTTGCTAATCTATCATGAATTATACGACCACAAGCTTGCATATTTGCTGGAATTGGTGTATTTTTAATAATTTCAATTCGTGAATCAATTTCACCATTGGTAATTCTGTCATTCTGTTAGCTTACATCAAACACAAATAACATTCCTCTGAGTTTAAATGATTCGGGTTCTAGGATCGGTGAAATGATTTTGTTATAATATGATTCCTGAAACATTGTGTACATGTCATAATAAATAAGGTAATCCTCATTGGCAAAGTTCATATTTAAATTCATATAGGAGTAAGCTTGATTGTTTAGATACAGTTTGATATTTTCATACCAGAATTATCGAACCCTAATCTGTCAGCTTTTAAATTGTTTTGTCAATTTGTTTGAAAACAAATAACTATATATATATGTTTTTTCAATGAAAAACTCTGTTTCACATTCCATATGACTTTTAATGGTTTTGGCAGTGTTGGAAAAACCTCTAAAGTCTACAATCTGAACGCAATGTCAAGATTCTTGCCTTTTTCGATAAATTTTAAAAACTTTACACATTCATGAGTGTTAATTTCAATAAGGTGCATCAACCATTCCACACTGCTTAATTCAGTTGTTACCCCTTCCTCATTATTAGCTGTATTCTATATAACATTCAAATGCATATCGCTGAATAGAATAACTAATTATTCAGCAAAGCCCCAAACCATACTTAATGGTATAACAACTTCGTATTTTCCACCTGGGTTTATTTGTAATGAGTAATCACTGGTATTGTTCTACCCAGCCATAAGCCCTGTATAAATGTCGTTTACAGTCCCTCGAGAGATAGTTTTTTATCGTGGAAGTAATTCGAACATCTCGTATTTGATCGATTTCCACTCCATTTAGCAGATATGCAATTCTGTCGATTAGATGAGATATTCCATTTCCTACTATTTTTGTAATTACTGGATTACATGCATCAGGTGTCTTTTTAATTGTTCCTCTAAACCTTAAACCTGATTTCGATGGTAATGTGTAAATATCATGATTTTATATTGAAATCCTTATTTCCGAAGGAAACATGGACCTGCTCGGAATGGTTCATACACATGTATTTCCATATTGGTGATTGCATTCTCATAAGTGATCAGTTCTTCAACATTAAGTTGGTCTTACATTTCTATTAACAGTATATACTAATTCTTTTAAATACAATTTGTTGCCTTGTGTTAACTTCACGGGTACCTTATTTCAAGTGAGCAATTTATGTTGATGTTTGTATCTTTTTATACTTCCTTTCTTCGAAGTACGTTCCTTAATGACATATTTCTTAAAAGACCCGCCTACTTTACATCCGAATTTAATATTATACACAATGCCCATTATGACTGTAATGTGCAACAGAATGCAACTGTAATTTATTTGTTTCTAAAATTAATCAGTTTACCATCTTGATAGACAGTTGTAACAACTATTTCATCAACACAATTCACTATTACTGAAATATATATATATATATATATTCGGTTTTTCAATTATTTTATATCCTGGAGCCACAGCACATGTGAACTCATATATTGTATTAGTCGGTTAACCCACTATATTTTCAAATTAATTGTCTTCCAAGAAATCGATATCGACATTACTATACATCGCACTATATAACGTATTTGGAATTCCACGTAATCGAAAATGCACATCTTCAGGTAATGCCGCTTTAATGAATGTTTCAAGGTCATCCAACTCATAAGATCTTGGAATGTAAAATATGGGGATTATCTTGGGGATTAAAGAAACTTTATTTCAGTGATATGAAATTTCAGGGATATAAAATTTCATTACTGTGAGTTGTGAAATTTTTTAATTAACTGGGATTATGCTAGGCTTTTGTGTGACCTTGGATCAGCAGCGAGGGCGGAGTGCTTGGTTCGGGGAGTTCTCCAACCAACAGAATGCACGTTCTAGCCTCTAAGGGAAGAGGGGATTGGGGTGCATAGCCGTGGTTTTGGAAAAGAAATTCGCTTTTCGCACAAAGACAGCTTCTGGAGTAGGGGTGGGAGGGATGGTGTTGGTTCTTGACCTCATGCCATGTTCATCTGGACAAGGGGTGGAGGATAGGGGACGTCTGCAGGCGAGTGGGGAATGTGTGAAGCTCTCTACCTAGTTATTGCCATCTTGATTCAGTGGCAAAAAATGACGATCGCAAGCAGACGGGTGAATGATCCCCAGGGCCTCGCAGACACAGCTTGTGAGGAGGGGGTGTAGGGGGTGGCTGGCATCCTGGACTCTGGCCTGCTCTGAGAACGAGGGGTGCATGGTAGGGGTGGGAGGTTTGGGTGGGAGGGGGTGGCTACAAGTAGGTAGGGCCCCTGATCTGAGTGCAACTAGGCAGTTGATGCCATCTTGATACATTGGCAAAAAATTGACAGTTGCAGGTAGTCTGGGTTGCAGTCTGACGAAGGGCGAAGGTGGGAGGTGGGAAGAGGTGGCTACAAGCAAGCAGGCCCCCAATCTGAAGCTCTCTGGACACTCGGAGCCATCTTCAGTTGGTCATAAATGCTTGGACTAGACAGATATATACCTCAACAGCTCTCTCTCTCTCTCTCTCTCTCTCTCTCTCGTCTTCATCGCACCTCAAGAAACTTGGCGGACGACGAGGTTACGATCGTGGGTTACTGCAAGTACGGACCAGCGACCATCGCACCTACCTTCATCTCTAGTGCTAGTCGCGATTAATGTTTTAATATCAAAGTACTTTATCGGGAAACTTTTTTTCGCATGTTAAGTCAATATTGCGATAGTATTTTCAAATCACATTTCTGAGCTCAGTCTACAAAATTGCTAGCAGTTTAAAAATACCATTTGTGTTAACAACTGCAGTGAATTTCATAAACATTAAAAAATCTTTTCCTTCATTTACAAGTTTTTACCATAATTTAAACACAGTTGTCTATCGGATGCGTTACACGTATCTACTCACAGCTCGACGTAAGTGCTCCTCATTCATACATCGAACAGACTTATTTTAATATAATTTCAGGTACATGATTGTGTCTGGTTTAAATCATATTCAGAGTTTTTCTCCATAAGATATCATTCACCAGGCTGAATTGTGTAAGGTATATGTAAATTTTATTAATGTGTTTAGGAAGACTGTCATTTAATTACAGTAATCTATAGGGACATTTTTGCTTTATTAATTAATTCATTTAGGAAAGTCACATACTTTCTTTTTACATGTTGATTACATTTCTAAAATTCCTCCTTGCCAGTCTCACTGGCAGACAGATGTGTCAGGTATGTGCAAGAGGCGTCATATATAACTTGTTTGTTTAATTAATAGGGACATTTTGCTGTAGATCGTTAATTCCACACTCACGTAATTGTGTTATACTTCTCTTTTGTAAAATTATTTTTCTAAGCTCGTGACTCACGTTACATTTAAGTCCACATCGGAGTAATTACACTTATAATTCACATAGTCATTTGAAATTTGCGACTCGATGTGTGTAATTTATTCATACGTAGAACACTCTGAAATTCTCCAGTGTGTAATGTTTAATTGCATTCAGAAACAGTCAATTGTTTGTCATTACTAACATGTAAATCGCATCTTTCAAAGTCGCCTATCTGCCATCACCATCTATGAGCAATATCCCCCACAAACATAAAATTTACACTTAGGCCACTCTTAGAAATCGTTTAAACACTCTGAATTTCTCTTGAGTATTAAATGCATTCGTAAAAATCGCCCATCTACCACCAATATCCCTACAAACACATCAAAATCATAAAAAAATAAGAAAAATTACTCTTAGCACACTCTTGCAGTAAACTCAAAACCTATACAACACATTGCAACCCACCGCTCCAAAAAAAAAAGCCCAATTTTTAACTTAAACTTAACAGAACACAAAATAAGTAATGCTTCAGTAGAAGCAGTATGACACTTGATTTCTGAAGGTTCAACAGATTTCACTAGCTTCAACTCTTTCAAATTGTTAAAAATTTCCCCTGAAATAATAGTACAGGCAGATTCAGAATCCACCAGTGGAGCCTAGACTGACAAAGGACCTAAATTTACTTCAACACGAGGGGGGACTGATTTTTGGACACCAACAGCATTGGGAAAATTAACTTGAAAAGTTAATTGTCCTGAGTTTAATGTCACAACTGTCGCAAGGGCCAAAAAGGCGTTGGAATCCGTGTCCTAGGTTAATAGACCTTATCATGTGAGCATTGAGCTGTGAGTTGGTATAGTTGCCAACATTGCGGGAAGGAATGCTCACTTTTCATCTCTGCGGACTTGTTTTCTGCTAATGGCTTTGGACAATTAGCAATTAAAATACTAGTTGCTTTGCAATAGAAACACACCTGCATGTCACTGGCATAAACTGTTGGGGCACCTGCTTTATCACTCTTTTCCATTTTATTTTTTCTTGTGCTCACAACACTAGTGTCAGGACCACGTGGGTTATTTTTCTCGTTGCTCGTCAGCAAACCTAATGTTTTGCGAATAAATGCAGATATGGTCTAGCTCAGAAAATGAATTTGGTTTGTCCAAGAAAACTAAGCGTGAACACTCCTGAGGCTCCAAACCTTCTAAAATATTGTTTAGTATCTCGCTCTCAGACAAGTTCAGGCACAAGATCACCACAGCTTCACTTATGCTGCTAACATACACTGGTAGGCTTTCATTATATTCTTGGAGTCTGTTGAACACACATGACTGCAATTGGGTGAGTTGTCTGGATGGAATGAAGTAGTGAAGTGTATCTGCGTGATACTGATCAAAGGTGAGATGATTTGAAATGGCCCACATGGTTCTTTCACTAAGATGTCCCTGCATAAAGTGGTAGATAATTTCCAAAAGTTGTTGTTCAGGTGCTGTGTTACTCGGGTGCAATTTTACCATGAGTTTCAAAAATTCTAAACATTTCTGTAGATGTAAACTATCAGTATTAGGGAAATCATGTAACGAATGCCCTAAGGAATGTGTAATTTTGCCAAAAGTATGTGATTCCAGGGGTTGGGTGGTTGGTATCACTGAGGATGTCATGAGTGGGGTGGGCAAAAACAGAGTGGACAAGAGTAGGAGATGATGTGATGGGGATGTTTGCTGAGGTAGAGGAAAGAGCGACCCGTGGAAGAGGTTGGGAAATGGAGGACAAACTGACCAAACTGTTCAGGGCAGGTGCGGCAGATGAAATGGTGGTGGCAGTACTGCAACTAAGGTTAGCCAGCTGTTCAGTAACAATGGTAACATCAAGATGGTAGGATGTTTTTCGCAACTCGTTAGTTTCAAAATTACACACTCTTTCAAACAGGGATTGCACCTGCGCAATGACATTCTTCAATGATTGGAGTTGGGCCTCTGTAAGCTGGTCAAGACACAAGGTAAGTAAATTGTTTTCTCTGTTAATGAGGTGAGTAACCCTGGCATTTAAATCGGGGGATTTCGCAGGACTAGAGTCCTCGTCAAGATTTTCTAATATTTCCTGAAGGGAAATTATTTTGGTGGCACAAACACAATATGCATCATTAACACTAATATCAGCAAATTACTCAAACGTTTGTGGAAGTGCCAGTGTTGAGTGCCGCATGAAGGGCACTTCTAAATGCCCACCCCGAATGGCACACTCATACCTGATTTCGTCCTTCAGCAGGAAGTCCGGAACAATAGCGGCCATGGCGAAAAGTTACACAATGGGGACATACAATACACAAACAAATAAACCAAATCTTGCACTAAAATACACAAAATAACCTCAAATATATCCAGACTTGCAATGTGTGGCATCCATATATCAGGTGCTGAGAAAAGAATCCCCAAGCCACACGAAAGGGAAAAGGCAACATGCAGAATTAATGCACAGGTAATCCCACTCAATCATAACCACCAAGTCTGCTACCAAAACTGTAGCACATGGGGGTCTCAGTGGTCAAAACAACCCAGGGTAAAACCCCTATGAACTTACATAACCTCAATTGACCCCCATGCACACACAACTTAATGACAACACAGTGGATTGGTTGTGACGAGTGGGTTATTACCAGGGTTAGTAGCAAAAATGAAGGCCGAACACTGGGCCAGCTCGATAAAATTTAATATTATTTATTACAACAATGCAGTTTTTTTGCACTTTAGTAAAACATAGATTATTGTCAGCATGTTAAATCAAAACATAATTTGTTTGTAACTGTTAAAGATATAAAATCCTGTATGGTGACCAAAGAGGATCATTATTTAGTTAATTTTGTTAAATGAAAACCTTGTGTCATTGTGAAACACTCATTTATTGGCTTCAAAACTAGAAGACATGGTAAATAAATAAAAATAGTAGACATGCACTCATAAATAACCTTTCTTTCTTAAAATATTAGTCTCATAGTTTTCAGTTTCTTTCTCTTTTCATATAGGCCTATAATCTCTTAACTTGTTTGAATTATCGGGATCCCAAGCAAGCAAAATTCATTAAAAAAAAAAAAACTTGTATTATTTTACCATAGCTGGTGGCAACATGCCACTTGTGAAACATTTCAAATTTTAATTTATTTTAATTTTTTTTAATGTCCTATTTTTCTTTTACTTTAAGCACCAAACAAAAGTTGCAGCTATAACATTCTGGATCGATCTTGAAAGATGATGACAGTAGCAAAGGAAAGTCTTGAAGACAAGCAGACAAGGGGCCGAAACAGTTTTTTTTTCATTAATTTGATAGGTTAATATTTACCCATGCACTCATGCGGAGAAATAATTTAATTTTGGCCTGCATGAAGAATCAGGACCACGCCCGCAGCATTGGACGCTCCTGGAAAAGTTGAACTGCTACAAATTCATCTCAGAAGTGACAATGGAATCAAAGTTCAGGGTCGCCACTCCCTACATCATAATGGCTCGAAATTCCGACCGCTATAAAACAAAATTATAACATATAATAAACACTGCCACTTGAAATACAAGGCACAAAAGGGGCTACAAACTAAACTTGCCAAGTGCGGTGAAACTAAAAATATTAACGAAGAATCGTGTAGATTCATTTGAGGTCAAGATTTGGAGTTAGTGTCACGCCATTTTTCAGGTGAACAAGAAGGAAGTCGTATCACCCAGAAGTGGTCACAGCCCAGATATCGATTCAGGCAGTTAGAGCGATAATCAATACACAACATGGTTCGATAATTATTTTTAAATAATTACGAAATTATTTTAGTTGAAACAAACTCACAAAAGTAAAGTAATCTAATAATAATATTTTAAACATAACCAAAGTATTTTTTGGGTGTAATTTCAAATTAAATTATCGTTTTTGGCAATGCAAATTTATTAATACAATAACCGTTAATGACGTACCCTACACGACATTTTGCTAGATAAAAGTTTTAACGAAATTTTTGACAAGTAAAATGAATTGATCAATAAATAAATTTCAGCAATGACGATTTATTTTGAATAACACAAAATTCTAACACAAATGAATAAAACAGTAAATATAACTGAATCACTAAAGAAATACTAGAGTAACATACTGGATCACAGTAACAATGACCATCAAAGATTAACAGTGAATCAAAATAATTACATTTCGTCACAGAAAAAAAAAGCGAAATTTAATAGCCGAACCATACACAGTTTCTGCTGAACAATTAACATATTCCTGACAAAAAAAAGGAATATAAATAGAAAACAGGTACAAAGTAAAGAAAACAAAATAGTTGGTTTCACGAAAGGTATGAGAATTTCTGAAATTCTTGTCTTTATGGTGTATGTCTTAGGAAATAGGTTAACGTTAGAGAATATTTTCTTTAACATAAATCAATAATGCTGATTTTTGTTTGTTTTTTGAAGCATAAGGCATATTTTTTAGGGAATAAGGTATGTGTTTTTAGGTATAAGGTATATATTTCTAGGTATACGGTATGTGATTTTGAAGAATAAGGAATAAGGAATGTTTTTCAATGATATGTAGAGTAGTTATTTCATACAGGCTTGTGTTGAATGTGTAATTACAAAATTTTAGGAATTTTCGAAAAAAAAAAAAAAGAAGACTTGATATCAGTACGCTTAAATTACATATATCTGTTCTTTTGTTTGTGAATGTGTAACCTTCCTAGGTAAGGCACTCATCTGCATCTTTTCCGCGAGTCCGTTGTTCTCTCTTCCAGAGACGATGATAGACTGATGGAATGATGGGTGGTAGGCAATTCTTTGTTGTTCGATGACCTGTGATAGCTTGGTAGAGAAAGACTATGTAGACAGAGTGAAATAGGTAATGGAATTTTATATTGTTTATGTGTTTGTTGTGTAATGCATTACAAGATGATAAGCATTTAGGTTATGCATAATATCAATCATATTTTAGTCGGAAGTTAACTTTGGTTATGGTAATATGTGTAGTTAGAGTGTAATTAATCGTGTTGGTTAATATGAAAATAGTACTTATAATTGTTCTTCATGGAATATGATGCAAGGCGCTAGTTCTCAAACTTATAGTTGTATTCCATTCTCATTTGTTGTGTTTAATCGGTCGCTGGGTAGTTGGTTTCAGCTCATTACATACATAATACTTGCATTTGGATATTCACTACGCCAATACTTTTGGTTAATTTACTTGAAATGCGATTAAATGAAATAACTACTCCTGTATGGTTGTTGAATCGCCCCGTATATACTACTTGTGTGTAGTCTCGCTACATATTCATTAATTGATATACATATTTTTCTCTTGATGTGTGAGCGTTAAACTCTCCTGATGTAAGTCTATAGTGCAACCCCTAGCCTAACAGAGATTATGACGTTAGTTACAAATTATTTTTACTATATATTTTTTTCATATACCTGAATTTTACATAAAGGGTCTCTTAATGTTTTGAAGAGAAGAGCATCGTCGTCTGTGTAGATAAACATGGTGTACCTGTATGGTGGAAGTGCTGCTGTTGTAGATGCTGGAGGACAAGTGCTTGGAGATGGAGTCACTACTAAATACCTGTTGGCGGAGTACATAAGCTGTAATTCTTAGTGTATGAATAAACATATCTGCATTATTTATCTAGTCCAACTTGAATTGATGTGGATGTATTTTAGAGAAAATCTAGCTTCTCGAAGCAGTTTTTGTCTATATATGGAACACAAAATTGATGTACACGGTGCATGCAATGTCGGTAAACGGCTAAGTATGTCTTTGTTAAAACTTCTATAATAATGGTTACCATCGCAAGATTCTCTGTAGTTTATGTCATCTCCAGCTATGACACAGGACGGTGATAGCTTCGGAACACAGAGATGAATGCCGCGATCACTATCTTCCCACACGAAGCTGGATACTAGCTTGGAGGTTTCGTATGGTGAGAATTCTTTCCACTGAACCGGAAATGTATGTTCTCACTATATGTGTCAAAGTATATCGATCTGTACATATCTTCACACTAATTTTTAAAGGTAATACCATATTGCACACAATGTAGGCCTTCGCGCACCTATTCGTGGCAAGTGCTGGGGTTGTACATTATGCATGGTGTTGACTCGGAGTTAGTATGATTCGACAACATGGCCACTTCTTCAGAAAATGTTTTGCTATGGTAGTATCCGGTCTCTGTGGTGTCTGGGTTAGTCATTATCAGGGAAAGTGTTACTTGCACTTTCGACAGTTAACCTCGGGGCATGCATGTTGCTTTCTGTCACACAGGGTTATCACGCTATGTCACCTGGTAGCTATATGATAAACAACTCGTTTTCCACTGCATGGACATACATCTATCTGTAATGCGCGTTGTGTAGTTGGTTTCGAAACTTTCCTGCAGTAGTTCCCAGGTGGTGACGTATGTATTTTGCATCACAGGCTGCCTGCAAAGCGACGTTGACGGTTTCCGATCTTGAAGTTTTTTTTTTTTTAATTATCCCTCTTCCTTTTATATGCAGAGTCCAAGTAAGATTGCGATAGTCGAACACAGGAGAGAAACAAATAGTGTTTCATATATGCGATGACCTTCAGTCTTGAGTTAGGTGTCATGTTGCATGGACGTAATCTCTCTCGGTATCTTAAGTGTAGATGCTAATTATTCACATGCATACGTGCATATTTGTGTAGTTGTTGGTAGATGGTAGTGTATTTGGTATGTGTGTGTATGCATGTATGTTTGGATGTATGCATGGGTGTATGCATGGGTGTGTTTGTGTATGTGTGTATGTATGTGTGCATGTGTATTTAGTACATATTCATTTACTATTTCATTACATGTGATTAGGCACATGTGATTATGCAGATAATAATTAATCTAATCAAATACCATTTATTTATTTTGTAATACTTTTGGAATCCAATATGGTAGTCGAATGCAGCTTTTGGAGGTTTGCTGACAGTTGAACGAAGGAGAGTAATTGACCATTGAGAAGCATTGACGGTGTAAATAGCCAATGAGTAAACAATGGATCGAATGAAACTGAGTAAGTGGATCGCATGCATGTAATTGGTTGAATGAAGGTGAGAGAAATAAATGACAGTCAAATGCATGTGAGTAATCAGTCGAATGCATATGAGAAACAAGTATCCTTTGGTATATGTCAATGGTGTTAGTCGAGAACTGTTTTTCATATGGCGAGGATGATGTGTAAATAGTCTCATTGCGCAAATAAAAAGTAAGTATCTTGAATGGGACTTGAATTCAGTATCAATCTGCCTACCTGTTGTTAGAGTTCCCATCCTGTTGACTCTCTATCCTATGATATTCTGGTACCCCTGGTAGTTCTGTAGGGGGTGGGTGAAAGTGTGTGTGTTTGTATATGTGTGTGTACATGGGTTTATGTGTGGATTTGTGTGGATTGGTGTGTGTGTGTATGTGCGTGCCTGTATGGGTGTGTTAAACAGTCTACCATATTGAGTTATACCAACATCAAGTCAAAATATATAGTCAATCAAACTATTTAAACATTAGAAAAAGCTTACTTTTCAAAAAGGATAAACTCTATTAAACCACTAAAATTACAAGGCATGTAAAGTTTCATGAGAATATTGAAAATATTAAATTGTATGACTGGTTAAACTGTAGAAAGCAATAACGTGTAGAAGATGTTAAAGGTTAGAAAATGTCAATAGTTCTAAGGTTAGGAAATAAAAATAAACGAAATTTCAAACACTCTCTCCAGGACTCGATCTCTGTGGCAATCCACTCACTGTTTGTAAGAGCTCCCATTCCTCCGAGTCTTGATGGCCGGCAACACACCTCCTGAGTTCTTTGATAAGCCTGCAGGATGCAGGGGTCAGGGGATATAGGTGAAAGTGTGAGTATACGTGTGCAGGCATATCCCCCCCCCCCATGTCTATGTGCTGTGAAGCGCTGGCTGATGAGTCATGATGACAATTGCTGGTCAGCTATCGGAACGTCAACACTTATGGCTGTGCGACATCTCACTTTCTCTCCGATGAGACCATATGCGTGATTGAATAAGTAAATGCTATTCCCCCTTCTCTATCTCACTTGTGTCATTCAATGCATAACATTTTAAGTGTCTCGCCTGGGAATCGAACACAATAAACCGAAAATAACATTACATTAATTGCTCTAAGCAGGAATGCATCCCAAAAATATTTAATTTTTTATTAAGTGTGCAAAAGGTTAAGTGCTCAAAGGGTTATGTACCCAAATGGTTAAGTGCCTAATGGGTTATGTGTCTAAAAGACTAAGTGCCAAAGGATTATGTTATCAAAGGGTTAGGTGTCCAAAGGGTTAAGTGTCCAAAGTGTGAGGTGCTCAAAGGGTTAAGTGTCCGAAGACTATGCATATAAGTTTATGTGGGCCTGATACAGACATACTACACTTTAAACATGCCCTGTGGTAAGGTATCCATTGTGTTGTATCTGGTGCTGGGAGTAGTTAAATAATTAATTTAAAAATAAAAAAGATCGATCCTATGCATACCAATTTAATATGACGATGGTTATAGTCACATAATCATATTTTCTGACGACATATTTTTATCTGTCTAAAAAAAAATACGAATATTTATACATTTAACTCAATATGCTTGTTTGTTAAAGTTAAATAAGTATATTTTTTAATTTAAACACATAACTTTCATTTTATAAAATTATGCTTTAACTAACCAATGTTTATGCCATCATAATCTAATTCTTCTTGAAAACACGAGTTCGTAGATATGCCGCTCCATATCTAAAAAGTGTTAAATAAAAAAATTAATTAAATACATAATTTTTTTATAAATTAAGGTTTAACTAATAGGTGGTTCAATAATCATATACTACAAATCCGTTTTGAATGTAAGAGTTCATAGGTGATTCTTTTTTTATGCATCATTAAAAGTTCAATTTCTACTCGTCTTGGTGAGTTGATCTACTTGAGCATTAGGTTGTCAACCCAAAGTTCGGCAATTCAATCTCACCCTAGTTCGTAGCTTTTTATATTGTATTAAAACCATATCGCTTCTGCATATAGCCTCCGGCCAACATCAGCACTCCTACCAGCAGATGACATAAAGCAACACTAGCGCTGCCTAGCAGCCGATGACATCAGCACTGCCTAGCAACCAAGTCTAGAACTAAGATGGCTGTCAATGATGACCCCAGTGCTCCTAGTAGCAGGTGATGTCATCAAGAGACACTAGCGCTGCCTACCAGTCAACTCTAGAACTTATCACAGCATACCTCATAGTGGAAGGTGATGAGGGGAGGGGATAGGAGTTAGTGTAGAGGGAGGGGTGGGGTGTGTGGGTAGCACCAGTTAGTATGCTTCCGTGCAAAAAGGGATAGCGTCAGTTTGTGTGCTCCTGTCCAAGACCCCTTCCCAAGTAAATCATATGGCATGTACGAGAACCCTTCCCAAGTAAATCATATGGCACTAAGCCTGCCTGCCGGTGACCTAATTGAGCCAAAATCCGCCCCTTACAACAACTGGCGACCAGTTGCCGAAGTTGAACCAGCTCGTATCCTCTAAACACGACCTGTATAATGTAAGATACAAGTAGGATAATTAATATTTGATCTAGTTGTTTGTATATTTATAGGTGGATTGTGTCTGTTTATATCCCCAAGATGGCACGGCGATAATAAACTCAATGAGTGCGCCCGTGTTTATGAAGTCCCAAATGCAACACTAAGGAGAACGCTGATAATAAAAATTCGTTCTCAAATAAAGTGAAATCCTTCGATAGGCAGGCAAACGTATTGCAGGGACGGAAAAAATTGTCACTGAACACACACTCTTCCTTGTTGAGAGGGTTTTCGGGTTCACAATAAAGAGTGTCCGTAAACTAGTCTTCGATGTCGCAGAAAAATATGAAGTATCCTACAACTTTAACAAACAGACAAAAATAGCCTGACAAAAAGTGATTTTATTGGTCACATGAAAATAAATAATCTTCTTTTCTTCCGTCAGCAACGTAAGGCAGGCTTCAGTTGATAAAGTGAAGACAGGCTAACTTGTCAGAGAACATGAAGCAAATCACGAAGAAGAATATGCCAACTAGTTCTGTATTTTGTGAGGGGAGGTAAAGGAAGAATACATGATCCAGTGTATTAACTGTACGTCATGTGGGTTCACATACGATGTGCCGAATTGAGGACTAGCATGAAGAAATATTTTTGTGGATAATACAAATGTATGCCAGTAACACTTCGTTTCATTTACCATGTTATTGTTGTGCTCTTTTTAATATTATTGACGTTTGTCCTTTTGTGGTACAATACATTGCGAAAGTGCATTAAATGGGAAATGCCGTTTTGTTTAAATTAAATCCTACGTACAAATAGTCTAAAAAAACAAAGTAGGTCAAGATATGTAACCTTCCCCCTATGTGTTCGATTAAATGTGGAATATAGCTCCTACATTCTACTTCGTGGCATTAAAATAATTAATTTGAAACTTAACTCTACCTTTTTACAAGACAGTATGTAATTTCAATATTCCTTCAATAAGTATCACTCAATATCCGCTCCACGCATTCCCATGGTCACAATTTTTTCTGTTATGAACACAGTATTCGTAAAATGTATTTTTCAGATTCAACCCCCTCTATACAGTATACACTTCGTAACGGCGGAAACAACATACGGTTTTTATTTACTTGCATATTTCCAGAATGACAATAACAAATCATCAAGGCTCGTCCACCGATTCTATTTGCTCCTCCCATGCGTTATTCATCCTTAATAACAGACCACTTCTCCCCACAGCCAGTTCAGTAATAACTGCTTACAAACCCGAAGGTTACTCCAGCCTTGTCAAGAGGTAAAATTAGCTTCCTTTAGCAACTTCCGCATGTCAACTGCCCCCAGCACAAATAAAACACGTATGCATGGTGAATTACACGTAACCTCAAGGCGCCTGAACCGTCTCTGCTGCCACAAACACGAAAATAATTGCAGACCTCGGAGCTTCTCCGGCTCCTGTGGTTGGGAAATGGAGGCAGTGACATGGCGCCAAGAACGGCGTAACTTCCGTCAGACCACATTCGATTCCATTCCGCCGTCCCTTGCCAGTTTGCCCTCGCATGCGCACTGCGGTGCAGCCAGGAGTTTCTCTCTCAGCATATGAAAACCAAGAGCCCTCAACTCCCTCAAAGTCGTCTGAAAGCGCCCCCCCCCCCCCCACCTTTTGAGGAAGTTTCATGGTTTTGTAACATGACATTAATAATGAAAATACCAAATAATTTGAAAAATGGCATTTGTCATTTTTTTAAAGCATAAACATGATAAATTTAACTTAACATATTGATTTCTATAAATCTGAAAAAGTAATTTTGCCACAAAAATGGTTTCAGCTATCGCGTTTCTTGTTATCACAGGAGTGTCATAATGGCTATTTATTTGAAAACCGACACTTCGTACTTGCGAAGATAGTTTAACTTTCGGCTACTTTGGCTTTAAATTTTATTTCAAAAAGGTCAAATTGAAATACGGGTGAACAGCGTACAAAATTACTAAGACAATATTATCACGGCATTCTGATGACATGGGTAATTACTTGAAACTATGGTCAAATGTATTAATTTGAATCAGAATGGGTATTGGTACAAAAATATATAAATTTTAAATTATTATAGTTCTGTTTATTGTTTTTACTGAAGTAATTTTCAAACCATTTTCAATTTTTTCCAGACTATAATTTTATGTCACAAAAAAATAAGTTGTGTGTTAAAAACTTAGAAAATAAAATTTCGGTACTTGAACACCGTTAAACAAATCAAACATAATATAAGATTTGGGTAAATCGCACAAAGGTGTAGCGGAAACAGCAATGCGTGATAAACAATTGGCTCCGCCTTCTTCACAGTGCATGCACCGATAACGGTGTAACAAGGCGGCAGGCACTGTCAGACCAAATGCGAAATATTCTGAAATGTCGCTGCCCGTCCAGGGAAGCAATGGCTGACAGATAACGTCATGTCATGAAACAGAACTGAATGTTGTAACCAGCCGTCCCCGACAACAGTGTTACCTGCCTAAAAGCTACTGGAATTTGTTAACTCCCGAGACATCTGCCTCAAGATACCCGTACCTCAGAAAGCAAAACTCACAAAGTTTCTCAGCCGATTACTTGAGCGCATCCAGTGAACGTGCATCTTCCTGGTACTTTATATAAAACTTACCGTAACTTGTTAATATTTCACAATACTTCATTTCACCTTTGCACGAAGTGCTGTGAAACGCAATTCAGTGGATTCTGACATGAGCTACGGATAGCTCAGTTTTCAAATAAAGTGGAAGTAAAACATACAGAGCAGAACGCTACCAATAAACTGAGTTCAGTAGGCATCAATTTATCTATCCATGAGATCTGGGAAGTATTTATAAAATTATTTTAATATAACACAAAGATGCGATAAGATTAACAAGACTACTAAAGAGATTTATTTCCAAATTCCGTGTGTTAAAGTCATTAAATGTTTAGGCTTGGCAGTCTTTACAGCATTGCACGATGCAAGAAATATTTCACCCCGTAATGGTGACGCTATTAAAATTGAAAAGTATTGCGAAGTAACGTACTACTTAACCATGTAACGCTACACTCATTTAATATCACAGGAAAGGAAGTGTGAAGGGCAGAACTCATGAGTCGATACGACGACAGGCCTGAAGGCGCTATGCCGCCCATGTCGGGCTGCAGTAGTCTGTCCTTCACGCCGGAGTGGTAGCTGTAAGCGGGCAAGTATATTCGCACTCATACGTGAGCAAGTTACTAAACTATACGCTGTTCACGATAAACCAAACACTTTCGAAATACCTGTTTCAGATATCCTTTCTTCCCAAATATGTATCCTTCTGCCATAACGTAAAATTAACATTGCGATGGGCCTGCTGACTTTATTCATGTTCATTCAAATGGAATCGTGAAATAGTTAGGGATGTAAATGTTTTACAACTACATGTTTATTTTGATGATTATAAACACAGATACACTGTCTTCAATGGCTACAAATTTAAACAGACCCACAACACAACGTCAAGTCTTAGAGCTATTTTAATTAATTCACTGCCAACTTAACTAGATGTCTGCATGTCATTGTGTACTGCAGCACATGTGTAGTTATGGACAGTAATTTTTTTTCAAAGGTTGATTTCAAAAGTACTCATTTTATCGTGACTAGTCTTTATCTTCATTCAAAATGAAATAAACTTCATTGATTCATAAGATAGTCACAAAAAGGTAACTCGAAAGGCGAATGAAATTAGGTAAGTTATATTTGGGTTCAGTTTACAGTAATTCTATAATAAAAAATTATTCTTACTAAGCTATGATGCTTGGAAATAGGAAAGTTTCACGAATTCATTTGTCGGCTTTCAAGATCTCGATGTTAATATTGCCGCCCAAATCACTCTCTCCACTCCACTCTCCACTCCATCAAGAGTTCATTTGACGACTAGGCAAAGCTCTGCAGTTCTGCACGTAGGCCTACAGCCCAACCGCTGTGGTTTTCTATTGGCTTCTGACTTAAAAGAAGAGCACTTTATCCTCTGTTACAGCAAAAAAATATCTGTAATTTTACCAAAAAAACAAATTGGATACTAGTTGCCAAAAAATTTTTTGGTACCATTCCAAGTTAATACTTATAAAAGTCACAAGTTTCTGTATTAGTGTAAGAATTTCTTAGTAGTTCTACAAATTCAGTTTTTGCACAAGTACAAATTCTACAGAGTAACAACAAAATACTTTGTAAAAGCACTAACGTCGTAGTTTTACAAAAAAAATTCTGTTCGGTTGACAATTTTTTTTCTATGTAGGTTGTTCGTTATTCCTATGGTCTCTTGTAGCGCATGTCAGGAAACGAGTGGTCAAATCACAAAAGTAACAAAAAAAAAAAGTATATTCTAACAAAATTCTTGGGTATCTAGTTATGGACGAATGCAGTAGATTGAGGATGGAACAGGAGATGAGTCTAGCTTAGGCTTTAGGGCGCAACATCGAAAAATTGCTGGAAATTCGAAAACTTTTAGAGCATTCTGAAACTTTCATATTATTCCAAAATAATTCGTGCTGCTATTTTAGTCGCATATAGTCGTCCCATTCAGTCACACTCATCTGCTCAGCCATACTGGATTGTTATTGTATTTTCACTTGTCACGTAAAAACTTTTTCCAAAAAAACCTTCAAATAAATTACTTAAAATATATACGCTCCAGTCACGTTGAAGTCACCGGTTTGCTTTCTGTATAGCAAAATCCTCGCCTGGTTATTCAGAGAACCCATCCTGACAGCATGACGTCCAACAAAATACTAACTTCTAACATATATTCCGCGCCTTGACACTACTGCTGTCAATATTTCCATCATGGCCGTAGAACACAGGTCTGGACACTTTAGCTTGAAAAGTTGACCCCCCCTTATTGACCCATTTAGTTCATGAACCCAGCCGCAGAGCGCTGCAACCGAAGTAATGATGTTTGACATGATTAGAATAGGGAGGGGAAATGCTATTTTTTCTTGAAATGGGAAAATGACATTCATATCTCTATGGTGTTATCCCTATACCAGCAATGCTAACGACACTAGTTTGCATCAAGCGATCTGCGACTACTGCATGAACTAAATCAGTCAATAAGGGGGTCAATTCGCTAACATTATTAGATAGGCGAGTGTCCAGGCCTGTATTCTACAACCGTGATTTCCATCATATTTTATTTTATGAATTTTTCAGCCAAAAGAAATCAGTGCGACTGTAAGAGAGGGCAAGATTCCAACGTCCACAGAGCCATTCCGTTTACCGTCTTTTAACGCCTCCTTTACAGAAGTGCGTATGTGAATATGTGTGCGTATGTGTACGTATGTGAGTCTCTTATCTTTTACATGTAGATACAAACTATTCTTTTGGCCAGGTCGAGATACCAAGAACATTGGTCACTGTCGAAATTATACAAAAAAAAAGAGTTGTTATACCATCCTAAAAAACCCTACTAGTCTATGCTACACACAATATGAAGTGCGTCCCGTAATATTAAACGGATCTGCTTGCGACTAGAAAAAAAGAATTGAAAGCATGTTTGCCAACTGAAGAGTATCTTATCAGCCGTTCAGTGTTTACGGACACGCCACATTCCCGAAACTGATGCAGAGCGTGTCGAATAGCAGCAGCAGCGCGGCTGTCGGGCCCAACACGTACTATGGAACCTCCACTTGGTCTGGTTTGCACCAAAGTGTACCGGTTGAGAGAATTTCCGAAAATCAGGCTGTTGATTTATTATTGTTACGAATGCAAATGAATAAATTCATACATGCAAAATAACTTTATAATACATAACTTTATAATACAGGAAACCCGCATAAAACACTGCGCTTAAGTTTTTCTGATAAACATGCACCTTCTTTATAGAATACAAATGAGGTATTACATCCTTCTGCGATGTTTTATGCACATTTAAAGGCCACGTTGACAAGTGCTTTATTTATTTACATATGTGTTTGCAAGGTTGTGTTCGAAAATTCATCGGTTAATGTTCCGGTGCACATCCAACAGATCCACTGACGGTGGATACATCGGTTCAGCCGAACTCGACCACAACATTAATTTCCGAACGTCCCATGTACATCGGTGGATGCACTGGTGAAAACGCAGTGTGATCCATCCATGCCCAGCCTGGCGAAGTGAGAAGTTGCCACCAGTTCCAAGCTCTACTGCATGTCGACGCCATTCTAACTCCAATTCATAATACGATTCAATCGGCAACGATAAAAGTCGCGTCAAGCACTTTTGTATCGGGGAAATAGAATATACGAGAGAAACATACACGTTATAATTATTCGGCTACGATGATCCCGATACAGACTTGCATACGAAGGTGTCTGCTATATTTCTGGGGCACAGTTGTGTCATCTAATATGTTATATGGCCAAACAAGGTGCTTCTACAGCAAAGTGATGGAATGAAAAATTCAGTATGGGAACGGGTGCCAAAGAACTACTGACTACGTAATCAAGAAGTTGGTTCAGCACAATCATCAATATTTTAGAAACCTGCAACAGCCTGAATCTCGCAACGACCATAAAAAATAGCCAGGTTCCCTACTGTACCAGAGACTAGATTTAATTTTCAAACGAGTTCAGCTGTAATTTTTTAACAGTTAGAGTCCGTAAAGAAACTCGCTGAGTACCACTGCCTTTCCTGAATATGAGCTAGCCTAACGACCCCAACTTCCTAATTGTGAAGTCAAATGATTTCCCTACAACCTAGTTTTGTACATTAAAAAATTCCATTTGAGGCACGCGATGGTTCATATTCCAGTTATTGTTGGCATAGAAAATTTCCATACAACAGTTTTTATATTTAAAAAACGGGCTATTTCAGAATTCAAGATCGACAGTGGGGCGAATGTAACTATGAGGGCAAGAATACGAGAGACAATTATATGTAGAGGGGAGGGAGGGAGAATCCTAGGTATTTTTTCGAACACCTCGGGATCTTATGCAGTTTTTCTAGAGTTTTCTGAATTCTTTCCATTTTTTCACATGTTAGTGGGTTAAAGGTAGGGCCCAAAAGTAAAAGTCAACGCAAAACCAAAGTTAACCGAAATCTTGTAGGCAGCCCTTAACCTAATGATACACCCCTATTTGTCCTCGTTGCCAGATAAAGTATTATTTCCATACGTAAGTTTTGATTTAAAATAAATAACGAAAATGTGCTACCCTTTGGAAAAAGGAAATCCAAAGCTCAAATATGTAATTGTAGTGGTTTGATGGCAAAATTAAATTAACTATTCTCTGCGTGTTCTTTTAAGTTTAACAATATCTTGCTTGCTGCTTCGCTGACCTATCTTTAAATTACGGAACCAACATTTCTTTTAAAAACGATAAGCACACATAATTTAGCTTGAACCGAAATCAAAACTATGCAGTAATAAAAAATGGTACAACTTCTAGTTTCAAGTTGTACGACACGTTATGCAATATGCTAGGGACCAATACAAAATTTTTACTTTATAACTAAAAGGCTAACTAAAAATCAAATAAATACATGTGACTTTTTCTATGAATATGTTGTTTAGTGACGTGACAAAGGGAGTCGCTATAACAAGAAACATTAAACAGACTTTCCTTATAAAGCGAGGCTTGGGATGACATCACCGTCCATTGTGTGTGAGTTCTTGGGAATAAAGTTCTAGGTCAATCAATTCTAGGTACAGTTGATGTTGCACGATTGCAACCTCAACTACAAAGTTAGAATTATGGCAGAAAACGATAGCAAAATAAGACCGATATACTCAAGCTCCGAATTAAATTTTGCAATGCGCGAAGTAATTTAACGAATGATTCAAGAGCCCTCTATGCCTAAAAATATCGTCTATCATTTGTTTTTTATGTTGTGCCAAATTATATCTAATAATATTTTTAATTTAATGCGTAATTTATTAACTAATTCCCCAAAGTTAAATAAATTCAGTAACACTACGTAACAACTGTATGAGCTTTCTTTGAAACATTTTTCGGTCGTGAAAACTACGAACGAGTTATGTCAGAAGTGAAAAATAATCTCTCGTTGAATCTATTTTGATAAGATTTTATACAGCTGGTTATCGAAGCAAAAGTAATTTGTAATCTTGTGAAACAGCGGCTACTCAATTAACAGCACTTCATTTCAGCCGTATATCCTGTCAGTATCAAATGGCTAGGCATCTTCCAATTTCGAATAGCAAAAATGGAATAGTATTTTACAATGACTGATTTGATTGATTAACTTTCTTTTACTTGCAAAAATACCTGACAACTGACATTATTTTACAAAAATCTCAGATATGTGTGAATTCTTTTCTTATGCGAATTTAACTAAAGAGTTAAGTTGAGAGATTTGAGCGGAAGATCCCGAAAAAACCCACCGACCAGCGGCATCGTTCAGCACGATTCCCACTTGAGAAAATTCGGGAGTGAGCCAGCCGGGGGTTGAACGCGGTTCGGAAATGGTGATTCCAGGACAGGGGCTTGGTGCCGTTGTGCCCGGCCATCATTTTGGATTACGTGGGCACCAATTTCGTGCTCTATTATTCCTCATGAGCGGCGGCCATCTTGGCAGTCAGTACTGCATTTACTCCCTTTCCCCTCAGAATGTCCTATTTCCCCTCGGAATTTCTATCTCTCGGCATCCATATTGGATTCTCGACTTCATGCTCTTGCATTCCACCGATGACTCCTCATTGTGGCGTTTGACTCATGAGGGATGTCACCACCGGTGGACATTTTTGGCAGCTAGTATGCTGATGGTGACCATTTTGTTAGCCAGGCCAGTCAAAACATTTGGAAGCTTCTATCCTACCGAATGTCTCTACTTCCTGCTCTAGCATTCCATAACACTACCCCCTGCTCAAGTATGTTCCCGCAGCCCGAGATCCCCACGACGAATCCCCGTGCCAGAAATCTCTCTGCCAATGCAAGATCCTAGCCAAACCACCACCTTGGAAGTCATACTAACTAGCAAGATGATGTCCTCCCCCACTGACTGGCAAAAGGGCGGTAATGGTGGGCCATGCCAAAGTGTCCGGCGCTGACTAGCAAAATGGCAGCGACCATCACTGACTGGTGGCCAGCAGCACCACTGACCAGCAGAGGCCCCAGCCATCGCAATGACTAGCAAGATGGCGGCCTCTGTGTCAGAAGTTCCTATCGCAAAGCCATGTGCCAGACACTGACTAGCAATATGGCGTCCTCCCCACTGACTGGAAAAATGGCGGCCATGGCCATAGCACTGACTAGAAAGATGTCGGCCTCCATGTCAAAAATCCCTATCACAAAGTCCCTCCCGCTCATGAATTCTGTGTGAAGGGGAGACTCATTCCAAGGCACCTTGCCAACTCCAGGCCAAGTATGATCTTTGCATACATATATAAGCATAGTTGGCTGTAATTTCCGAACCGTTTGAGATACAAATATCAAAATCGTAACATATGCATAACCGCGGTCCGTTTAACTAAAAGAAATTATGAGAAAAGTAGGGTTGGGGGGAGAAAAGATAGCTAGCTGTCTCTCCCCACCCTCCTAGCAAAATACGTGTCGTGTTGTTATTTTTCATTATGTTTTAACCATGAGCAGGCATACTGGAAAATTGCGAACACTTTATTGGGCTACCGTATCTTCCATAACACACTACCTAGGTTTATCCTTTTATGACTGGCTGATGAAATTTTCGACACGGCTAAGATCATTGAAGACCAATCCCAAACCTTATGTTTAGAATATCAGAATCCTCACCGGCCCAGTGAAATGAGATATAGTACATTTAATATAAGTGGTGTAAAATTTGCCAGACAATATGACCAACCTACACACTATGTAAACAGTAAATGCTCTCGTTTATAAAATACTTAATCAGCTGATGAATTGCTGCGGGATCCATGTTGTTAAGTTAGCGGATTTTGATAATGGCTTTGGAAGAAAATAGTACTGAGAACTAAAAGTTGTAATTTAAAATCTTAAATATACTTGCAATATTTATGGTTTAAATTAGGTTTTTAAAACCATATTAAATTTTATTGGCTATTAGTGACTGGACTTTTTTTAACATGTTTAGCAATTATGATAGAGGATTTCGAGATGTACGAAGAGTAAACGTTTCCAGCCAATGGTTAGCCATGTTTATGTTTCCAGTTTTCAGCCTGGTGAAGGCTGTTGTGCGTGTGCCTTTTTCTCATCGTGTTGATTATACGAATATCTTGTTGGTGTTGTCTGAATATTTAATCGGTAGTTAATTATTTCTTATTTCCTTTCTTCAAGCATAGTTGGTTAAAGGTACCGTTGTAGTGCGTTTTCTTGAGTGAAATGTAATATTAACTAGTACGTGTTTACCGCTACTTTCCGCTATTTGCCTTACCGGCGTCCGCAATGAAGTGACACGAATATAAGTTATGTTTTTATGTTTAAGTTTGTTGATTTCAGGAAACGTGCGCAATGTTGATTTTACAGAATGATTCCGAAAATCAATTATTTAACGCTAGTGACGAACAAACATGATTTTAGTGAAGAAACTTGCAAGGATTGCCATAGAAAAACACGTGGTCAAGAGGTTGCGAATTTTACAAACAGTAAGTTTGCGTGTTTTGTAAATGTATTTGTAAACTATTAACATAAGTATTGAAATGCACGTGGCCTGAAAAAGCCGCACGTTCCACACTTTTATAGCGAGTGAATAATAATTGTATATTTTTCTATATCGTAAATTCAACGAGTGTACGTTTAACTTCGGTCATAGTGTTACACGTTATTTCTATACGAGCAAAATTTCCCACTGCTCCATCAAAACCACATGCAGTTCAAAATGCCACACACCCGTAAGAACATCAAAATAACGCCGTCTCACGAAAGACGTTCAACTAAAGCCCTCCACCGCCTGTTTCCTTTTCCCCTAGAAATAAAATATACAGAATTCCAACCAATTTAACTTGGTAATTACAGAAATATAACAGGTTGGAATACCAACCTAGCTATAATATGCTACATTAATTACTGGGCGGAAGTTAGGTAAAGTGTTTCAGTGCCTGTCACTACAGGAAACACGAAGAAAGAGGAAACTGCAAGTGTGCATTGGACTCAAACATTTGTTTACAAATGTATTTTCCTTCAGTGACAAAACAGCTGTGGTAGAAGGATACATTGTGGCCACGCTACTTTTCGAGAACTGTCAAAATTTACCCCACTTACATGAAATAGACTATATTAGCTTCACACAGGCATGAGAAAATTGTCGGACATGCGTAGAGTATACGTTGTATCCTAGAAAACGGTCAACTTTTAACGCGATAAACAATCGTTTCTTACGACGGGAGCTTGAAATAAGTTGTGAGTTCCTTTCAGTGGTCTCCACCTTTTACTTCTATAATTATTTCAAGAATACTGGCCACTTGGGTTTAATTTGCAACAAGAAGAAAATTATATTTTATACTAGTAACAAATATTATTAGATTAGTACTCTTGCCACATTCTACCGTGAATGAAGTAGATCACTAAAATGGACACCCTTGTGTGAGATTTAACCAATTATTTTTTGTTTGCGTTAGTAAATTTTTTTTTTTCAGGCGACAAGGAAGATGTAAACTAACCATAACGCAGCGCAACCACGATGAGCGCCGAGCGTTCACGAAAGTTTCCGGCAAGCATCAACGTATAGCGTCCTCGGCGCTCGTGACGCGACGCGACTCGGTGGCCTGGGCCGGCTTCAGGACGCTGACGTCACGCGGCAAGCCATGGTGCAATAAGAGGAGGGGCGTGGGGGGAGGAGCTCCGGCCCGCGACCCAGGTCAAGCGGCAAGCAGGACCGCACCACGTGAGTGTTGCGCAACTGCTGGCGACAGGAGAACTTGACAGTTATGTAACGCGCAAGGCCACTGCCGCCCTCTCTCTCTCTCTCTCTCTCCTCTCTCTCCTCTCTCTCTCTCTCTCTCTCTCTCTCTCTCCATCTCCTTCCCCCCTTCCTTTTTCGTCATTTCCCTGTTTCTCACCGCCCTCTTTTTTGGTAGCTTCTCCATGCGCTGTCATCCATGAGTACATCCATTTACATCGAGGGGTTGCTGCACAGATACCGCACGCTCACTGCTACTAGCTCAATACACTGAGAAGGAAGCCGAATTGATTAAATTTTCGCGTTCCTAAATGCGGTCGCCTACCTGAAGCTATTTTCGTGTTTGAGACTCACAAGCGCGGGAGCGATAATGGCTACACTTACAAGTATCTCAAGTGCTCTGTCGCCGCTACGCGGAAGACTCAATTGGCGTGCAGCGTTCACTTTTTGCGTGCACCTGCGAGACATTAAACAGCAATGCTATAATTTTTAGTGGTGGAACTTTAGTGGCAAAGTTCAGTACAGGCTCCTGTCCTAGTTCCGCTCGTCATCGGGTAGTCGCTTTAAGAAACACAAGTCTGAAAAGGCCGTTCTTAACGATGTCGGAGGGCTCCAAAATAATATTTATAACAACATGCGTGATTACATGTAACCACCGTTCCACCCTCGTCTCGGATAATTTTTCATTTCGTAGTTATAGTCTGTTTGCGGTTTCTTCACATTTTTTAAATCGAACCTTTGAAAATTCACCACTTGTTGCACGTGTTTAATTATTTCCTAAATATGCCATATATCAAAAGCGTTTTATACCTCTGTTAACATAAATGTACATTATTTTTCGTTAAACTAAAGTTTTACCATATATTTTATTTATAAATTATAATATTTCATTTATAATATATATGAATATCAACAGTGAGAAAACATGTGTGTTGGTAGCACCTAGTAACAAACAGTTATCATGCAAAATCATATTAAAACTGCAGTGGGCATGAACTCAGTGCGTTGTCCTTTGATGAAAGTTTCTAGACTCGGGTAAGGTATCTGACGTCGTGTCGGGATGTTGTGTTGTGCTCGTCACGGTGTTGTAACTTCAGCTCCACGCGATAAACACGATATTTAGAATACACTCTCAACTCAATTAGAAACTCGTGTGACGTAATCGGCCAGTGAGCTCTGTATTGAGCCAAACGCCTTATCCATTTGTAACCATCTCAACACCAAGATCACCACCGAAGCCGAAGTCGTTACGGCAGCTTCAAATCCGTGTCGGGTCCCAATGCCGGATAAGCTGTGTCGGTCCCTATGATACTTGATGACGCGTTCATGACCCGGCGAGGGCGACACGGCCTGCCAACTGTGCTGGGTGTGCGACGTACGTAGGACTATCGTTCCTCGGCTAACTCGTTCATTAGACGTGCACAAGGGTGTCAATGACAGAAAGTTATATATAGGCTGTTCGTGGTAAAATGAGCACTTTTGAAAACCCTGCTTAAGATCTACTTGTATTCTCGTTGTGTATCCCTTCGCCTTATCTAAAATTAACATTGTCATTTGTCTCATCGCTTTATTAATGCTCCGGTCAGGTGAAACTGGGAGTTATAAGAAAAAAATTTATAAAACTGGTCATTTTTACACTTCGGTGCATTAAAAAAAAGCAGAAAGCGAAATAAATAATTTAAGTTTTCACAAATATTTACCTAACACTTTCTATACGAAGTTAAGTTGTGGAACTATTTTCCAGCTATCATTATCAACTCCACTAGGCACATGTCACTCAGTGAGCCCGCTGAAATATATGCAGTTAGGAGCAGTGACTTTTTTCTAAGGTTGATTTCAAAAGTTGGTAACGATGGGGGGAAAGTAGTTCCATATCTTAACGTTGAATAGAAAGTGTTACGTAACCATTTGTGATAACTTAAAATCTCTCTTTCGCTTTCTGGTTTTTCTAATGCATCGAAATTTAAAAATGACCGTATTTTAAAATGTTAATTTTACATGAAGCTGAAGAATACACAACGTGAAAACAAGTAGATCTTAAGCAGGGCTTTCAGAAATGCTCATTTTGCCGTGAACAGCCTATACAGACTTTTCATCAATAAAATCACAGGCTCGTCGAGCTGAAAGTGCTATAGATACACGCAGCACTACGAGAACACTGCACGCCAGTACAGAGCCCTGGGCGTAGCGACGATAGCGCTCTTGTAGCGCGTGCCAGTTTAAGGAGGATCAGGGACCGACATCTTGGATTTCCACTATTTTTTACATCATCTCCATTTAAGAATGTAAAACTAATTTTTTCGCACGACATGGCATAAGTAATACTTTCTAAAGCTTTAGCAAACTATTAACACTCTACCGCATTTATTACTTTTAGCTATGGATTGCAAGTAAGAAATACGAAATATTTTCTTGCGAGCGGTTACAGAAATGATCCTGACAACAACTGACTAACAGCAAATGTTTTAGAACACGTGCAAACAATACTCTATGCTTTGTAGATGTGCAGAATAAAGTATAAAATCTGTGATACAAGTTACAGCGAGAATTCCGTAAATCCAAGATGGCAGGGACTGATACTCTTAACGCCCTTACACAATTAAAAACTTTTACATTTGACTTTATGTTTGCTTTTCGACATGTGGTTTCTTATGGAACTTTGCACAATGGAACCGTTAAAGGTAAAGTCAAGCACTCTTGAATTTACGATTTCGAAAAGTTGAAATTTAAAGTCGAAGTCAAGCAGTCATTTTGCCGAGAATCTAACAGAGATTATGTGGAAAGTGCGTTTTTAAATGTAGGGCGATTTTAACCTCGGTATATAAAACAAAGCTCGTCTTAAATTAAATAAATGGCAAACAAATATAATGTGAAGAGGAAATATATGAATTGACATATTTTAATAAAGCAAACAAATGAGTTATTTTTGTTCAGAAATAAACTTTTAATATAAATTCTAGGCTTATTTTTTAAAAAGGTACGTAAAATGCATTCCTGGATAATACAATTATTTACATAACAAGATACGTATTTTTGCGAAGCTCGTAGAACCGATGTTCAATTGTCTGAACTCTGACTTCACAGTACTGTATTATGTATTGGTGGTTTCGTCAGAGGAAAGGAAACGTAAAGTCAAATGCTAAAGTTTTTTATTGTGTAAGAAGCTTCAACCCTTACAGCTCCCGTGCTTATCGGCCAAAAAAAAAAAAAAAGAGGAGAAAAATGGGGTAGGCTGTGTTGTCTACACGGCCGTAGGTATTTTTACGTGACGTCTACGGATGGTGAGAGGAGAAGAATGATACACTGTGCGATGATGAGACAATCACCACGCCGCATTTCACTTCTGCCTAGAATTGACATCTTCTTCTTCACATAACTCCGGAATTGATTGAAGTAGCTGAGTCATCCTTTCAGTATTAGATTTGTCTTGTCGAGAACTATTCATGTTGCTAATATCATTTGCATCCTTTTCGCCTAACTTGTAATTTTTAACTATTTTGGTTTGTAGTCTGCAAAGAAAATGATTATTGGTTAGAAAGTCACTATGTGTGTTAATTAATTATGACTGTTGGTTATGTTTTCAGTTACTTTTTATTTTTTACGCACAAACTGACACCAGCCGTCGTTCGGTCGCTACAGCGGTCTTAAGAAAACTAAACCGCTCGAAATCAGAGTTTCGCAGCGCGGCTCCCACCGCGGCCTGATGACGTCAGAACTATAAGTTTGTGTGTAAAGCACGAAGCTAAAGGGGCAACCTATTCTATAGTAACTGTACATTTAACGTAATGCTCATTCTCAACGAGTAATTGCCACGGGCCCCGAAAGCAACATTTCATGACGACCACTTTCAGAAGATAAGGGGCTGAGTTGTAAGACGTTGTCACGAAAAAACGATGCAGGAAGGCGGACCCCTTAAATATAAATTATAGCGAACAAGACAGTTTCGCTAATGTAGTCTCGATTTGACAAATAACTTCGAAATGCGTTATCACTAACTATGCCCCTTCAGAAAGACATGGATTTGTGCAATGTTTTTCGATTTAAGTTTCAGCTAATTAAGTTTTCATACCATCGCCAAATTACCATTCCAACATAAACGAGGTAGCGTTAAAAAGCTAAAATAAATAAATAAAATTCTCTTCGTAAAGTATGGCGACTTCCCAACAACGACCTAAGCACAGAAAATTATCTACGCACAAAGGAAAAATACACGGAGTTTCTATCACTTAAAGAAGCACATTTACACGCTTTAAACGAGAGCTTTCCACTGAAATTCACTTTAAGATATTATGTCTCATCGCTGAGCGTGACATGAGTAATTGGGCAGCCGGAGACTGGGACCCCTTCCGGCCATTTCCAATTACATAACCACCTCGAGTCTCAACAAGGTAAAAAACACCGTCGGCAGTTGCTACAAAACTGGTTTAAACAGTGGTTCCCAACATTACACCATACGAGCAATTTGCAATGGCTCAACTGCGAAATTTTTTTTTATCGTGCTCTTATATTTCTTATTTTTCAAGCAAAATTTATATTTAAGTACAGTCGATAGGCAAAAAAATCTCAAAGACTCCGCTCTTAAAAAAAAAAAATGTTTACACGTGTAGACAAATTTTGCGTGTTATTTCCATTCTAAGTTTGTCATAAAACCAACATTTATACTTCATGGCAATAGCATGTGATGATGTGACTTTCTATGCAGACAAATTTCCCATTTTCTAACCGATGGACCGCTCAATGTACCTAAAGATCCAGGTTTCACAAGAAAAAGGGACACACGCATGCATTTAAATATTTTAATGAGATAAATAATTTCAGAAAGAAAGTAAAAAGACGGTTGTAGTGTACGCCAAACTTCCTCAAACGTAGTGATGGGCTAGCGATGGAATCGAGTAGAGTCGAGTCTTGTGCTCTGGGAATCGGTACTCTCGATTCTGGAATCAAGTGCGTGGTAACGACTGCCGGCTGCTACGGCTAGGTGAACCGCAGATATGTGTAACAAGACGTGGCCGAGAGCAAGAGAACACGCAGACACCTGTCTCCGTCGTTAATGATACCAATGAAGTATATTTACAACAGCACATTAATGTGAGCAACCTGTGCTAGCGTCTTAGCGAAATACGAGCACTTCAAACGAAGATAGAAATACAGTATTACAATATGCAAGTCCCAAACTCCAAAACGACCAGTGAATTTACACAAAAAAAAAAAAAAACGCCCGAGGCGTATCTGAGTTCGTAAGGGATGGAGGTCTTAATAATAAAAAATATAAAAGAAACTAAATTTGATCTCTAATTTATTCACTCTGCTACTATGTACATCAATTAGGTGTCTCCTTTTTTTTTACTCTTTTTATTTAACAGTGAGCGCACCATTGATATTTATATAAACTTTAGTTAATGTCCTTCTTAAATTCTCTCTTGATCGCAGTCAATTAACTCATATCCATTATTAGCATGTGTTCAGTCTATCTGTTTCCATTATTTATAATGTATTTCACTCACGCACTTGATCCAATAGTCCAGGCTCCAGCCACGTCCTTCAGAACGTTGACACTTGCAGTCTTCGCCTTCCCTTTTTCACAGCTGACCACGCCGCTCGCTCGGAATCTCGCCAGTCATCCATTCATGAGCTCCAACTCAAAAAATCCCGGCCACGGGGCCCATCACACTTAACTACAGCCAAGGCGGCCAACTGGAAGGTTTAACAAACTCCAAGTTGCGCTGAGAACCTACGTCAGTATTCCAGAGCATTCTTCAACAAACGAGGGAAAACACCACAACCAGAGTCACGCAGTGTCGTACCGCAGAATATGATATTGCCTGCCCTGCTTTGAAACTGATATGCCGCCGCCACCCTGTCGCCTGCCTCTTATCTCACCTGCCCGCGCGGCGCCGACTGGCGACTCGTAACACTACCTATATTTTTATTGTGAAGGACTTTGTAGTACACCAGTTATACAATAAACTCCAAGAAAATCTTAAAGCCCAAAATAATATTAATTATTTCCATATCCCCCCATAACCGCCACGGTTATGTGTGGCATGTGTGGTACACACTTTACAAAAAAAAAAATACAACTAATACTATACTCATGCACTACATCATCTAAATGTAAAACAGAAGAAGAGAGGATATGACGTTGCAGAACCTCACTCTAGGTGTACTAGAAAACTAACTGTTGATCCAGTTCACATTCAGGAAAACAATCGTGTTGACGATTTCGCCGTCCAATCGACATCACTTTTTAAATGCTAGAGATCTTGTTTTCGAGGAAGTCGTTCACACGGAGGTTGCTGGTGAATGTGGCGAGGATGGAATATTTTAATAAGTTCTGTCTCCAATAGCCTGAGGAATCGTTGAACGCAGCTCGTACTGATCTTCCAGAAAACTGTGTACTCTGATGGTGGCATCCGCTCTAATGTTGTACGTTTGATTGTGTTCTCTAACCTGAACATCAAATGATTCCCAAAAGGCGTTATTGGCGTAGGAACTCGAGGAACCAGCGGGAAGTTGTGCTGAAGCCTGGTTAGTAGACAGCACTTGACATGCTTGATTTATTAACAAACCAACCACTTCGTCTCGTTTGTGACTGCTGATGAAATATACAGTCTTAAAACGAGGGTCGATAATGGTTGCAAACGCAACTGGCAGAACTCCTTCCACATTGGCAAATTTTGTGTCCGGTGCCGTATCGGGTGCGTCTAATATTTGTCGCACTACACCTCGATTATATTGATGTGCATCCTGACATTACTACATATGTAACTCTATTTACCGCTGAAAATAAATGCTTTTTGAAACTGACGTGGCTTTAACAAAAATCCACACAGAAGACTGAAAATGCCATAATCAACATAGTCGGCAATTATTACAAAATTATGAAGAAACCGAAATCATAAATTGAAGTACATTTTTCAATGCTAAATAACTCATAGTGAATTCAAAAGTAGATTGCGAATACAAGTTAAAAATATAAAAATTTGTAAGGCAAACAATAAAATATTTGATATATCAAACGAACTGTCACAAAAGTGCAATTTAAAGGTGAAAAGAGTATGCGTTCATTCAAACACGCTTGTGGCCTGGGAAGAGTTAATACATAGATAGTTGCTAAGGTTGATGTCAGTCGCACAATTGCTGTAAATTTGTACCGTGTTGTCATGTCTTGTGTTCAAGTGCTTCACCATGGCTGTTGTAATCTTATTGTAAGATAGCTTATATAAATGACACACCACATTATTAGGGGTATTATCGGCGATTTCGAAGAGATCCCACGCTGCAGAACGCTTCCGCGATGACATGTGTAATGTATCACGCACGGATTTCACATTTCAACTGGTACCTGGCACCGACCGCACCTTGGCAAGAGTACGTGGAAAGGGAGCTAGTGTCTCTTATCCCACAGTCCCCCCCCCCCCAAAACACATGCTGTGAAATTTGTCACTTTATACAATACGTATTATATTTGTTTCTTGCGAGAACAGGCCGATTACCCAGTACATTTCTTCGACTATTAATTATTATTGACGCAGCCACGTACTACAAATTCGTTTCGTGTTGTTCTACTGCTCTTGTTTATTCATATCACGTGATCATATTAGTTTTCCCGTAGCGAGCGCGTGATGTCATGCGGACTCGATTGTTCGCATGCGTAGCTAGTCCGGGCCGGAGTCGCAAGAGTCGATTCTCGCGATTACAGGCTACACTCGCGCACATCTCTAGAAACTGCTATTGTCAAGGTGTCAAGGTCGTTCCATTATCTCAAATTATATTTTAAATTTTCGCATATTACAGCTTTTATCGTTGTAATGAAATAGTAGTCTGAAAAAAAAATGACAATTGAGAAATAAACGAAACGAGCCATATGAAATTTTAGCTTAGATTTCCTTTTCCGTACAAATCTAAAAATATAACAGCCACTCTATCGTGATTCCACACCTACTACAAAATCTACAGGAACTGCGAGCGAATATTCAAGGTATGGGACGGATCAGCGTAGGACTCCATTATGGACCTCAATGCCGCGACGTGTGGCGTATCATTTTACCCAACATGACGGTCTGTAATACTGAGAGACGTATGCACAGCACAATAAATATTGCTCACAGCAGTCTCAATTTGTTATAATTTTGTTTCTTGGTGACTTCTGCCTTCCTTCCGAATAACATTGTAATCTGACACTTCCTTGTGGGTGGAGCTATTTTTTGACGATGAGTGTAATTGCTTATGTTATTAGAATTACACGAAGAATAATTCTTGAACATTTGTTATGCGGTTCGCTCGTATTTTAGTTTTAACTCTTGGGAAAAATCTAAAAAATAATAATATTTAGAAGTTGTTAACCCTTATCGCGGGTGAACCAAGAGACGTATTTCAAATAAACGACATGACACTCGTGTGAGCTCATTAAACACTTGAACCATAATTTTTGTTAAAATAACTTTCTTTTCATATTTGTTGGCATCAAGATTTATGTTGAAGTTTTCATATTTATGCTAAAGAAACATTTGATCAATAGTTTGGTATTTCAGTTATTGTCATGGCTATTGTGGAATGAAACTATTAAATACCCTCAAAAAACTAGGAGGGAGTGGAGGGGGAGCAAAGCTCTTGAACAGCAGTAACTGAGACGAACTGACGTCGCGACTTCTGCACACGAGTTAGTGGAAGCAGCGATACAGTATCCACGGTTCCAGAGAAGACGATAAGGAAAGCGAGCGGCTTCTAGATACACGGCGTGTCAGAGTAGGGGTAAACACGAAGGAGATGAGAGAAGCTGGTTGGTTGTCCTACTTCAGAGCACACACTTGTCCTCCAGATCAAGGTCGGCCCAGGGTGAGAACCCGGTCGGATATGTGGTCAGAAAAGAGCCGAGAAAACTCTCAACTATATTCGGAAAGTACGCGACACTCAGGGACTAGACTTTGTACTGGAGTTTCACAGTTGTTTCTAATGCGATTCTAAATGGCGGCATATTCCTTTGAAGCTGAATGAAGATGTTACAGAAAGTGAAAGTGTGTGTGTGTGTTGAATAGATCTGAAATCGCTGAGAAACTTGACACCGTCAAAAAATTATTTTATGGACGTAATTGGTGTTGCCATGCATAATTTGCACTTAAAATACGTATCGTAGAAGCATTACTTGTTTAAGTCCGAAAAATTAATTAGCCATGGTAATGTCAACGGAAATGTTGGTCTATTTACCTAAACCCCATCCGTTTACGAAGGAATCACGCACAGGATGAACGCCGTAGGTCGGGAAACTCCTATATTGTGCGTGTAATTACAAACGCGCCTGGTTCACGCTATTCTTGTTGCCTGGAGTATAGTGCGTGTTGCCGACCTTCAGGCAATTAATATTTTCTGTGATAAATACATGCGGAAATTCCTTGAATATGGTGAGGGTTAGTAAGTATCTCAACGAAAACTTCTTCGTTTATTTTGAAATGCTGACCAATAATTCAATTTTAAAAAACCAATTATGCTTACGCGCTAGGTAATTTAGGGCAAAAAGCGGGTGGTAACTCTCGTGTTCAGCTCCAACTTCAAAGGGGTGTACTTTCAGAAATTAAGTCTCATGCATGTTTTAGACTTACTTGTTGTACATCCGCTGGTTATCGGTGTTATTCAGTAATGTGTACACGAGGACAAGCTAGAGAAACCAATTCCTACCAAGTATAATAAATACATAGTTAGCTGTTCTTTAACGAAGGTACATGGAAATTTATTAATACTACAAATACCACACTAATATAAAACAGAACCTGAACTCTCACAAACCAGACGTATATTAACCGTAGATAGGAAGATGAATGAGGGAAGGAACGCCTGCCCGATTCGCACACCTGCGGAATTCACCACTATGGCTCATGCAATACTTTGCCATAAATTTTTGCCGCAGTAATTATAGAGACGTGGTAATATATCGGAGTGACTGGCGGTGTTAAGAACGCTCTGGGAGGTATCGCGTCAGCTATATATATATCACATAGCATCTCCGGGATTGTCGTTATTGTGCGGCCGTCTAGGTCGAGTGCGACCGGAGCGATTGAGGATAGCGGACTTCGAGGCGGCAACGATTGTCTGCGACTTCAGCGAAGAGCGAGGCTCGTCGCGATGTATTTCCAGCTATCGGCGAGTGTATTGCGACTGCGCAGAGAGTGTGGTGTGCTTCCAGGATAGTAGCGGAGAGTGCAAACTGCGGTTAATTGGTAACACGGTGGGGAAATGCTATTGGTTTTATGAAATGCCGGAGATTGTATCACCTCAAATAGAGCTCAGGAGACTTTTACTATATGACTTTTACTAAGGAGTATGGATTAGTTTGGGTAGTGTGTATTGTAATCAGCAGTAATTGTTTTGTTAAAATTTTTGGGTAGTTTAATGTGTAAACAGAACCTGGACTTAATTATCTGAATCTTATTTATTGTAAATATATTAGGAAAGTAAATTTAACTCTGGTTTAATTATGGAATTTGTCCTATCTCGAACCCAGCTACACCAAAAAAATTGAAAAATATTTAAGAAAAAAAGCAAAAAGGAAAACTATTGTGCACTAGTAACAAACAATAAATGCACTAGTTAAAAAGAATTCTGTAAAGAAAAAACTAATATGTTCCCATACGAGAGCAGTAAACGTTATATCCACAGAGATCCATCACAACACACTTCACTAAAGGCAACGATTTTGAAGTTAGTGTTCACAACAAACACACTTCTGACGAAGGCTCAATCTGTAGCACCATTCCGATGTGACAGAATGAGTACGTTCACGTGGTCGGCGTGTGTATGATGTACTGCGTGGACTAACACATAAACATCTTGTGATGTATCAGAAACACCACCACGATTTATGATGTGTACTGGACAGTACATTGACCATTTACTTCGACACCAGACAAATTACTCACGTTCACCAGCAACACAGCGAATCCCTTACCCATGCGATATCATACTCGATCGATTACCATTTGGAAGGTCGTCGGTTCCATCCTGAGGTTCCATACTGCACTGCTCCGGAGGGGGGGGGGGAAGGGGAGAAGTAAAGTTGAGAGAGTTGGGTGGCTCTTAACAAGGTCTTGAGGGCCGAAGTGGAGAATATTCCTTCTTGTTTGGTTATTCATCTCCATTCGTAAGGAATGCCAGTGTGGTATCATATTTAGTATACCCTTTAAAAATAACCTACTCGTTATTTTATTCATAATCAGTGATTAACCTTTATGCACTGAAAAAAAACTATTAAAATCTTAACTATTATATTTTTTGTTATAAATAGCATTATTACCACTACTAACTGGGAATTGGAAGTTAATGCAAAGGCAAGAGACCGCAGGCAGTTCACATGAGGTGACAGTGAACTAACTCCATTTACCGCACCATATGTTACGTAAGTTATAATACGACAGGCAATAAAGTCGTGCAGAGCGTTTGGTAGTACGAGAGAAAACGGACTATTTACACTTTCGAATATCTATAGGGAATTCAAAGAATCATTTCGCCCTCCTCCCTTTTCGAATCCATGCCCTATTACACTTTGTTTTCTCTAGGGCGGTAAGTGACAAATTTCAAACAGCCGAGATGTAAACGGCCTTTGCATTTTGAAAGGCGAACCTGCCTGGGCTGGTACGAGTAGGTGGGTTGAACTATATATATATATAATGGTAAAATTATTGCCCTTTCCGCTGTAATATCTGATTGCGAAATGCATTTTAAAAATGTAACTGGTATGTGTGTCCGTTTCCCTAACGAGATTCAACTTTTTTTTTTCGAAGTCGTACTGCCTAAAGCGGGTATTTTCAGGAAACAATTTATACATAAACAATTATGGCACAAACATTCTACAGCAGTGCATGGACGTAGAGCACGCTTTTGTCATTATTGTGCCACAAAATATGTAATCACACCATTTACATAAATGTATGTTGAATGATTGCATTCCATTTCTCAGTGGTTTGCACATAGCAGTAGCGAGGCTTTTCGTGTGCTTGTCTGCACCGCTCCTACGACTGCTTTGCTCTAACCGCGCGCAGGCATTTTTTTTTTTTTTTCGTGGAGACATGTACGGGAGTAAGTGGCCTGTGCACTGATCCGGTGGGGAATCAGATAACGCGCCTCGCCGCAGTGCAGTAACAAGGCTGCACACGAGGCTGGCCGTGTAGTGTGGTCGACCCTTGGGGGGGGGGGGGGGGGGGGAACCTGCCTGGCGGCGTGCGAGAAAACAGTTCATATCCCCTCGTATCGAACAATCCGAGGCAACTTTGCAGAATTCGTGAAACTCTGCGATCGGCGAAATACGTGAAATTTCGCAAGGTAAATACAACACAAATATAAATGAACACGCAGAAAAACTTGCAATATTACGATTTACATAACTGCATAAATGCAGCCAGTTAGGAACAAGTGTCATTTGGCTATGATAAAAGGTGATTGAGATCTGTGTCAGTAATGGTCTGTACTAATTGGAGCTTTAAGCAGAACAATATGGGGTCACGCATTTTTAAGGACAAAGAGCTTGCTGAGGAAATATTACATTTTGAAACATTACCACTAATGTACACCAAATTCACATATCAATTGACCCAGCATCATTTACATATTTAAAGTAGGTATACAACTTCCGCGGAATTTAAAGAGTTGTTTTTAAGACCAAGAATGGTAGCCTGGTTCGGCACCTTTACTGTGGAGCCTTTTATAATATTCATGTCACAAAAATAGCGACACATTTTCTTTTCCGATTGTCGGAGTTGCAAGTCACTGTAACTTCCTCTGTCACAAAAAAAAAGACTGTCTCGACAATTTCC
Source organism: Dryococelus australis (assembly GCA_029891345.1). Taxonomy (NCBI): domain Eukaryota; kingdom Metazoa; phylum Arthropoda; class Insecta; order Phasmatodea; family Phasmatidae; genus Dryococelus; species Dryococelus australis. The sequence goes on along the minus strand of CM056994.1, from coordinate 229,889,505 downwards.
TTTTGCTTCATTTCTAGCTGCTGCTGTTCTTAATACCTTTGTATGTCTGACAGCTGTTCCCCTCCGCATGACAAAACCGGAATGGAATATTTTTTCTCATTGCTTGTCACCTATGAACACATCACAGTCAGTCTTAACCTGGAAGTTAGCATTAAAAGGGATACATTCTATCAAGTGGAGGTGGGACATAAAATAACGCTAAATATTTTATATTTGTTTTTGGGATACTGTATGACGAAATTAGAAAAACTAAGAAAATGCAGTCCTAGAAAACAATATTTTTCAAGTTTGTGAGCAAATATTTTTCTAGATTGCTGCATTTATATCGGGCATTTATATCTTATGCCGAAAATGTGTGGTTTATATGGCGGCATAAGATGCTATACGCAAGGAATACATCACTTTGGCACAATATTTGCTGACAATGCTAGCAAAAATCATTTTCTAGGATTTTCACGTCTTCTATTTTCCGTACTGACTTATAATTGCATGTAAACTTCAACCTACGTGTTTAACGTTATATACGTTTCACACACCCCTAACGATGAACAATTACCGATACGTTCAAATTTGTGTTAATTTTATGGGTGTTTTTCTATACTACTAGGTTAACTTCAGTGGTTTATTTCTGTAACAAGAGAATGCGCAGTGCGCGACCGGTGTTGTGGAGCAAAATGTTACGACTATGTGTAATTCGATATCCAAGCAGAGGCACTGCTTTCAGCCCCGCTTCCTTTCTTCGGGAAACACCAGTCGCAATCGCGCTACTATAGGCTGTTCACGGTAAACTGGGCACTTTTGAAATACATGCTTAAGATCTGCTAGCATGCACGTTGTGTATTTTTCCGCCATGTGTAAACTTAATATTGCCATGGACCTCGTCAATTTTCATGTGTCGGTCAAATATAACTATGAAATCATTAGAAAAGAAAATATTTTACATATCTGTTAATTCTTACATATAGTTATATTTTAAAAAGTAAAAGGCGAAATAAGTAATTTAAATTATCACAAATGTGTACCTAAGACTTTTAATTCGACGTTACACCATGGAACTACTTTCCCTCCATCGTTACCAACTTTCCCGGGCGCATGCCACTCAGTGCGCCTGTTAAAATAAATACAGGCAGAAGCAGTTACTTTTTTCTATGAATTATTTCTATTGATGATAAAAACATATGCGATCACTCAAATATATTTTTGTGAACCCGTGCGTTTGTACTGTACATTTACAATAGTAGCAATGCGTCACTAAAGTTAAATAGCAGTAACAACACTGAAATCCAGCAAATTTCTGACAATGTTTCAGATGTTCATAAATTGCTTCTTCACTTATCGAGGTTGCTTGTGCCTGGCCTGATGACAGAGCTAAGTCAATTATTATGTGTTATTAAAGGAAGACAATTTCTGAATTTCATATTATCAAGTATATTTTCATGACAACTCGGATTACGTTAGACAAATATTAATGATTGCCAGTACCATGCAACAACATGCCGTGGATGTAAGCCGTCCAAACAAATATATATGTATGTCAAAATTACAAGATTTGAATTGCAATTACGTGAAAATTTTTGAGAACTCTGTTTCCATGTAAAGGAAACCAAATTGTCCTGTCGACTGTATATGTACGTAGAAGACAATCAAACGAGTTGTGGTGATTGTTTGGGGAGGGAGGAAAGACGACTGCGTCATTATCAGCGCAGTGCTGTGGGAAGTGGTGTGTTGCAAACACACCCGAGCAATGTGTCCTATGTACTCAAACGTCTTCTGTAAAATCGTTGTTTGCACGTAAACACGTATCTCGGTGAATAAAAGTTATGGAAATATGACTTTTAGTCAGAAAAGAAAAAAAAAACAATTATCAATGGCCCTATTATTTTACTTTTGTAATACTAAGTGTATTCTTGGAGATAGAAAAATCGTGAAAATGTCAAATACCGCATTTTTAAAACTTGCCTATGCAGTAACCTTAAGCGGCAAGAGAAAAGTACAAATATACGCATGTCGTTTAATCTATGGGCTTTCATCGCGTGTAATGAAACTCCTATGTAACAGATCTGATATGCACAGTACAGCGTTACGACGGAAACACTGCACGCCTTGCCCGTAGGAGCGATGAGTCGCTAGCCGTGCGTGTAACTGTCGCCCGTATCGCTCCCTCCCTTCTTGAGCTTGGACGCGCAGCTACATAGTCCCCGGCCAACCAGACAGCGCGTGAACCTTCCGCACGAGCCAGGAGCATGACAGGACGTCACTCGCCAACCTCCGCCCCGGGAACACAGAGTACTTCAGAATACAGATGTGAATCAACCTCTTATACCGCAGTAGGCTCGAGCCTCACACGCCAGTAAGTTGGCATCGCTGGTCAGCAACTGTGCTGGAGCGCGGTTCGCCAATCAGCGCCTGGTAATCTACTCGCCAGCCGGCAGCTCCCTCTCGCAGCATGCAGTAGCCAGAGCCTCGCACAGCCAATCACAGAGTGGGCACGCCGACGTCACAAGGAACCGTCGCACCATTAGGCTCGGTGGCTTTTCCTACTCTGCAGACATTATTCGTTTTCGTATCACAATTTAAGTTTCACAAGTATATTATTGGAAATGTTTCACTATAAAAGTTTTGTAATTTACTAGTTGTTTAATACCTTCGTATCCAACTTTCACTGCGGGTTATTTCCTGCTTGCAAAAAGCCAGGAACTTATTAAAAAAAAAAAAAAAGTTCCTGACGCCTTACAACTAGCAGATAACACACAATTAGAAATATTATACAACTCGTAAAATGTAAATTTTCTATAATCGTATATTGTCAGTAATTACTATGAATCCGAAATTATGAGGCGAAAGCGAACAATTTCTGCATCAAGCCAAGTGTGCAGCCGAGAAGCGATGAGACTCGAGGGCAAGTGTAGCTGTTGAGAGGGGAAGAACTAAAGCGAGTATGCCAAATTTAGTATCCTAAGCTGTCAGCGTAAGCGCTCGTAAATCCATCGACATGAAATTCAAGCAATTTCTACAGACACCAGCCTACAAGGAAGTATCAACACAACACGAATTAGTCAACAGTGTACCACAACGTATGGTCGCTACGACACCTGACACCCGCAACCGAGTGCTTTATATTATCATTAGAGACATGCAAAATTCGCGTTATCTTTCGATGGCAGGATAAACTCCACTGCCTTATACATAAGTGAGGAGTCAGTGCTGTCGGTTAAATGCACAGTAACTTGGAGTTTAGTCTGCCGCTAAATTATAAGGCGAATTTTGCTTGTCTCTACTTATCATGGAGGAGAAATGTAGTCCAGGCGGTACGCAAGAATAAATAAGGGGCATACTGCATTTTTGAGCCTCAGGTTGCCACTTGCCACAGTTATTTGTGACTCCCTTAGGATTCGAAATTGCGACCTATTTTCAATATGGCTGACTATATTTAAAAAATATGTTATTTCTGGTATGCAGATGCATTTTAAGCAGAAATTACGGCACGTCTTAACTAAATGTCATACTGTATTCATAATAAAGGGGGTCACGGTGGTGTAGTGATTAGAATACTCATCTCCCACCTAGGCGAACTGGGTTCGATTCCAGGATTTTCGCAAGGGGAATCTTGCCGGACGATGCCTTTGGTCAGCGGGTTTTCTCGGTGATCTCCCGTTTACTCCGCCCCTTCATTCCGGCGCCGCTCCATATTCACTTCAATCACCCTCATCGGCTCTCAAGACGTCGTTGTTAAGAGCCACCCAAATCTCTTCACTCACTCACTCATTCAAAAGCTAAAGTTGGGCACTATCAATTTTAATTTTTAAGCCCCTAACTTTAAATTAATGATTGCTGAAACTACAATTGGGTGACGGTTGTTCTTGTTATTTGGTTACTACCTTGTCAAATGGAGAAACAAAACAGGGTTCTTAATAATTTAGAATACAAAATCCGTTAGATATTAAGTTTTAATATAGTATCTGACAAGTTCTGAAAAAAAAAAAAAAAAAACGTAATTGTTACTGATTTTTTTTTCCGGTGACATCCCAATACTGCAAGGGAAAAACAAATATGACCTGCATCCAAATTCATTTTAAGGTAATGCAGGTAGATTCTGCAAGAGTTTGGCATGGAGAATGCTAGGGAGTTACCTACCCCTTTGGAAATGAAGCAGACCAGTGGGATACAGGTGAGCCAACCTTTTCCTGAACATGTATACAGGAAAGCTGCAGGAAGCCTCCTATACTTGGCAAATGTTACACGCCCAGATATTGAATACTCAGTTAGTAGGCAGTGCCAATTTAACAGCAATGTGACACTTCAACACAGGCAGGAGGTGAAGCACATTTTCTTCTATCTTAAGGGTACAGAAGATCTTCGTATGGTATATGAGAAGCAGGGCAAGACCATAGAAGTGTATGAAGATGCTGACTGGGCAAATAGCCCAGAAGACAGGAAGTCCTAAAGTGGTTTTGTGATAATGCTGACAGGTGGAGTAGTGGCGGGGCAAGCAAGAAAACAACATAGTGTCGCACAGTAGAAGACTATAGCAGATCTTGGTGCAACTCAATAATTTAACTAAAATTCAACCAATTTCACGCTAAATTCAAACAAATTTCTAATCCCCACATAAAATCTTGTGCAGATATTGACCAAATGAACAATTAATTAAAATTCAACCAATTTCACACTAAATTAAAACAAATTTATAATTCTCTGTAAAAAATTTCAAAGCAAAAATCAAAATCAGTTTTCAACTGATATTCACTCTTTGTGTGTGGTTCTTTAAAGACTAACTTTCGAGCTAAATCATTATATTTTTGATGAAATTCCAAGAATTTTCATACTTTTCTTGTGATATTATTCAAATTTAAAGTAAACATTTGCCTTTTTGATTCATTTTAAGGTAATGATACACTGGTAGGAAGGGGGGCAGGATTGATTTTTGTAGAGAAAAATTTATCAAGGTTCAAGCCTCCATGTTGGTTGGCAATGAATAACTTAGAGAATAGCTTCTCGTCTCTATACAAGTTCTTTCTGCAACTGTCAGAGTATTTGGTGTTGTTGTAAATATCTTTCTGTCAACTCGTTCAATAGGCTCAAACATCGTTTTTGACTCGTCACTTAACTTTTCCATAGCAAAATGTTCGTACATAGCCATGCCATTACCTTCAAAGGTATTTAATGTTTCAATACCTTCTTTGCACACAACAGCCCTGACGTCAGTTACAAGATCTTCTGAATCATCTAAGAAAGGATTTCCATATTCAAGGAAGCTGTCCTTTTGAGCACATGTTTCTTCCCTAAACATTTTTTGGAATGTTCTGAAGTATTTGTGATGTGGGAGCTAATAACCTTCTTCAGATTAATGAGGACTAAATTCACTTAACAGACTCCATACTTCTGGTCCAGCTAGAGACTATCTAAGAAGCGATGTAGGATCTTCTGTCAGGCCTATGACACTCTCACTTCCTTTAATTATGGCATTATTCTGCTCATATGCCTACCAACAGGAAGTGCAGAAAATTGCCGGGAAGTTTTGCCAATTACAAAGTTTCCATTGCAGAATTACCAATGGACTTTAGGAGCCCTGTTACTTAGTTTCTTAAGATCCTTTATGTGATTGGACAGCCCACGTGTGTGTATTGGGTGTGGTTGAATACAATAAATCATGGCACCATGAGTTTCAGAGATGTTTTAAAGTGTTCATAGTTTCCTTCCTTTACAGACCACGGGAAAGAAAAAAAGGAAAATTACAAGTTTAAGTACAAGAAGCCAGAATCGGGAAGTAGGGTATTTATTGGCTTGTTGATAGATCTATTCTTCGTAAGGGATGTTCTAACGCTCTTCTCTGTATGCTTGTTGTAGATGAATGTACAAAGCTGATGCAGTTTTTTGATGCATAAGTCTAGATTTGGTTACTGATTTCACTTTGAGTACATCCTTAGCAGCGACAGCTGTCGAAATTCCTGAGTTTTCCACAACTCCTGTCCATCCGCAGGAATCCATTACCTGGTCAGTCTGGCATAGAAATGCTTGCTCTATATAAAATGGTGCAAACATAACATGTTATTCGTTCATGTGTTGCAGCCAATCTTCCTCACCATTAAAATACAACTTAGTTCTGTTGAAATAATCAAGTTGCGTAACATCTCAATTTTACAATTTGGTATTCATAGCAGTTTTCTTGGAATACTAGTGGTTATCACAATTCCAAAGTTCTCGGGTAGCTCAGTCATCTTCCATGCATACATATTAAGGTTCTCTACTGGAATATTGCAAGCTTTTCTCTCACCCTAATTTCCTGAGGTTGCCATTTGAAAAATGGACATGCTTGTACCATGAAATGAGCCCTTTGAAGTGGAGTTGCTGGAGTTATGGCCCATATTCTCATAAGCAGCAACAGTAAAAACACCTTTCCTCAAGTGTCTTGGACAGACGGCACCATCTTGTTCGGCTTGTATCATAACACATTGGCACAAGGAAAAGGTCACTTCCATCACCCTATTTGATGACACAGAAAGTTGATCAATAGTTGACTTGTCTCTTGACTTGCTATAAAGCAATATGTTTAGATGTAATGGAAATGGAGGCTCTCGTGTTGTTTTTTGTTCATTACTATGTCACCTTTGGGTACACATTCGTGGTGGTTGTATAAAATCAACTAACTAATCGCCAATGCTGGTTGTGTTCCTTTACACTTCTCTGCAATCGGTGGCCCATACAGAATAATTTGTGTTATAGCCAGCACAATTGGTGGGACTAAATTAATGGGATGTTGATGAAAACGAAACTGATGGCTGAGAGTGGGTATACTGTTAATGATACACACATGGCTTGCCAAATGTATTCTAGCACTGGCAGCACTTAACTTATCCATATTTGAGTCATTGATGGCTCAGAAAACTTATAGGTCTACACAACTGGCCCTGCTATGGTTAACTGCTGGCACCAGGGCATTTGGCACGCCATTTATGGCACACTGATGGAATGTTGATGGGTAGGAAACTGATGGTTGAGAGCAGGTGAACTACTAAAGGCCCATACATGGCTTAGTAACTGTATTCTAACAATGGCCCCACATAACCTATAGTATTAGGTGAAAGTATGGGTAACCATCTGTTGGCCATTTGATGGCTGGGAAGTGGTACATCGATGGACCATTGCTGGTGCAATTTGGCTTATTATGGGGATTTTTATGGCTCCTACTCATCGCAGATAGCTTTTCCAACTACACACACACATATATGTATATTTGTGTGTGTGTCTAATATAATTATAAATCATATGATACAATGAGTAGATTATTTGTAAATACATAGTGCTGGAAATATATATGGCAAAATGCTGTAAATTCAGTATTAGGTGTGCCTTCGTAGCTTGTATTGAATAATTTGACATATGTAATAATTTAAATTTACGACTGAATATAATTAAAATGAGAAGTTAAAAAATATATATAGTACAACCTTTAGAAAATCAACATTGAAGGGCTTTTGTTGTTTCACATCACTAAAATATTCATATATGCCGACTACATTTCAAAACAGGCGAATAAAATCCAAGTGACTTAAATACTGCGAAAAATTACATTAAAGGCAAAGTTTTGTTTTAATATCGCGATTCAGGCAGGGAGTTTTCTCTTAACGATAGCATTTTTTTGTTTATATTCACCTTTTTTAAAAAAGATTTGTTCGCTTGTTAAATTTTAATTCTATGGAATAACTGATATAAATTATATATTAGCGATTGTTAATAATTCAGGTTCATTTATCTAAATTAGCTCATTTAAACACAAGAATATTCAGTGGTGTAATGGTTAGCTTCTCAGGTTTCAGTGCAAGGGTCATAAGTTCGCACCCCCTCCACTCTGGTAAGCACAAGGTTTTTATGCCGTGTAACATGTTTATTGAAGTAAATGAAATTAAAAACAATGAAAAGTTAAGAATGATGCAAAAAAATTAATTTTACGATGTAGTGTTTTACATATGGTGGCAGTGAAGTGGTACAGCGATGGGCCATTGCTGTTGTAATCATATGGGCCATGCTTGGGAAATCTATGTTCACCACACCTGGGCCACTTATGGGCGGAGTATGGCTAGTTAGTAGTGCCATTTCAGGACCATCAGTGGTGCCGGGTACATGCTAGCTGTTGGCCAACTTTTGACCGGCTTGGCATCCAACTGTAAACTATAAATGGGCCATATGTGTTTTGCTACATGGGTCTGCAAGTGTACGTCCCTCACACGCTGTCATTGTTGTTTCGTGATTGTGTTGTACACAATCGTGATTGTATTGAGGCAACGTTTGTTATAAATTATTTCTTGCGAAATACAGTCTCTAGGTCCTATTGCCGCCAGTGTTTCGGTTGTAACTGGGGATCTAATTTTATCTTCAACATTAAATATCATTACTTCATGCAAACGGTCATTTCATAGATTTCCACTCATACATTGTCAATAGATATATGTAAAAGTATTGATAGGAGGAACTACTGATCTCGTCAAGTAGCATGTTTCATTTGCACTTCCACAACAGGTTGACTCGAAAGTTGATGGTGATTGGGTAATTTCCCTTTTCAATGCTTTTTCTTGAGCCCTTGAATTTTAGTTGCATTATTGTACTCGAGGGAGCATGATTTATGCCACACTGCTTCACGAGATATGAAGGCCTCTTTAATTCCTTGTCCTTCATCTGGGCATTTAATATTTACAGAAGATGATAGCTCATCTGACACATTAAGTTCTTCAATATTATCGGCTATAGCTTCATACCCTTTAATTCGCATATTGACTTTTTCATTACGAGCTGGATGCAAAACAGCCTCTTTTTTTTATCTAGCTGACATAAACAACACTTTGTCCAATCTGTTGGTTTTGGCTGCATTCAGCCAGGAGACTCCGGGGATGCCACTTTCATGCGCACTTCATGATGCCAGAACTCATCTCTAACTATACACTTGAAACTAACATAATAAAATTAGGATAGGAAACATAAAACATCCCTGTTTTATCGCGGGAATAAATATGTACTGTAAAAATAAAAGAATATACGTAACGATTATAAGTAATATTGCCGATTGGCCGAACGAGTGCTCGATTGCACCCCTTACCGCCATGACTGTTCATGAACAACTAACTGCACAGGAAAATGCAATCTGGCTAACAGCAGCCAAGATGGCGCCAGTGTAGTTCAGAGAGCGCCAGTGAGCCAATAGCGCCTGTCATTCAAATTTTAAGTGTCCAGCCCATTAAAATAAGTCGTACAAGGTCAACAATTCTGAAGCAAAACTTTTTACACACACATCACACAGAACAGGTCAACAAAAACGTGTCTTTAAGTTGTGAATCTGGAGAGGGGAGGGAGTGGTTAAAGCTATAAAATTATCATACCGATAATTAAAATTAGTCGTCCCTACAGTTGTAAATATTTGCTTTATTGTTTCCCCATTTGACAAAGTGGTAAGTAAATGACAAGAAAAAGTAACCCATTCATTGCTTTGACAACCATTTATTTTAAAGTAGAAGGTTCCTAAACCTATAATTTGGAATTCAACAAACACATTGGGCAAGCATATCATAGCTGTAGCATTATGCTCTTATCTGCTATAAATAGCTGAATTATAATATGTGGCCAGTTATATCGAAAAAGGGCCGCCATTGTGAATCCTAAATAAAAAAATTTGTGGCTCGATTTCTAGGTTTGTTCCTTTACGTGTCAGCAATAACTATGCCAATTGGCGACCTGTGACTCAAAAGTGCAGTATGGTTTTACGTACTCCCTAGACAAAAGTGCAGTATGGTTTCACGTACCAACTAGAGGAAAGGGGAAGTATGGTTTTACGTACCACCTAGACAAAAGTGCGGTGTAGTTTTACCACCTAGACTAAAGGGGGAGTAAGAAAAGAGGGAAGGCAGAGAACGACGAGACAGTATGTAGTTCACTTTTTTTTCCCCAATGCACACTTGTCTTGGTCGAGTAGTAAATATAGGCTATTCACTGTAAAGTGAGCACTTTTGAAAGACCTCTCATTTGGAATAATAGTCCGTTAACTTTCGAGTGCGATGGAATATGCACATTGTGTTTATAACTTATATAGCAATATCTATTTTAAAAGGTGGTTAAAGAATAAGAAAAGGCTGAATGGAAAAAGTGACTAGGGCCTCAGCAGTGCTCACTTTACCATAAGCAGCATATACCCATTCTACTCTGTGCTTAGACGAACTTGATAGACGGAGGCCGAACTAATGGTGAACTCTGGCCAATCAGACACCAGATTCGCTTCCGGAGATATACGAGGGCGAGGGAGGGAAGGAGTATAATAATCATTCAGTAGAAAGCAAGCCTACATCACGGGGGCCACCACGATGTTTCATCTCTGTGTGCCTACTTGTTTTGTGACGTTGCTGTTTCTCATCTCGCACCACGGTCGCTGATGAAACCACACGGCTCCCTGTATCATCTTCTAGCGATCAGGTAAGGATAGATGATACATGTAGGAAAAATGTAGCTGAAACTACTGTGTTAATTCTTCTATGGGTTCTGCCTACCATAGCAAGCCTGCAGCTGCGGAGTTTATAAACGGCGACTCAATGTCAAATAATTTCTTTTCAGTGTATACATTTTAAAGATAACTGTTTCGAACAAATAAAGTATTCAAAGTAACTTTCTGACAGAATATTGTTACATTAAGAAATTGAAGAAAAACATATTAGTTTATTAAATTTTGTAAAATATAAAGTTTTGAAATGCTTATCTTTGAAAATTATGCATCGAGAAGTAATTTCTTCAACATTGATTCCGGACTTAAACTCCGTGGCTGCAGGTTTGGTAGGCAGCGAGTGGCCTTAGAACGTTATTAATAGTAATGAGTTCCAATATGAAGCAAACCATGGCATGTACACAATTAAATTTTTCTCCGTTCACAACGTGCATTGAATTTACACAGTTTGACGGCACTGCAAAATCGATATGTTCCTTGGACGTGCACAAGAAAAAAAACAGTTAATGGGTGTTTAACATCTTAGAAGACAACCTTGAACTGAGAACCATAGAAATATCTTATACAACCTGGGTCATGAAAGCGTAGACAGCAAGGCCGAATTTCAGTTTAACTATCACGGTAAAGTTGTACCACCAGCTTACGCATGAACTGGAGGTAGTCGAGCTAATAAGGAGGAGGGCAAAGAATGGTGTCAAACAGACAAACTCTTACATGAAAATGTAGCAAACAGTTTATTCTGGGAGAACTATTATGCTACACACTAGAAAATGAAGCAATATTCCGTGTTGCAAACGAAAAGTACATTTACGAATACACCAAAACATAAACGTTACTTCTCAGACAAAGTCAATTAGTAGATATGAGATGTTCGCTTCACCTACATTCCTATATTTACACAGTTTACAAAATGCAGCCAACAGTTCACTCAATGTCACAAGACGAGGAAGCGGGAAGAAGCTAGCGAATACCATGACTTTGAGACTGCTAGAAAGATTTATATCTAATTTCTTGCATATACGTAATGCACACTTTTGTTAGTTAGCAACAGAAAATATTATTTCGAACTTCGAATAAATATATAAACTTTTTTTTTTTTTTTTTTTTTTTTTTTTGTGAAACGCAAAGATTTTCTTTTTACTGTTGGCTGGGATCAAACGTACTTTTGGTATGATAAAACATATTTATTTTTCTTCTGCTTTTTTTTTACTTGAATATGTCCAGTATCTACAATGAGGAAAAAACGTAAACAATTTTTTGGTTAAAACACATTTTCGGGACAATTACTTGAAGAAAACTTGGGAGTAGTTAGAAACGGTAAGCAAATTGCACTGTCAGTTTGTCTAGTATCAGAGCAAAAAATCCAGAAAAATAGTACAAAATATATATTTCTGTTTCGCTGTATCATTGAGTTTAGTTTTTGATAGTATACTATATATTAGTTTTTTTGTTTGTCTTGTTCGCTTTTATATATATATATATATATATATATATATATATATATATAATCGGCGTAGAAACAGGACTTTTCACAGAAACCACTTGTCACTAGCCCAAGGACATTAGAAATCACAAGCACGATTATAATCGTTTTGGCAGCTCAAAAGTTTGTAAAGGGAAGATTCGACGTCGTACCAAACGAGCAACAACGAAATAACAGCTATTAGTCTGAGCAAAGAACAAATAAAGAAGAACAGGTATTTTTTGTGAGAAATTACTGATGCAGTATATTTGTTATTAGCTAGACAAGCACCTCCAATCCGAGATCACAATAAGTTAAATGATTATGCATACAACAATAATTATTTGAAATGTGTTACTAGATTATGATCCCATAATTGAGGGCAGCAGATTTCAACACATCTAATAAGTATTTTTCACTGATCTTCCCAAACTATATAAAGTTACATTATTAAAGCTAGTCGTGAACTTGTCGAATGTAAAGGAATGGTTCAAATGGACGTCTGGATAGCTTTGTGGCCGTTGTGCTTGACAAACTTCCAATGAATAATGGAAATTACAACTGTCAACAGTTTTGTGTTACGTTCATGGAAGCAATTTTGACGAAAGATTCGTCGGTTTTACCGAAGTCAGTGCTAATAGAATTGCTAATGGCTTGTTTACTTATGTTTAGGGACAGGTGTATGCCGCGAAAATATTTGTGGCCATGCTAGACTTCAATATCCTATGTAACCACAACTTCCTTTGGTTATTGGCCGCGTGTCTACGTGAGAAGACATGTTCTTATTTGACTGGGCTAATTTTAATGAAGTACTCCGATACTGAACGTCCATGATTCGCGGACAGACACGTGTCATTTAAAATCATCCAAACACGAAAGTACATGTGAACAAAAGTGTTTTGGAGTACAACTGATCTTGAAATATTTTCGCGAAAAACACCTGCCCCTACTCATGTAGCGCTCTCTGTCAATGAAATGCTGCTACAGAATAGTTTGTTGTACAAACTTACGACGAGGCTGTAACGCAAAGAAGGTTTTTTTCTTCCCCCCCCCCCCTCCTCACACTCTCACTCTCTCACACAAACCGCCCCGTCTATATATCCTGAAGTTCTTCTCATTCACTGCTACATCCATGTACTAAATTTTAAATTTGGTTTAACAAAGCATCTCTGAAAACTATTTTTTAAAATTCTAGGTGGTATTTATTTATTTTTTCGCGTACTTTAAATAAACGTATTCTCTACTAGATTTTTTTTTTTTTTTTAAAGCTGCCATCACTTGCCTCAGCTAGGTCGAATTTCTCTTCCTCATCCCCTGAACCATTTTTTATTTTATTATATTGTTAGAAATTTTTGGAAACTAATATTTAAAAAAAACTATTACACCAAGAAGATTAACCTGCAATACGACAGAACACGTTTTCAAATTATTTTTCAAGATTATCGATTGTGGCTCTAAATTGTGACAATATACTCAACACAAACAGAAACTTCAATCTGATGGGGAAAAAACTGAAACTGAACCATTGTTTGTATTTAGAAATAGTTGACAGCATTTATTCCAAGACAAAGCTTAGACTCACTTCTTTCGATAAAAAGATTTGTTTTTTATATACCATACTCTCAGAGATAAAGGGATTTCAAGCTACAAATGAATATTTCCTGGTCATGTTTTACAGAAACTGTTTTCGGAAATTTACGAACCTCACCTTCTTGAATTCACTGTTTTAAAAATACTCTTGCACTTTATAGAGTTGTTCCGAATTTTCTCCCAATAACTTTAAGAACTTAGCTGTATTAACGAACGAGTACGACCTTAGTTATGGATTCAGTCAAGAATATTAATTTTTCAATATAATATTAACAATTCCTTGTTCTAAAGCTTTAGAGGAATAAGATAAGCACACAGTAGAAAGGAAGAGTTGGTCGGTTGTCTACTTCCCACCGAGAAACAAGCTTTTCCTCCTACGAAAAGCAAGCGGTCTCGGAAAATCATGTCGTCAAGAAATTCTTGCACTAGGAAAGGACAGAAATAATGCACACATAACATATATTTGTCAAATATAGCAAATATTAAAAAAAATCAAAATAAGCAAGTTCTATACTAGTAATTTCTCGCCAGATAAAGACAAAAATATCCGCGGTACATAATTGTATGGTTCTATGTGAATAGTTTGTATATGCACCATATATACAGAAATGAATCTTAAGAGATATATGAGCCCTTGAAAACCAAACGTAAACTTATAAACTGTATTTTTTCAAAATGCCATAATAGGAAATTAAATTAAATTACAATTCTCCTAACATAGTTTTATTTGATCGAGAACTTTAATCTAAGAGCAAACACTCATTATTACCACCCATTGAAATGAGAATTACGAAGGTAAACCCGCTTATTGCAGACAACTTTCTTTACCGTCAGGATTTATAAATGTGACTTACTAGTTTATTGAACAGTATGACCTAATCAACAGAAACAGTCCTCGAGGTGCAACTGCTCAGGATCCATTGTTTTCCTGTAAAACGCGCACGAAACTTCGCCTGTAGCGATACAGTTTCTAGCAAGTAGACACTACTATCTATAATACCAATACTTTCCACAGGGGACAACACGTCGAATATCGCCAGAAACAAACACTCAGCTTCGGCACTGTAAGCTTATTAATATAAGGTGCATGCTGTTTGCAATAAGTGTTAAAATGTCTTCCCCCAGTCGTGTGTGCAGTGGGCATATCAGCATACCACAGATGCATATAGGTAGTATTGCCTGCGTGCTAGGCACTGTATCGCTACAGCCGAAGCTACGTGTACTTACACGAAAACGGCGGGTCCTGGGCAGTTACAACAAAACGGGAATTTTTGTTAATTCGGTTGTACTACACAATATACCAGCATCCAACGTTCATAGTACCCGACGGTAAAAAAAAGTTGTATGCGGTCAGACGGTGATCGCCTCTGTTCTATGTTAATGTCATAACAGTGGGCGGTATTAAGGAGATTTAAAGTTGAAGATCTTGGTAACATTAAACAATGTTCGGGTAATTAAATTTATCTTCTTTTTCCGATATTTTGCAAAAAAAAAAAAAAAACTATTTGTAAGTTCGATTTTCAAGGGCTCGTACCTCCCTTAGTATTCATATTAGGTAGAAAATGTTCCATATATTTCCCTCTTGATTTTGCATGAGAAAACGCCTTTCAAAGTTTGTAGGGCGAATTCCGCCCCATCGTCTATGTGTATTATATCGTGAATATGTATGTATGTATATATATATATATATATATATATATATATATATATATATATATATATACACACACATGTACAGTGACGTTCTGCGCCGCGCTTCCTCTGAGATGAGATATGCTTATCACGTGCTCACGTACTTTCAAGGTCAAGACGTGTTTGTCTGGTAACCTTTTTGTGACTAGAATTTTAATGAAGTTACAGCAGTTTCCCACATATCGTAGTGTACAGCAGTATCCCATATATCATAGTGTCAGAATAAGAAAATACTTATTTTGTTATATGCGTGACGTCACAAAAATGGCAAGAAATAGCAACTGTTATGCCTGCACAGGTACATTTGCCAACTTCGCACGCTGAGAAAAAGGTTATTAGAACAAAAAGAAATATTTTGTTGCTGGAACCAAATTATTTTCCTTGTTCTCAATTGGTTGCCCGAACCTGTAAGATTTAGTTAGCGCAACTAAAGATTTGTTTGGCTACACGTACATTAAACATTTTGGGCCGATATAAAAATTTTTTACAAGTTCAACCGAGTTTCGAACCTAGGCCACCTGCGTCCAAGCGCTATATCTTAGTAATTTTTTTTTTACCTTCATTTGACGTTGTTGTGAAATTTTTGACGTTGACGAGGCTCTAGTGAGACCGGCTTGTTGACGAATTCCCAGTGCGGCAGTCGAGCTGGGCGTCTGCTGCGTCGGGGGCGCCGGGGCGCGAGCCCGCGACCCTCCGACTACGGGTCGGCTACCCTACCCCTGAGCCATGAGGGCAGGGCATGTAAAAAATCTTAGCTAACGTGACAACTGTTGACACGTGAAAGTTTTTTAATACATATAATACAAATATTGGGCAACGTGTGCAAAGAATTATTTCAAGTTTTACAACTTTACTTGTCAATCTCTTGTTGCATTGTTTTATTAATGTGCTTATACGATTGTTAAGCAACAATAGATGCACTAACAAAAACGGTTACTATCCTAATCGTCACAAAAAATACAAACAAATTCTCGAGCTGCATTTTCGAACGAAGGCTGTCAAATGAGTGGCCAAACGAACACTTAAACACAGTTGATTCAACAAAATATTTAGTTGACAGTGGAATTTTTTTGCCCAAAACAGAGATTTTGTTTATTCAAACATACATTTTGTTAGGCGAACAATAGTAATAATTTTGTGGCTTTTCAAATTTTGTTTCCTCAGCAATATATTTTGTTAGGGCAACTAAATATATATTTGACCCTATACAAACAAGTATCTTGTTCGATTTTCTCTCAGCGCAGTGGCGATAGTTTTACATTATTCAAAATCATCAGTATGCATTCGGTTTTTCTTGCCAGTGTAAGTAGTAGGGAATAGAGAAGTCTGGCGCAAGGGCGTGGGGCACAGGATGGGAGAAATCGGCGGCCGCCATCTCGTTACGTCACCCGCCCGCCATATTCCCCCCTTTTCCCTCAAAATTACCCTTCTTTCCCTCAAATCGATCAAAAATCCTAAAAAATTTCGCTTTTCCCCCTACAAATTTCCCTTTTTCCTTAAAAATTCCCATTTTTCCTGGAGCAGGCAAGAGGAATTAATGACCTCAGGGTCAGGAATTAGCGACCCAGGTGACTGGGATCAGTGACCCAAGGGCCAGGAGAGCATGAACTATGACCTTTGACCCAAAAATCCAAAACATTCAAAAAATTCCGAAAAAAATTTATAAAAAAAATAGCAAAATCTTTTTTATTAAAAATTATTAACAAATTATTAAACATTAATTACTAAATAAAAAAAGTATTGAAACAATATATAAATTTACCAGAGGTCACCCATAGCGCATACCCATTGTGCCATCTTGGTAGGCGACCACCATAATGGAAGGCGACCACCATCTTGGTATAAATCACCCAGGTGCCATATTGGAAGTCAATGACAATGACCGTGACCCCATGACCTTGGATGACCTTGAAAACAAAAACTCAAGAAAAAATGCATAAGTCAGCAAGCATAATACATAACAGAATTCTACCGCCATGTTATATGCAGACTACCTCGACCTTGAACTCATGACCTTGAAAACCAAAACTCGAGAAAATATAAATATAAGTCAGCACGAATTATACATAACAGACCATTACCGCCATATTAGATGTAGACTACCCCAACCTGGTCCCATAACCTTGAATGACCTTGAAAACAAAAACCCCAGAAAAATACCTAACAGTCAATAAGCATAATATATTACAGACTACTATCGCAATATTGGATGCATACGACACTGACATTGACCACACGACCTTGAATGACATTGAAAACTAAAACTTGAGAAAAAGTACACAGAATTCAACAAGCATATTATGTTACAGTTTATTACCTTAATGTCTCGATGTCACTGCCAGGCGAACTGTCAGCACTTACTGACATAAAAACCTACAATTTTACATCTTATTTTTAAAAAATATATCTTTTCCAATCAATTGTATAGTTACATGCATTATGCATGTTTTTGACTACATGCATAATTTATTCAATATTGTGAATACATAATGTTGTTATCAAAAACATAGAGGTCAACATGAGGATACGACACACTAAAATAAAATTAAAAAAAACAAATATTTTTGTAATAACAATTTATTATTATTTTATAAATATATTTTTCAGAAGAAAGTAGTTCATCACATCATTTGATATAACCCCGATCCTTAAGTGCTCGTATGATCTAAACCACCTCTTTCATGGTCGAGTAATCAATATGTTGTTGCTTAATGAGCAAATATTCAAGTTTGCCTACAAGTTTGTCGGGATCTTCGGTAAACATATCGCCAGTATACTCGATGTCTTCTGCTTTCTTCACATCACTTGTCGAAGGAAACTCGTTGGGGAAATGTGTGGGACCGTCGAGTGAATAATCATCGTATTCGACCCTATCACTGCCATCATAGTCTTCATAAATGCTGCTTTATGATCGGCTTCACTTCCTGTTTCACCCTCAATATCAAGTTTACTTTACTTTGTAGCGAGAGTTGTATGTTCATAAGTATTGAGTGCTGATGGCCGTTCATTTTTTTAAGTTTTTCGACTTCACACGAACATCTTGCAAGTGTACCTTCCACACAAACCGACTGTACTGCACTCATTCCATCTTTAGCATTGACTGTGACGTTATAATCATCTGTGGAAATGGTACCCATCGATGTAGCAGGAGGTGTTGATGACATCACTTGCTGGTTATCAGTAGGCGAACTCTCTCGGCAAACAGTCCTTAACGATCGTCAAAAATCCATATTTCTCTTTCCAGTACAAGGCACGCATATCTTTGAAATCTGATAGAGTCATGTCTGTATTAAGATGATCATCATAAAGTAAATTTGTATCGTACATGCGAAACAGCACCAACATGTCTGCGTTGTTGCGAAGCATCTGTTTGGGTATGCGCGAATAAGTCTGGCCGAGGCACATGCAGTCCACGTTCGCTTGTCGATCCATGCTAAAGTATTCTTGAATGCAAGTTTGTTTCTCGCATGCAATGTCATCGAAGACAAATATCGAGTCTCGTAGTGCTTCGCTCGGAGGTACGACGGCTTCATTAGCACTGCATGGGAAATATTTCATACCTTCCACAGTCTGCAGTACACGTGCCAATCGCTGGCATTTCTGTTGCTGGAGCGATTTTTAAACGTACACGTCCTCGAAGGGAAGGCCACTCTCTTCTTCTAACAGGCTCAGTAGGACTAACGTCTTGCCTCAACCCGATGGTCCAGCGCTACAAAATAAAAGTAACCTTGATAGTAAGGGTGAAGCAGGGAGTGAAGCCTATCATAGATACAGCAATGATGACGACTATGACGGCAGTGATAGTGTCGAAGACAATGATTATTCCCTCGACAGTCACACACATTTCCCCAAATAGTTTCCTCCGACAAGTGATGTGAAGAAGGCAGAAGACACCGAGTATACTGACGATATGTTTACTGAAAATTCCAACAAACTTGTAGATAGACTATAATATTTGCTCGTTAAGCAACAACGTAGGGTTTTCTCGACCATGAAAGAGTTTTTTTTCGATCATACGAGCACTTAAGGATCGGGGTTATATCAGATGATGTAATGAACTGCTTTCTTCTGAAAAATGTATTTACAATATATTAATAAATTGTTATTATAAAATTATTTGTTTTTTCTTTATTTTAGTGTGTTGTATCCTCCTGTTGGCCTTTAAGTTTTGAATAACAATATGTATTTAAAATATTTCATAAATTAAGCATATAGTCGAAGTCATGCATACTGCATGTAATTATACCATTGATTGAAATTTTTTTTTTTTTTAAATAGGATGATAAATTGTAGGTTTTTAGTGTCAATAAGTGCTGACAGTTCCCTTGTCAGTGACATCGAGACATTAACGTAATACAGTGACATAATATGCTTGTTGAATTTTATGTAGTTTTTCTCGAGTTTTTGTTTTCAAGTTCATTCAAGATAATGGGGTCAAGGTCAGGGTCGCATGCATCTAATATGGTGGTAGAAGTCTGTAATGTATCATGCTAGTTGACTTTTAGGTTTTTTCTGAAGTTTTTTGTTTTCAAGGTCATTCAAGGTCACACGGTCAAGGTCGAGTTAGTCTGCATCTAACATGGCGGCAGTAGTCTGTTATGTCTTATACTAACTAACTTTTATGTATACATTCTCGAATTTTGGTTTTCAAGGTCATTCAAGATCATGGGGTCAAGTTTGAGGTAGTCTGCATCCAACATGGTCGTGGTAGTCTGTATCTAACATGGTGGAGGTAGTCTGTAATGTATTCTGCTTTCTGAAGTTTATGATTTTTTCATTGAGTTTGGGCTTTCGCGGTCATGGGGTCAATGTCATGTACAGTGACTTCCAATGTGGCAGATGAGTGATGTATACCAAGATGGTGGCCGCCCACCAATATGGTGGTCGCCTACCAAGATGGCATAATGGGTATGCACTATGGGTGACCTCTGGTAAATTTAAGTATTTTAAAAATAATTTTTAATAAAATTTAATAATTAATGTTTAATAATTTTTAAATAAATGTTAATAAATTTTTACGATTTTTTGTGAAATTTTTGAATAGTTTGGATATTTTGGGTTAAAGGTCATAGGTCCTACTTCCTGACCCCTGGGTCACTGATCCCTGTCTCCTGTATGATCCTGGGTCACTGATATCTGTCACCTGGGTCGCTGATCCCTGACCCTTGGGTCGCTAATCCTTCTCGCCTGCTCCGGGAAAAATTGAAATTTTTAGGGAAAAGGGAAATTTTTAGGGAAAATGGGGAAAATGATGGCGGACGGGTGACGTAACAAGATGGCGGCCGCCAAATCTTTCCATCCTGTGCCCCATGCCCTTGTGCCAGACTTCTCTATTCCTTACTACTAATGTATTGTACTCAATGCGATTATATATCTTTCTTTTTACGGGAAGGGTTGTGAGTGTAATACAGAATCTATGAAGCTTAAAGGGCGACACCGACCAAAGAATCGAATGCGGACATGCGGTATCGTCTCTTGGCGCAAGGCACTGATGTGTAATGTTTTCGTTGCGCGTCGTACAACTATATAATTATTTTACTAGTGGAACGTCTGTAGCAAAGTTCACTGCGTCTTCTCTTTACTCACGTGTATCCAATATGTCTGATTTTAGATACAGAAACCTGAAAAGGCTTAATTTTGTTGGCTACTTTGAGGGTCGGGGGTCGATTTAAGTGTTTCTGATATTAACGAAAGTAACATTCCTTGATCTTCAGAACCGCGTCTCTTTAGTAGATATACTTTCTGGGAACACGTGAAGTATAATATGTAAGGAAACGTAAATTTCAAACACGCTACATCGCAGTGTAAAAGCCATGACAGGCGCTTGTGCTCGTACGAGGTGGAGTAATGCCAGTTTCAAGTGTAAATGTCCGTGTTCCGACCTCTGTTGGCGAAGAGAACAGCAGCGCCCAGACCAGACTTGTTCAGGTGACGCCGCTGGATAGACGCCACTGCACGTTCACTCAGAATATAGCAACGAAATTTCTCTTTCTGAGCCATGACTGCTTCTTGGGCGAAGTGTGTCGCAACACTCGCTCATATGACAGCAGTTTTCACGAGATGATACAGTACATAAATCACGCTTTAAAAATTATATGTGAACTGCTTCTTGGTGACTGCAATCAATTGGGGAATTCACAAGCGCTCTCGAATAAAACTTAATTTATCAAACCGACAATATTCTTGAGACTTCGGACCTCGGTGGCTGCAAGCAACAAGGTGCATTAACTCTTGCAGCAACGGGGAAAAAGCGACACTTCCACGTCCATACGAGGAAATCACTCGGAATTACAGCCGCGAGTCGGTATCACGTAAGCTATTTCGGAGAAAGCATTAGGGGAAAACACACTTGCCTGAAGCCTTACTGTACACAACCGAGCCAAGTACGATACAAAACGGTTCACATAAAAAAGAATATAACCTACTTAACAGGAGTGAAGGCTAGCCTCGTTCTGGTATTTCGTTGTTGTGTGGACCTTTCACGGCACAACCAGTACAGTTGCGATCATTGACGTTATTTAAGCCGACATATTTTGTTTTGTATATTTCAGAAAAAAATTGAATCTGTAAAATAATAGGTCTACCATGATTAGACTTACCATACGTCCGGGATTAGTAAACATTTATTAATTTTATGTATCGAGGTTAGGGTTCCGCCTGCGTGCAGATATTTTGTGCGCTCGACGACTGAAAACACGTGAGCTGTAAGGCCGACTATTGCTCACTCACCCCTTATCTCATCGGCCTTACATGTAAGGCGCTCAGCTAGCGCGCAGTCTTACTGTCGGCGTCTCACCTGGATGCGACTTAAAGCGGCTACCCTATATTTTTATAGCACGTCAATAAAAATAAAAGCGTGATCCGTACCTGCAGGTAATTCTAAAGTTTCTGTGCAGAAATTTATTAGAAAAAAAAAAAAAAAACAGTTCCAGCCATCTTCACACCCAAAATAAAATTAATCGTTGGAGTTGAAATGAGAACTTGAAACTTGTCTTTGGGCACGTAAAGTTTCTTAAATGATTTCGTTTTCAGACACCACTGCAAAATATCCAACCATGTGTTACGCATATCTTGTTACGAAAAGTGTACCACAGCGATACATCTGTGTGGCTCGCGCGCTCGTAACCTTCAGCTGATTGAATTTTGACGTTTATCTTAAGAATGTTCTGATTTTGTTCGTCCTTGTCTCTCTCAGTGTGACTCAGGGTGCGGGGAATACTCGAGATCCTGGCTGCTGATAATAAAACAGCGCGTTGGGCCTCCGAGCCGAGAGTTAATGAGATTCAGAAGTCTGGGCGATCGTGCGACGTTAAACGACGAGCCAGAAGAGCAACGAGTAGAGCCGAAAGTGAGCAGCAGGAGGAAAATCTGCGACTGCGAGCATCGTTGCAGTGAAGGGTGTGACTGGCAGGTTGGACTATTGGACTGAATGCGTGAGTTAAAGACTTTTCAAATGATGGCAACAGACAGACTGAACATGTGTTAATAATGAGTGCGAGTTAATTGATTATAACCAACCAGAGACATTGAGAAGAACTTTAACTAGAGTTGAGAAAGACATCAAAAATTGCGCTCACCGAGAAGTAAAAAGAGTTAATAATGGAGATTGATAAATGCTGTAAATAATAGCTTTGTGAATAAATTAAATTCAAATTTAGTTCTCTCATTTTTATTATGACTTCCATCCGTAACGAACTCGGATACGCCCTTCAGGCATATTGTAACACATTTTTAGTCTATTTCCTACCCTTTCAACTTTTGAACACTTCAACCGAATTTTACCAAACTTGGTTCACATATAATACTTAGTAAGGACACCTGGCTCTTATAGTTTTCGACCACGCCAGGTACTTGCTTTCAAATGGCGGCCATTTTGAAATTTTGGGTGATGTGTCATATTTTGGGAACCATTCAACCGATTTAAACCAAATTTTGTATGCTGGCAGAGCATTGTGTAAGCATTAAATTTTGAAATGGGCATCGTTGTTAGTTCACCATTTTGTAAAATAGCATACATTTAAAAAATTAATATTTTACATTATACGTCGAAAACTATTCAACCAATTAACACCCAATTTGGCATGTAAGTAATACTATGGTAGACCATGCAAATGTGAGCGATTGAACGTGATTTGTTTCTTATTTTCAAAATGGCGACTATACATACAAATGTTTTAAGTTTATTTTGCATATATGCCATACCACTGATCCCATTTCGACCAAATTTTGTACACTTAAAGTATCTATTACACGTACCATATAAACGAACAAATAACCACTTTTGTGAGCCATTTTGGAACATAGCGTCATACGAATAAATAAAGCTATTATGTCATAACTCCGTACATAATAAACGGATTCCTACCAAATTTGGCAAACAAATAGTACTGATGCAGATGATGTAATTTGATATGTTTTAAGCATGTCATACATTTATTTAAAAAATGACAGCCATATAGCCATTTGGCTTAGAATGCTATATTGTCAAAATTATACAATCAATTTTGGCAGTAGACATTACAACCATCAACTGTATCTATATGGGGCATCTTTTGTCCGCAATTTTGTAAGATAGTACCATCAAATAAAATAAAGTTTTTATGACATATCTCGAAAGAGAATTGGCCAATTCCTATCAAATTTGACATTCAAGTAGTGCTGACGCAGATGATTTCAAGTGGTATATTGTAAGCATGCCAGATATTAATTTTTAAAATGGCGGCCATATAGCCATTTTTAGCTTAGATTGTTATATCATCCAAACATTGAAATACATTTTAACTAAACTTTGTATGCCAGCAGTACATATTACAACTATCAATTGTATGTATACATATCTTAAGCCGCCATTTTGTAAGATAGCACCATGCGAGTAAATAACTTTCTTTGTCATAATGCTGGAAACAATTTAAAGATTCCTTCCGAATTTGGCAAACAAATAGTACTGCAGCAGATAGTGAAAACTGGTATTTTTTATGTAAGTCAGGCATTTATTTTCAAAATGGTGGCTATACAAATATTTTAGCTCAGTGTATGTCACAAACTAAACCAATTCAAACTTTATTTTGTATGTTGGCAGTACCTATTACAACCATCAAATTTATCTTTGCAGAGGCTCATTTCTCTGCCATTTTGGATGATAGCCATTCCAATAGAAATTATTTTATCTCGTATCTCGGGAAAAAATCAACCCATTCTAACAAAATTTGATGAAGATGTACTGTGGTAGGCCATAAAAATAAATAAATTTTTTTTTTTTTTTAGTAGGAGACACTTATTTTCAGAATGGCGGCTATAAAATCATTTTAGTTTTGTGGGTGATATCTACGAAATTATGTAATCTATTTCAAGTTAACTTTGCGTATTGGTCGTATACAATCATCGAAATTGTCACTACATTACTTTTTTGTCCACTATTTAAAAAGATCGCTACTTCGAAATTATGGAAGTTTTATGACATGTCTCGATGACCAATCAGCCGAATACACCAAATGTTACACTGGAACATTTCAAACAGATTTGTACCAAATTGTGCACACCATAAATGCTACAGAAGGCTATGTAAACTTTAATGATTTTAATGGATCAGAAAACGATGTTCAAAATGGGCGCTTCATACATAATTTAGGTAGGTAAGGTTGACATATATATTAAACAATTTAACCAAATCTAACTAAAATTTGTTTGTACACAGTATACATTAGAAGCATCGTTTATAGAGTCACTATTTCTGGCAATTTTGCAGGATAGCATCAAATAAAGAAATAAAGTTTTAATGTCATATCTACAGGAACAAACAACCGATTTGTATCAAATTCGTCACATAAGTAGCGCTACAGAAGACATGTAAACTTACATGTTTTGTGTGGCTTAGTCACTTATTTTCAAAATAAAGGAGGCCCTGTACATATTTCAGGTTAGTAAACCCTAACATTCGAAACATTAGACTGATTAAATCCTAAGTTGATTCTCCGAATCCGACTACGGTAATGCAGTAGAATGCAAGCTACCTTAGAGTACGAGGTTTCCTGTGTCAAGTCGCGGGTAAAGCATGTGTGTATTTGTAATCGTCTTGCAACTGTTGCATATGTTTCTGGTTTCATTTCTAAAGTTATTGCATTCAAAGAGAAGTCAAGTCGTTCCTACCAATTCAACTTTTTAAGAAATTATTTAAAACTTAATTGCACACATGTTGAGGAAAGTAGGCGCATTAGTTATCTCAGTAACTTCTTGTTTAATCACGTTATTTATACCGCACCTCTGCAACGTAATTGATACGCCAGGCAGGCGGAGAGTTTAGCCAGGATTCTTACTCAATGAACGAGGAAAAATAAAAAGTTTAACAGCATTTTCTAATAACGGTAGCTGCAAACCAAATGTGGTCGGCCGGGACGGGACATACGATGTCCCAATTGCAAGTCAGATATGCTACCACATGAGCAGCTTCTCGCGGCGCTGTCCGGGTACTATTGGCAAGTGGCATTGCTAAACCTCGACCAGCGTGCGACAGTTGCAGCCTGCGTGCTGACAGCACGGCATGCTTGTAGAGGGAAAATGGGGTAGAGTGCTCATGAGAGCTGCGCAGTAGCTACTCTCTGTGCTCCACCATTGTACTGCTTATTTATACATAAGCACTACCAAAAACAGCGCGGAGAGGATTTGTAGTTAGAAAATTGTTAATGTGCCCAAGTGCTTCGAGTGCACACGTCCTATAACCTACTTTTAATTCGTAGAATATTTACAAGTTATAAAAAAAAATATTACCCTGAAGGAGCCATCACAGGGATACATAAGTGGGCATAGACATAGGACATGGTAGTATGTATACAGAAAACATCGAAATATTGTGCCACACCAAGCATCTATTGCAGGGGACCAACACGTGCAGGATGCACATAGTAGTGTTGGACCACCCGCAGCACAGAGGTAATCATCGATACGGACTGGTATGGAAGCATACAGACGTTGCATGTTCTCATGAGGAAGATCTTCCCATAGATGATGCAAACTGGCCTTCCAAATCCGCCATAGTTGCCACTGGCCGAAGTTGCCATCCAATCTGATCACAAACGATCTCGATGGGCGACATGTCTGGGGACCTTGCTGGCAAAGTAATCATGTTGATATCACGAAGGCAGGCCCGAGATATCCGTACTGCGCGAGGTCGGGCATTATTATGTTCGAAAAATTGTGCTGTCAAGCTGCACTAGGAAGGGGAGCGCACATAGTAGCAGAATTTCCTAGATATATCGCCGCGCTGTCAGAGTCCATTCAATAAACAACAGTGAGATTCGAGAACTGTATCAAATAGCATTCCACACCACGAAACCTCTCGTCTGGACGGCGTGTCGCTCTTCAATGAAGTGTGGATAACGGCACTGATGTCTCCAGACTCAAATTTGACGGTCTTCTGAATTCAGAAAGAGCTATGATTGGTAGCTGAACTCCACTCGTCACCACTTCACAAGCTGCCATGCTGCCCGTTCCCGGCAGATGGTTACACATGCTCGGCGATGCACAGGTCGTAATGGCAGACGTCGTAACGGACACCACAACCACAGATCCCACTCTGTTAGCCACCTGGATGTGGTACTAGTGGGCACAGGCATACCCCGAGCTGCAGTGCAATGTCCCTGGTTCGTGTGCAGCAACGTACGTTGAGTGCCTACAGCCTGTCGTACGATGAAACGATTATTCCTGCTGGTCGTCCGCCAGGGTCTAACTGAACCTTCTAGTGATAGCCAACTCAATATTGGGGGCATGCTCAGAAGACAAAAATCATCTACCTCCATCTTTAGTCTACGGACTTAAAGAATCCCACACGTCCCACTGCACGCCTGCGGCCTCCGTCGATGTTCACACTCCTCGTGTCTGGGATGGGAACTACATAATTCCACGCACGTCACGGCGAACATGCAGCTGGCATAAACGCAGGAGATGAACAACCATAACTCGCTTTCATGGTTTATCACATCAGTTTCCTGAAGACCATGGAATACCGTAGTAGTGTTTGACGATGCGATCGGCCAATTTTTTTAGATTTTGGCAAACAAAATAGTGTAAAATTTTGGATTTACCAACAAACTCACACCACTGTAGTCCTATCTTTGTCTTTTAGAATGTAATTTATGGTTTCAGTGAAGTTTTAGAGAACAAAATTCAACAGGCTAAGCTATTAATTCGAAAAAAAAAAAAAGATAAACAAAAAAGGACACTTCCCGCCAATTGGTACCGCATCCATGTATGCTCTGAAGGCGAGTAAAAGTAACCTCCTGCAGACTGTAGCAGTGGTCAGCTAGTGTGGCTGTAACAGAGCGTTTTTAGTACCGGTTGTAATGATATAAAGTAACAATTATTTTAAAAAGTACACATATTATCAGGAATGTTTTCACTAAACCATTAGCAATTCGTCATAGTCAAAGGGCTATAACTGGAAAGACAACTGCCTGGACACAGGACGACGAGAGATGACTATATATAATGTAAGTATAGTTCATTACGACAAATGTATAAACGTCCCACCAAACGTGAAGTGAGCACACTTCAAACTAATTAATTGGAAGTACACAACACTACTGCAGGACGAGTCAAGACTAACTGTTAAGTGAGGACCTGGTCAACACTCACAATGTCATCTGACCCACGCAAAATCTTGGTGATGCGTCCCGGTCGTCAATGGAGGAGTGGAAGGATGTTATCCGTGATGAGGACAAATTCACAAATTTTCAGGGTGTCATTGTTCTTGAGCCATTTATCCCTCGGTTGAAGCTGTTGCGAGTATTAAGTATGTCAGCGTTTCCAGAAAGACTGACGAATTTGTTGAATTAGTGACCACCTGTTCAATCTGTTCGTGATCTGGAGTTGAGTATTACTTCAATCTGAGTCAGCATCATGTACAATTTCTCATACGACAGTAGATGAGTTCCTGCCACTTTACTAAACAGAAACCCAGGATATCTAAGGCCTGCTTCCCGGAGTCCTCCAAAGTGCAGGGCTGATGGTGGGTCGAAATGCCATGTTATGTCGTCTTCAGCTATCTTGGCAGTAAAACACTTGTTGGTGTCGGCCATATTTCTTGCAGCTTTGACAAAAAATTGGTGTAAAACCCAGTGCGCATGCCAAAGATGTAACCTTAGGTTTTCGCGATCTTAATTCAGGATTTTGCTCTAAAAATTATGCAACTAAGCTTTCGCTGTTAATGGCGTATTTTGTTTGAAATTGTTTGCCAGATTATTTGTATTTGTAAGTTCAAAGCCCAGGATTCTGAAGTCCTTCAGCAAAACGCCAAACATACTATTTTTCATCCGAGAATACGTCCTACCAGTTCTTTATGTTGAACGTTGTTGAAGACAGGCTTAAATATGCCGAAACCTGGAACCAATTAAAACTAAGCATTTTCAGTAACACATTAGCTGTTGAAAATTGAAAATACTATAAAATACTGCCAAAATACTATAACATACACAAAACATTTTTATATTTTATTGCTTATTCATGAAAACTAAGTCAATTTATCAAACTTATATGTCCCCTCCTCTTTTTCTGGCTGCAACCCAGACCCTATTCCATTTAAATGAAATATATACAGGTGTAGGCTAAACATACTTTTCTTGCACGCTTCCTCCACACACACATTTCTTCAAGTACGTTTTTACTTTGGCTTCTAGAGTAGCTTGAGGAACTTTAAAGTATTTAATAGTTTTAATATATATCCCACCCTTCCTTCAGTTACTTCTGTTATGGCATTCTGCATATTTCTTGCTCTGGCCAAGACTGTCTTGTCGTTTTCATTTCATATTAATGTAGCATGAATCAACATTAAAACATCAGAAAGCAACAAGCCACGTATGTTTAAATTGCCATATAAAATTCGGTACCCTGTTTTACAAAACCATTCACTATCCTGTATTATCCAACTACGACATGTTGCGAGATTTGAGATGGTACGATATTTCAATTACTACTTATCGGTTTGTTGTCTTCGTGAATATGCACTTAAATTTGATAGGAACTTACACATTTATGTTTCTTCTTGCAAACAATAAATTACAAAGATTTTAAAGGATACAAAATAAATCTTGACCACTCGAACAGCTTACTGATATACAAATTAGCTCACAGTTGCCAGGTCATTTCTAATGTGCCCATGGAGTTCATGTTAATAGTCGGGTGCATAGTTCAACAGTTTGCTGAATGATAACGACATCCACTGTGGCTGTACAAGTACCCCGTTCTGTCGAACTCTCCCATAATTGGGACTGGTCCAGCATAATCAACGCCATGTGGTGGAAGGACTTAGCTTGACACACTCTACTGGTTGGAAGGCAAACCATTTCAGGATTGTTATTGTCTGACTAGCACGAAAGCAACGAATACACTTACGAAGGCGGCCTAGAATCACATTTTGTGTACCCAGTAACTAAAATTCACATTGAAGTAATGACTGAATTGTACTGGGCCTAGGATGAAAGAAATCTTCACAGAGCTGATTAATTACAAGTTCTACAAGGCGACTGCACTTTGGAAGGAGAATCGAATGTTCTTCATCATATTTCAGGTCTGAATGATGCAGTCTCTGCCAACTACACACAGGATCCCTTCTGTGCCAACAAAGGGACAAAATTTTTTCTATGGCAGGTGAACAGAGTTGCTGGTCAGCAAATCTTTGCATTTAATCTGCAAATGTCTGGTTCTGTGTATCCTTGGTTAGGAGCTTTAATGCATGCTGCATTTAATCATTCAAGACTGGGCCGTAAGTTGGGTTTATCCTTGGATGGAGATTTTTAGTAACTCGAACACAAATAGCAACATTTAGTTGAGCCTTTTTAACTTGGATAATCGTTCAAGTTAGTCCAAATGGCATAACTTTTCTAATATTGCTGATAGGATAAGAGTTCTGTGTTCATCATTAACAGTGGTCTGTTAATGATATGATTGCTCTGCAGCCATTCGCTCTTTGGTTGATGGAACCACGATGGCAAAGACCACCAAAGTGGATGGTCTGCTACCTGTCTAGGTATAAGGCCTCGGGACACAGTCAGCAAGATTATCTCCACTTGTCATATGATGCCACCAGTCTACCAAGGTATATCATTGTATTTGAGTCACTCGATTTGCGACAAATGCCTTCCAAATATGAGGGGGCGTCTTTATCCAGGAGAGTGCAACTGACGAATCAGATCATGCTAACTGTATTACAGCAAATGTAAGTAAATGTCTAGAAAGCAAAACAGCAGCACACAATTCTAACTTGGTAAGAGTAACTCGCTTCAATGGAGCTAATAATAAATGAGTGGTGATCGTACCAGAGTTATATGCAGCTCAAATGTATACAACAACAACGTAGCCTTTCCCCGAAATGTCAGCGAATCAGTGCAATTCAAAAGTGTAATCTGAATGGTTGAGGGAGAAGCAATGCTGAATAGAGATGGCTTAACAGCGAGGTAACTGTGTTCGAAACGTGGTCCATTTGGCAATTATATCATGCGGTGCTGGGAAATCCCATTCTATATAAGCAATCCAGGGCAAATTAATAAGGTGTTTTGCTAATAATGTCAGTGGTTCAAGCCATCCTAATGGGTAAAATATTCTGGCAATATCTGATAAAATACCTCGTTTTGTGTACACTGGAGAATTGGGTTGAAGTAATATGAGAAGGTGCCAGTGTTGGAGCTCCAGTATTAGCCTACATGAATGCAGGAGTATTCTCTAAAGGAGTATGTTTCCCCAGAAGAATGGACATCTTGTGGTGGCAAATCATCAAGCAAAGCTGGCCAATTACTTACGAAATTTTCGGAGCTGAAAACTTCCACAGTCCAGCAGTTGCTGAAGGTCTCGTCTAAGCTTGAGGGCAGTGGCTAGGTCATTAGCACCAGTAACATCATCACTAGCATACGTGCTTGTCAGATGTGTTTTAAAAGCATATGGAAAATTGGCAATCTCAAATTTCGCCAGCTGTCTCAATGTCCGAATTTCTAGGTACAGAGCTGAGCAGACACCATTAGGGACAGTATTAAGGCAATAAATTTCAACTGGTTGCTCCTCTGACTCTCTCCAAAAGATTTGGCGATAGTCGCGAAGTACCATAATCTTCCGATATGTTTGCTAAATATCTGCAGTGAAAACAATGTGTGAAATTCTGAAATTAAGCAAAATGCTAACAATGCCTGTCTACAACTTTCGACCAGTTAAAAGGCCTTTATTAAGAGAGATACCCAGTTTATTTTTGACAAAGCATTAAACACAGCCAATAGCTTGGTGGTAGTGTGGTCCATCCTTTGCATGTAGCGGTGTAGAATATAGTAATCGTTCACACTTCCTAAGTCACCTTTTTTCACATGGCCCATTTGTCTGACAGCCAAGTAGTCTTACATGAGGCAATGTAATCTGCCTTCACCTCGGGTTGTTTTCTCAGCAGGTGCTACAAAGAGTGGAAACGGCGCACAGCAGAATATGCTGAACCTCCCAATATTGGCTTTGGAGATTCAAATGGTAGCGATATGCAGTATTTACCTATATCAGCACGAGTGCAGCCATCAATGGACATATTTTCACATAACACATCTTCTGGGGCTATTGGTGATGTGAGGTAGTTCTTAAATTTCCCAAAAATGTTTAGACACTACATACAAAAAGGACGAGTTACCTGCTGCAAATCTATGTTAAACTGGACACATCCCATTAGCGCCAAAACCAACAATGTATACATAGCAGTTTGCATTCCTTGGGGGGGGGAGGCAGTAACTTTCTTCCTTTTCAGAAGCTGAGAAAATATGTATTTATGCACTCAGCAAAATTTTAATGTCACCTGGTTTAGCGAAGGTGGGATCAGCTAGTTGCAGCTTTTAATGTGTTCGCTAGCATCGTTTGGGTTAAGAAATTTTGAAGAAACATATGAGGTATGTTGTGGCAAAACTAGGGCCTCAATGACCGTACTTAGCCCCTCCTTCTTCTTGGAGTTGTGATACACGAAGCAAACATCTTTAGTACTAGTAAGCCGGGTGTGGGCAAGTCCATGAAGTGGATTTGATAGTTTTTGATGCTTGATAACTAATCGAGACAGACATTATTTAGTAATAAAACTGGCTTGGCTGCGAGGGTTGAGTAGAACTTTTATATACTGGCAGTTTCCACAAACATCCTGAACATAAGCAACAGCTGTGGATAATATCATAGAAGAGGGCTGCGAATCTTTAGAAAAAGGAGACAGAACACCAAGGGTACTGTCCTCATTTGAAGGTGTATTAACAGTCACTTCACCCTGTGCTGACTGTACCTTTGTGGTAGTAAGTTTATCTGATGGGAAATGCAGCATTGTGTTATAACGAGCATTACAAAATCGACAATGTTTGGTCGATTTGAAACTCTTCACTTGGTGAGCGGCTTGAAGGGCAGTTTATGCATAATCTTTTGCCCTTTGCCATTGAAAAACGTGCTTGAGGGTTATTTTGCACAAATTCAGGACATCTTTGAATAGTATGATCACCCGCACAAAGACAGCACTTTTCTGGAAGTGCTGTTGAAGTACGGTGATGCTCAGGCACCTTGCGATTGTTGACTGATTTAGGCTGGTTATACTTCTGAGATATATTGAACATGACTTCGTTCGATATGCAGTGTTTTTCAAGGAAATTTGTAAAGTTACTCAACTTAGGAATGCCAAGTTTATAAACCAATAGTTCCCATTGTTTTCTTAATGCCTGGTCCATGTGTTTCTCCAAAAAAATGCAGCAGCAACATATCCCATTGATCTACTGGCAGGTCCAATGCTTTCAAAGCAGCTACATTTTCAATTATATCAGATAACAAGCCTCGCAAGGATCTGTAGTAGCCAAAGAACTGGCGAAAATTCGGTTATATGATTTGCCATGATAACCCTTTTGCTATACCATTTAGTCATCAGATTCCAAGCAATATCAAAATTATCAGAGGTCATTGGAAGTGATTTAATAAGAGATGATGGTTCTCCCGAAAGTGAGGATTTTAAGTAAGTTAAACACTCCACCTTACTGAGGTCCTTACTATCTCCAATCAAGGTGGTAAACAAAATCGGAATAATTTAACCAACCTTTGACTTCTCCAAAAAATGTGGGGAGATTGATGACTGGAAGAGCGACTAGAGCATGCGACTGGGTGGTTGTTCGCTATTCTGATGAAACTGATCTGTTTTAGCGACTCTGCGACACACATAACCTTATAATAAGCATCATCGAACTTTTCAAGCAGCTTACTGTGTTCCACCTTGTTGTAAGATGTGTCATCTCCATGTACTTCTATTAGAAGACGATCATCCCCGTAACTTGATTTGATGGACAGTAGATCCTGGCAGGTGACTTGGAACAATGTTGTTATGAGGGGTCGTTGAGGGATTTATCTGCCAACAGGGAGGCTCTAGACAGACGATTTTCAGCTCGTTGCAGTCGCAAGTGTGCTGTAGTTATCGCTGCCATTGTTCCTGCAGAGCTTCCGAACTTCACAAAACTTTATACCATTATAAAATGGTAAATATCGGTGTTGTTTCCAACGACAAATAAATGTGACCTCACAACACATGGCGAAGTTCACATATGTATGTATGCTATTCGCCGTGACCTTCAACAGCACTTCCAAAATCACGTGAAATTCAGCAAGCGTGAATGGTCGTAGTCCCAATTAAATTACTATTCTTCAAGCCACAATGCAACTGCGCGCCACGCGTGAACGATAAACGAAACGGGTAGCAAAAAAAAACACTGAAACACGAAATGTTTGTTATCCGGTCCGGAGGACCTAAATGTCTGAGCACGGGAAGACGAGAATGAACTGTATATCATGTTCAGTTCATTACGACCATATTAAAACGATCGCGCACAACGAAATAAACGCGCCGACGCCATAATGCGCACAACTAACTCTTTGTTTTTAATTTTTGTCAGTTTAATCATTATGGCGGACAAGATGGAATCCACAAAATGTTGGGCGGAAAGAAGACGTTTGAAAGTTTGTCTAAGCTCGAGGAAGCGGCAAGTTAGGCTGTGACAGGTGTGGTTCTCTAGGTGGCCAAAGACAGCCGCGGCGTGCAAAAACAACTTCTCGCGACAAATCTACTGCATCCTGTTTAAGAACGAGCGGGACATAAATTAACCACTTTCACTTTAACTGAAATTCATAGATATTCGGGAGCCAGCATAAAAAATGAAGAAAGGGCAATCCTAGATAAATATTTTGCCAGATTTGGGAGTAAACATTTTGCCATACTGATGACTTTATTTTGCACAATTTCTTGAACCAAAGTGAGGTATAAATATTTTCGGCGGAATAAATACCTAGGCAGAAATACTGTAGATCTCTGGTAAAATATTTGCGAATAAAGTTAATGGAATATTATTTTGTAGGACTACACCCTTTCTTGAGTCTCCTCTAGCGGCTTCCACAAAACTGTAGAATGCAGATGATGTTCGTAGCTCTATTTTATGTCCCACGCGTGCCAGCGGGTCCTCCAGATCACAGCAGTCTGCGACGTGTGTTAGCCTACGTCTGTCGTCTCCCGTCGCCTCCTGCGCGTCTTTCCAACGTGACGTCGAGGACATTTGATCGTACTGTTGACACGTTCATTTACTGTCTGAAAGAGTGTTTGGCTATATATGGACGTGGTGCCGTAGAGCATAGTAGTTTATTTATCGTTCCATCGTACTTTTAGCGTGACAAAGCGTTCCGTGGTAGGAGACAGGCCGCAGGCGGAGCTATTGACGCCGTCCGCTCCATTCTGAGCTCCTTCGTGACGCATGTAGTACATCATCACGCTACATACGAAACCTCCCACCCCCTTCGCCCCATATCAACCTAGCACGCGGCACCGCCGCCGCAGGGTTGCCACATTTTACAATTCGTGGAAAAAAATGTTTTAATAGAGTTTCCTAGGGAAAATTTTATTATTAAAGCAGCTGAACTCACAGACACATTTAAAATAAAAAGCTAAAATTACACAAAACTTAAAGTAAAAATCTTTTTTGTTTTGATGAAGACTTTTTCAATATTACTCAGTAGATGACGTTGTACTTTTACATATTATACGTAATTTTTGTAACTGTGAAAAAAAAATGTTGGCAAAATCTAGCAATGTTCGCTTGAATTAGAAATGTTTACTTGATAAGTTCGGGTATATTCTGCTCTTCAGGCCACTCCACTTATTTTGTTTTAGACTAAACCTGGTATGATAAATAAAAGACAAATTGTTGACATATTTTTTATGATATAATAGAAAAAAATTGTAACCAATTCAAGACACCGCATTTTTTTTACACGATATTCATTGTTTAGAAAAGCACAGACATCTTAATAAAGTTGATGCTTGAAAGCATCATTCTGCAGTTGACATTTACGGCATTCTTTACATGAGAGCACTGTTCTCCGTACTCAGTGCAAGTGCTTTAAAATAACTATATGTTTTGTCTTCCATAACGTTGGAAGTGGAGACAAACATAAAAATTATTAAACTCTTATGACTTTTTGTTGCAGCTAAGGTGTTACACTCTATGAGCTCTTTTGTCTTACTACGATAGAAGTGATGTTTCAATCTTCTTTCAAGCTGAGCACAAATCAGCTACATTGCTTTATGTAATTCTAAAACACTCAAATAATATTTTTTTCATGTGCCTTATTTACCATTTCTAATAGGCCACAAAAAATATTTACTAAGAAATGGGGGTCAATTTCAGGAAGGGTTCTTTTCATTGGGTCTTCATGTAAAGAAAAAACTAGCTTTCGGACAGTACCTGATGCTATAGACCATTCGCGGTAAAATGGGCACTTTTGAAAGCTCTGCTTAAGATCTACTTTTATGCACGTTGTGTATTCTTCCGCATTATGTAAAATTAACATTGCCATGGGTCTCGTCACTTTATTCATGTGTCGGTCAAGTGAAACTGTGAAATTTTTTAAACAAATCTGCTCATTTTTAAACTTTGGTGCATGAACAAAACAGAAAGCAAAAGTAAAGTTATCGGAAATGGTTACCTAACCCTTTTTATTCGACGTTAAAATATTGAACTACTTCCCCTCCGTCGCGTCGTTACCAACTTTACTGGGCGCATGTCACTCAGGGCGCCCGTTAAAATATGTGCAGGTTGGGGCAAAGACTATTTTCTAAGGTTCATTTCAAAAGTGCTCACTTTATCGTGAACAGCCTTGATGAAAATAGCCTTTTATTGTCATTAACTGTAACAGTATGTTCTCAGCTGATGTTAACGATATTCATCTTAGTCATGTACCTCAAACATATCGCTCCATTTAAAAAAAAAAAAAAAAAAAAAAAAACAATGATTTCCATTCGTTCCTTTGTTTTTCGGACACTGAAAAAAGATCTAAAATTTTCAGAAGAAAGTTCTCACTATCCATGTAAGCCTACACCTTATCCAGAGAAGATGTCTTTGTGTTATGTACTTTACTGTTTAAATTCGTATTGAATATATTTTCATTTATTGATTGAAGCATCTAAACCAAAACTGAAATTCCGCAGTATCTGCACTGTACGAATAGACTTGATTAGAGTTCAAAGAGTGATTCTACAGATTTCTAATAGTATAAGTGCATATTGAAACGAGCTCTCTTTACTTGTTTAAAAAACAATAACAGTTAATTTTCTATTCCTTATACGTTAAAGTAGATGTTACGAATTACATTTTACCGGTATTTTAATTGATGTATAAGAGGCCACCAAAAATAAGCTGTTAGTTATTTTATTTATTCTTCCAAATGTCTACAAAATCACACTTTTATGCACCGAAACGCTTAAGCCTATTATTTTGATTTTAGTAGGGCAAAATATTTCCGAAGCAGTTTCGTAATGAATGAACATATCGGCAAAAAGTTTGATTCCACAGTTTGAATCAGATTAACCCAGTTATACCTTACTGTATGATACAGCAGACTACTTCACTTGCAACTGTCTCACATACTTGTATTTTATGAAAGAGCTGGACAACTTTAGTTTTCTCTGGTTTTACGGCCAGTGTACGGAGTACGCTGTTTGAGGATTATTTGTCCTCCACTTGCAACACTGAAATTCTTTTCGCATAAAATGCAATACGCTCGATTTTGTGTTGGTTCTGGTTACCGGCGTAAATGTTTCATACCAATTCTCAGAAGGTAACTCTCATCACTTTCGTTCATTATTAAAGCGACTTATTTACAAATTACGGTAGGTATATATTAGTTGCCCCTTACATTTTCGCGTCCGTATTTGTACACAATGGAGAAATAAAATAACTCAAATTATACGAACAACACACAAGAAAGGGCTATGATCTACTTACATACTACTTTCCACATTCCATATCAAAATGAAGTCATTAGATGACCAATATGAAAACATTAAATTACTTAGGCTGCGAGTATACGAGTGGTCTAAACATATATCTTCTTATTCGTTCGGTAACCCTGAAAAAACTCCCGCAGTTATTTATAATACATTCCAACATAAACCACTGTTCAATTTTTTAAATTTGTATTACAACCAAACTTAATTTTATTGCAGTGATATAACGAATATTGATATTCGACCTAAATTTTTATTTATTTCAACCATCTTAATTAAAGTTAGTTTATTACACGGCAGCCAGGCAGCAAGTCATTATGTACTTACATCACCAGTTTACTTTGAAGAAAAAGTGACTGCGATCGGAACAAGTTCGAAGCCGCTGTAACCGTTTACAGGACTGAATATGTTTAAATTAAAGCAGTTCTCTGTTCCGCGCGACCGTAACATTCGACATTTAGTTGTGTTCGAACTTTCTAAAACTCCCAATATGAAGCGAATTGAACCAGGAAATAGATGAAAACCGCATGGAATTTTACTTCGATTCACTCAATAACACGCCTTACAGGAAAAATAAAAATGAAGTAAGACTGTGCTCAAAATTATGTAACAATACAGTAAAAACGTACAAATCAGCATACCCACTCCTCCACCTCCACACTCCATTTCCCCCTACTTTCTCTCTCTTACACATACACTTCCTCTCTCTCAGTCGAACACTAGTACGCAAAGGGAACCAAACGCCCCCGAAGGATCGACATGTCTTTACAGTTTTCAAAAACCATAATGACAAGTTACGTCTCTCTGTCACTGTGCCGGCTCTACAGAACAAGATGTGCGAGCTGTTGTCCGTGCTACAGTCGCGTGTGTGATGTCTGGACGTTCCAGTCAGCTGGCTGACTGGCGTGAGCAGATGTTTTGTGTTCCTGGAGGCTTGCAGTATTTACACACTGTTGTTATCATTTGCCGTATCTCCGGTCTTTGACCTAAAGTCCCGCACCTTGTACTCCGGGCTCTGTGCTTCGAAACAGTGTACAACCCACCCTGTGACTGTGAGGCTCTCCAGCTGACTGCTGTTAGACGTATATAGAGTGAAGATAGGAAAAACGTCCCGCTCTTGTGTCCACTTTCGCATGGACATAGCCCTGGAGTTTTCCACCTGCAACATGGCGATATTCGCAGTTTTTTTTGGCACAGTTCCATATTTCCACCTGTATCAAATATTCAGTAGGGTTGATTTTCGCATGTGGGAATCGTGCCGGACGATGCCGTTGGTCGGCGGGTTTTCTCGGGGATCTCCCATTTCCCCCGCTCCTTCATTACGGCGCTGTTCCATACTCACCTCAATTTCCCTCATCGGCTCTAAAGACCTCGATGTTAAGAGCCGCCCAAATATCTCCACTCCACTACTAGGCTCGATACCTATAAATGTCATCTTGCTTTGTATTATCTTTGTCTGTACGTCATAATAATATTTTTTTCCTCAAAATAGAGAGGACGTGACGGGCAAGACCCGCAGGGAAGGTAGAAGGAAAGAAAAATAACACTTCATTTATAATCGCACGTCCGGAAATGTAGACGTTCAGCGTCCTTAGTGCGCCGAAAAGTGCGTCACTCAGCGCCAGTCGATTTGGCTACCTTGGCTGCAACCTTGGCAATATAGACGCGTTGGCTGCACATCGTATAGGCCGTTCAGCAATAATGCACATACATACGTCGTTTGACGTCTGCGTGAAATGGCATTCCGGCCTATTGACAGGTGCTAATTCCTGCACGACACGCAACCAACCAGTATGTTTACCGCACTTCGCTAATTGCCTACTGGCAGGTGCTGCGTGATGCATTCCCGACGCACTCGGGCGACGCGGAGGTCGGTTATTTTTCCGGACTAAGTTTAAGAAAGGAATATTTTTATTTTCGTCCTCTGTACTGCCTCTATACATCGGGTTGGGGAGAGGAATAATTTTAGCGCACATATTTAGTGTAAATTCCAGTAAAAAAAAAGCATAATTTTTAGTATATATTATTTTTATAACATACAAAGATACTGTACCCACGTATGCGTATTATTACGTAGTGTCAAAGTAAAAAAAACTCATGAAATTCTGGTTCACTTTCTACTTTGTAAAATCACACGTAACGTGCGAGAAAAAACTAACTAACCTACCTACTCTATTTTGTGTATTTTTTAACATGGAAAGAAAATTTAGTTATGGTGCAAAATTAATTTGCGATTCTAAGTAAAATTGCTCAAGCGATGTAACTTAAATAAACAACACAGATAAATTCATACAACTGCTATCTTACGGAACGTCATTTGGCAGCATATCCTTCAGTACGATACCATTATATCGAGTCCACCGCCGCGAAGTATATTTAACAATCTGGAAAATATCGCTGATACGCATGGAATCTATTCTCGAAATTTCGCACGCCAATATATGAGACATATGAACTAAGGACTGCAAACTGTACAATTATATGTATATCGGAATGCCGCCAAGTCAAAAGATACTCACAGTAGGCTATTTTACTGTCTGAGGCCGACCGACTAGTGTATCCAAATCCGATTTATTATTTTCAAAACACGATTTAATTTCTAGTTACCCTTAATTTCGTTTTTTGTAAATGTAATGTAGACAAAGACCCCCGTCTTCATAAAACGACATTTTTCGCAAGGCCGTTTAATGAAACCACTGTTAGTGGCCGACTCAAATGTCACACGTGTAAATGTTTTCTTGCTATAGGCAATTACTTATCTCATTAACACTAGATGTTCATAAAACTACTATTTATTTAAATTAACGTTATTAAATTACAATTTTAATTTAAAAATAAAACATTTATTAACATATGTGTTAAGTAAAATAATTTAAACAAGTATATTTCCAGTTAGTTTTTAGCGACCAGTTTTATAAAACCTCACACATAAATTTGTACAGACTTCGCTATCATAAATTTCTATTTTTCAATATAAACTTGTAAACTAATATGGATGTGTTTGTGCACATATGATGTAGTACGAAAAATTTAAAGTGTGCCGTTGGCGTATGTACGTAATTACACATACCTTTTAAAAATGTAATATTACATACGTAGACATTGGCACTGTTAAAGGAGTTACATTCGTGATTTAAAAAAGCTTGCAGTCCTCGATATTATTTCTAATGCAATTTGTGAAAAAGTAGCTACTAACTATAGTATACAACAATTGAAATTTAGGAAGAGTTGACTTTGTGCTGTGAAACGTGCATATTTCAATAATTAAAGCGACATGAGTTAATCACTCTGATTATGTATGTTAAGGTGCGTCCAGACCTGCAATCAAACCTCGTGCCACGACCGCGTCGCGTTTCTATCTGGACGGTACAGCGCAACTTGAGCGCCTAGCCTGAAACCGTCTCTAATGATCTCGCTGTCGACGAGACGTTAAGCCCAATTACCTACCTGCCTACCTACCTAGCCTCAAACTGTGACGCTACGGAATGGGGGGCCCAGCTTACAAGAGTTGCGGAGGATGTGGTTGGTGAGGCCCAAGCCCACATCAAAAGTACAATATAAATAACCAAATTACATGGCAGCGTCATACAATATCCTTTACGAAGTAATGTGACATGTTACATACACCAGGTACACCCGCACAGGCGACGCCACCAGGCTATTCGTCTACAGCGACACTTGAACGTCTAACGCAAACCGACAGGTCGCAGACGTACAGCACACTAGCTCTCCTATGACCCATTCACAGCTCCAAAACTAAGCGCGGAAACACCACTCACCAAGTGCAAGGGTGTACTGATGCTATAGGTTGTCACCACGCGCAAGGGGTTTTAAAGTAGAAGGTACCCTACGATGGGGATAGGATTGTAGCAGTAAATGTTCCCCCTACGACGACAATAAATGGGCGGTGTTGGCACCGGACACCTTGTCTAAGACAAGAGAGACAATAGCTTCCTTCGGATTGAGCATCCAAGCCAGTCGGAATACGAGAGCGACCGCCATGGTGAGAGGGCACCCCAGCAGTATCTATACCATGGTAACCAAAAACAAGAAATCTGAAGCAAAACAGTGGTACGGATCACACAACGGGACTGTATATAACAACTGCTAGTGCATGACACTGCCACTTTATTTTATCGACATTGCGAAAATCGAGCATGACGCCGGCACCAGAAGAGGCAGGACACAGAATCCCTTGGAATTCAGAGAAGGGAATGAATGTGTGATTCAAAGCAACATTGAGTCCAGAGTGACCCTCTAACAGCGATACAAGGGCACGACCATGAGAGTGGGTGGGGGCACGAGAGGCCCTCGGCGACAATTGAAGAAGAGCATCTGAAGAGTTTTGCATGGGTTGGGAGGACCCCTCACCCCGCTGAAAATAAAACGCCACCTATGAAGACTGCGTAAGGTTTTGGCAGTCAACTCATCAACACTCTCTACAGGCAGTAACATAGCAATGTCGTCACCTTATTATAACAGGAGCGCCCCAGGCAACAGGTCGGTATCGGCCACATAGATTGTCTATTGCTAGGATGATTGTATGACCAAGTGGAGGGGGGTGGGGGGTGGGGGATTACCGCTTGAAATCTGATAAAGGCTGTTCACGATAAAGTGAGCACTTTTGAAATCAACCATAGAAAAAAGTCACTGCTCCCATCTGCATTAATTTTAATCGGCACGCTGGGTGACATGCACCCAGTAAAGTTGGTAACGATAGAGGGAAAGTAGTCCCATATCTTAACGTCGAATAAAAAGTGCTGGGTAACCATTTGTGACGACTTAAAATATTTATTTCGCTTTCTATTTTTTTGATTCATCGGAACGTGAAAATGAGCAGATTTGATTTGTAAAAAATTTACTTTTATAATAATTTTAAAATCTCTCTTGATCAACGCATGAATAAAGTGATTAGGCTCATGGTAATGTTAATTTTATATAAGATGAAATACTACACGTCGTCCATATAAGTAGATCTTAGCCGGGCTTTCAAAAGTGCTCATTTTACCGTGAACAGCCT
Organism: Dryococelus australis; assembly: GCA_029891345.1. Classification (NCBI taxonomy): domain Eukaryota; kingdom Metazoa; phylum Arthropoda; class Insecta; order Phasmatodea; family Phasmatidae; genus Dryococelus; species Dryococelus australis. Next base: position 229,846,967 of record CM056994.1, on the reverse strand, counting down.
ATAACCAGCAACATACCAATGGTAAATACGCTTTTCTGCAATCGCAAATAACGTTATGTGTGCATAAACAGTTATTTTCCGCGGAGCTTATGGTTATGAAACACTTTCATAATATTCATATCTACTCGTTTGAAAATTAAGCTGGCTTGGAACTGTGGTAGTGGTACCATGGTTATACTATACTGAAGAAATACGTGAATCTTATTATAATACATGATTGCATAGTCAAATAGAAATTTTGCGAAGCTAATGTACCTGGATTTTTAAAAGTAAAGTGTTTGTTTTGCGCTCCAACGAATGTGTGTTTGCAAGATAAGCTCTTGCCGAAATGCACCCATTTTATTCATTTTAAAATGTGAGGCACTATCGTGTTCATGACAAGTGCAGCAGGCATAGTTGCCGTTTTAGGCTCTCGCTACATTTACATTTCTCTGGGTTCGCACCACGCTTCTGTGCAGAAATGGTGGTTTCCTTTTTAGCCATTCGCCATAACAGCTCTAAATGTACATTGCCAACTCTAATTGTGGGCGACAACCAAGTATTGTATTGAGTGAGACGTAGCTGGTCACTGAAGTAATCATTTTATGTTGAAATGAGTACGAACATACGAGCAAGTAATTTAGAGAGAAAAAAAATCACCATGACAAAAATATACTCAACACTGGGTTTAGATTTTAGCAATGGCTCAAACAAATTTACTGAATCACAGTCTAATGGGTGTTTAAGAATAATACGATGTATTTCTCCCACACAGTCAGTATGTTCGCTCTCTTGAGGTAACTCACAAGCTGACAACACAGTACTGATACAAGCTGACAACACAGTACTGTTACAACAAGCTTGTTGCTCTGCACCGCTTCCCTTCCCCCATCCCGTTCGAGAGAGCAAGCAAAGGAGTGTGGCAAGGGAAATCATAGTAAACCCAGAAGTGCGCGGAGATTTACAAAGCTAAGCTGCCTCGTGTGCCTATCGGGACTCGCTCACTCTCGACATTGAGAGGATTGAATTTCTGTATTATCCACGCAAGAATGTTCTGGTCATTGCCGCAGCCTCTCTTAGCGTGACTCGGGGTGCGGAGAATATTCCAGATCGGGCCAGCGAGACTACTTGAGCCACAACGGGCCTCCAAGCAGACAGTTTGGAGGGTTCTAAGCGCCAGGTTTGCGATGACAGCGAAACGTCGAGCCAGCAGAGCGGCGAGTGGCGGCGAGAATGATCAGCGGGAGTGAATTATACGAACTGCGAGTATCGGTGCAGTGAAGTGTGAGACTGGTGGGGGGAACTACTAAACTGGATGCATAACAGAGATACATTCGGAATGATGGCAATGGACAGATTGGATACGTGCAAATTATTAGCGCGAATTAAGTGACTAATCAATATAGATATATTGGCAAAGACTTTAATAATTATAAATGAGATAGACATTAATCATTGAACTCGCTAAGAATAACAAGAGTAATAGTGAGAATGTGCGAATAAATTTAAACTAAAATTTAGTTATTTTATATTATTAAGACCTACACCTCTCACGAATTGAGATACATCTCTCTGGCGACTTGCAACAGTACTAATCACAACCTTCTGGATGTGAATCCACTAAACTGACCGCGAATAGCATGAGAGGTTTCGGTCATCCATATTAATCCAATATTCTGTTTGTAGTTTGAACTAATTCAGTTCTCAATAAGAACAGCTACTTACCATTCATCCTCATATTTCGTCCTCACTTTGTTCCAATAAGAAAAAATACCCGCAGAAGTAATACAAAATAAAAAAAAGTGGTTGGCGAGGAATAATTTTATTTTTTTATAGTCTTTGTTTTTATTTCGTAAAAAAGCCACTCCCAAGCTGGTGTCGGGTTACTCTGCTAGTTGGAGACACAAAAATGTTCTGTTCTTGTAGTCAGTGTGCTCGCTGTTTGACTCATCATTGGGAGTACGACTCAAGTGACTTGTTCAGATTTTTTTAATCCCTTCAATGTGACATCTGAGTACCGTATTCTTACAGAAGTAATCATGATCTTGTTACACAAATGCTTAAAATGTGTCAATTTCTTGGCCCAATCGAAGTTGACCAATCCCTTAACGAAATATACCTTTCGTAATTACAGCATAATTCCTTTCTACTCAGCCAATGTGCTGCTGGCAATAGTAATTGTCTTCATTCCATTGTCACAGTATATTCTGCCCTAGTGCATAATAGTTAAGATTCACTGATGTACAAAATATTGTTCCCCTTGTCTTGGACGATCAATAAAATATGATGGGAATGAAAATAAAGACAAATGCACTCTTAAGATACATTTATATCATAATTTTTTAATGAAATAGTATATAGGTTTCTGATGAAGAGATTTAATCTTTAAACTAGCATTGATTTGCTTAGTTTTATTTTACTTAGCTTAGTTTAGCTTAAGTAGGTTTATTTGCTGTGAGCTTAGTTAGCTTAGTGAGCTGCAGCTATAAGAGTTACATGACACAAGAAAAGTAACTAGCCAGTTGGATGATCAATCCACACGACCACTTAAGTGACCATACACAATTGTTCGGGCTAACTGACCTATTTTCTGTAATTGATAGATGTGGGCTCGACCCACGAATTTCCCATTAACTAGGTCGCAAAGTGCAACTGTAACTGGTGTGAGAAACCTTTGAATTTGGTAAGGACCTTTCCACCTGTAAGCGAGTTTAGCCGCTCTCTTGTCGATGGTTTTACTCAATGTGTGTGCTCGGCACAACACGAAATCTCCTACTTTAAAGGGGTTCTGTCTACGATCCTTATTGTACGCTCAAAGTGTGCGTCCTTACACGTGTAACTTATCAGGCCACCACGTTAGGTCGACACTCTTCTATGATATGATATTTCTGTAAGAGTTAGTGTGGTGTAAAGTGTAGGTTGTTGTGACATTAAATATAACAAGGCCCACTTTTGAACAACTGCGAGTAACACTCTGATTAATTTTTCTCGGGTTCGCAGGATTTGGTTGGATAGAGTGCTATCTCGTTCAAAACTAAATATCACTCAAAGAATAAAATGCATTACAAAAATTAAAACAAATTGCTTTAGGTGAGTTCAGAGACTACACACAAGCAAGCATGAATGGGGGAGAATACTATTCAGTGCGCTAGGCGCCAGGCGCTTAGCTGTGAGCCAAAAGTGGAAGCGTCGTGATGCCACACCTTCAATATTACTTAAGCGATTCACTTGTTTCAGAGCAAATAGTAAAATACTCATTTTTTCTTTCTTTCGGATGGCTTACCCTTATCAAGCTTTGAGAATCAGTAAGCATGCAACAAGAAATGTTAAGGAACACTACTGGGACAAACAACTCTGAAATTATCATTCTATAACTTTTACTAAATTGAAAGACAAATCCAAACATGGGAAACACTGACACATACAAGACGCTCTTAAAATATAAAGACACATTACCCTCGACACAATAAAACGGAATTCTTCAGTATTAACATATCAGGGTTTCATTTGGGCAAAATTATTAGGATATCATTACCACCATTGAAGAGACTCAAAATGTTAATTCTTTAAACAGATCTGACTGTAGAATCATGAGGAAGGTTACTGCCTTTTTTTGCCAAATTGACCTTAAAATAAAATTTTAAAATGTGTTTTCACTGCAAAATTCTGTGAAAAGATCAACTACGTGGGACTAAAAGTCTGGAGCAAAAATTACATTGCACTGTAGGGGTAGAAACATTCAAACGAAAGAATTTCATCAGTCTTCAGTAGTTTCATTCAAATCTTAACACAGTTCGAAATTATTAGTTATTCAGATCGTTTTGTACTGAAATTGTCTCTTCACGTAGCCACAGTGAAATTAACAGAAACTCTGACATGAAGGACTGCCTCAGACGGTGATATCGGACGTTTGTTACCTCGTGACATCTGGTTTGAGTCCTGGCCATGCCTCAAGTCGGGCCATCAGTCTCACTTTTCAATGAATTACCTAGCCTCCAGATCTCTTCTATACTCGATCTGAGGTCACCTACCTTAAGACTTGTAGATTTAACAAAATTCTAGCTGAAATAGCCACATTTTGCCGGCCCTCGGACTCCAAACATCAGGACCTCCTTCTCGTCGTTGTGGCTTACATGGCGAAACTTTCACAACAATGAAGATCGTCCAATCTCTTACACCGACGCTAAGCAAGCTAGCGGAAACCCGGGACTAACAATGAACAAATCCAGCCCCCTTAATTGACCGGAGTCGTGAATTTAAAATTACAGTGACCAATACTAAACTATCATGTTGAATGCTTTCAAAAACTTACTTATAGTGCAAATCAATGTCACTAACCTACACTGGTTTACTCAGAACACAGAATTACACAGTAAAATATTATTTCCGTGTGATGAAAATTTTGGCAACAATCAGTTTGAGGTTAGGTGTAATTGTAACATAACATTTTACTTCAAGACGTCTGTAGTGCTACAATACCCTGTTGAAAATATCTTTAAATGTTAAATATTATTATTTTGAGGTGCAATTAAAGTAAATAAATAAGTTATTACCAAAATAAAAATATTGTGGTACCATGTAAACAGTGTCACATAAGGTAAATAAACACGTAATTTTAACAGTGTAAACGAACTGTACGAGGTCTGTAATGCACAATATTACAGTACCTTCTCTTTGATTTGCCATATGACGACTTTAAATTTCATGAGCTATTTTCCAGATATCCTTGATATCCTTCGGATCATCTGGTGAAAGATCAGCTAGTGACAAAAAATTGAAAAGAGGAGTGTTAGGTTTGTAGGTGAACACGAGTTCAAACAGGGTTGTTTTGCGTCCCTCATGACGACCATAATTAAAACCATTTGTAACTATTCAAAGTCTTGGTCCCACCTATCCTGACTGTCAGCATGAAAAGCAATAAGTGCTGAACTGTTATTCCTGTTGAAGCACTCCGCATGTGACGGCTGTGAATAGTAAGGTATGGTGGTGATATGTTGAATACCATGAGTGAAACACGTGTTTTTGAAAACCTTAAACTTAAACAGTGGACCATTGTCTGAGACAATAACTGAATGAATTCCAGAAATTTTGAAAATAAAATTCTTTAGTGCAAGGAGTGTTGTCTCTGAAGTTGCCTTGTGTAGTGGAATGAGCCATACAAATTTGGTAAATGCATCTATGCACACCATCATGTTTTTCCCCTATCTGAGGCGGAGAAAAAGGCCGACAAAATCAATAAAAATCTTCTTTAAAGATCGTCCCACTAGGTCAGATGAAAGTAAACCGAGTTTAGTATCTTGAGGTTAGCGCAAAGCACAAAGTTTACAAATTTTCACTCTATCTGAAATATCCTGATATATACCTTCCCAAGCAAACATACACCTATTGGCATGGATAGTTTTGTAAGTTCTTAAATGAGCTCCCAATGGGGAGGAATGAAAATATTGAAAAACCATATCACGAAGATTTTGAGGTAAGACAATTTTTTATGTTCTTTGGCGAAATGGGGTCAGCAATGCAAAATTTCTTTAGATACCTTATATTTCTTAGGTGTGGTACCTTTTTGAATTTGATCCATAATTTTGCAAATGAAAGGATCACATTTTTTTATGAGTATAAAAATCCTGAAATGCCAAAGGGAAATTTGTCAGCAGTGCACTACAATGATTAGGTTCAGATTCTGAAGAGTTTTCCTCTGGACAATTTTCAAACATAAGTGACAACGCATCAACAAGTATATTCTGGGTTCTTCGAATATGTTAGATTTTGAATTTAAATAATGAAATTTTGACTATCCAACGACCTAATTTTCCAAGTTTCTTTGGATGAGCAAGTAGCCACGAAAGAGCTTGGTTATCTGTTTCAAGTAAAAATTCCTGGTGTTAAAAAAATAGTCTAAATTTTTTGTTTAGATTCTTTTTTTCCTTTGCCGCCAAAATTGTACACTCTAACATAATGTGACCAGGCTTTTTACAAAAAACACATGTTTTACTACCTTTTCTCTGGTGCTTAGGTATTAATTTCGCTTTCTTATCACCTTGGGATGGTCCAGAAACTTTCTTAGGACTGTGGTCTCCTGATCTAAAAGATGAAGTGGATTGGCTTATGAAACGGTGGTGAAATTTACCTCGGGATTGGTCTACAAAAGCAACATTGGTGGAATTAATGCACAAACGGTTCCAAGACAGAAAACTCTTGTGGTATGGATGTGAAAATAGCATGTGAGCACTCTGAGGGATTTAACCTATCTAAGATGGTAGACTATATCAGCCTCAGAAACACATCAGCGCAAAACCATTGCAGTTTATTTAATTTCTGCAATGTAATTAGCAGGAGGTTCAGAGTGTTCTTGTAATTGATTGAACCATTCCAATAGAATGTTGACTACAAGTCTGGTGGGGATAAAATAATTCAGTATATCCTGGTGATACTGGTCAATGCTGTAATTATTGCTTATAGCAACAGTTGTTCATCACTTAAGGGGGGACGAGCGAATGGAAAAATTATTTCCAACAGCTGGTTGTCAGGTATGTTTCCTTTTTGTTTAGTTTTGATGAGTTCTCTCAAAAGCTTGAGCAGCTGTGGAATACCGAGACCGTCAGCCTTGGGGAAATTCGCAACAACTCTTTCAAAGAGTTGTGAAAGTTTGCCAAAAACATACAATGATGTTTGGGGATTTGGGAAGGAAAGGGGTTGGGGTGGGGAAAGGGTTGAGAATGTAGGGTGGTAATGTGGGTTAGTGGGATAGATGGGTTGTTGACTGTAATTTAAAATGTTGTGAGTGGAGGGAAGGGGTTGACGGGGTTGTATGAAGGGACGGTAAGGGTGTGAACTGTTTGGTGAAGAGTAACAGGGGTGGTGTTGTGATAGGTTGCATGGGAAATTTCTACTGGGTCTTAGGTACTAACTATGTGTTGAGAATGCAAGGGCTGAACTGAGAGGGGTTATGGCTGTCTGATGAGGGGGTAAGAGGAGGGAAGGGGTGGTTGGGCAGTTAAAATGGTTTGTGAAGCCTGGCGTGTGGTTGTGGATTGGATTTGGAATGTCTGGGGAAGAGCAGAAAAAATTCGTGAAATTTGGGATAAAGGGGATGGTTGTGTAATGACAGGGGTGTTGGTTGAGGTGTGTGTATGTGTGTGTGAAATGTTGGGGGACACTACTGTCCCAGTAGTGAGCATACTGTAATCCTCAACTGGTTCACAAATACTTACATTACTAGCAATACCACACACCGGTGAAGCTTGTGTAGGGTTGTCTGGAATGTCAGAGCATGATACTGTCGTAATGGGTGGTGTGTGTGGTAAAGAGGATAAACTTGAATCCTTTGACCCTAGTGACACAGGGTCTAAGGCCCGGAGACTAATAATTGGCACTGGCATTTTTTTAATATTTCAGTTTTTCAAATAATTGGTAAGATTGGAGGTGGTATTGGGGTCGGCCAACTCCTTTGTCTGTTTCAAATCATCGAGCCACTTGTCCACCTCTTGCGTGTATATATCATGCATACCATCTTGGCCAAAAATATATAGGTTGGTAAATCTATGAATGACATGGTTGAGCCTAGTTAGACACCTATTTAGGCCTGCGCTGCTGGGAACAGTCTGTAGTGAAATAGCTGGTTCTCTTAATGGTTCAGCCTTGTCAATGCAAATGCTGAACTCGTCCATCCAATCCATGCTATTCAGATTAGCTATGGAAGGCTGGATGCGATAGTTAAATGCCAGTCGCGTCCTTTTATGCAACATTGGCACATCCCCCGATGTATCTATGTCCCAGACTACTAACTCATATTGGAGTTTTTCATGGATTAACAATTCAGGGATCATGGTGTTAGCCATATTAAGTATGAGTAATGGAAACAAATAGTGACTAACGTGGGCTATAACCTACGTAAAAGTTCACAATGTTTTGTTCACTAAGTGTAGCACTAATATCAATAGTTATGTGTTAATAACTATCTATATTATTAACTAACAACATATTTGAGAGAAATGCACTAGTTACTTTTTAATGAAATATTATGACAAATCATTTGGGGGAACAGAGAAAGAAAAGACGTGTATAAAATTATAAACACAGCATGCCACACTTCGCCAAGATGTCCACACAGGATTTTAAGCAAGTCACGGTGAATGACGAAACAAAACGCGGAAAATGGCGAAAATATACACACAATATAACACAATTATGAAAAATAAAACGTAAAATGTTACTTGTTTCGCCGCCAAATAAATGTATTGATTCAATCCACATTTGTGAATTTTACACGTGAAATTTACTCGTGGTTAAAATAATAACGTAGCACAATTGCTGCGGCTGTGTAGATTATAACCACACACTGCTACCAGAATTACTATGGCCTTGCTTTGGTTGTTAGTCTGCTACCATAATTACTGCCACCAAAAAGAAATAAAGTATTCAAAACATATGCTTGCTGGATACAAAAGGCCCATAGTAATTAATGAATAATGAGAAAAATAGAATGATAGTTATATATGATCCATAGGAGAGTAAAGTAAATAATACCATGAGTAGTACTTAGATTAAAACCTTTACATATTTTTAATAAAAAAAATTATACATTATATATTTTGCTGGCATAAGAAAGTGAATATAACTGACATGATGCAAACTTCTATAATAGCAGAAAGAAAAAAAGGGTGAGGGGGCCCCTTACAAATAAAATTCGTTGTATATGTGTATTTAAATGCCAGGACATTAATATTTTAGTAAATATAAAATGATAAGTAATCAAGGTAAAATATGAACTAATTTTTCTTTTTAAAGTTTGATCGTTTGTTTTTTTGTAAATTTGAAAGTTTACAAACTGTTGAATATTCCGACCTTGGGAAGTTCACAAACTGAGGGTTCAATCAAAATTAAAATGAAGTGGAGATGGCCGGCAGAGACGAGAAAGCAGAAAATGCCATGGCCGTTCTTTGTTGAATGTGATGGGAGTCACGAGTACCCTGTTAGAGCTAACAGGTTAGACTGCGAAGCTGCGGTCTTCCCATACTACACGTCGGTATGGTTTGGTACTCAGATAAGTGATACAGCGAAATGGGACTGCCAAACTGCTATTGGCGATGCTGCGAAACTGTGATCTCTAGCATGGATTAATACAGTTACCGCAAAACTCTGTGTTAGGAAAACAGTAGAACAACACTTACCATAATGGAGGTTGAAAACTACACTAATGTAGCATACCAGCACCAAACTACATTGTACTACATTTAAACTATATGATGAGAAGTAAAATGAACTTCCACGAAATTACATTTTGAACGCAAGTGCCGCTTGGAGTTGCACATCGTCGAGTCAGTTGTTCACAGCTAGTTAGTGCCATGAAGAATGCCAGGTCGATACGCAGTGAGCACTCGAGACAAGCACGCGGTTGAGTTTTGGTTGTTGCTGCTAGATGGCGAGCTTACCCAAATGGCAGTTTTCGATGCCTTTCACGCCTAGCAACAGCGTGAAAAGAGATGACGCGATTGAAAAACTACTGTGCTTAAAGGACGTGGCCAAAGAAAAACAAGTCTTGCAGCCCGATGCGATGGTGACACGAAAAATATGCGTCCTGTTAAGATACACATCCTGAAAGAAAATGTGTGTGCAGTTGAACTGCCCAGAAATGCGTTGCCAACTTGACTGAAGCATTTTTCACGAGGCTGCGAGGCCGGAAAAACATGAATTTAAGGAGGCCCTCGATCAGTTAAAATTAATGTAACTCACTGAGATAATTATCTCGCTCAGAATTAATCAAATTTAAATAAAATAATATCCCCAATTGAAATTAAATAAGTATAATGAATTTGTTGAACACAATATAAAAATAATATAAAACATAATAATTTTGTTTTAAAAGCCGTACAGCAGGAACCGAATTTCACCAAACTCAGTATGCAGATTGTATTTAGCAAGGACATCTGGTTTTTATAGTTTTCGACCATACCGAGCACTTACTTTGATATTGACGACCATCTTAAAATTTATTTTAATATGTCATATCTCCAGAAACATACAACCAATTTAAACCAATTCGTATGTTGACAGTGTATTTAGAGACGGGTATTGTTAATCCATCATTTTGGAAGATAGCACTACATGAAAAGTAAATCTTTCAGTTTATAACTCGGAAATTACTCAATCAAATCTAGGCTATTTGACAAGTAAGTAATACTATGATAGGCCATGCATACTAGTGCGATGTAAATTGAATTGATTTTAGAGATAGCGGCCACATACATATTTTAGGTTTATTAGTATATCTACCACTCGGTTTCATTGATTTATACCAAATTGTGTATGATGAATGTATCTATTACAAGCACCACATGAAATAATAAAGTTTTTGTCATATCAGGAAACAATTGATCGATTCTTATGAAATTTTGCAAACAAGTAGTACTGCAGCACGTGATGAAAATTGGTGTGTTTTAAGTATATCAGACACTTATTTTCAAAATGGCTGCCATATAGCAATTTGTAATCAATTCCAACTTAACTTTGTATGCTATCAGTATATATTTCAATTATCAAATATGTCTACACAAAGCTTTGTAAGATAGCAACGCATGAACATATTAATTTTTTATGCCATATCTCGGGAAACAATCAATCGACCACCACCAAATTTGGCGACGAATTTGTACTGTGGTAGACCATATTAATCCATATGTTTTAAGTGCGCCAGATACACTTTCTTTCCGAATGGAGGCTATAATAACACTTTAGAATAGTGTGGTACATCGACGAAAATATGAAACCAATTTTAACTTAACTTAGCATACTGTAGCTATGAAAATCATCGAATGTGTTAATACCTACATAAACTTTCTATCCTCCATTTATGAAAAATCACATGTAAAAAATTGAGATTTTATGGCATATCTCGAGGACCAGTCAACTGATTCCCACCAAAATTAACACGCAAGTAGTGCTACAGTAGGTTATGTAAATTAACATGCTTTAGGTGTGGCAGGCCTTTTTTAATTGTGCAAATATGCATTATTTAGGTTAGTATGTTATATCTATTAAATAGTTCAACAGAATTTAACTAAACTTTCTACACTAACAATACTCACTACAAGCATCAATTATGCTGCAGAAATCCTCTTCCGCCGGTATTTTTGCAAAATAATGCCAGGTAAGAAAATTGAACGTTTTGCTATATTTACGGAACAATTCTTAAAGTTTCCACCAAACTTTGCACATCATTTGTGCTACAGAATGCCATATAAACTTACATGATTTAAGTGGGGGTCAGGCAATGATTTTCAAAATGGCGGCCGTATAAATATTTTCTTAAGTTTGTCATATCTATTAAACAATTTAATAAAATTCAACGAAAAGTTTTATGCTCGCAGTATCTATTAGAATCATCGTATGCAGAACCTTTCTAGGCAATTTTGTAAGATAGCTTAAAATAAAAAATTAAATTTTTATGCCATATTTCAGGGACCAATTAACGGATTTCCGCCAAATTCTATACATAAGTAGCTCTATTTACATTGAAAACGACGGCTCTGTAAATATTTTAGTTTAATAAACTTCATCATTCAAAACATTAGACTGATTAAATACGAAGTTGATTCTTCGAATTCGACCTCCATAATGCAGTTGAAGGCACGCTAGCTTATTGTATGGGTTTTCTTTGGGTTCGAGTCCCGGGTAAGGCACGTGTATCTTTGTAGTTGTCTCAATACTGTTGCATATGTTTCTAGTTACATGTGTAATGTTATTGCTGTTAACGAAACGTCAAGGTTTGTCTAACATAGAAGATTTTCAGAACATCATTAAAAATTATTTGAACCCATTAGAAGAAAGTAGGTTCATAAGTTATGCCACTAACTTCTTCTATCTCATTGTAAACAAGATATTCGCGTACGCACAGCAGGTAAAATAACACTTTTATCGAATTGTTACTGTTATACTATTTTTTTATTCAACTTTTACTGTTACACTATCCTTGCAGAGTTATGTTATCGCTGGTTACGATATTACAAGGAGTGTAACATAATTATTTCTGAAAGCTAGCAACAACACAAGTGGATAGCTTTAGCTTTTCTGGATGCTGTACCTTGCTCAACCACTTCTATACTGCATTAGCAATCTTACTTTAGATAAGATACGATATGTGTAACGTTGTTCTGATTATACAAAAGTACAACTTCTATCTTGTTACAGTTTCGGAAAAAAATTGATATTTGCTGCTTGCTCAAAGCAGAACTTCACATAAGCTCTTATAGAGTAGGGACCGCGGTCTCTGAGCAGTTAGCCTGCTCGCCTCCCACCAAGGCGAACCGGATTCAATCACCGACCGGGCCACTCCCGGATTTTCGCAAGTGAGAATCGTGTCGGACGATATTGCTGGTCGGCGAGTTTTCTCGGAGATATCCCGTTTCCCCCGTCCTTGCATTCCAGCGATGTTATATTCTCACCTCATTTCAACCTCATCGACTCTCTTAACCTCGTTAAGAGCCAACCGAATCTCTCTACTCAACTCTTATAGAGTACATTTACTTACTGACATAATGTTAGGTTAGATAGAAAGTAGACAAGAGCACCTGATCTGTGAAACTGACGTCGCCTGTAAAACACGCCTTACTTCTCTAACACTGGGAAGCGGGGAACAAACAAGGACTCTGGTTTCCTGATGTGGTGTCCACAAGTATTAGAAAGCATAGTTATCTCCCGACTGCTACTTAAACATGTCGTACAGGTCCGTCACGATCAAATTTTAATAATTGCATCTTAAATGAATATCGGCAGGAAGTCGGGATACTATGTTTATCAGAAAAGTACAAGAACGCGCCTGACAACTGGTGCAGGATAATGATATTTAGATCAGTAATCATCTACTTCAAGGACATTCTGCAGATACATAAAAGGGCTAGAAGTAATGAAATAAGCTAACATAGGATAATGAGATCAAGTATATCTTGTACATACAACCAGGCCAGACTACCGAATGCATAGTATGAACGTTTACAATTTACGGAGGGCAATCAAGTAAAGCCTGCACCACTGCTTCGCATGGATGCGCTGATCGAAAGTCCCGAGGCAACATAAGGAGACCCACGTGTTCATTTGAGCTGCATACAGTAGAAATGCGGGTTTATTTTTGTGCACTGCGCGAATAGCTGCGATCACGCTATAACCGTTATACACGAGGGAAAAATCACTTACGTTGTGGCAATTTGCACCTAGAACCGATTTGCACCTAGAACTGACTGCGTACCTGTTCTTACGAAAATGAAATGTAACATGGAACGACTTGTGAGATGTTTTCTACCGACCGAGAGTCTGCAGATCAATCCAGACAATATTACGAATGCAAAACAAATGCGAATTTAAAGAGACATGCATTTATCCTAGTTTTTTTCTAGTGTGTTATTTATATGTGGTTTTCGATTTCAATATGACGACATTTTATTTAACTAATAACTGTGTGTGTTTGTGTGTGTGTAGTACTTTATTTTTCTCAGTATAAAATGAAACGTAAGTAAGTATATATATATATATATATATATATATATATATATATATATATATATATATAATATATATATATATATATATATATGTATGTGTGTGTGTGTGTGTGTGTGTGCGTGTGTGTGTGCGTGTGTGTGTGTGTTTATTGCGCTTGCTTTTCACTTGGAGAAGGGACAAGTACGTGCAATATATATTTTATAACAGTTCCTATTACCTAAAATATTTACCAAACTTACATTTGACACACATTTTTTAGCTTCTTTCTTTATTATTACAACAAATAACTTGTGCGACATAATTAGCAAATTGTAATTTAATGAAGGGTATTGACTTTTAAAAAAATGTGCACTGCACGATGGAACTGTTACTGACCTATATTAACTATCTCTCGTAAGTGTGTGAAGACGAAAGAGGAGCAAGAGTGCTGATGGAGAGGAAGTGCTTACGTGGCAACCTTCATTCTGCCACGCCACGCAAGGACGACACCAGCCTCTCCGTATCACTCGCACGCAGCGGCAGCAATGCCTCGTCATTTTTTAAATAATTTCAGTACGAATAAAAAATATTACACAAATACTTGTACCAAAAATTATTTATTTTACATCGTACATAGATACATACATTATGATTACAAAAAAACCTTGAAATAAAATATATATACATACATCATAATTCCAAAGAAAATAAAAAAAAATAAAAAAATAAAAAAAGTACATACATACGTCGTTATTACACAAAACGCTTACCAGAAAATACTTTACAGGATAAATATATTTAATGGAAAAATCATTTAACAAAACACGTGAAATTTTTTTTACAAAATACATCAAAGAACAATTATGAGTAAATATAACATGTCCACATTTCTCTGTACCTAATTAGTGGGAGGGAGGGGGGTTTCATCACCTGGGTTTTTCTATAGATAGAGAGTAGAGCTCATAAGCACAAGCACACACGAGCATCTCTTGAAATGGGTTCGATGGTGATGTAATCTCCAAACTGTGCCAAGCACCGTCACATCGTTCCGAACATACGGTAAAAATTTGTCATTTTTTAAAAAATCTCGTGAATAATTTCGCAATTTTCCCTGTCGTACTTGGTTGAACATCTTGCACCTACAATTTCTCTTTTCATATTTCCAATGTTTATGGGGAACTTCGTTTGTGGACGGCACGAGTGAACCGCACACTCGTCAATTGCAATCTTGCACTGTTAATTCAAACGCCTTACAATAGATGATTCTTCTTTCGAGGAGGAGGAGGAAATGGAAATTTTAGTCACATCGCTCCACTCCACGGTTATGGTAGCTGACGGCTGGCCTGTATAGGTTACGCCGTACGGTAGAGGAGATATACTTGAGTATGTTTTCTCTGGGTTAAACTTGTCTTTGGGACGTGTCCCACTGTTGCGAGACGACTTGGTGGATGGTCTCGGCCTCGAGCCTAGATACACTTCGCACGAAGAAGGTGTGCAGCTTGAGGTCCAGTCTGGAAATCCTTACCTTTTCACGACGTGTGTTTGTCCATCGCATTTCTCCAGCCATTTACACAAGTAATTATTTTTACTTTTTCAGAACAGTTCGTACAATACACTTTCGTACGTTCTTGCCTTACTTGCATAAACATTTCGAATCTTGTTTTACCAACTCCTCCAGCGAACAAGGAAGCATAGTCAGAGCATAAATTGCACAAGTAACAGTTTTTATATTCTCACATTAATGTGTTCAGCATTTAACAGCCTTCGAACTCATCGTAGCAGCATAGCTAGTGAATTGCACTACCGCAAAATTGAATTTGCAGAATGCCTCTAATAGCAGGTTCGTGTCAGTCGACGATATGGACGACGTTGCTCCTTGTGCCAATATCGTGCGGTTGGGCTGAAGAATATTATTTCCATCGCCTCCTACGTTGCTGATGGTCTCTTCTGTACTTGACGACATGGCTACCGTAACAGACGTTTGAAACGAAATGATCACCTTGCTCTCCTCTCGAAATAGCGAGGTACAACTTTTCCTAGAGGCCATCGGGACGCGTCTTATAAAGCAAGAGTTTAAGTGGAATGGACGCTTGCCGACTGATTAGCCAGTGTGAAGCATTGGTGGGGGTGAAACGGAGGCGGTGGAGGCTTGCCGACTAATTAGCCAATGAGAAGCATTGGCCAGGGACAACGTAATCTCTGCGCGACTAATTAGCCAGTGACAAACAATGACGGGTGTAATTAGCAAGTGGAGGGGATCGAACGGAGGCATTCGATTAGTGAGGTGGAACAGACATGACTAATTAGGCAATGAGAAACAATGGATCGAACGAAAGTTTACGAGACACCCGAGTAATCGGCCAATGGGAAAATAGGGGTTCGAATGGTGGGGATCGAACGGAGGTGAGTGACCAACTTCCAAACAAATTACGATCACAAATAAACACACATGGCAGTGGAAAGAAGGTGTGAGAGACAGCAATGTATAAACAAATGATGAACGAAAAAAAACAAATATGGCGGCCTCCAGTAAAGCATATCAGTTTTAAAAATAAATTTTAATCATATATTTTTAAACGATTTTTTAAATAAGGTTTTAATATATTTTTTTATAGAATTTTAAATGATTTTTAATAAGAAATTTTTAACGTTTTTTTAATATTCATTGTTAAAAATTTTAAACTATTTTTGAACTATTTTTAATACATTTTTATAATAATTTCTTTGAATTTTTCTGGAATTTTTTGGGTTTTCGGGGTAAAAGGTTACCGTGGTCAAGGTCAAGGATCAAAGGTCAATGGCCGATGGTAGCTGGCTTCCAAGATGGCGGACGCTGATGAAACAACATGGCGGCTGGGTGACTCCTGCACTCCTATCCCTGATTTCCTGCACCCAAATGCAGATACTAATACTACTTGTATATATATTAAAATATATATATAATATATACTATACATAAATATATATTATATATATACTACCTATTTTTTGATGAGGAGTCACCTGCCGAAGTTTGTCTGTCCATCCTGTATATAATAGGATGGGAGGAAGGGAGAGAGGGAGGGACAACGAGAGAGAAATAGATACTGATTGTGACATCAATGAATTTTCCAAAAAGAAGACTAGAAAGAAATGCCTAAAAATAAAATTCTAAGCTTACCATCATAAATTATAGAGTTTTATAACAACTTAATTGAATGTCTTAAATTGTACGATGTTTTTTACTTATAATTGTTTATATTTTTAATGCAGTAATTTATTTATAACATATTCATTAGGCAATTTAAATCATGATTACCCACCTGGTCTCGTTGCTGTGGATAGTAAAATAATAAATGAAGAAAAAATGAAAAAAATATAATAGATTGGGCGGGGCGGCATTTTTTAATGGGCCTAGAGGCGGCAATGGGGGAAATCCGGCCCTGGGTTCAAACCTTATTCCGCAACTTCCTTCGCTGTCGCCAGTGCTAACGAAAATCCATTTTCGCGATAGCCTTCGGGCCACTTGATGAAAATATCAAGGTGTTTAACTACCACATTTGAGTGCACAGTTTGAATTTACCGTATTTTGCTGATAGAATGAGGTTGCCCGGTGTTTGGAACCGCCATTGCATGTTCTAATATCGGTAATACAGCAGTTCCTTTCTAACTTTCTTCCACAGAAACCCTGCAAACTTACCAGTGGTTTTAGGCTGTTCACGGTAAAGTGAACACTTTTGAGGTACTAGTTAATTTTTCCTTTCAGCCATTTAACCACACTTTAAATACATATGTCATGTACTTAATAAACACTGTGTGTAATCCACCACACTTTAAAGTTAACGCCTAAGGCTAAAATGAAATACATCTATTGAATATTATTCCAAATGAGAGTGCTTTCAAAAGTGCTCATTTTATCGTGAATAGCCTATAGCAAAATAATAAACGTATTTCAGTACTTCAAATATTTGTAAGTTGTAACCTTGAGATTGTACACAAAATTATGGAATCGTATAGCACTGAAACTGCTCATGCATATTCGAAACATAACCTAAAGGAACCACCCATGTTGGGCCCTGCACCCACGGGAGCCCCCGCGCTAGCAATTGAGCTAGTTCCTGATTGATTTAGTCTCTAGCCTTTGGAAAATGCCACTGCTCCTCACACTGCATATTGACATGGATATAACACCAAATCACTAGAGAGGTAACAGATTCATAGACTCTGCTACTTCTCTTTTCCAGTGACAGGCACTCGTTGCTCAGCCCACAACCTTAGTTTTTTTTTGTTTTTCATGCAAATTTAAACAAAGCATCACAAACATTGTACATATGATATCTCACTGCCCTCACAGATGAAACTCTGCACTCCCACCTGACCTTTGAGAGGTTTCAAAGAATTGTTAACGTGTTCCTTAAAAAATACCCCACCTTTCGCTGGAGCACAAAATAATTGTGTAGTGTCTCTGCAAGCATACAAAAAACGACTGAGCCTGAGCACAAGATGAAACGGCATTAGCCAAAACCAGGTTCCAGCCTTGACTTCCACAAGGTACGAAGAATGTTAGTGGGTTATTTTGAGAAATATTTTTTGAATACGTAACACATTTTTTAAAAATATTTTTGAAATGTTGCGACTATGGTTTGGATGAATTAAACTCAGAAATTTGTTGTACTTCCTACATCACCGAAGCTAATTACGGGAAAAACCAACAAAAGCAAAATAATTTTAAAATTGCAAAAAATTTAACATACTTTTTTTTTAAATTTGGAAATTATTTTACCTTTGGTTGCTTCTCCTGTAACCAGCCAGCTTCGGCGATGGAGGAAGTACACCCACTTTTTTTTCCGTGCAATATTTTCGAAATTTCGCCCTCTAAAATTTTCCAGCGACATGCCTGGTTGTTACAGTTCATATAGTATGCATTCAGCCAACTTTTCGCCAGTAATCCTACGGGAAGGATGCGCCACTGAATTGAAACTGGAACTGACTGAACGGGTATCTGAAACCACTGATAATTCTACCTGTTGCCATCATCAAATTATGCCATAGAAATTATTAGGACTGTTACTCTGATGGTGCATTAAAAAAAGTATCCAAACTATAGATTATAAACTAGCATGCCACAGCTAACGGCAAAATGGGTGTTTTTAGTTACTACACTGGATTTCACCGCAATTCTCGATGAACGGATGCGCAGTCAAAAATAGGAACTTTAATGACAGGCAGGTGGCATCACTAATCACAAACGCTGCAGCAAAATTCGGGTTCAGCACCACAGAAACAAAATATGCGACTGCAGACATGTTACATCTGGTACAAACAGAATATCCGAGTTAATTGTATTGCCCAAACAAAATCAATCTCAGTTCCTAGATTAGTTTGTACCACTACCTTGCAATCAAATTTGATTAAATCCGCTCCCAAGCCGATCACCTGTTTCTTGTCCAAATTATTATAAACTGAATACTTCCTCCAGCATACTTATAGTTTGAACCCTGTAACAGACTCGCGGTATCCGTGTTTAACCACCAGGCATGTCTATTTAGCGCTATGGAAATTTCACTCGAATACGAAATGCAGAAATTACAACACGTCTGTTTACGATGAATCTACAATTTGAACAGGAGTCACGCCAAAGAGCCGTTAGCGAAAACTGGTTGGTTAAACATGAGAAATAGGAGGCATCACTTTGCAAGTCGGTCTATACTAACAGTACTCGAGTGAATCGGCAATATTTCCTTCACAAATAGAACATCAGGTACAAATATCGTGACACACCAATATGGGATGCAAACTATATACATGCGGGCAAATCGTATGTGGAAAATATTACTCAGCACCAGTTCAGTAAAGCTGTAAAATAAAGTCATATTTTGCTGACAGGCCAAATCGGTAGTCATATAATATGTGTGACAAAGTATGAATACAAAAAAAACCTTATGAAACAGATGAGCTCGAAAAAAAATAACCTGCTTATCAACCACGTTGTTTTCAAAATATCAAAGCCGTATTTCTGATTATTGTGCAAATTCATTATGATTTGGGAACTTCTAGTTCGGGGAGGAAGCCGGAAAGCCTAGAAGCCAGGGACCACGATCTTCGATCACGTCACTGCCACTGATGGATGACACTCCGCCTAAACATTTACCAATTTTCCATTAAAATTCCCTCAATTTGCCACTAAAATTTGCTAACATTCAAATACTGTTTCTTTTTTCAAAATCTCCAGAAATTTCCATCGAAACCCGCAAAAATATCCCGATAGTTCAATTGTACTCGTAAAATCCCATTCAACGTCAGCCATATTTCAGCTCCCAAGACCTCGACTTTAAGAGCCACCCAAACCTATCCACTCCACAATTACCAATCTTGTCATTCAAGATTGTTAGCTTAATGCGGAGCAAGGCTTCGGTAAAACAGAAATAAAGTGTCACCGCAGTGAATAAATACACCACGATCCTACTATATAAGGAGAAGATCTCTGTCCGTCTTTAATACTTCTAAGTCCCTTGAAACTCAACAAAAGTTCTTCAAATTTTGCAGAGCGAATTCTCAGGGTCTAATACAGGTCAAGTTCGAATTTCAGTAAGATCATACTACGCAAGCATGACTTTTGACCACAAAAACCAATCGTTTAATTAATTTTTCTTATGAAAGTTTTGTATTTGCATAGAGATTATTGCATAGAGATATGAATGCAATGAAATATCATATTTTTACTCTAATTGTTTCGCTTAAATGTTGAGTTAATTTCACGTCAAGTGGGGCATTAGTGGTCCAGTGGCTAGTGCGATCACAAGTGGGGCCCCAGTGGCCCAGTGGATAGAGATATATCAAATGGGGCCGCAGTGGCCAAGTGGCAGTGGATAGGGCGACTCCAATTGGGGTCTTAGTGGCCCAGTGGATAGTGCGATTTCAAGTGGGGCCTCAGTGGCTTAGTGGATAGAACTATATCAAGTGGGCCGCAGTGGTCAAGTGGTTAGAGCGATTTCAAGTGGGGCCTTAGTTACTCAGTGAATATAGCTATTTAAAGTGGGGCCTCAGTGGCTTAGTGGATAGAACTCTATCAAGTGGTGCCGCAGTGGCTTAGTGTATAGAACTATATCATGTGGTGCCGAAGTGGGTTAGTGGATAGAACTGTATCAAGTGGGGCCGCAGTGGCCCAGTGGCTAGATATATATCAAAAGGGGCTGCAGTGACCAAGTGATTAGAGCTATTCCAAGTGGGGCCGCAGTGGCTTAGTGGATAGAACTATATCAATTGGGGCCGCAGTGGCCCTGTAGATAGATATATATCAAATGGTGCCTTAGTGGCTCAGTGAATAGAGTGATTCTAAGTGGGCCTCAGTGGTTTAGTGGATAGAACAATATCCAAGGTTGAGTTAATTTCACATCATTTTTTTTTCAGTCTTTGTATGATTTACAAAAATTTGTAACCTCGTAACTATTCCAGGCACGTCACCATTAGAAAAACATGGTCACGGACTTACCCCTAGTTATAATATATTTAGGTCTTTCATTTTACTATTTAGGAGGTCCTTCCAGGGATTGGAGACTCGTAACTGCCCCATCTTGATACCACAATTTTTTATGATGTCATATGATCTCAAACTTTGACCAACGCCATCTTGTTTACGTTCGATATTTTGCTGATTGATATTCACCATCTTGTTTACATCTGTATTTTTTTTTCACCTACTGTAAACCACCGTCTCATTTTGTCCCGCCATTTGCGTTCCCTTTTGGCTGTAATACAGTGCTAGTGTCGTCCACATTTCTTTCTAGTTGTGACAGTTATTTGACACATTTAGTCGATGTTCCATCTACTACACAGAATCCTCGCCCATATTTGCACCATTTTAATTTCAGTAACTTAAAATCCTGTGGAGGGGCATGGTTCCGAACCAGCCAACTATGGTATGGAAGAAGGGGACGATACCCTAAACCATTCGGTTACCATGTCTTGTAGGAAAAAAGTTTTACATGTGGCACGTACAAAGACAGCGGTTCCTTAAATTTAATTTATGTATTTAATTGTCATTTTTAACATGTATGTCAATTGTCATAAATATGTGATGTAATATGTCCCTGGACTAGTCTCTACGAAAGAAATATGACGTTACAGTTTGCTTTCCTAATCACCTTTATCCGACAAGCAGCCAACATCATTCATAAAATTCCTTACATGAAATCCTTATATCTGAGTTATATATTCATTTGTTTTTACAGTTGAATTTTTTTAAATCACTTGTATGAGAGATATATTTCACCTCAGCACAGCAAGGTCAATTAAAAAAAAAACCATTTATGACAAAACACAAGAATTGGAGATTCGGAGTAAGGGAGCCAGAAGCTCTATTATTCACTTTCGTTGGATTCCATCTGGTCTTCTGAAAGAGTTTCTTGAATACAACATACAACGTGTTTAGGAAACATGTGTACAAACTCGGGCATGTGATTCGTGACCGGAAAAGAGGAAGAATGGTATAGGACACCCATGTTCCATTTCAAATAATAAGGGCTCTAGGAGCCGTTAAAGGCGGAGGACGACAAGCATATTACATGGGATAGTATGCACAGTACTTGCGTTAGAGGAACACACATTTGTATACGGATTAATTAAACCGAGATCTTGGTTAAAAGGAAGGCATTGTACGCCATACACACCCCCATCGTGTAAACAATAGGGGTTGACACCCTTTGATTGCATGCAATATTTACACCGTAAGATTAAATTGATTGTGGATACCATCGGATGAAGCAGGACGACGTAATTAGCACCAAAGGCTCCCTAGTTGCAACTCTCTAGGACTCACCGTTTCCTCGTAAAACGCAAACGAAGGGGATAATGGTAGCAAGACCATGGCCTGGTGGGTAAGCAGCTCGTCCTGCACCCTGTCATAAACACATGTTAGTGGTATGATGCACGTCACAGCCAGTTCCCCTTTCCCCCCTTTGGAGTAGTGTAGTTTTCCGCCCCGTCTGCCCAAGCAGCCTGTTATTCTCAGTCTGTCATTGCTTCGATTCACTAGGTACTGCAGACGTAAACATGGACGAGTACACAACTTCTGAAATTACTGATATGGTCTTGCTGTATGGTGAAGTGAGAGTAAACAGCAGGGCAGCTGCATGTGTGTACAGCCAAAGATACCCTGCACGACATCAGCCAAACCACCAGACATCCGCACACCTTAACAGGAACGTTTCAGCATGGATGTGAACCTGGTCGACCGAGAACCGCAGTTTGAAGAGGCGGCCTTAGAGAATATAGCGGACAACGCTTCTACGAGCACTCACGCCATCGTGTGGAGAATGGATGCATCGAATTGCACAGTATGGCGTGTCCTCCATGAACAGCTGCTGTGACCATACTATGTGCACAGGGGTCAGCAATGGGGTCAGCAGATTATGCTCCTCGGCTAGAATTTTTCAGGTTGTTCATGCAACAGCGTGAAATTGTTCCCGATTTCCAGGCGACTGTGATGTTTACAGACGAATCCATGACGTTCACACTGGAAGGTTTTTGCAACTGTAGAAATGTCCACATGTGGGGCGACTCCAACCCACACGCAACTGTAACAAGAGGCTACTAGCATAGCTTTTCTCAACGTATCGCAACACCGACTGCTTTGTATATCACACATCATCATTGGATGGACCAAACGTGTGGGTATCACGGATACGGTTACAGTTAGTCAGTGTAACCAACATACTGTTTTATACATTTCTACCTTGTGCTGCACATCTGTCACATACACAGCTGCACTTTGGTGAAGCACATTTCCTAATGCTAATCTGTGCTGTGTGTTGGTTCCTGGCTATACTCATTCGGCGGGGAATCCCCACTGCATTCCTCCGGGTGCACGAAGGGTTGCCTACTCACCAGGCCATGGTATTGCTACCATGAACGTGTAGTTTGCGATTGAACCGGAAACGGTGGGTCCTAGAGAGTTGCAACTAAGGGGCCTTTTGTGCTAATTACGACGTCCTGCTTCATCCGATAGTATCCTCACTCAATTTAACCTCACGGTGTAAATGTTGCATGCAATCAAAGGGTGCCAACCCCTATTATTTACATGATGGGGGTTGTTACGACGTACTATACCTTCCTTTTATACAATATATTAGTTTAATTAATCCGTATAGCAATTTTTGTTCCTCTAACGCAAGTACTTTTCATAATAGCCCACTTAATATGCTGTCGCCCTCAACCTTTCAGAGCTTCTACAGCCCTTATTATTTGAGATGGACCATGAGTGTGTATATCGTTCTTCCTCTTTTACGTTCACGAATCACGTGTCCGAGTTTTAACACGTGTTTCCTAAACACGTTGTATAAATAAAAGTTGTGTTTTTAAACTTTAGGGAATACGGCATATCTTTCAGTTCGTAAAAGTCATACCAGTTCTCGACAATTCGGCCATTTTTACATGGGGATCAGAGAGGAAATCAAACAGTTATCTTAGATCCCTAACATTTTCTAGTATTATTCTTTCTTGCTCCCTCATTTCTATCGCAAACCTGCCATTTATTTTATACTTAGTGCATTTTTAACTATGGTAAATACTCATAAACCCTCATTCCACCTAGTCGTAGAAAGATAGGAAAAAGGAAGGCAGGTGCAGCTAATATTTAATTATGTTCGAATCCAGCTTGCCAATTATAACATTTAACTTATGTTTTTACGTGTATTATAAAGCCATTGGCAACAGGATATTTATGTTTATGATACTTTTGTCTCTAAGTTTTTTATAGGCATGCACAGTTTTACTACACATAGCTCTGTCATGTAACGTATTTTTCACACCCATGACTTACAGTTTTCTAATTTCACTTTCGCTTAGTAAAACAGTTCAATTGAATTTTGTTGCGAGTATTTTCTATAAATATTTTTATTTTGTAATTACTACGGACTGTTCAGATTATTAACAAGGCAATTTACAAAGCCGGTCATAAAATTAAACTTAACTTATTTATATATAAAAAATACTGCCTTATCATTTTTCCTATAAGAGGGATGACTACCTGTCGCATGTAATCGTTATAATTTACGAAACCAGATAAGAATCCAGTCGTTCTCCTTTGCCATTACAAAGTATCAACAAGAAAGAGGTCTGTAAAATGATTGTGTACTTTTTAGATTATGTGCTAACCTTCAGACCAAGGAAATGCATAATTTTGATTTATGTTGTGTTTATTCGTATTGTTCACTTCATTTAGACAGTGATTTATAGAAAGGAATAAGAATTATTAGCATGCAACTGTAGGTTTTTATCTTATTTCCGTCCACGATTTTTAACTCAAATATTTTCATAATTCCTATCTTTATTCTGCAACAATTTGGGGGCAGTTCAGTTTCATTTAGTTACTTCCTGAAGGATTGATAGGCTTTTGAAATAACCTTCTTTTGTTTGTGTATATGTGTGTGCATGCGCCCGTTTTTTTAAACTCTTGACTTGTATACCGAATTTTACCTTAGTTTATAGTCCACAGTACTTTGTACGAACACCCTACTTTTATAGCAGTCGACCACAAAAGATGCATATTTTCAAAATGGTGACCATTAAAAAATTCTGGGTGAAAGGTATTTTAAGAACCGTTCATCCCATATGAACGAAAATTCGTACGTTGGAAGTTCACATTGTCAGAATTTACTCACCACTTCGAAAGACAGCGTAGTCTGAATAGACATTTTTAGATTGTGTATCTGTAATTGTTTAACAGATTCCAATCAAAAATGTTAATACGCGTGCAAAGTGCTTTTTCTTTCAATCGGTGGGTATATAAATATTTTACGTTAATATGCCCGTATCCTGAAAGATGACATAAATTTAAACCAGACTTGGTACGCTGGCAGTAACCACTGTGAGTATTATATATGATAACATAGTTGGCCATTTTGTAAAATGGTGCCATCTGAACAAGTTAAGTTTCTACATCTTATATCCAGAACTATTCATTAGACTATCACCAAATGTGGCATACAAGTAGTGCTGAATAGGCCTCAATAAACATATAGTTTAGGTTAGTATGCTCAGTCTGCCGAACAATTTGACTCATTCAAACCAAATTTGTCATGGTAACTGTAGCATAGATAACTATGAAATTAATTTATAAAACTGTTATGTGCACCATTTTGTTAGATAGTGCCTCCTGGTATAATGTAAAAGTATTGCATGTTATTGTCGCATCCAGTCACGGCCAACACTGGTAACAGCAGGCTGCCGCTACGTGGAGCCGACTGCCGTACCCGAGGGACACACCTGTTGTTCCGCTCAGCCCGAAGAATGGATGGAGTGTGAGAAGAGATAGAGGCAAAGCAGTGGCTGAATGAAGACGGAGGAGGAAATTGGAGCTCCCTGAGAAAATCACCTCTCCTCGGTAGTGTCCGTCATATTCCCTACATGAGAATTCTAGTCCGAAAAGTTCTCGTTCGCCGGGCCTTAAATCAAGCCGTGGACCTCGGCAGAGGAAGGTTATAGTATAAGCCACTGAGTCAACCATGGTACTTACTTAAAAATGGCTGCACTGCAACCATTTTTAATGTATTATATCTAATAACCAAATAAACAAATTCTGAACTTAATTTAGCATGTTGTGTGGACTAAATCCACAACTGCTATAGATAACATCTTTTTTCTGCCTTGCTGAAACACGTTACCAGAAATTTAAACTTAAATATTGTATAGTAAATTATCAAGTAATTCCCTCCGCATTTTGCATGCAAACGTTGATATGGAAAGCCACCTAACATTTTTATAAAGCAATCTCTTATTTTTGAAGCGGCGGTGTTATCCTTGTATTATATGTAATCTCGGTCACTATTAAAGCGATTCTACTCAAACTTAGCGTGCTGAAGTGCTAATTGTGTGCACTAAATTCACCAAGTCATTTATACGATGGTCCCCATTTTGTAAGTTATATATACCAAAAAGTTGTTACATGCTTACATCATATCCCAGGAATTACTGGACCGTGCCGATAACCAGGAAAGGTGACGGAAAAATCCCTCTCCTTAGAGTTATCTAAACACGCATTCTCCAGCTATCTAAGACTCGACCTCATAAACATGATTTTCATATATCTACTGTCTTGAGTGTATGGCTAAAAGAACGTGAGCAAATTAGTTATATCAGTTAGTATATTTTTGTTGTAAAAATAATATAAACATTGGGACAAAAGGGCGAGGCGAAGAATCTGACACCGACAAGGTGTTGAGTGCCGTCATGCATGTGAGAGGCTATGCTCGTCACGCGAGTTATGTGGGGAGGAGACATGGCCGCTGCCTGCGTGTGGACTGAAAGGGAACAGTGGTCGCCTGCGGCACCAGGCGACCTTGAACCCTGCACATGCCGCAGTCATTCTGCGACTGTTCGCCGCCATCTGCTACCATTCAACTGTCAGTGTCGTGCTCTGAGTTCAAGCACGCCGTTCACGCATGCAGGCAAAGAAGCCAAGCACAACAAGCAGAAACCTGAACAACCTGGAGGAGTCCCGGTTCTCTGTTCCGCACGAGCCTCGCGGAAAGAATAAGACTTCTCCGACGCGACGGGGGAGCCACGGTGGCTGAGTGGTTAGACCGCTCGCCTCCCACCAAGGCGATCCGGGTTCAATCCCAGGCCGGGTCACCGGATTTTCGCATATGGGAATCGTGCCGGACGATGCCGTTCGTCGGTGGTTTTTCTCGGGGATCTCCCGCTTCCCCCGCCCTTTCATTTCGGTGGCGCCGCTCCATACTCACTTCAATCACCCTCATCGGCTCTCAATACCTCGCTGTTAAGAGCTGCCCAAATCTCTTCACTCTTCATCGACGCGACGGTTTCTAGTTTTTAAAAGAGACATTGTGTTGTGCCAACAGTCACGCGAATTATCATGCGATCTGTACAGCAGTCTAGGATACAAATATGTGCATTATAAGATTAGTTCTAGAGTAGTTATACCTGCGCGGTCGAAAGGGTGGACTGAATGGCTCAGAAGTTCACATTACCGGTCCCAAGCTCCTGTAATGGAGGATGGTTCACGTCTGAGGTTAGAAGCCCTACCAGCATAAAACCACTGTGATTACTCAAGTTTCCTAGTAAAGGCTGTTCACGATAAAGTGAGCACTTTTGAAATCAACCTTCGACAATGTCATTGCTCTTACCTGCATATGTTTTAACGGGCTCACTGAATGACATGCGCCCAGTAAAGTTGGTAACGATGGAGGGAAAGTAGTTCCATATCTCAACGACGAATCACGAACTTGTGATAACATAGATGGTTTCTTTCACTCCCTGTATTTTTATGCATCGAAATCTAAAAATGAACAGATTTGTAAAATGTTTATTTTTTCAAGTAATTTCACTGTCACTTGACCGGCGCACGAACAAAGTGACGAGGCCCATGGCAATGTTAATTTTACATAAGGCGGAAGAGTACACAACGTGCATACAAGAAGATCTTAAGCAGGGCTCTCAAAAGTGCTAATTTTACCGTGAACAGCCTATATATATATATATATATATATATATATATATATATATATATATATATATATATATATATATATATATATATGCCTTGGGAATGGACTGATCATCCCATGACGATTCTAACTCAAACAGAAGAAGTAACATGTTATACGAATTGTAACGCGGAACATAAATATCGGGGAATAAGTGGAAACGAAATATTGACGGAGCTTGATAAGAAAAAGCGAAGAATATATCAGTACTGGTTCACAAAAAATTTTCCGTAAATTTCGAAAAATGTATAGAGAGACGGAAAGGAGAGCAAAAATAATTACAATAAACACAATAATTGTATTTATTGTGTTTGTTACTTCTCTCAAAGAGTTGTTACGTGTGTCCAACTATTTTGGTTAAGAATAAACCAGAATAATTACCCGCGAAATGTACAAAAAAAAATAAACTATTCAATGTGCTAAGAAATAATATATGTCTCAGAATGACATAAGTAAGATCTTATCAAAAATGCAAAAACATCAGAAATGAAATACACACTAAAATTAGGGAAATAAAACCTACCGGGCTTCTCCCGTAGAGATTTATTAGACACTTGAATGCAGAAACAAACGAGTATTTCTGGTAACAATAAGGGTTAAAAAATTTAAAAATTGTAACAACTGCATTTATGTATACGGTATTCGAAAAGAGATCTGCACAATCAATATGGTTAAAAAAAATAAGAAAAAACTTTGATTCTATCTAATAAGTACTAAAATGTTGTCATCGGCTGGAGACTAACTTAGTATGCCCTCAAGAAAGCTCTTCTTTAGCGAAACAGAGACAAAGGTTAGGAAGGAGAGGGATGTATGCTGAGGAGGCCGAGCCAAGAGAACGAATCTACCTGCAGTCTCTTCTCTGATTCGAGTGACACATCTGGCGCGCAAACTGCAGAGGTTTTCAATCTAACTACGAAACATGTTTGCAATCTGTTTTCATGCGAACAGAAACCTCTTTTTCAGGCAAGTCTCGAATAAAACTTTCATCACATCTCGCACGTTGCAAATATTTTTCTGACGACCTCCAACACTTTTAAAGTTAATTTTAAAATAATTGTACGTGAATAACCGACGAGCTTGTAATAGGCTTTGCACTGGTCTTCGCTACAAACGTTTCATCAATAAAATGACACTGTAATCTCTTAGTCCCACCTCTCTTACAAAAACCTGTACACTTTGAATGTTGCAGCGATAGGCAGAGACCCGTAAATTTGGCGATTTCATTAAGAAATCGGACGAATGCACATTTAACTTTCTTTCTCAATTGGCTCGCAGTTTGTAACACAACCCTAGTCGAATATCAGCCAATAACCAACTAGCAAAAAAAAAAACAAACCGAATTTCATGCTATTTTGTTTGGCGTAAAACTGGATCATCATCCAAAGATCAACCAAGACTCAAGTACGCAAAGGATTGGGGAGTCTAGTATGTTGCAAAAAAATCGCGAAAATTCGACGTCTCTAGCAATGGGATACTTGATGCCTTCAGCGGCGCAACTAGGTTGTAAGCGCCCTGCAACAGTTTTGACTAAGGTGCCCCATACCTTCATCTATTGAGAACAGAAGCCACTAGTTGCGATTAATATTAACCAATAACATTTGGATGGTGTTTTTTAAATATACTATTTTGAATTCAAATAATTTTTAATTTAATTTCTATGCGTTTAATATACACAGTTTTTAATGTCTAGATTTGATTTTTGCTGGTATTTATAAATAAGAATACTAGCATTGACTCTTCTATGAATTTTAACATACAAATCGTGCCATCACGTGACCCAAGTAAATTTTTCGTGCTCTGTGCCTTTTAATGGAGAACATATTACTAGAGAGTTCACGCGGTTTTGTGACATGATTTTTTTAAAGTAGTTCTTCGTGATTTTCTGTTTAGGTAATGGCCTCTCAGCTGAGACAGTAGTTGCTAGCACCATAAGGAAAATGAGGCACGCACTTATGACATCGGCGTAGCCGGTATAGTCTACGCGCAGTAACTTCACACTTTTTAAAAATCAAACATTTGGAAAATCACCCAATCTATGACGCGTTAATGTATCACTATTGCAAGCGTTTCATGTTTTTGTTAACACAGTAGTAGTATATTTTAGGTTAAATTGAACTTTTACTTATATCTTATCAATAAATGATAATATTTCATTTATAATTAATACGAACAAAACAGGGAGAAAAAAGGTATTGTATGCTGGTAAAGTCTAGTAAGAAATAGTTCTCATGCCAAATATTATTACAACTGAGTGCGCGCTAATAAGACGCGTTGTCCTTTCGTCGGTGTGAGTTTCTAGACTTTTATATATTATACGTAGTTAACAATGTATAAATTAATAAGATATAATAAAAATAATGTATTATTATATAAATATAATGGATATTTCGACAATTCTGTATGCCATCATGTTGAAAGGAAGCCTCGTCAGTGAAGAGAATGTATGTGTTAAAGTCAAGGTGTGTTCTGCGTTGTTCTAGAAATCATGATGCAAACTCCACGGGTCGAGGATAAGCTAAAGGACCGACGGCATGCACACGTTGTACATGGAACAGATGCAGTAATTGCTAATGAAGCACTCGACCAATGGTGCGGCGGTTTCTGTTGAGTACTCTTGCAATAGTAGGCGTACTCACACTTGGGTTATTCTCAACATGCCTCAACACAACCTCTTCAAACCTGGTTGTCCTCGCATGGGACGATCGGTTGGTCCCACCATGAGGTTCTCTCTGGTGACCGATCATTGGGTTGGACTCGTGCTGGCAGTGGTAGACTCCGTATACTGGAAGAGGTCTGGAGAGATTCCCACTATCTTTGATAGGCCGGGCGGTGAGCGGCAATCTGCTCCGGCTGTGACCTGGAGAGGCACTAGGGGCATGCGTAGAACCCCGGCCAGACCACACGCTAGGTTTCTGAGTGCGAGGGTCTCAGAACCTCTGTGGTAGAAGGGGCAGGAATGTGCGGATGTGCCAGGCTTGGGGTTGGGTCTGGCCAACGGTCGCATTAATCCTGGTCGCTTTACGGTGGGAGAACATGATTCCTCTTCCCTGCCTATTGGGAGGCCGAAGCGCGGTAAGGCCGTAAGGCTAAGAGCGCTGCGTTAAAATACAAAATACAAGACCGAGAGGTCCACTGTAACTGTCCTCGCTGTCCGTCTGTGCCCTGCATTCGGTCGTGTCACCTCCAAACTTCAACATTCTCTCAAACGTCGCTCAACAGATACAAATATGGTGTGGTGTGGCTGCTGCCTGTGCGGAAATCGATCCCTGTACATTCTTTACGCTTTTCGTCCATTCCCCTCTGTCACACCATAGACGAGTGGTATATCTGTCAGTTCCGGCCATGTAAAGCGTTCCATTTTGTAGACACAACATGCATCTTGACTAACAGGAATGTAAATGATACGGTATGGAGTGCTCAGATATTTTATACAATTCGCCTCGAGGTTTAATGGGCCGCATTCGCTATAGCACCTTTGATGCCGCGATAACAGTCGTGCCCGGCGTGGAATTGAACACGTCAAACCACATAGAGCCGCCTAGTGTGGTATAAGTGCCCGACATGCAGACAACCCGCACAGCCTGTACACACATTTTATACTACATGCTGTATCTGACACCTAGTTAGATGTTTGCTCGCAAACGAATGACCTGACAGTGTTGTATTATCAGAACGTTACTTTCAACTGTCGACATGTCGTTTGTCAAAAGTAACACTGATTTGAGCGCTAATAATACAGTACTGCGAACTGTGCGTGTTTAGTTTGTGCGTTTAATGTCCCGTTGCAAGCGAGGTTATTAGACACAGGCAGGCACTTGAAGGGAACAAAGGAAGAATTCGGCCATGGCATTTATTAAGGAACCATCCCAGCATTTGCCTGGAGTGATTTCGAAAAATCATGGTAAACAGCATTCTGGATGGCCCGACCAGGATTCGAACCCGCGTCCTCCCGAATGCGAGTTCAACTTGTTACTGTTGCTCCACTACCCTCGGTACCTGATTTATTAATGACGGTCAAGTAAATTTCTCGTTTTCAAACAACTATTTCATGTCTAGAAACGAAATTTTTCAATTCACAAAAACAAGCAAATTTAAGCTCAAAACAAGCCCATTTAAGCAAAAATCAAGCAAATATTCAAATCTTTCACAAATGGTAGTGCAGGATTTGTGTCACTTTTTAAAAACAACAAATATAAGCAAAAATCATGCAAATTTAAGCCAAAATCAGATGCTTACGCATCGGATCAAGCAAATTTTAAGGCAATCTGTAAACTAAATCACAGCAAACGATAAGTCGAAATCATGCAAATTTAAGTCAAAATTGTGAACATTTAAGCTAAAATCAAGTGAAACATGAAAAAGATATTTGATGGATTCAAATCGATTGATATATTCTAAGAGATTTCATTATCATGCATAGTTTTTCCATTTTTCATTTCTTTTAAACCTTTACATGCTACAAAAAATATGTTTTTCATTTATTAATTTTAAAGCATTTTTATCAAATATGTTTACATAGCTATCAGGTAAGGTAATTTTCTATTTGGTATCAAAAATACAACTAATATTTTGCCGAATATGGATGCGTATATTTGACAATCGGTAGCAGCATACTTTTTATCTTGTTCGAGATCTTGTAGTTTAGTCAATTCATATGAATTGTTCAACTTCTTGATAAGTAATTCCATTGTGTGTTATTTATAAAGAAAAAAATTAAGATCAAGAAAATATTTTTTTCTTTATCTTAATAAAATTTTTCCTTATACATAAAATGGAAACAATGCTCGAAATGGAAAAAAATACCATATGTAAGCAATGTAAGAAATGTGGTGAAGTATTAAACATTGAATGTTTTCCATCACATAACCACACAAAATGTGGGAAAAAAAGTATCTAAACTATATCTCAAAAAGCATAAAAATACTAAACTGCACATTGCAAATGAAAATCAACATAGTGATTATTCAACTAAGACGTGTATATTTTGCAAATAAAATAAATCTATCGATTCATTTTATCCTCATAAAGCGACTATAGACAAACACACAACAAAATATATATAAAAAAAAGTTTTAATGAGAAAATACTGCGCGAATGTGGAAAATATGTTTGAAAGTGCATATCTCAAAGAGCATTAAACTACTACATTACACAATACATTAGTAGATATTCTAAATGAAATTCAACATGATAATTATCCAACAAAGACATGTACAGTATGTCATGAGAAGAAAACCTATAACATTATTTTCTCTTCATAAAACTACTAAGGACAAACATACAAAAATATGCAAAAAATTATTTAATGAGAAATATTATCATAGAAGAAGTTAAATAATAAAAAAATACTAACAATAATTTAAGCACCATTACAATTTCATTCCTTTATTTGTATTAATTTTATGTTCTCACATCAGCTTTATATTTTTTGAAACCGTTAATAATTTTTTTCTATATAAATAAAACTATAATAATGGCAACGAACAATCTAACAGTTGTGTTGGGAGAGAAGAAAGTGAGGGAGTTGAGAATTATAGGTAGAGATTTTAAAATTAAAAATTGGTTCAAGTTACGCACAGCTAATTTAATTACAGCTTTTATAATAAATCAGCAAAGACAAAGAAACATTGCAGATTTACCATCATCTTTTGCCAATATCAATTAATTTTATTCCGATAGAAATGAATTAAAAGAAACATTTACAATCTCTAATAATGTATTTGTAAAGCCTAGAATTAAAAGTAAGTGGGTAACATAAAGGGTAACAAATACTAATTTTACAAATATACCTTTAGATGGTGCCAATATCAATGAGTTTTATTAACAAGATGAAAATTAATTAAAATAAATTTTCCATATTCTACTAATGTATTTTTTTTACCGAAGAAATAGAAGAACCAATAAAACTTACTTAGATAATAAAGCTCATAAAAGTAGGATATCAACATATAACATTCAAAATACCTTTAATTTGCTACAACCTAATCAATTTTTAGCTTCAGTAAAAAATACGGTATTTGAGTTAATACATGATAATCTTAGGAACTTAAGAAGGGTGAAAACTAACATTAAATTATACATTAAATACCATAATCTAGATAATAACCAAGTAGAATTATTTACATTTCAATCACCCAACTATACAATCTTGAACCAAGTAGAAATTGAAAGGATTTACAAATTCATAAAACAATAAATACTTACACAATTATCTGAATTTCAAAGAAGAGGCACAAGATGGGCTTTAGCATAATTGGTATATAGTTAGCTACAAATAGGTACAATCCTTTAAATGCAGCATCATATATTGAAATACCAGAAGTGATTAAGAACAAAAAAGCATGTATTAATGTGAGAAATAATGGCCAAAAATGTTTTCTTTTGGTAATTAAGTCACTATTGTTTCCAGCCAACAATCATTCAGACAGAGTAACTAAATATAAAAATGTTGGGCTTAATATAGATACAGTAAAAGATAAATATGAATATCCTATTAAAATAGATTATATACAAAAAGTAGAAAATCAAATTGAAACATCTATAAATGTACACTCTTTTGATAACTGGCACAATGTTTATCCACTCAAACTTACAAAAAAATAAAAATGAAAAACATAAATTTACTTTATTTCAAAGATGATAAAAACTCACATTACTATTTAATAAAAGATATGTCGAAGTTGCTTTCTGCACAAAAAAAAAACTAAACATAATGGCAAAACTATATATGTGATATGTGTCTTCAATTCTTTTAATTACAAGAAAAATTAAATAAACATGTAGATGACTGCTCTAAAAATGAATAAGTGAGAATCAGTTTTCCAGCTAAAGGAGAGCAAATAAAATTTGAAACTACAAACAACAAAAGTTCCTTTTGCAATATATGATGAATTTGAATCAATTCTAAACAAAATATCAACTAAACCAAATCCAAGAGAAATAAACAAATTTAAATTAATCTAAAAACTATCCAGTTTTAACAGAGGATGATGTTGATAATGGTTTTTATAAGGAGGTGCCTAAAGAAAGATATAAACTTACTAATGATCAAATAACTACCATTGATTTGAAGTTAAATGATTAATCATATACAATCAAATATCAATTACACGAAGCTTCAGGTTTTTGTTATTGTATTGTATCTAGTTATGGAGATTATAAGCATCCAGTAGTATAACGAGGCACAAATACACATACGATGTTTATATACGCAATGGAAAGGGAAGTAGAAGAGATTGGAGAAATATATTCACAAATTGAACCAATGCACCCACTAACAAAAGAAGAGCGATATATAATAGATCTAAGAATTGTACTGTGTGTGAAGGCAAATATATGAAGGATAATAAAAATGTACGTCATCATGGACATATAACTGGAAAATTCATGAATCCAGTATGTAATTATTTTAACCTAGAATTAAATTTACCCAGTTTTGTTCCAATTAATTTTCATAACTTAGCTGCATATGATGCTCATTTATTTATTAAAGAGCTAGGATGTGATGGTAAAAATATTGATTTAAATGCAACAATGAAGAAAAGTTTATTACTTCTGGGAAAAACACAGAAAATTTAAAAATGAGGTTTATAGACACTTTTAAATTTATGGCTAGTTTAGATAAATTATCATCTAATTTAATTAAAGAAGAAATGAAATATGCTCAAAAAACATTTCCCAGAAGAACAAGTAGATTTAGTAATAAGAAAGGGTGTTTATCCATACGATTATACTGATAGTTGGAAGAAATTTGAAGAAAGTAAACATTTACCAAAAGTGAAGTTTTCAATAAATTAAATGGATCTGATATAACTGGTGATAATTATGAAAATGCAAAAGTGTATGGAATCAATTTCATATAAAAAAATTTTTGGTGAATATCACGGCTTATACTTAAAAAGTGATGTACTACTATTAGCAGATATTTTTGAAAACTTTAGAGTAACTTGTATTAATTCCTGTGATTTAGATCCAGCATAGTATTTTACAGCACCAGGATTATCATGGGATGCAATGTTAAAAATGTCTAAATGTTTATTGCATAATTATGATATGATTTAATGTTATAAAATGGGATTAGAGGTGGAATATCACAAAGTTGTAAATGGTATGTTAAAGCAAATAATAAATATTTAGAAGATTTTAATCCTAATCAAGAGCCCAACTATTTATCTTATCTTGATGCAAATTATCTTTATGGATGGGCAATGTCTCAATATTTGCCATATGGTGGTTTCGAATGGGTTAATTATCCAGAATTTAAATTAGATTTCTAGCAAAAATACATATTAAATTTTAAGGATGATTCACAAAATGGATACATATTAGAAGTTGATTTAGAGTATCCACAAGAACTACATAATTCACATAAAGATCTTCCATTTTGTCCAGAAAATGAGGTAGTTTCAGGAACAAAGCTATCTAAATTTTTCACAACTTTACACAAGAAAAAGAAGTATGTAACACATAATTATAATTTGAAACAGTGTATAAATATTATATTAAAAGTTACTAAAATACATGTGATATTACAGTTTAATCAGTCTGATTAGTTGAAAAAGTACATATATATATAAACACACAGAAATAAGCACTAATGCTAAAAATGAATTTGGAAAATGATTGTTATAAACTGATTAATAATTCTGTGTTTGGCAAAACAATGGAGAATATAAGAAATAGGGTGGATATAAGCCTGATCTCAAACGAAAAAGCTTGTGATAAATTAGTACCCAAATCAAATTTCAAAAGAAGTACTACATTAAATAAAAACTTGTGGTGATACATATGAATAAAAAAGATGTAAAATTTAATAAGCCTATTTATGAGGGTATGCCAATTTTGGACATATCAAAAGAGTTAATGTACGACTTTTATTATAAAGTAATGAAACCAAAATATGGAGATAGCTATATGTATAGCTATATGTATTACATAAATAGAGAAGATTTTTATGAAGATATGAAGACAATGACAGGCCATTTTGATATGAGCGATTATCCAAAGGACAACATTTATAACCTGCCTCAAATAAATAAGAATGAAATAATTTGTTGGTTTTCAAGCAAAAAAATATACTTACAAGTTTGGTGGAAAAGAAAATAAGGATCGAAAGGTGTAAATAAATGTGTAGTTAATAAGAGAATAACATTTGAGGACTCTAAGAACTGTTTGTTTAAAGAAAGAATACACTGTAGAATAATGAATTTAATAAGAAGCAAAAAGCATAAAATATATACAGTAGAAGTTAATAAAATTGCATTAAGTCATTATGATGACAACAGGATTATACTAGAAAATAAAATAGAATCATTACCATGTGGATATCAAAATGAATCTTTTTAATTAATTTTTTATATATTATATTCTATATTAATAAATTATATACATTTTATGGATTTACAAAATTTATAATACTTCTAGTGCCTTTTGTTTACAAAACAATATCAACAGCAGAACCATCAAAATCAATCAGTTTACCATTTTCATTCCTAATTTCCAAAACAATATAACACTCCTCATCATTAATTTTATAAAAAATAGAATAAGCAGGCTCATAAATAATATAATCTCTGAAACCAAACATTGTTTTTGGTGGAAAACTATCAATCAATTATGTATGTTTCTATGTGGTTAGACTCGTCATATTTAATAAACATTCCATATGCTAAATCACAATGAACATTTATTGTTTTAAATGGATCAAAATTAGGCAATATAGTGCGAATGACATTTTTTCTTTTCCAATAGTCTTATTTCTTTCAAAACCAATAATATTGGATAGGCAATTGTCAGATTTAATATCAAACTTAGATTTAACTAAAACTAAATTTTTCAAACTGTCTGTTGTTAGTTCACTGTTATTAGTTGAAAATGTTTCAATTAAATGTATAGTTTCCTTCAACAATTAAATATTGTATAGTCCTCTACATATATTTAAAACTTCATTGTTATCAATAAACATTATAGTATTGTTGTTTATATTAAAAGCTACAAATGTTGCATGAAAACTAATTAAACCCATCAATTTATCTTTGTGGAAGTTATCACAATGAAGTATTTCTTTAGTATTGAACTATTATTTATTAACTTGAATACTTTATTGTCCATTTATTACTCAAAAAATTATCTTATTATTATATGAAAACGTCGATTGTGGCATCTGTGTTTTAATTTCAGAAGAAACTTCTAAATATAAAAATAATAGCAAACTTTTGCCTGACAATGTATAATCAATTATTGTCAGTCCTAGTTATGTGAGAAAACCAACTTGATGATTAATTTTATTTATACGACAGGATAGCTAATTTTTACTCAATTGTATGTTTGTTTAAAAATATTAAATCAACCCAAATATATTCATTTACAAAATGACTCATGTAATATCCAACAAGTTTAGTGAAAAGATGGCTTATTTTTTAATTAGCAATGATAAAATTATTCTTTTAGAGCACTATGAAAATAATTCCCTAGTTATATTTGATGTCATTTCAGAGAATCAAGATGTTATCCACGAGTACTTTACTATGGGAAGACATAAAAAGATTGATGTATTTTATTTGGCCCAAATATATTCAAGAGAGGCAGTATGAATTTACTGTGTGTATTTAGACAAGATGACAAGAACCTAAAACACGTTTATAATGATTTTGTTGGTAGATATATGACATATAAGAAATTTAAAGACATTTGTTCAAGCTGTTAGGATGAAGACATGATTTTATCACTTTAGATTCGAATAGAAAAATTACAGAAGGAAAATACAGAAATAAAATCGAAGACTTTATAAAATAAATACATCTCAATAAGAAGTGTAACTGAAAGTTGCACTTATTGTGCATTAATTTTTATATCTGCTTTGGTAAACATACTTCGATCTAGTTCCAAAAAAGAAAGCTTTTCTTACTGTACTGGCATCTAGTTGCGATAGCAGAAAGCTTTCCTTACTGTGCTGGCATCTAAATGCAACAGAAAAAGGTGACTACTTATCTTCCTTGGTGATGTAGCAAGCTGCTCTCAAGCTGTGAATGGCTACACTTGTTGACCTTGGGCGAGCTTGACACAGTTGGCGAGTCACTCACTGCAAGAGGCTTCCAATATTCATTGCTGCGAACATCTTGAAATTTTAGCTCTGTGCCAAGATGTTCTACTTTAAACTTGTGTGTCATGGGTTCGAATCCTGGCTCATGAGGGTAATCTAATGGTGTGAAGGTGCCTACACTTTTACATTATCACCCAAGTCATTCAAAATCAGAGCTAAAAACCTTGCTCATGCTTATATATAAATATATGAGCAGTAGATGCAATCAATTGGTACCACCTCAAGCTTAAGAAATAATTGTTCTCTATTGTAAGAAAACAGATGTAGAAACTGGAGAATTCCATATGATGTAAGGCACCAACATCATATGAGAAGGGGACTACTTAAAAAAAAAAAATAATAATAATAAAAATCCCAATCAACTCTCTGCTCAAAATATATATAAAAAAACAGGCCAGCCAAGTGGAGAGGTTATTGGTTTTCTCCAATTGGAGTTTTGCAGGTGGTAAATAAGGCTGGAAAAAATATAGATTGGGTCACAGCCATGATAGAAATATCTGTAAACCAAAAAAATAAACAGGCGACTGGCTAGGTGTAAAAGCCCGTAAACCTAGGATGTCCCTGGCATGGTGTAACAGCCTGTAAACTTTTTGCAATTTTTGAAAATAAAGCACACCATAGGTGAAATGTGCATTGAACCAATGATGAACGAATGTTGAATGCATTTTATGTACGGTAAGCAATGTTATATTTGAAATCATCAGCTTTCTTACAACCTGTTATATATTTTTGTATATAAATGAAGGTTTACATAATCATTATTGCTATAATAAAAATAAATTTTGCACTGCCCAAAAAAGAGAATCGAACAAAATAGGTTGTCAACTTTTTAAGTGAATATGGATATCTAGAGGGTAGTCAAATTCACTTTCAAAAATTGATACTGAAAAGTTTATAACAAAATTATAAATAAAATGAATTTAGAACATTTAACTCCTTAAGAGCTATATAATTACATAATAATATGGAAATATCAACTCTAATGATTCATTAGGGTTGAAAGGCAATGAAAAATACTATTTCTAGTAATGAATCTGGTGTATATTCCTTAATTTTATTTTGTTTAATTTTTTATTTCCTTATTAAAAAATAATATATAAAAAACATATTCTCATACTGACAAGATGGCCAAATCACTAGTCAAACTAAAAAACTTAAAACTAGAAGATAACAATAAATTGAATACATTATTTCATTTAAATAATTTAATTCAAACAGTAAGAAGTTTAAAATTGTGTTCGATGATAAAAATGAGCCCTGGTTTTGTGGCAAAGATGTAGCTGAAATATTAGAGTATTCTAAAACAAAAAAATCTTGGTGGGGTGGGTTGTACCCACCCCACCAAGATCATAATAGTGGAAGGGCAATTTTCATCAATGAACCTGGTTTATAAGAACTGTATTTTAGTTTGTGTACTGAAATTGCTACAAATTTTAAAACATTGGTATTTGAAGGAGTTATTCCTTTAATAAGAAAATATTGCTCTTATAAATAAAAAAAAACATAGAGTTATAAGACCAGCAGATAAAAATGTGAAAACATAAATCTGAACAACTTATTTCAGAATTCCAAGAAAAAATAAATATAGGAAGAACACGAAAAATTGAAACTACAAGAAGAAAATAAAAAAATCTAACATTTTAACATGAATGTGAAAATTTTTTATAGACAAAGTTAAACAGAAAACAAACAATGATTATATATATATAACATCTAATCGATATGCTTCAATTAATTTTAAAGCTGGTAAAACAGATAATTTAAAATTCAAGTTTCAATTCTTCTTATAATAAACAAAATAATTTTTATATTTGTTTTCATACAAATATTCATGATGTAAACGAAACAGAAAAGTTAATTCATGAGTTGATTGGCAATTTTTGCGATAAAAAGAATAAAGAGATATTTGTTTTATGTTATACTTATTTACTTGAAATTGTACAATTAGCAATTAAAAACATAAATGAGCCATTCGATTACATCAATAATTTAATTTAAAAACATTTAGCAGAAATACATTCTTTGAAACCAGTTATTCCAGGACCAGCATCTTTAAGTGATGATGATATGTTATAATGCATATGCAATCAATTCTATTTAAAGAATTAGATGACGTCATTGCTGAAAACAAATTAAAAATATTGCATAAAAATTTATCAGGAAGAGTAAAGTTGGGCAACACTAGTAATAAAAAATCTTGGAATGAAACAAAACAAATATTAAATTGGAAAGATGGTAAAAATCCAGTCACCCATACAGTACAAAGATTATAATCACATATAATTAATGTTATGTTATATTCTTTGTGGTATTTCAGTGTCTAGCATGCCAGACCCTGAAAATTTGTATAAAATATCAGCCATGGGCAGGCCAGTGGCTGAAAAACTTGCTAAAATAAAATGCAATTTACTAGGTTTCAATCCAAAACATGAAGATTTTGGTAGCCCTAAATTATAATTTTAACGCTGGTATGTTGCCAGAGTTAAGTTGTAAATTCGCCTGTTGTATTTGTTTTACATACACCCCTTACTTAAAATGAAGAAAACATAAAGATTAATGACCCATTACCTTTAAAATTAAAATTCACAATACATATACTTTATTAATCCAGGAATTATGAGAATTATCAAAGCCTAACCATTTACATAAATTTTATCTCCTTT
Source organism: Dryococelus australis (assembly GCA_029891345.1). Classification (NCBI taxonomy): domain Eukaryota; kingdom Metazoa; phylum Arthropoda; class Insecta; order Phasmatodea; family Phasmatidae; genus Dryococelus; species Dryococelus australis. The sequence goes on along the minus strand of CM056994.1, from coordinate 229,805,268 downwards.
AGTTTTAAAATATTTTCAACCAAATATTCATGAGGATAGTTTGTTTTCATAATTTCTTATTCATTAAAGAATACCTTTTATTTCTTCTCCGTTGATATTTTTCAGTTAGTGAGTTTGAACATCACAATTTAAAACCTCAAAAAATGGTAAATAATTCTGTTGTCCTATTAGGAATATCACAATTTCTTAAATTTGCTTTAGTTTGCTAACACCGACACTTCCGACTTTGTATTTTGGTTTAGTGAACATATTCACAAAATTTTGCAATCGTAAATTTTTTAAATTCTTCTTATCGACTTCAGTTGGTTTTATTCCAATAGTTATATGTTTAGTATTGTTGCATTCCTCTACTAAATAATCTAATATATTTACCCAGTTATAATTGCCATTTAAAGCAAATTTTTTCCACATTTTAATCATTTTAGTACAATTATATATTTCTATAACACTGGCTTTAAGTTCGCTGAATGTATAACAGTGATTGATGTTATATTTATGCATAAGTTTATTTAATATTTTATTTTAAAATTCGGACCCATTGTCACACTGTAAATTATGTGGTTTTCTTTTAATCAGTATACATTCTAAAGAATTTGCTACATTTTTATCAGTATTATCTTTTATAGGTATAGTAAAAGCATATTTTGAATAAAATATCAATAATTGTCGTAATATATTTGTATCCATTATTTATGTGATATTCCTTTTAAATTTCCAATATCCATCTCAAAAAGATCAATTTGCCATAAATCATCTATTCCATATGATATTACCTTTCTTCTTGGAAAATTTCTTCTTACTGGTTTATATAATTCATTTATTATGCCTTCTCTAACATTGGACAAAATTTTTTTAAATGTTGATTTATTAGAATTACATATTGAACATTTACATTTCTGAACTAATTGTCTATTTTTAATATTTTATATTATCATTTTTAGTAACGTTCTTACACTTCAAGCACCAAGTATTCTCCATTTAATAGTAAAAAAATATTTAATATTTATATTTCACAAATATTTATATTGTGGCTATCAATCCATAATCATAACTAACTATTTTATTTGTTCTGATTTTATAAGGAAAAAATTTCACCTATGTTAACATCAAAAGGCTTACAATAACCCATTTTTTTATAATCATAAATACCAGTCGCATTATCATCAGGTAAATTGAGATTAACAGAAAATATTTTATAAACAGTACAATCCATCAAAAAAGTAAAGAAAGTTAGATTACTATCTTGGTGAAAAAAATAATTTATCCCACTCTGCAGGTGAATAAAATATATGAGACTTTTCTTCCTTACATTGTTCAACTTTTGAGTTAACAGGTGAATCACGATAATCCAAAACTGAATGGTTTAAATGTTGTAATTTATCAGCAATTTCTTTATCAAAACTTCTTTTATTGACTACATCTTTACCATCTATAGGATCAGTCATATGATCAATTCTACGATTTTGAAGTGAAAAATAATCTTTTGTATAAACAAAAACTTTATTTAGTTGATCTTGTAAAGCAGAAACAATAATATTGAATTTTGAATAATCATATGTTTAAATTCATTAGCATTAGTGTCAGGGTTTTTATTTAAAAAGTTGATTAAATGTTTCCCAAATATATCCGTAGTTTAATAACAAGGAAGTTACACCATGAAACTTAAAACCTCTCGAAAAAGGTGTAACACAATTAAACATAAATGTCCACAGATAAATTAATTAATATTCCGAATTGTATTATCATTGTAATAAACATGAAGTAATTAGTTAAATTAGTAGGAATATTGCCTCCAAATGAATCAAAATAGTAAATAATATTTTCTTTAAAATTGCAAAGCCAATTAGTACCTGGATTTTTTGAAATGTCAAAATTCACCACAGCACATTAATTTGTGTGCATTCTACTTGGTAATTCATCAATCATAAAAATATTTCTGAAATTCTTAATATTTAGAATTTTTACATATTTTTGAATATCAAAATTAAATAACTAATATATTCAAATTTTTTTGGTCTACCCTTTTTTGCAACTAAACCACTTGCAGATATATTTGCTATTGCTAAGTTATGTCTTTGTTCTTTTAATTCTTTTTGTTTCTAGTTTGTTCATCAGAATTGTAAATTGAGCTAGCTCCACCAACTAAAGCACTGAGTGCAGCTAAAACTGGAATTAATAATGGTAAAAAAAATCCCATGATTTAAACCACGTCCTGATTTTTCTTTTAATATTTTTTATTATTATTAGAAGTGGTAAATTTAATTTAAAACCTTTTCCTTCTTTTAATTTTTTTATTTTTTCTCTCAACTTGATATTTTGTTAAAAATGTATTTATAACCAAATCTCTAAGTTGATCAATGGGTATAACAAAATATATATTTGATATCTTCATTTATAAATAAAAACATATGTAATAATTAATAAATCTTAATGCTCCATCCTAAGTTTTCTTTTTGTAAACATATTTAATGCAAAAGCCACAGAAGCAATATTTTCACCGATTTGAGTATCTTTATCTAACATAATCTCCTTTGCCTCATTTTATAAAAAAATTTAAGCCACATGTCTAGATTCTAAATCTTTATGGTCTCTGTAAACAATGTCATGTTGTTTGTAGGCTTAATCTAATCTTTATTCCTGTGTCATCTCTTTCCAGACTTTCATTCAATTTTGTAAATGGTCCACAATAATTATAGCCTGGCAAATGCATTACAGGCAAATTTAAAATGTTTAGCGCCCAATTTATTACTCCTTTGACATAATGTTCAGAATTCCAACATTATTGTGGAATTACATTTAGAACTCTTATTAGATATGGAATTACTTTTGCATTATTAATAACAAAACCAGAAAATTAATTGTTCAACATATTCATTATGCTCACTTTTTCATTGTAATAATTGCTATTTTCAGCATTTTCTTCGTCTTAAATAATTAACAATCTGTCGACCAATTTTCTAACATCGCCCATCCAAAAATATTATATTGGCAAAATATTGTATTTTTTTATGCTTTCTCCAGATCTAGGAGTTCTTGGAGAAATCATTCGTTTGGATGTGTTTGACTCTGAACTTGAACGAGTTTCTTTTATATGCTGATCATAAATTTGTTTAATTATATTTATGTACTTCCAGCTTCAATTTGAGTTTATTTGCTTATTACGGTTATATCCTTGAAATGCTGCATTTGTTGATAATACAATGTCTTTGTAATTTTCGTTGTTATTAACAGTGAATTTACCTTCAAGATCTGATTGTTTATTTCTTGTTAACAAATTAGAAAGTCCTTTTGTTAATTTATATTCTTTGTCGTTAACAAATAGTGTAGCTCCATGTATCATTACATTTGTATCCCAATGTAAAAATTATGTCCATTTCCTCGTTAACCATATTGTGTTTTAATAACATTAGATCTTTCAGAAATTTCTTTTCCGAAATACGTATTGTAGAATCAGACGCGGTGTGCGTCGAATCAATTACTGTACGTGGCAAATTTTTCATGGGTATGATGCCCAGTTGCTCTTCCAAATTAGAAAATTTATGTTCTGAGAATAGTTCTCTTTCAGATGTTGTTTCTTCAGGTGTTGTTGGATAATCTGAAATTTTTGCTGCAACTAGAACTTGTGTTGTTAACAGATTTTTATTTTCTTCACTTACTTGTTTTACTTTTTTACCAATATTTCTTGTTTCATGAATCAAGGATTGATCTTTCTTCTTATATTTTATAATCTGCTTCATTGTTCTTTTTATAATTTTAATTTTTCTCAATGAGTAATTTAACTCGAGAAACTGCCTGCCTTTGGTGAAACTTTCATTTATATATCTATTTTTTAATGAGTTATAAAAGTATCGAGAGTTTTTGAAAGACAAACTTTTCCTCGAACTGAACAAACACTGGGGGAATTTAAATGTTTACATTAACATAATTGAATTTGATATTCCTATAGGTGATGGATTTTCTTTCCCAAATGGTGCTTATTATTTTCAGCAATTTAGGTTAGTAAAGACAGATAAAGATGGAGATGAGGCAAAATACGCAAAAATTGATAATATTGATGTTTGTGCTACCTTTTTCGTTTTCAGTTTTCTATAAAAGGATTCTCAAAACATGGACATATTATTGAGGCTATTGATAACCAGTTTTAACTGCAACAATGATGAATAATTTGTTAAGATCTCCAAGTGAGCAAAATTATTTAGAATTTACTGGTGTTGATAATAAATATCGAGTAAAAGCTGTTCATAAAGATAAAACAAATTAAATAACCTATCCAATGAGATATCTGTTTGGTTTTTCGAGATTACAATGAAATTTACTGTAAAGGAGGTTATAAAATTACTGTTTTTCGTAATTTATCTGATAACAAATGTTTATCAAACTAAGAAAACAGAATGTTCAGTTAATAGAGATTATGCTGATCTAGGTAAAATTGTTATTCAAAAATTAGAAATTATGTGGCATATTTTTGAATATGAATCTAACTCAGTCATTGCAATTAAAGAGAAAATAACCAACATCCAAAAATACCTATTAGTTATAGTTATTGGCAATTTTTAGAAAAAGAAGTTCCTGCTGGAGCAACTGTTTTTAATTTCGATATAAGAGATCAGTTTAATAATTTACATATTGATATTATATGCCTGATTTTGTAATTGTAGGCTTTCGAACTGATAGAAAAAATCTTGTTGAACAGTATATACAGGCTTCTATGTTTGACCACTGTAATGTAAGAATTATTTATGTTAAGAATGGAAGAAATGAGATCTTTCCTAAAGAAAATGGGAACCTAAATATTGAAAATGGCCTTTGTGATAAAATATTTCTTGCTTATATTGATTTTAGAAATTCAAAATCAAAACTAGATACTCTATATAGAAATGGTGAACTTTATTATAAACCAACTGTAAACACTCAACGTGATATCAATTATTATTAATTTTAGGGGCGAAGACCATTATTGGTTATTGATTGTTTATATAGAAAAACAACTGTTGTTCAAGATAACACAAATATAAAAATTAGTGTAGATTCTAACAAAGTTGTTGAAGCAGGAACTATTTGTAATGTTGTTCTAATTAGTCAAAGGAATCTAACTTATGATGATTTGAAAGAAAATATTACTGAAGATGTATACATGTTTAAAATCAATAAATGGAGGATGTAAACGATTTTACGGAAACAACAAAATTTTCCATAATTTTATAGACATTTTTTGACGTTTAGTTAAGTTGTATAATCGAATAAAAATCATTTTGTTAAACCTATATGAGAATTTTCTCCTATTGCCAATTTTATTTCCATCGTTTTTATATGGATCACTTTATTGTGCAGGGACAATTTCATTTGTATTAATTTTATTTGTGCAGGATTTTGTGCCATTTTTATTTGTGCAGGATTTGTGTCATTTTTATTTCTGCAGGAGTTGTGAGTCAATTTTATTTGTGCAAGATTTGTGTGTCATTTTTATATGTGCAGGTATTGTCTGTCATTTTTATTTGTACAATCTACTTTTCTTCTTAATAAATTTTCTTTTATAAATATCATTGGAATCGATTGTTTTACCTTGTAGTCTAACATTTTAAAATGTAGTTATGTTTCAAATGAGCCATTCTATGACTTAGTTAATGCATCTGACAAACTCAAATTACAATTATTACTCTTAGAAAACATTAAAAATAAATATAAACTACGTAAAATAGGTGACGAATTTGAGCATGTGGGAGAAATTTTTAGAAAGTTAGTAGAGCTTCGATTATAAAGTATAAAGAATAATAACATACTATTTCATTTGATTTAGTTTGCTGTTTTAGTTTAAATTTACTTGATTTTGGTTTAAGTTTTGCTGTTTTTTAAATAAATCCAAATCCTACATGACGATCTGTGAAAAAATTGAAAATTTACTTAATTTTTGCTGAAATATGTTTGTTTTTGTGAATCGAAAAATGTTGTTTCTTGAAACATGAAAAAGTTGCTTGAAAACGAGAAATTTCTTGTTTTTGGCTTTAATTTGCTTTGTTTTTCGATTATAATGTTTAGTGGTCAAGCTTTCTCATTATATATCTACTGATGCTTGTTTATTTAACACAATGGCCTAGGTAACACACAGGGCCTCTAGTCGTAACTGCCTAGGACTACCGCTTCCGTACAAAATGCACATACATAAAGCTTCGGGTGCAGCGATACATGTCCAGGCTCATAAACAATAGTCTTTACAGTACACAGCAGTGACATCAATAAGGTTCCAGGCACGTAGGCAATACCTATACGTCATGTAAGGATTCTCACACCGACTGTTGCCTGGAATACATTGTCGGATGCTGTATCGTAGGCTTCTTAATGCACGGTAATAGTTGTTTACAGTACGTAATAAATGTCCTCCGCCATTGCTTGTACTGAGGGAACAGCAGTTTACCATACACGCATGTAGGGCGTATTGCCTACGTACGAGGCACTGTAAAGCTACCGCGGAAGTCTAGCGGAATCTTTGGGTGCGTTTTAAACGAAAACTGTGGGTCCAAACCAGTTGCAACCAGGGGCCATTTTTGTTTCGTAGGTCATACTGATCAATAGACCCGCATCAAACGCTCATAATTCCCGATGGTAACGAAGTTGCCAGCAATAAGAGGGTGGCCACCCCTGTTATTTTGTAACAGAGAGTGTTATTATTGTGAATCTGCTATTAGGTTTAAAATCACGATAACATAAAACAGTGTTGCGCGAACTGTACTTTCATCTCACCTGGTTTCCGAGAGTTCGCAAAAGTACATTCTAAAATCTCCATTTTCGGGGACTTATTTTGCCTTTAATATGTAGTTTCGTTACAAAGTGCCGTATATATATGTCACTTGATTTTGCATAAGGAATCACCTCATGAAGTTTGTCGTTCGAATTCAACCCTACCTTGTTACATTACTGTTGGGCTTTATAGCTTTTATAGATAACATAAATATAGTGTCAGTTGTTTAGAAAGGGTAAAGAAAGTATAAGGACTCCTCTTAGAAAAAAACGCTTAATATTAACAAAATAAGGTACACAATTGCATGTATGCATTATGCCGTTAGCTAGTTACATAATATGCCTTTCATTTGCGTACACACAATGTGATATTAAATAGTAAATCCTCAATTTAACAAATAGACTGAACAAGCAACATCTTTGCAACAAAATAAGTATTTGGAAAGATAGAAGAAAACAAAAACAAAACTGCTACAAAGAACATAAATGTTTTAAATTCAATAATTGGTCTAATTTCCTTTGATTGTAATTACCGCCTGAAGACGATTAGGCATCAAATTCCGCACTTCTGGCAAATGCTGATGTCACTTTGTGCCAACTTCTCTTGGACGTTCGCAGTGATGCGTGCTGCATACACTCGATGCACTAGTCCACAAACATACTGAACGTCACAGTGAAGCGTGTTGACTACATACGAGGCGCCAGACCACGAACATATTGAACATAGCGGAGATGCGTGCTGCCTACACTCAAAACGCCAGTCCACGAACATATAGAACTTTTGAGTGATACGTGCTGCCTACAATCAAAGTGCCAGTCCACGAACATATTGAATATTGCAGTGATGCGTACTACCTACACTAAAAGCGTCAGTCCACGAACGTATCGAACACCTCAGTGAGGCATGCTGCCTACACTCGATGCGCCAATCCACGAACATATTGATCATCAAATCTGTTAATGGCTGCCTATACTCGAGCGTAAGTTCACGAACATATCGAACATCGCAGTGATGTGTGTTGCCTATACTCGAGGCGTCAGTCCACGAACATATTGAACATCGCAGTGATGCATGCTGCCTAGACACGAAACGCCAGTCTGCGAACATAGTAAACATAGCAATAATGAGTGCTCTCTACACCTGAGATGTCAATCCACGAAAATGTTGCACGTCGCCGTGATGTGTACTGCCTAGATATGGGGTACCAATCTATGAACATATTGAACGTCGCAGTGATGTGTGCTGACTACACCCGAGGCCCTAGTCCACGAACATATTGAACATTGTTGTATTGCGCTCTGCCTACACCTCAGGCTGCATTTCACAAACATATTGAACGTCACAGTGATGCATGCTGCCTACTCACGAGACGACAGTCTACAAACATATTGAACATCGCAGTAATGCGTACTCTCTACACCCGAGATGTCAGTCCACGAAAATGTTACACATCACCGTGATGTGTACTGCGTACACACGGGGCGGCAGTCCATGAACATAAAGAACATAGCAGTGATGCGTGTTGCCTTCACTCGATGCACCAGTCCACGAACATATTGAAGATCGAAGTGATGCATGCTGCCTACACACGAGGCGCCAGTCTACGAACATATTGAATGTAGCAGTGATATATGCTACCTACACCCTAGACGCGTCAGTCCACAAAAATAGGCGCCAGTCCACGAACATATTGAACATCGCAGTGATGCATGCTGCCTTCACACGACACGCCAGTCCACGACATATATTGAACGTTGCAGTGTTGTGTGCTACCTACGCCCGAGACGCCAGTCCACAAAAATATTGGACGTCGCAGTAATGTGTGCTGTCTACACACGATATTCCTGTCCATGATTATATTGAACATAGCAGTGATGCATGCTGCCTTCACTCGATGCGCCATTCCACGAACATATTAGACATCTCAGTGATACATCCAGGCTACACACGAGGCTCCAGTTCATGAACATATGTAACATTTCAGTGATTCGTGCTGCCTTCACTCGTTGCGCCAGTCCACGAACATATTATACAATGAAATGATTCATGCTGCCTACACACGAGGCGCCAGTCAACGAACATATTGAACATCGTTGTATTGCGCGCTGCCTACACCTCAGGCGGCATTCCATAAACATATTGAACGTCACAGTAATGCATGCTTTAAACACACGAAACGCCAGCCTAAGAACATATTGAACATCGCAGTAATGCGTGCTCTGTACACCCGAGATGTCAGTCCATGAAAATGTTGTACGTCGCCGTGACATGTAGTGGCTACACACGGGGCGTCAGTCCATGAACATACTGAATATCGCAGTGATGCATGCAGCTTCGCTCGATGAGCCAGTCCACGAACATATTGAACATCACAGTGATGCATGCTGCCTACACACGAGGCGCCAGTCCATTTACATATTGAACGTCGCAGTGCTGCGTGCTGCCTAAGCACGAGGCACCAGTCACGGACATATTGAACATCGCAATGATGGGTGCTGCCTTTAGTCAAGGCGCCAGTCCACGGACATATTGAACGTTGCAGTGATGCGTGCTGCCTACACTCAAGGCGCCAGTTCACGAACATGTGGAACATCGCTGTGTTGCATGCTGCATACACACGAGGCACCAGCCCACAAATATATTGAACGTCGCAGTGATACGTGCTGCCTACACCCGAGGTACAGGTTCACGAACATATTGAACATCGCAGTAATGAGTGCTTCCTTTACTCGAGGCGCCAGTCCACGAACGTATTGAACGTCGCAGTATTGCATGCTGCCTTCACTCGAACGTCGGCTGGGTGTGTGGCTCTTTGCACGCGAGGCACCAGCAATTTGACGAAGTTATTGACTTTGGTAGTATATGCAATAATAATAAAATATTTGTTATCTTTGTTTGCAATTTATTGGTAATATGAAGTGTTGAGTCCGCAATACTTTTAATTTTCTCTGTTACAATGAACTGTGAATTTAGTGCTGCACATTGAGTCCATGGCCTCGATCCCAAACAACCCCTTCCCCATTTTGCTCCGATAGTACAAATATTTTTCTATGGAAAAGCCAATTAAAACACGCACCTCAAAAACATTTTGTACCACCGGGACTACTGAGTTACTATGACGCTCACTGACCACGAGAAAGTATGGGATGAAAATACACACTGTCTGTTCGGAATACTACGTCTGTCCCTGTTATAAATTTCGGCACCTTCTTCTTGGCAAATCCTGGTTACACGTCTGACATTTACAATACGATTTTAAATACGTAAATTGCGTCGAGACAACAAATATTTTAATTATGTGTAGCTTTCCTTCATCCTTGAATGTGCTATGTTTTACTGTACCGACACGCAAACCGAATCAACTTGCAGCTTTTGCTTTTGGTATTTTGTATTTATTGCATCCATTTGGTATTTTTTTGAGTACAAGTTTGTACAAAGACATTGGACAAGTCAGAACATGAATACATTATGTACAGAACATAAACACATTATTTACAGAACACTATCAAAATATCAAAGTATTATAATACTATCTAATTCTATAACAAATATAAAATATAATACAAATAGTCTTGAATGTTTAATATTTAATCTTCATTCTTCAATTTCTTCTGCCCATCTGTGCTGCGTCCTGGGCCACTCCAATCTATAAAGAAATAAAAACCAAAACAGAGGCACACATTCCATTGGCTTTACACAATACCTCACACTGAATATCCATGGGGGTTTCTAGTCTTGATTAAAATAACGTATTGGTCAGTATGTTTTGTATTTATGCTAAATATTCGTCTACAAAATAAAAAGTTTCGCATTTGTAAAACATAATTTCTGCAAGTAATAGGGTAGGTTGTTGAACAGCTGACTTGAAGAGTAAGAAGACCCCTTTTGGGACATTCTTAAGTTGACGACGCGTAAATGAATTAGTTGTTTATTTCTTGTGTTACGTTTATGGAGAGTATCAGTTTTTGGAATAAACTGTGGTTTTTGAAAATGAACATAACTGAAGCATAAATATATTCGCATGCTAGTGGTAGGATTCTAGCACTTTTGAACAAATGCCTACAGGAATCAGATATTTTTTTAAAATAATATTTTTAAAGCCCTTTTTTTGCATACGAAACACTTTATTGCTGTCAGTTGAGTTTCCCAGAAAATTACGCCATACGTCATGCTTGAGTGGAAGTATGCAAAGTAAACCATTACAGCAGTCTCTCTGCTTAAAATGTCTACAATATTACGCAGAGCAAAACAGGCAGAGCTGACTTTTGGTAAAATTTGTTCGATATGAAGTTTCCAATTTATGTGATTGTCTACATGCAGCCCTAGGAATTTGGTATGCTCAGTTCTACGACTTCTTCTGCATCATAGCGGACATTTAGGTCTATTTATTTGCAATTTTTAGTACGGAACTGGATAAAATGTGTTTTTTTCAAGTCTAAGGCTAAATTTGTTGGCTTTAAACCAAGCATCTAATTGACTAAAAGTGGTACTGGCTAACCGTCCCAATGCTTCCTTTCTCCTGGCTGAGACTACAATACTGGTGTCGTCTGCAAAAAGAATTGGAGTGATGCTTGGATTAAGGTGGCAAGGTAAGTCATTTATATACACAAAAAAAAGCAAAGGGCCAAGAATTGAGCCCTGCGGGACACCATGCTTTATTCTTCCTTGTTTAGAATATACAGAGCACACATTGTCTCTAATACAAACTTGTTGTCTGTCTGATAAATATGAATACATTACAATAGGTTGTTAATTTCATATCTTATTCCGTAATGTTTAAGTTTGTCAATGAGCACGCCATGATTTACACAGTCAAAATCTTTTGTAGATCACAAAAAATTCCAATTGTTGGCAGTTTTTTGTCCAAAGCATTAAACATATTATCAGTCAGTTTGTGTATGGCTTCACTGGTTTATGTATGTTTCCTGAAGCCAAATTGTGAGTCTGAGAAGATTCTGTACTCTTCAAAACGTCGCACGAGTCTTTTGTAAATTATTTTTTCAATTACCTTCGAAAAGGAAGTTAGTAGTGAAATGGGCCTATAATTGGCTACATTTACTTTTTCACCTTTCTTGAAAAGCGTAATGATAGTTGCCCATTTGAGTCTGTCAGGGAAAACACTAGTGTTGAAAATGGCATTACACGTATGGCTTAAGGGGACACTTAATTCACATGCACAATGCTTTATTAATTTGCAACTAATGCCGTCATAGCCACAAGATAATTTTGGTTTTAATGATTTTATTACTTTTTCCACTTCTGAAGTCGTAAACAACCGTTTTATAGAGGGTTAATCTCTATTTAGTGATGTTTTAAAATTATTATTGTTATTATTATTAGGGGCTTTATTTATTAAATTATGTACAACATTTAAATAGTATGAATTAAAAGTTTCGGAAATTGTAGGTGCATTTAACAGCTCCATGTCATTGACTCTTAGCTTTATTCTCGGGTCTCGTTCATAGGATTTTCCGGTTTCACTTTTTATGATGGACCATGTAGCTTTGATGTTGTTTTCTGAGTTGCGAATAAGAGAACTGAAGTACACCTTTTTTGCTGATTTTATGACTTTCCTCAGAACTTTGCAATATTTTCTATAGTGTGTTGTTACGTTATGATCTATATTTACTTTGGATATTTTGTACAATTCTCTTTTGTGCTCGCAAGAAATCTCTATTCCTTTCGTCATCCACGGTTTTTTCGTTGGAATGATGTTACAACGAACTTGTTTAAAGGGAAAGTTTTTTTCAAAAAGAACAAGGACAGAATTTATAAATGAATTGTACTTTTCGTTTGTTTCGGCTGTGTTGTATAAATCAAGCCACAGTTCATTTCTGAGGTCACATTTGAAATTTAAGACGTTTTCAAAAGTATACTGACTGGTTTTCTTTAAAGTACTGATGTTCATTGATTACACCAAGAAATGCTACTATCAAAGCTTGTGCATCGTGATCTGATAATCCATTTACAACTGGGAAACACTGACAGAGCCCGGTCAAATTCTAGTCAACAAATATGTTATCAATGGCTGTCTGTGAATTTCCTTCTATTCTGGTGGTAAATGTGACTATTGATTTCAAATGGAATGTTTTAAGGAGATGTCTAGGGATCTTTTTATTTCATTTCCTTTCAAGTAATCAATACTGACGTCTCCACATAAAATAATTTCTACTTTGGGGCTGGATATGGACAAAAGAGTAATTTATAATTCCTTGATAAAGTGGCTAAAATTAGCAGAAGGGGCCCTGTATAAATTTAAAATCACTATTTTTTTATTATTAATTTCCAAGCAAACAGAGCAGTATTCAAGAACGTGGTCGTAACAAGAAATTTGCAGGTTATGATTACTTTGAGTAATATTGTTTTTTATTAAAATACAAGCACCTCCTTTATTCATACTTGACCTACAGTATGTGGAACAGAGGGAATAACCAGGAGTACTAAGTTGCTTAGCAGAAGTGTCAGTTATATGGGTTTATGTTAAACACAATATTTGTACATCCCGGTTGCATTTCGTGGACAGCTGGTCCAGACATATAGAGAGTTCATCGATTTTGCTAGATACACCTATTATGTTCTGATGAAGGAGAAATAACTGATTTGTATTACATTACGTAAGTTGTTTATTTTTTGGCACTTTTGAGGGGTTTCTGTAGCTGAAATTGTAAGTGGAACTTCTTTACAACAAGAATTTGGCCTGAAGGGCATGGGTTTCTTTAGCCTAAAAAATTTTGACGGTTTCCAACAACCACCCGTATTTTCTGAACGAAGCCATGTTCTGCAAGAACATTGAAAAGAGCATTGCTGCCCGCAATGAAGTCACCAAATTTCTTCTTGCCAGCATGATTCAAGTGCAGACCATGTCTCGTGTGGTCCGCCCTGGTTATTTCTCTAACCTCACCACACCGATGTTGCCGAATCGGCCAGACCTCGCACAGCTCCACAAGGTGGCGTCTATTGCCTGCACCTTTCTCTGAAGGAAGGGTTTGTCATGCAGTTGGAGCGTCTCACATATCAACAGACCGGTGCGGCTGGTGGCCCTGGCAATATTGTTGATATCTTTTCCAACTGAATAATTTATATTTTTATCAATGCTATTTCCCATTCCCTCCACAATAACAAGCTGATCTGTTCTGCAAAAATCTTTAAAAATGCTACCAATATCCTCCACAACACTGCCAAGGCCAGCATTTGGTTTACAAAAAGTAAGAATATCGTATTCCTCACCCAGTTTTTTTTATCTGCTTTCCCAGACTTCTTGCATGGCTACTACCGAGGATTAATACTTTCCTCTCCTCCTGGGCCTTGATGGGTTGGTCGGTGGTGGAGTAGTAGCGAAGCTACACAGTTACTCCGGAAGCGGTGATAAATTAGGGGGGGGGGGGTTTAGGGAGTAGAGTGGAGAGATTCGGGTGGCTTTTAATTATCAGCTTAACCCTTCTTGCAGAAATTCATTGTTTTCGTGTCATCATTTCACTTTCAGGGGTGTTATTGGAAATGTTTGATAATAGAATATTTACAGTTGTTTAATAATTTTGTATTTAACTTTGTGTTATTCCCTGCTTGCAAAAGAGCGAGTATTTATTGATAAAATATAACAATGTTCGCAACTTTTTACAACAAGCATATAACACACAAAAATATTAAACAAATCATAAAATGTAAATTTTCTTTAATCGTATATTGTCAGTAATTACTATGAATTCGAAATTATGACGCGAAAACGAAGAGTTTCTGCAAACGGGGTGAAACCGAGTCTTAATATCGAGGTATTGAGAACCGATCAGAGTGAAGTGAGGCGAGTAAGGAGTAGCACCGGAATGTAAGGACAGAGGAAATGGGAGATCCCCGAAAAAACCCGTCAACCAGCGGCATAGCCCGGCACGATTCCCACACCCGAAAATCCGGGAGCGATGCCGTCGGGAATAGAACCCGGTTCTCCTAGGTGGGGGCGAGTAGTCTGATCACTACACCACCGCGGCTCCTAAGAGAGGGAGAGTCGTGCGGCCCTAACCACCACGCCCATCCACAGACTAGGCAACCTCCTGAGCTCTCAACGAGGCATCGAACCCACGCTGCTATTGGGTCTGATATTATATTGTAAATGTTCGTGCTTTTCCAACTAGCAACTCACGTGATCGTCAGAAAAAGAACTGAAGAATCAACCGAAGATATTTTGCTAATCGTGCTGGGTACTGGACGTGGGAGGTCTGCGAGGCTACTTGCTCAGTTTTCTTGCTTTCAGGCGCATAAACCCCATCTGCTGTCTCGTTGGGTTGGGTTGGGCCGTGGTGGGGGTTGGGCCAGGCTGGCGTGTGAAGTGCGTTGCAAAGGTTAGCAAGAAACACGTGATTAAAAAATTGGGACACGGCGGTTTGTTTTTCGTGAATACGTCTACATTGACGCGCCCGGTCACCTTAATGTATTCTTACGTTCCTGGCACCGCTTCGCTCGACACTATGTTTTATGAGAATCACTGGATTACTTTTGAGATGCTCTTTTCAACCGTATACGATTAGTGTATTTCTACTTGGCTTTTTGACGAGTACAGGCCGAAATTGTGTTGAGTTTTCGTAATTTTTTACATTAAACTCATACAATTTCACCATAACCATGTCACACAAATGTTTTTATACACGCAATCGATTGATCTTGACGAGAGCTGTCGATTGAAACACAAACGAGCGTCGTTGTTTGTCCTAGTCAAAAGTTATACGACGCGGAAGTTACGAGACATGGCGAAACGAACTTAAAAATTACGCCCCCCCCCTTTTTTTCCAAAGGCCCCACGCGATGATTTGCAGTTCTCACTTAATGTAACATTCTTTGGTCATTTGGTGGCAATCGAGTGGTGTAATTGAATTTTGAATGTAGACGATAGATTCGGAGCTGCAATGCCAAACTGTATCCCCCTATTTTGTTATCATCGGATACTCTGGATTGCCTCCCACTGCACAAAGACAAATTTTAAGTTCTCATTCCAAAATCAAGGATTTTTTCTAACGTGAAAATGACTAAAACTGGTGTTCTCAAAATTGTTTTAAACTGCTACATATTTGATGCAGAAAGTTCAGAGTTGTCTTTAGACGCGCATTATATTTGTATCTTCATTAGTATACCATAAAAATATAGGGCTACATCTTAACATCACGTTTTGGCGAGTCGCCAGCGGATAGACTAAACGCCAGTTGAGGGCATTGAAAGTGGCGAAAAAGCACGAGTCGGTGTTAAGCTTGTTCACGCGGGAACCATCTCAGCAATCGTCCGAATGGTTTACAAAAAAAAAATCATGGACAACTGAAGTCCGGATGTCTGTATCAGGAACCGGAGCCGGGTCCACCAGGATGCGAGTCCAGTGTGTTACCACGACGCCATCCCATCACGCCTTGTTGCGCCACTAAACTGCTGGAATAAAAACTAGCAACTTGGGCCGCCACTGAAGCCAACTTCAACACGATACGCCACCGCCACACAGTGAGGAAGACAGTCACGTTGGTTGCATATATATATATATATGTGTGTGTGTGTGTATGAGTGTGTGTGTGTGTGTGTGTGTGTGTGTGTGTGTGTGTGTGTGTGTGTGTGTGTGTTTGTAGCCCGAGCTAATAACCGGCGGCAAGCTACAGCCTCAAGTTCAGCGGAAACACGTGCTCCCAGCCAGGGGTCAGAAACATTCCTCGGCGATACGAACGAATTGTTTTAGGACTGTATCACTGGAAATTCACGACAAACAAGACTCTAGAGAATTATCGATAACGTGATGCAAATTGCCGGTCACAGAATTGTTGGATACGTTCCTCGCCAGCGAACTACAGTTGGCACTGCTGAATAAATTTAAACATCCCATCTACAGCAAGGTCTCGGTCGCAGATACAAGACAGCCAGGCTACTCTTATTTTTAGCTCAGCGCTCTTAGTCACGCGGTTTTTTGCTGCGCTTCGGCCGAACGACTGCGATTCCAGCATTCCACGAAACACACGCGCATTTGTTTAAACGCATGGTATAAATTCCGCGCCAGGACATCTATCAAGGCTGCAACCTTTTACAAGAACATAAACGCAATTTCTAAAGCTGTGAAAATTTGAAGGCACATATAACCATATTTTGTCTTAAGCCATTCAGAACCAGTGTACACAACTGTGTACATTACACACGTGTAGGTGAGTTTTAACCTGCACTACGCACTGCGAAGCTCAGTGACCAATCATCTTACTTGTTGGTAAATAATTCGCAAACCGTCTTAAGACCCACCATACACGTACAGTTCTGCCTTCTGATCGTCGTGACAGGCAGAACTGTGGCAGATTGACCTGTCATGAGCACTTCCCACACACACGCAGTTTGGCTTGCCGGTAGGCCGAGGTATGTCATTACATTGTTCAGTGTCATGCGAGTACTGGAAGTGTTTAGTTACTCAGTAAATCCATGCTGACAGTCGATGAACTTGTAGCATACGCAACTATTGCATGTGCACTGCAGAAAAGAAGAAAACGTAAACGCAAGATGTAGACAAAAATGGTTCCAAAGAAAGAATCATTATACACGCGTTAACTTGCTTACGGAACTGAGGTGTTACCCAAAATACTGGACAGACTACTTGCGCATGGACGAACCAACTTACCTGGAACTTTTAAGCATGGTTACTCCTTTCGTAAAAAAAAAAAAGATACCCGTATGAGAAAAGCCATACTACCAAATGAAAGATTAATGGCGACACTCCGCTATTTAGCAACTGGGAGAACACTTGAAGATTTGAAATTATCGTGTAACATAGCTCCACAAACGTTGGGAAAAATAATACCTAACACCTGCGAAGCGCTCTTCAAAGCACAGAGGAATTATTGCACGGTAAGAAACTAAGCTGAAATACATTTGTACGTGTATAGATGTTTATTAAAAACATAAACACATATCATAATTCATTTCAAATATGAAACTACTTGCAAATAGGTTAAACAATTAACATTTAGTCGCTATGTGTTTAACATACATTAGCACAGAACCTTTCAATCCAAAGACGTACAAAAAAGAAGACTTTGTAAACAATATTGTCAATATACCTTGACTGTCTAGAATGTTTATTGACATGTATAGTGATATTCCCTGCACATGAGTACTGAATTTACTTCCACTAAATACAAATTGTTATGCCTATGGTTGTAAACACAGAATATGTTTAGTCTCTCTCAAATTTTGGCCGTAACTGGCGAAGAATCACCTTGAATGAGCCCTTTACGTTCACCCACAATCATGAATAAAACGACGGGCGATGTGTAAAAATACGATATTCACAATGAAAAATGCTTTTAGGATGGCGCAAAAGTGATGTTTTGTAGTGGTTTGTTGCGGTCGTCTCCTGTTGAATCACGCAAATACGTGATTGCCGAATTGCGAGACAGATTTCCCATTTCAGCTTCGAATAGTGCTTTATTAATAATTTTTTCTGCATACAGTCTCTGTTCTTTGCTCAGCAAAGTTCTTAACTTTGCAGCAACATTTTTGCCGAAAATATCAAATTGATGTTATTTTCTTACCTGCGCAAGACGTTCACTTGCAGTTGATAATATTTAGTCACTGAGGGACAACATATTTTTGCTCTTAAATGATTTCGCACTACCGCTTCGACTTGAACTCCGTGACAGTGCTAATTGCTCAATGTTTGAATGACAACATTGTGTTGTAGATTCTGTACCATCGTCAGTTTCCTGTAGCATTTCAAGTAAAACCTGAAAAAACCACATACGCACATACAGTGTTTTACATATCGGTAAGACAATACAGCAATATATGAAAAAGAAAGATAACAGTTTCATTTATATGACTTGGAGAAACGTCAGAACACTACTAAACAGTGTCTTCCCTCCCCTCCCTAAATGTTTGTCACTGTTCTGCTGTGCACGGGTTAAACAGTCCCTCAACATCCCTTTTTGGACTTATTTCAGTGTCCAACAACGGAGAAGGAATCGGAAAACGTTGCGGGGGAATTTGAACATCGGAGCCGTGGATGGGAAGCATGTAGCCATCATGCTGCCTCCAGGATCTGGATCGTACTTTTATAATTACAACAACTTTCACAGCCAAGTTCTATTAGGTATAGCAAATGCGAATTATGAATTACTGTACTTCAGCTTTGGAATAAACGGGCGGGTGTCTGATGGAGGCGTCTTTGAGGTCTCAGGCTTGTCGAAAAAACTAGAAGACGGGAGCCTAAATTTGCCAAAGGACGGAACTATCGCTGGAAAAAATATGCGGTATGTGCTAGTTGTGGATGACGCATTTCCACTAAGGGGACACATTATGAAGCCATTTAGCCGTAAGGTAGCCACTCCAGCTCGTAGGATAAACTATCCTGTTTTCAGTATAGTTGTTGAAAGATTTGGTGTTTTACAAAAACCTACCTCTTTAATTGATTTTACTAAAGTACACCACATTATTATGGCGTGTTGCGCCCTTCTCAATTTCCTGCGTTCAAAGGTACCACATCAGTACACCCCATTGAAATGTTTGGATGAGGAGGAGTTCGAAAGTGGTAATGTTACGCCTGGACCTCACTGCAACGAATCTATGAGTCTCAGTAAAACCGCATATCATCCAACTAATCATACAGAACTCGTTAGAGAGTCGTTTGTGGAGTATTTCAACAATGAAAGTCAAGTTTCCTTGGCAAGAAAGGTTTATTGAGTAGAAGCATTTCTTTATGTATATTTTCAAAGTGAAGAAACGAGTAGCAGTGCAATATGTACATAATAATGTAGTGATAAACTGGTTTCGTTAGAATATTCAATTATTGTTTGATACCCATATACACATTTTACAAATTTGTCTATAACTACAGTACAGTAGTCCCTGCACTAGAATATAGTGTTTACCCTATGATGTGTGTAATGTTATAATTACTGTAGATTAGCTAATAATTAAAACAACATAACTATACGAGCTTGCTTTGTAACATTTTCACTATACAAGTCCTGTCATTTAATTGTTTAATCCCTAGATGAGTACCTTGGCATATTTCGTTGTGTTCTTTGAATTGTATCGTTTTCATGTTATATCTATATGCTTATACTAGGAATATTTACATGAGCGAACAGTAATATCATGTTTATTACTTTGTGGGGCAAATATAATTTTCTATATCACACGGTATGTATATGCCTAAGGCTCTTAACTAAGTTATATAATAAACTGAAGTTAGCAAAATGATTTAATTTGATATTGGCATGTTACCTCTGTGTTACTTTCTTCGTCAAAATTTTAGAGTCCTTGCAATGTCTCTTCTTGGTCCACGAGAAATAGTAGGACCTGGTAAAACCATAATTTTGGCACGCATGCATCTTGTGTGCTCATTCCAGCCTTCTTACACTGTTGCACTTTCTTGTGTTCTTTGCGGAAGCTACTTCGTAAATTATGTATTTATTTTTCAAAATAGTGTCCCTAATTGCATCGGGATCAATTGTTTTCACTTTTTCGAGAAGGGGTGCGTACGCAGTATCCTTCATTTCGCGACTGTGGTACGATTTACACTTTACTTTCCACAGGCACGGAAGGCCACTAAATGCATCGATGAACTCAGAAACAAAATTTTTGGACTACTTTGCCGAAACAAAATAAATTATATTAACCATAGAGCTACCCACCATCTTCACACGGGTGTACAGCAAATAGCGATGGCACATAGCGGGATCGACCTGCCGGCAAGTCCACACACGTCAGTTCTGCCTGTGAGCTCGCTGGCCGGCCAGTGGAACTGAGGAAATTCCCACAGGCCAACAGTCCAGACGATTTACCTGCAGGCCGCCACATACACACCAGTAATGCCTTTCAGGCCAGGACTGTCCAGGCCGACCGGAAGGCAGAACTGTATGTGTATGGTGGGCCTAATGGTTTAGGTAATAATTGGATCATATTACTGTAGTCGAACATAGAGCTTGCACATCATTGGCTGTGACAACGAAACAAGTGTTGTGTCGACTTAAGTACAGCATCTATCATAAAATCTTTCGTTTGCAACACTTTAAATCGGAAATTAAACTGGGTATGAAAGTGCTAATCCAGAAAAAATACTTTTTGTTTCTCAGCTATGTATATAATGTCATGGCGCCTCAGGAGTTAGTGGCAACAGTGTTTATTATGCAAGGGAACACTTGCCCACTTTGTAAGGTACACGTTTCACTCAGACCTCTTAAAGCTATGACAAATGTGTGAAAGTTATTGTACATCACTCACATAGAATCTGTGGCCATCAAACAAATTTAGGCGCCAAGTGTAGAGGCAAATAGTCTAGGCATGAGTAGTAGGGGGTGATTGTTCTATTTCACTTTTGATTCATCGGATTATCAATTTTATATCAAAGGGTTAATTAAATACGTAATCCGATGTTAATCCGATCAAAAAATTCTTAATCCGATTAAAAATTTCTTAATCCGATTTTAATCCAATCAAAAATTGAAAGGGTAAAGTTTATTGAAAGGGTTGTTTTTTCTTGTGCTTCTTTCTTTCATTCTTTTTGGCTTTTTGGGGGGGGGGAGTGGGTAGCAGGATCTCTGTACAATGTTGACGGTGTGGTGTTCTACAGGCAACTGACCAGAGTGGTGGGTTCCAATGTTTTATATAGGTGTAGAGTCAAGTGCAAGTGTGGGCTAAGGGTCATTTTTTTCTAATTTTTATAACTTTGATGTGTTTGTGGGGATGTTGGTGGTGTACAGGTGATTTCTTACGAATATATATTAACACAGAGAGAATTTCAGAATGTTTAAACGATTTCTAAGAGTGACCTAAGTGTAAATTTAATGATTTTTGGGGGGATATTGCTCGCAGATGGTGGTGAGAGATAGGCGACTTTGAAAGATGTGATTTACGTGTTAGTAATGACAAGCGATCTGTTCAGTTCAGCAAGTATGGTGAAATCTCTTGGGTATGCATTCAGAGGGCTACGGGTCGAAGCAGGGAATGCAACACTAGAAAAACACATCCTGAATACTGTAGTGGGGGAGGGGTGCATAGCCATGAAACAGGCACTGCAGGAGTGCCAACTCCCGAAAAAATACGAAAAAGCATTCTCAAGGCTGATGCTGGGGTGCATAAAACAGGCCTTTGCGAACACAAGACTGGATCGATAACAGAGCTCTTCAGAAAAGTCACCTTCGTGACTAAAAGTAGGAGGTAAGTTCCTTTGGACTCGGGGCTGGTTCTGAAGGCGAGGGGTGTAGGGTAGGGGTGGGATGGGTGGCTCACCCCCCGATCTGAGTGCAAGCAGGCAATTGTCGCCATCTTGCCTTAGTGCTGAAAAATTGACAATCGAGGGCATGTGGGTGAATGACTCCAGGACACGTCGCTCTAGTGAGGGGTGCAGGGTAGTGGTGGGAGGTTGGGATGGGAGGGGTTGATAGGCAGGGTCCTCCCGATCGGAACAAAACTAGGCAGTTGATACCATCTTGCCTTAGTGCCGAAAAATTGACAATCGCAGGCAGCCCAGGGTCGCATTCAGGTTAGAGGAGGGAGGGTGTGTAGGGAGCTCTGGAGAAAAGTGACCTCACCTACTCAGTAGCTGCCATATTCAGTTGATTGTCAATGCTTGGAGGAGCCAGACATGTACAGCTTACGATTGGGGGTTACCTCAACTATGGACCAGCGACCATCTCTAGTGATAGCCGCGATTAACGTTTTAATATAAAAGTATTTTATAGGGAAAATATAAATTTTAATGTGTTAAGTCAATATTGCTATAAGATTTTAAATTTCTGTGCTCTAAATTAAGTGTGCTCTATTTACGAAAATTTGTAGTACATCCATTATTTTAAAAATAATTATCTCTTCGGCGATGCTTGCGATGCTTGAGCATATTTTCCATTATATATAAAGTGATGTGGGATTAAGCTCTATGCAAGTTGATTATTTTGCAACAAATCATTTGCAGTAAGATTTTCTATCATTAATTACTTTCTTGTAGATCGTTAATTCCACACTCATGTAAATGTCATCGATTAGCACATGTAAATCATATCTTTCAAAGTTGCCTATCTCCCACCACCATCTACAAGCAATATCCCCCCAAAAAGCATAACATTTACACTTAGGTCACTCTTAGAAATCGTTTAAACACTCTGAAATTCTCTCTGTGATAAATATACTCGTAAAAATTGCCTATATACCACCAACATCCCTACAAACATATTAGAATTAGAAGAATTAGAAAAATGACCCTTAGCCCTCTCTTGCACTAAACTCTACACCTATATAAGACATTGCAACCACCACTCTAGTCAGTCGCCTTAAGAACACCACATTGTCAACATCGTACAGAGTTCCAGCTACTCCCTCCTCTCACACAAAAAGAAAGAAAGAAGTACAAGAAAATAAATTAACCCTTTCAATAAATTTAACCCTTTCAATTTTTGATCGGGTTAAAATCGGATTAAGAAATTTCTAATCGGATTAAGAATTTTTGATCGGATTAAGATCAGATAAAGGATTAACTATTTAAATCAATTTAATTAACCCTTTGATATAAAATTGATAATCCGATTATTCAAAAGTGAAATAGAACCATCACCCCCCTACTACTGGCATGCATATTTCCCTTTGCGCATATCACTCACTGTGTTCCAATATTGGACTACTTTTTCTGCCACTAGCACTGTCCAAAATAACGTGTATAGGATATGAGGTTAGAACACATAAGTAAACGTTTTGAGAGATTTCTATATTTCTTCTAGCCATTTTTTTAATACAGTTAGAATATATACATATACAAATATAAACAAACACATTCATCAATGCTGACCATGTGACTTTGGCAGTTGTACTGGCAACAGGCGAGTCGATGCTACGGAGACGAACATCTGTCCACCTCATATTTATACAGTCTATGGCGCCAATCGGAGATGAAGAAGTACAATAAAGAGGCAAGGATGCATCCAGCGAGGGATTTGGAGGGCTTGCAGGGGGTTGCGTGCATCCTTTACAGGCGATAAATGTGAATGCTGAAACGTTCTGTTCAGTTGTTAATCAAAGTCTCGTGAATTAGTCGGATCGGCTCCCAACTTCAGTAAGGAGGTTCTGGGTTCGAACCACGAGCAAGGCAGAACTGCTTTATAAGTCGATTACCGGAAACGATTGGAATATTCTGAATAATGTTTTTAGTGGCCTTGATGACTAAAATAACTCGAACAATAAGTATGCACATTTTGCACATGAGTTCACTGGACTGATGAGAATGAGTAAAAAGAATAGGCAGGTGGGCAACACACAATGTGGCTGAAAACTTTCCTGTCGAAAAAATATTCTTATTCTCACGCATTTCTTATTATGATATCTCAGGACTATTAGTTTTATCCTCGCATGCTATGAACAAAATAAAAGTTTATAATACTTTTAAAAAAATGGCACTGTCAACGTAAATTTATAGTTAATTCCATATTTTTATATGAGAAAGAAAATAAGGAGCGAACTAACTATGTAGCATATCTAGTAAACTAGTAATTTCTTCGTGTAGCGAATCCATGGACGAAAAACTAGTTAACTATAAGAGTATGTTAACACTGTTACAGGATGTAGAAAAAAAGGGGGAGGGGGGGTTATCTGAGTTCGTGAGGGATGGAGGTCTTAATAACAATAAAATAACTAAATTTTATTTTTAATTTATCCACACAACTATTATTTAGAGCATTAAATTATCTGTCTCCACTAGTCCCCTTTTTATTTCACAGTGAGCACAACATTTAATGTCTATTTAAACTCTAATTAACGTTCTTATTTATGTCTCAGTTTGGTTATTGTCAATTAACTCAAACTCATCATTGACACGCATTCAGTCTGTTGCCACAATTTGTATTGTCTTTCACTCACGCATCCAGTCCTATAGTCCAGCCTGCAGATATACAATTCACTGCTCTGATGTTCGCACTCGCAGATTTTTCTCGCTGCGCGCTTCTCTTCTCTCTAGTCGCCTATCGCTGAAAATCATCCATTCAAAAACTGTTAGCTCGGAGGACTGTCACACTTTTATATCAGTCGTCCTGGCCATCTGGGAGGTTAAACATAAGCCGAGTCACGCTGAGAGAAACGAGGTCAGTAATCCAGAGAATTCTAGATAAACGCAGGAATCCTATCCACCAAAGATCAGGAGCGGCGAGTCGCCCAAGGGTTATCGCGGCAGAATGCCTTCATAACTCGAAACAGTGGTAGGATTATTGCTCATTTATCATTCAAAAAATTCCCTTGAATTGCCGCCCGCTATAATATATATCACTACTCTGTCCTCCTCCACCCGCTCGCACAGGCCGGCCAAAGGTCAGTGGCACAGACCAGTGGTACGTAACACTACTAATGTAAAATAATAATAAAAAAACAATTTTTGACCAACATTTTTGTAACAAATATATACCAAGTAAAAATGTATAAAAATCAGTTTAAAAACTTTAAATTGTTGCTCTGCCTTTTCCTGTATATATGAAACCACCCATCAACTGTATCTCTAAATCTGTCTATCTATGTTTGTCTACTGTTTATATGTGTATGTATACTGTCTATATCTGTCTGCCTATACTTGTCTATTGTTTATATGTGTATGCATACTATCTATATCTGCTTACCTATATTTGTCTATGTCTATCTACCTGTCTACGTTTGTGGATCTTATGTATACATGCCTACCTATCTGCATATACCCGTATAGCTGTCCGTCAATGTTTATCTGCCAACGTCTGTCTATGTTTATGTTTATCTATCATTCTATCTATAAGTCTGTCTACTTGATCTCTCTCTCTCTCTCTCTCTCTCTCTCTCTCTCTCTCTCTCTCTCTCTGAGGCTATCTACAGCTTCTATATGGTTTGTACTACTCTCCCTTTATTAGTAACTTAAACCTCATATACAAGGTAGAGCAGAAACAATTAGATAATTGATCTTTGGTACCATACCGGCAGGGCAATCTTAACATAAGGAGATAACAGGGCAATTTGGGCGGCCTGTTGCACGAAGTTTTCTTTTTTTTTCTTTTTAGATTCATGAGCATGGAGCAAATACTTCTGTAGTTTTGAACCAGGTGCCGAAATTGGACATATTTTTTAAACCACGAACTAATCCTCAACCTTCCGATGAGGATTCTGAACCTCAAGATGAAAGCATAGTAGGTATTATTGAGACTGTGAGCTCTAGTTTCTCAGTTTCTGGGAGAGAAGAAAACAATTACTTGTTAACGGAGGATAACACATTGCCATCAACTGCAGAGTCGACGTATATAAATGTTTCTGAACGTGATAACCTTACTGGAGGTGACTTCTCGGACCCAGATAAATGACCTCCCTTAAATTGAAGAGAGTATAGATCTTATTATCAGGAACATTACCGCTCCAGAAAATCTAAGTGAACTGGATTTCAAAAACTCTTAAGCGCGTGTATGGAACAGTTTCATGATCAGTTACCAAGACAAAGTTTTTCACTATATTAAAAAAATGGTAAAACTATAAAGAGGGAGTGGCTTCGATATTCAGAGTATGAAAGACGATGTTTCAACATTCCTTGTAAGAGTTTTTAGTAACAGAAAACAAAAAAATGGGTATGTTTTGTACAGGATTCAATGTTTGGAAACATGAAAATCGCTTCAGTGAACATGGGTGAAGCAACAAAGAAATAATATGAAAACTTACGTCTCTAGAGGAAAAACGTTCGGTAAAGTAGATTACAAGCTTCATTAGCAATATTTGAAAGGTGTTTTGTACTGGGAACAGATTTCCCATAGAGCCATAAGCATTTTCACATTTCTTGGGAAGAGGGGCTTAGGTTTTCGAGGGTCCAATGAAATTGTTGGCTCGAACGACAACGGGAACTTCCTGGGACTTCTGGATTTGGTTCCAGAATATAGTCTTCTTTAAGGGCTCATTTAGTGTATGGTAACCCACGAAAAGGCCATGCTAATTACTTGCCTAAAAACATATGTAATGAATTCATCTAGTAATGCTACGACATGTGGCGAATGAAACATTTGCTGAACTGAAGGCCAGTAAATATTACTCAATTTCTGTAGATTCTTCTGCTGATACTATTCATTGTGATGAACTTGCATTCACTGCACGAATAGTTTCAGAGGGTGGCGACCCTGTAGAAAGATTTATCACGTTTATACCCCAGACTGGCCACAGTGCTCGCAGTTTAGAAATAACTGTACTAAATATTGTTTCAGATTATAAGATTGAGACTACAGAGGACAGTGTTATGGCAACGTTGCTAACATGACAGAGCAGGTGCTTACGGTGGACTACAAGCCTAAAATCAAATCGCAAAATCCACTGGAACTTTAGTGCCAGGCGCAGCACATTCATTGAATCTAGTTAGGAATGTCAGCTGCTTCATGTTGCTCAACAATAACTGCTTATTTTATGTTTGTGCAGAAAGTGTATGTTTTCTTCAGTGAGTCGACAGGCAGATGGGAAATTCTCCAAAGTGAGATTAAAACACGTAATGCTGACATCAAGCTACTGCCAAAGGCTTTGTCAACCACACGGTGGTCTGCAACACATAATGCATTCAGAGCACTGGCAAAATCCTACCATGCCTTTCATTCAGCTGCCATAAAAATTGCCAACAACTCTTGTGAAAAACCGGAAACACGAGCTTAGGCTGAAGGTTTGCGTGATAGATTTGCTAAGTTGGAGACCCGGATATCAACCAAATTTTGGACAGAGAGATAAAGTGAGAAATGGTCTTCAAAATGTTACTACTAATTTGAATGATGTAGTCTTAATGTATAGTTCACTAAAGAGTTTTGTAGAAGGGCACTGAGACAGATATGAATTCTACTCTCCCCCCCCCCCCATCATTTATCCCTTTTTTCAATTTATTTCCCTTTTTTACCAACGTTTATATGCAACACACACTGAATCAAATACATATACGCAAAGCGAAAAAATAATAAGTAAAAATATGTGGCTTTACTCACCTAAACAATGAAGAATTATGAATGACTGATTTACTCCTTATAAAACAAATTGTATAACCACAATTATGCCGATAACATTTTTAAGTTGTAATTGTTAAAATTTTAGTTTAATAAAATACACTAATAATAATAATAAAGATTCACTCTCCACTTACTATATAATCTTTCCAGTCGTCATTTGATTTCAAGTCTCTCATCACTTGCTAAATTTCGTAAGTCGTTCTACGCCCTTCTCATAACTAAGAAGGAACGTTCAGAACTTGCATTGGTAGAAGCGATACACAAAATATCAGGAGGAATGCGTTTACAATAGGATAAATAGCGATTAGGCCCTTGCTTCTTCTAATAGTTTTTTTTTGTAAATTCCCCAACAAACTCCCGACGCTAAATGGCTAATGGCATGTGTTGCTACTAGCCTCCGGATCTTACCCTAACACCGGAACAATACGCAAGTGGCGGCCGCATTTCAGTGGAGTGCTCGGCGTTCTACCAACACACTAAATGAACACACGGAGAAGACGAAATGGCTTAGCGGTCCCTTTGGCGTGGGCGTACCCATTCTCTGATTGGCTGCGCGAGGCTCTGAGAGCGGGCCTTGCGTCTGACTGGCTACTGCGTGCTAGAAAGGTTCCCTATTGGCCGGCTGGCGAGTGGGTTACCAGGCGCTGATTGGCGAACGACATTCCAACATTCTGCTGGCCAATGGTGCCATTTTGGTGGCGTGTGAGTTTGGAGTTCTGTATCCTCAAGTACTCTGTGGCTCTACTCTCGTCGTCGTGGCGCAGTCGCCTTACACTTGACGCCGAGAAGTGTTCAAATTATCGAGTACTGATCTATCAGCTTTTAAATTGTTTTGTCGATTTGTTTGAAAACAAATAATGACAAATTGTGGTTTCTCAGATGAAAAACTTGATTTCACATTCCAAATGACTTTTTGTGATGTCAGTAGAGCTGGAAATTTCTCTAAAGCCCACAACCTGAATGCAAAATCTAAATTCTTCCCTTTTTCGATATATTTTAAAAACTTTACATGTTCACGAGTGTTAATTTCAATATGTGACATTACTCATTCGACACTATTTTATTAAAATATTACACCGTCCTTATTATTAGCAGTGTCGTATATAGCAGTAAAATGTGTGCTACTAAATAGAATAACTAATTCTTGTTTAGCATTTAATATTGCATGTTTATAGCCCCCTCAAAGCTCAAAACCATACTTAACGGTATAACTTCGTATTTCCCGCCAGGGTTCATTTGTAGTGTAAAATTATTAGCATTGCTTCTCCCAGCCATTAGCCCTGAATAAAAATTGTTTACAGTTTTCTAGAGATATTGTTTTATCGTGGAAGTAATTGCAACATCCCGTGATTGGTCGATTTCAACACCATAGAGCAGATATGCAATTCTATCGATTAAATGAAGTAATCTGTTTCTCACTAATCCTGTAGTTGCTGGAATAGTTCCGTTGACTGAATTTTTAATTCTTCCTCTAAACCTTAAACTTGATTTCGACGGTAATGAGTTAATATCATGTTTTTTTTTATAGCAATCATCATTTCTGATGGAACGTATACACCCTTGCTCGAAACATATCATATACATGTATTTCCGTATTGGTAATTGCATCATCATGACTTATTGGTTCTTCAACATTACGTATGTCTTCCATTTATATTAACTGTATATCCTAATTCTTTTAAACACAATTCGTTGCCCTGTGTTAACTTTACCGGTATCTTGTCTGGAATGATCGTTTTATGCTTCTGTTTACGTCTTTTAATAGCTACTTACTTCGAAATACATTTTTTAGAAACATGGTTTTTAAATGAAGCACCTACTTTACGAGTGTATTGACTATTATACACAATACTCATTTTGATTGCAATAAACACAGAATATACATGTTTATATAGCTTTTTTAAAATGTAATCGAATGGCAATTTCTTTGTTTGTAAAATTAATCAGTTTACTGTATTGATCGACACTTGTAACAACTATTACATCCACTCGATTAACTATTACTGGAAGATATATCAATGTATTTGGTTTTTCAATTGTTTTATAACTCGGAGCCACCACACACGTGAATTCATGTATTGTATTTGTCAGTTTTCCATTCAAATATGATGTGCCTACAATATTAACATTTATACGACATAAATTAACAGACAATTTATTAACCTGTTTTGACAATTTGTGCAATTGATTAGCTGGATATACTCTCCTTTCATAACCTAACATATTTGCAATTGAATTGTCTTGTGTGAAATCGATATCGACATTACTATACATCCCACTAGTTAACGTATATGGATTTCCATGTAATCGGAATTGTACATTTTCAGGTAATGTTGCTTTAATGAACGTTTCTAAGTCATCCAACTCATAAAATCCTACCGGTATCACAATCTTATACATTTTTTTCACCACTGTTGAACGTAAATGATTGATTGTCTATATCGATGTTTGGTATGCTGTTGTAAGTAACGAATTCGATTAGACTTATTTGCCATTCTCCATCTAACTCCAAATCTGGGAAATATACCGACCGCAATTGCGCCAAATTTCCACTTAATATCAACGTAATTGACATATTACTAAACGGTTTTACTAATACACTCACTTATATAAACTATTTATAGCAAAAAAAGTAAACATAAATGCCCACAATTGATTGTATTTGGTAAATGTTCTGTTTGGAAATTGTACCTTAATTGCGAGTTCTTTAAATAATTACGTATTTCAATTGGAGGATGTAAATCGCCAAAACTGTCGTAATAAAATGATTGACTTACATTTTTAATTAATGCAACCCAATGTGTTCCTTCGTTTTGTTTTGAATCTAAATTTGCACTCATACATTCGCGATTTGGTTTCTTTGATAATTTGTCTCTCATATACACACCTCAAAAGTAGTGAATATCCAGTTTCTTTACAAATACTTCAATGTCTTTGTTTGTTAATGAAACGTTTTGGAAGACTATTTAGGACTTTCTGCATTTATTTTCACGTTTGGAGTTTTTTTTCGTCCTTGACCGACTTTATATGGTTTAAGATACATTCCTTTACCACTTGTTTACTTGATTTAGCTGGAGCTGAAACACCTCCCATTAAAGCTCCAAGAGCTGATAATGCTTGGAAATATGAATGGTAATTTTCCACCTTTCTTGGTTTTATGTTTTGTTTTGCGTTTTACGCCCATGCCTCTTTTCACCTTGGCCCGCATAACTTTGTCAACAACCCAAGGTGCTAGCTTTTCACCAGTAGATATGGACAGATTCTTCCTTATATTTGCTGCTTTATCGGCTAGAATTGTATCCACTATATGTCTTTCTTTCAAATTGTTTGTTCGATCGTATACTATATTGTGTTCTTTACAAGCATTATCCAAAGCGTTTATTCCTTGATCATTCCATCCCAAACATTTTGCAAGCTTAGTTCCTGGTCTGTAATAATTGTATTTCAGTAAATACAATTCAAATGGTAACTGGTATCAATGTATTCAATACTAAGCGTCCCTTTTTGTTACGTTTAGTACGGGCCATTGTTTTCAACTGAACGCGAACCTATATATAGGCCTACATTTATAGTTTTTACGTTAGTATGTAACCAAATACTGTAGAAATGAAGGTTATAAAACAAAATGTTCATCTGCTAGTAATTGCAAATATGAAAGAAAATGTAATTGAAGAGAAACATGGTATTCTTTTACCTCCAAATATACATTGTATAATACGTGGTCCTTCTTCATGTGGAAAAACTTGTGTTGTTATGTCGAAGTTGGAACATCCGAATGGACTTAAATTTGAAAACGTATATGTTTTTCTAAAACAATACAACAAGTGAAATATCGATGATGTGCAACTATTTTGTCGTTAATTGAAGAAATGCGATATTTCCCTTTTACAAATAAAGAATATATCGTTATCGTACCTCCGAATGAAGCATTACCCAATTCCGTATTTATATTTGACGATGTTTGGTGCGAACCGCAGAGTGAAATTCAACAATACTTTAGTTTTGTAGATATTCAAATGTCGATTGTTTTTATCTATCGCAAAGTTACGCACGTATTCCAAAACATAATTAGCACAATAATGCAAATATGTTAATTGTATTTTAAATGGACAATATGAATCTACAACATATTTACAATAATTATGTTTTAGGCGATATGACATATACAAAGTTTAAAGATATGTGTTTTTACTGTTGGAAAAACACGTATGGTTTTCTGGTAATTATACCAATGCTTCCCCTATATAAAGGAAGATATAGGTTTGGATTTGACAGTTTTTTACTTCCCGTTGAAGAATAATGAGTATTTCAAAGTTTGGACATAGCGGTATAAAACACAATCATTACAATACCTGTTTAACGAGAAATCGAGATGGGAATTGTGATTTGAATGGACATATATTACGTAATGTGGGTATGGCTGAGAAAGATATCAATTCATTAAATGAATGTTATGTGGAAGACTTAAACACCATTACACTAAACGTATTTAAATCGCAATCGACCGATATGCAAGAGGAATTAATAAACATAATTGAAACTATTACAAAAGTGTCTGCTAATATTAGTAATGTTTCGGAAATATTGTCAAATGTGATTATTGCATTGCAAAATATAGAAACTAGAACAAACGAACATTTGTAATATTTAAAAAAATGTAATTATTGAAATGGTAAGCACTATGATTACAAAACAATTTGATACACAAATGGATGAAATTATGCAGTACATAAGTGTTGAATTGATCAATAAAACATCTGATTTAGCTACGCAAACGGAGTTGAAAAAGAAAATTGATGATTTGAAATTTCGAATGAACTATTTTAGTAACGATTTGAGGGTTAGAACTGTGAGTAAATTAGAGATACTTTTGAGTAAAGCCGATAATATTGAAAAAGCGCAAACTAATCGACCTAATACACCCGCTAAAAAAAAAAAACATGGAATTAATTTATACATATATATAAATAGTTGAAAGTTAATGGAACAAAGAAAAATGTTTGACTCTGCTTCAGAATTACATAAATTTATATCGGCTGTAAAGGCGAAAAATTTAAACTTGTTACGGGTACAATGGATAC
Organism: Dryococelus australis; assembly: GCA_029891345.1. NCBI lineage: Eukaryota > Metazoa > Arthropoda > Insecta > Phasmatodea > Phasmatidae > Dryococelus > Dryococelus australis. Next base: position 229,772,494 of record CM056994.1, on the reverse strand, counting down.
AATACATTCCATGTTAAATACGTTTAATGAACCACTAGTAAAAATTAAATCGGAAGAACCCATAAAGAAGAAAAAATTGTCTCAATTAACACCAAGTTATTTAGCTTTAAAACAATCTTCGCCTGTTCGCGATACGGTATTTAATGTATATCGTCATGAAAATATATTGCTTCTGGGAGCTTCAGTAATTAAGTTTTTGCCTGAGAATAGAATTCAAGTAGGTGATTATGTAACTGATGTTCGTGAAGGATTGTTTTAATTATTATTTGAAAAAGTTCCGAATGTTTATTCCGATATCGATTTGGAGAACTATAAGTATCTTGTTCGTCGAACGAATGCAAATAAACGTTAAATGATGATGACGAAAATCACCCGAAACTACATTTATTAAGCGATATTGTTGGAAGTGGAATATGTAAAGATGAAATTGACAAACGGTTTTCTCCTGTATATTGGAACAATCCTAATGAATTGGTCGACAGGTTAAATCTTCTCATCGCTTCGAGAGAGTCTAGGAATAATTCACATACGAACGAAATTGTTTCTATTATTGAAGAGTTGAAAAAAGACGGCTATATTACGAATGAAGATCAGCAAGATTGCCCAAGAGTTTCACGCTCCTGCAAGGATGAGAAATCCCAGAATACCAGCTATTATTAAAGGTTTTAATTATCTTTTTTAAGCCGATTTGTGTGAAATGACATTGCTTTCGAACTACAATAAAGGATACAAATATATTTTAACCATAATAGACGTCTATTCAAAGTATGGTTGGGGCAAACATTCGAAAACCCAAACTAGGAAACAGGTTACCAATACAATGAAGATCGTTTTACGAGAAAGAATGCTAAATTGGCTCCAAACCGTCAGAGGATCTGAGTAGTAGGAAATAGATGAGTTGGGTCCAAGGGCTTCGGGTATAGATAGGAGCGCAGGAACCGGCCACCATCATCTTGTTACATCATCATCTGCCATCTTTTTTCCCTTTTCCCTCAAAATTTCCCTTTTCCCCCTCAAAATCGACCAAATGACACTAAAAATTTTCCCTTTTCCGTAAAAATTTACCTTTTTTCCCTTAAAAAATTCCCATTTTTCCCGGAGCAGGCGAGAGGGATTATTGACCCCAGGGTCAGGGATCAGCGACCCAGGTGCCAGGGATCAGTGACCCAGGGGTCTGGAGAGTAGGACCTATGACCTTTGACCTTTGACTCAAAAAATCCAAAACATTCAAAATATTCCGAAAAAACTCACAAAAATCGCTAAAAAAAATTGTATTAAAAATTATTTTTAATGTAATAAAATAGTTTTAAGAATTTATTTAAAAAGTATTTTTTTAATACTTAAATTAACCAGAGGTCACCACTAGCCCATACTCATTACGGCATCTTGGTAGGCGACCACCATCTTGGTAGATGGCCACCATCTTAGTATACATCACCCATCTGCCATATCGGAAGCCAATGACCTTGACCTTGACACCATGGACCTTTTGACCTAAAAAACACTAAAAAACATTTTGAAAATTCAACATATCCTCAAAAATTCTAGTTTTCTAAAAAATCACGAAAAATTTATTATTAAAAATTATAAAAATATATTTAAAAAATATTAAAAGGATCTACAGAAATGCTGACAGGAATCAGCGAATCCAGGGACAGGGGTCAGTGACTCCGAGCCAGGTGACAGGGATCACGACTTTGATATTGGACCTTTGACCTTGGAAATGCAAAAATCCAAAAAAAAAAAATTAAAATTACAAAAAATTATCAAATATTTAAAAATCGATTTAAAGTTTTATGAAGAATTTCTTATTAGTAAATTTAATTAAAATCATTAAAAAAATTTAAAATTTTGAGAAAATTTTACTAAAAAAAATTCTTAACAAAAAAGGATTTACCCCCGCCGGCCATTCTTTCCTTTTTCCATCAGAATGTCTCTTTTCCCTAAAAAAATCTCTCTTAAAAATTTATAAAAAAATCATTTATAAAAACTTACATTTCCTGAGGTCTCCCCCCACACCACCAATTACACACCTCTGTACGAATCCAGCAACGACTGACTTCCTCGCACCCACTTCCCTCACCTATACTCATTCCACTGTCTTGATTTTTTCGTTCGGCATTTGTTTACATGCTACTGGAAACAGCCATATTTGTTCATATGTTACTGGATACCGCCATCTTTGTTTTTCGTTTGTCATTTGTTTATACATTACTAGAGACTGCCATGTTGGTTAGCAACCACCATATTGGTAGATGACCACCATCTTGGTATACATCACCCATCTGCCATATTGAAAGCCAATAACCATGACCTTGACCCCATGACCTATAAAAAATAAAAATTCGAGAAAAATGCATAAACGTCAGCAAGCAAAATAAATTACATACTACGACAGCCATTTTATGTTCAGACAACATCGACCTTGATCCCTTATGGTGTAATATTGACTTTGAACCAATCGTACTGCACCATTAATACATTGTGCAGACACAGGCAAGACAATCACCAAGTTACCAGATGATTGCAGCTAACCACTCACATGCGAGCATTGAGACATCACACACAGGCAGGTAGGCAGGCTTAAGACGCTAGTTCCTTATTTATGTTAGCATGCAGTTATATCTTCATCAATTTCTTCCAGACAAATTCTTAAGCTCTCCTATAAATCATGGTCCTATTAATGGTGCAGTATGATTATTTCAAAGTCAATGACGCCATAATGCTTGCACACTTGTATATTATAAGCAGTAGGGAGGTAAGCCGACAGGTTTAGTTTGACAGCAGCTGAGTAGAAGGTGGCTCGTCTCGAATAGCTTCTGCCTCTTCACAATGATTTTTCTTCAGTTTTTGTTTTTAGGTTATTCAAGATCATGATGTTAAGGTCAAGGCAGTCTGCATCTAATATGGTAGTGGTAATCTGTAATGTATTAAGCTTGTTGACTTTGATGTATTTTTGTAAGTTTTAATTTTTAAGGTCAATCAGGGTCATGGTGTCAATGTCGAGGTAGTCAGCATCTGATATGGTGGTAGCAGTCTGTAATATATTGTGCTTGATGACTTTTGTGCATTTTTTCTCGAATTTTTATTTTCAAGGCAATATTGTCAAGGTCGAGGAGGTCTGAATATAACATGGTGATATTAGTCTCTAATGTATCGTGCTTGCTGACTTTTATGCATTTTTCTCGAGTTTTGGTTTTCAAGGTCATTGAAGGTCATGGGGTCAAGGTCATGGTTATTGGCTTTCAATATGGCAGATGGGTGATGTATACCAAGATGGTGGTCACCTACCAATTTGGTGGTTGCCTACCAAGATGGTGGCATCCAGTAACATATAAACAAAGATGGCTAGGAAATGTAAGTTTTTGATTTAATTTTTTATAATTTTTTTAAGGAATTTTTTTTATGGAAAAATGGAAATTCCGAGTGAAATAGGAAAAAATGGCCGGCGGGGGTAAAGCCTTTTTATTAAGAAATTTTTTTAATGAAATCATATATAAATCTTTTGACGATTTCTTTGAATTTTTAAACATATTAAAATTAATTTTTTATTATAAATTCTCCATTAAATTTTTTATCTATTTTTTGTGAATTTTTTGTGATTTATTAATGGTTTTTTATTTTTGCATTTTCCCTGTCAGCATTTATGGAGAAAATGGGTTATTTCTGTGAACCCTTTTTAACTTTTTAAATAATTTTTAAAAATTATTTAGTAATAACATTTTTCGGAATTTTGTTAGAATTGTTTAGAATTTTTTTTTTAGTTTTTTGAGTATTTTTTAAATTTAAAAATGTCAAAGGTCCACAGTGTCAAGGTTACTGGCTTATGATGTGGCAGATGGGTGATGTATGCCAATATGGTGGCCATCTACCAATATGGTGGTCGCCTACCAAGATGCCGTAATGTGTATGGGCTCGGGGTGACCTCTGGTAAATGTAAGTATTTTGAAATACTTTTGTAAATAAATTCTAAAAATGATTTTTAATGCTACATTTTTTGCGATTTTTTGAGTTTTTTTCGGAATTTTTGAATGTTTTGGATCTTTTGGGTCAAAGGTCAAAGGTCATAGGTCCTGCTCTCCTGAACCCCGGGTCACTGATCCCTGGCACCTGGGTCGCTGATCCCTGCATCTGGGGGTCACTAGTCCCTCTCACCTGCTCTGGAAAAAAATGGGATTTTTTTTGGGAAAAAGGGAAGATTTTAGGGTTATTTGGTCGATTTCGAGGGGGAAGAGGGAAATTTTGAGGCGAAAAGGAAAAAATATGGCAGATGGTGACACAATAAGATGGCGGCAAACAGCTCATACGCTCCTATGCCTGATGCCCTTGTACCCAACTCATATATTTCCTACTACTGATCTGAATTTTTTTGTGCACTATTCCGGAAACTAATGACAGAATATGGTATCAATCACTATGCAGCATATTGGGAGCTTAAAGCCAGTGTTGTGGAATGTTACAACAATAATTTGAAACAGTTAATATACAAGCGTTTTATGTCGAAAGATACCAATAATTGGGTTGACTTTTTGCCTGAAATAGGAATTGTTCTACATCTAACATGTAAATCAATGAATAATAATAATAATGTTACAACATGTGACTTATAACATCAATTTTTTGTGTTATTTTTTTATATTGTAACTAGAATATAGTATGCACAGGTTTCAGAAGTATCATTTCTTCTAAATCGCATGCGTTTGAGTTACGATATAGAAATAAATAATCAGAAGAAAATGAGACAGAGAGATTTTTTCGGGGCATCGCTTTGGAAATACTAAAGGTTCTTTAGTCCTTGTATTCACCGATGAAGAAAGACTGAGCAAACATGCCAAAAGATATATTTTCTAGGTGTGTTTGCATGAGAGAGTTTTTTGTAGAGTAAGGTTTAGCATCGGAGGGTATGTCTTTCAAAGCATTGGGAGTTTCCAAACTAGGGTTAGTTTTCTCAGTGGGATGGGTGAGGGAAAGTAACATTCATTATTATTAATGAGGTTTGGAAATGGCTTTTCTGCCCTGATGGACAGGACTGGTACATGAGTACAGTCGTGGGAAAGGGAATCTGCGATTAGCATTGGCGAGTTTGTGGATAGCTGGATGACAGTTCGGGGAAGGGAAGGTTGACGGCTTGGTGATTGGATAATCTTTGTTCGTCGTCCAAAGCAGTTAGGTGAATAACTTATTACTTTCTTGGCAGCGTGAGAGGCTTGAATTTGTCCTTGCCGACGTGTCGAGGAAGTGGTGGCGGATCGACAAATATGTGTGGTCTCGAGCGACCTAGGCGTGAGAATTTGGAGTATCTTCTTTAACCTGTGGAGGATAGATTAATGCCTGATCACGAAGGGTATGAGAAGAGACAAGCGCGCTGGGCGACAGCGAACACTGTATTGTCGGCCGCACAGCATGGAGTCCTTGGAAGGGGCGGGTGAGGGGAAGTGTCAGCCATAATTTTTCTTGACTGTGTTTAGCGCAAGCAGAGGCATCCATGCTGGGAAAGGGGGAGAGGTGTTGGAGGAACGTGCATGCACAGTAGAAGTCTGCGAGGAAAGTCGGTGACTATCTCTGATAGCTGGCACTTTCTACATGTAACTGACGAAAGTGTAAACTCTCTCTCCCCCTCCTTGCCTGCATTATCTCTGTGCCACTTGAAGGAGAATAATCTATTGCTTTTTTTTGTGGCGCATCATGAGAGATTTGTCCTTGTCGAGTACGTTTTGGAGAAGGTGGGGTTGAAACAGCGAAATGGGTGGTCTCGAACATTGTGAGAACTTGTGCCAATTTCTTCGACCCTAGCAACAACGCGGGGGAGAAAGAGCATGTCGACTTGAGCGTAAAGACATCTGGGATGGATGGATTGGTTGGGTTAGGTGTGTGAAAAGGGAAGCGAAGCGATTTGTGCATCTATTATGCCCTCTGGCAGGGAAACTCTGAATTATGCATTTATCCACGCTTGCTTGTGTGAAGAGGAATGGGAGTTAAGAAATGGTGTAGGCGTGTCCTGGTTGAGAGGTGGTGAGGCGGAGATCAGATATTCGCTTGTTTTGTTCAGGCTTGTGCAGTATTCGTTTTGTGGTGGAGATGTATCTAGCAGGATTCTGGGTTAGCTGAGAAATTGTTGCCTCACAGGAGGTATCAGATCTGCTCGAGTTGCCTGGAGCAGTGAACACTTCCAATACACTCTCAATTTGTTTATTAAAGTCATGCATGTTCGGATAATTGTTAGGTTTTGTTATTATTATTAATTTATGTTCGACAGGCTTTTTTTATTAGGCAAGCGATAGAGATGCCGGCGTACTGCATTTTCACATGTGATATAATGAAGTATGTGTGTACGGTTTAGTTATATAGCAAGTTTTAATAGAATACACAGGGTTTGCGATTTGGTGTTCCGATTAATTTATTATGTAATCAATCAGTTCATCTGGTTTAACCTGTATTTCGTTACATTGTTTGAGAGTCAATGAGGGCGAAGTACATGTGACTTTGTGTATGTGTGTGTCAGTGTGAGAGGGGATTTTTGTCAGAGGGATCTGGAGTGCTGGTGTGTTGAAATTTTATATTAGCTGGGCATTTGTTAAATCTAATTAAATTTGTTTCATGTCATTTATTCAGGTGTTTGAAATATTTTTAAGGAAATTCGTTCTTCATGTTTCATTATGATATTAATATAAATTTTTTGTTCCGTTCTGTTGTGTGCGATGGTCTCGGGGTAAGTAGTTTTATAGAATTGTCTCTTGTGATGTGTTTGGTAAATGGATGATTAAAGTAATTTCTAATAACTTGTGTCTATAATAATGCGATTTAATGTTGCATGTGGTAATTGTGTGATTAAAGTAACTTTTAATAATACATACTTATTTCATTTGGCTATTTGAACGTAAATTGTAGTGGGCTAAAATGGCCCTGCGTCCTCCCACTCCATCCACACCTCACTCACCTAGTGGTCCAGAATGACCCCGTGTGTATGCGGTCAACTCACAAATAAAATAAAATATCCATATAAAACTCTTACACCAACATCAACATCAACTTCTATATAAGCAATTACAACCCACTCATTTAGTCAGTCGACTCCAGTATGTCACAGAGTACACATCGATTCTGCTCCGCCATCCTTTCAGTACCAATAAAATGATAAAAATTTGATATAGATTTTTTAAATTGAAGAATTACACTAATTAATTTGATTAATTACTACATTAATTAGCAACTAATTTAACTATTCGATTAGCAACTGATCTATTAATCGAACAATCGATTATCTGCTTTTTGTTGTGACATAAAATAATAGTATGGGAAAAGTACATTAAAATAATAAAAAGAACTATATAGATTCCAAATTTATATATTTTTGTACAAATCTCAAAGTTGAACAAATTTACCTAATACATTTTATTACAGCTCAAAATTAGTGTCCATGCAATCGGAATGCCTTGAGAATATTTTCTTAGTAATTCTGCATGCTGTTCGCCCGTATTTCAATTTGAACTTTAGAAATCAAATTTAAAGTCAATAAAGCCTAAAGTTACACCATTATAGCAGGTAATACAAGTGTTGGATTACAAATAAATTTTAAAAATTCGTATCAAAATAAATTTTTGAAACTTATACGATTCAATATTTTGCGTTAAACGACTTATATTGACGCCCAAACTAATCTATGAACTTTTCAAATTTTTTGGAATTTTACTAAGTTATAATTTATTTAGTCCATTGATTTTTTTTTTTTTTTCAACATTTCTGAAGCCCTGCTAAAGTTCTACTTTCAGAATATCCCTCCGCCTCATGCAAACAATGCTTAGCCAAGTCTAGAAAATTACACCAAAATTGGTTTCTTTATCTCATTATTTATATATTATATTTGTATAGTAGTTTTAAGTTTTTCTCTTCTGGGGTTTTGGATATTTTCCCCATGTTCCGTCTTATATTGTTTTAATTCTGTTGAAGTTTTCACGTTGCTTTCTTTCCTTCAGTTGTGCAGAAACGTGATTGTTCACTGGAAGGCCTATTTCTTTTATGTATTCCAGTGTTGTACATTTATTTCCTTGTATTGTTCTAAAACATGTCAAAAAATACCAAATATAAATCACAATCAAAACCAAAGGGACAACGGTCACAACGCATCGCATTTGTGCGCATTCAGTAAATAAAATTTTGCATAAGAACTAGTGGCATTACCAACATACCTGTTTTATCGTTCGTTTCAATTCATATTAGCTTACAGAACTGTGAAGGCGCTCACGCTTGCGTAGCGGGATTTGGGGGCTCACCAGATCAAAAATAAATTAATGTGCAAGGCTTTGAACTGGCGTGCAGTGTTCTCGTTACATTGCGTGTACTTATGGGACTTACAGCAGTGACCCTATAATTTTATTAATGAAAAGTCTCTAGGAAGGTTCATTTTCACTGCAGGGTCCTTAAGTGAATTTGTACGTATCTGACAAGTATATATTGAGTTACATTTTTTTTTTTTTTTTTCCATGTTGGGCTAGTACCTCCGAAATGGTGTTTCCAATGTGCGTGGCGGCTTGATAGCAGTCAACAGCCATCGTCTGAAGTATGTTTTCTTTTCGTACATAAGTACTTGGGACACACGCTTAATAGTTTCTTTGGAAAAAGTGTATTTTAAACACACTGCGGCGCAGTTCGATCGCCGCCTTGGCTATAGGATGTCCAAGACGTTGCAATTATTCTTCTACAATTTTAGCACACGACATCGTTTTTTCGTTTTGATATTATATAATAATAATATTGATCTGGAAACAAAAATGACAATGGAAGGAAAGAAGGAAATTACCTTTCAAAAAATTGCAAATGGGTACAAAATTAATACGTTAGACTACATCTCGAAAGTTCATGAATATTTCTTGGAAATGTGTTACCAGATGCGGTTCCCCCCGTATTTAAGTCTTTTACTTTTCAAATAAGATTTTGAATGAAAACAGCTGAAGGGTTGTGTTCATACTAATTTCTCCAAAATCTAGAAAAAATTTGTTGGAAAGGAGACGTGTTAGCAAGGCGTCGCGTCGTGGTGTGAGTTAAACAGAATTCCATTCCAGGGAAACGTTGATGACTGCGGCACAATAAGTAAATTCTAATTTAAATTAGGAAATAATTCTATATTGTTTGAATGAATAAAAATCACTCCAGCTCCAGATGCAATATAGTAAAAAAATTACTGTTTTAAGTTATTTTCATAAACAACCCATCGCTGTTCTAAAAAGGCCTACGATTACATTTTTTCTAACACATCCAAATAAGCGCCTAGAACTTATTTTTAGAAAAAAATTTATTAATGCTTATTGGCCGTCATAACTGCTTTCTCATATAATGGTACGATGGATGGCCAATCTAAAAAATACAGTTCTGTGCATATAACCGTGGAGCTGTAAAACGGGCGGATTTTGCAAATGAAACAGTTGAAAATAATTTTGCCATGATGTATACTAGATTCTCTTAAAATTTACTTCTAAACTGACTGGTTACCGGATGTAGACCAAACTCAGCGTTCAACTTGCATTTATACCTGATGCTCCGTGAAACTACAATCACGGTCTTCAAACAAAACAAATGGCCGAAGTCTGATTACGGTTATGATAATTTGTGGAGTTCAATACTACAATTTAAAGGGAAAAGGTGAAGTGTGCACATATCTTGCCACCACATGGACGTGGGTATGAACTAACCACAACGCAGTATTTTTAAGGGAAATCCGTAGTAATAAATTTTAAACGCCTCGACGTCACATCTGGCCATAATGAAGCTTTGCGACAGATCCTTCCACGGCTGCGATACATTATGTACCCTCTGGCCGTGAAGCTTATTGCTCACAAATTAGATCTGTTACAGTAGTATATTACTGAACTATGTACGCCAGTGAACTTAACTACATACTGTATGCCGACCTATATGTCTCCTTTCCGTTCAGGAAACTGAGCAGGATAGCATAAAAACCCCATTTTATATCATTTTAAATTTCTATATAGCCTATTTAATAGGGTAAAAGTAAGAAGTGGTAGATGTAGATATCTACGTTAGGTATTCAAATAAGAGGAGACATCAAGACTCGAATACAAATCAGCTATGTATAAGGCCGAAGTGTCATTATCAGTGTCCCATAAGTGTATTCCACCACTGCTGCGTTAATTGTTTAGCAATATTTTTACATCTCAAATTCTACTTGAAGCTTTGAAAACTTATGTTGCCACGCGTAGATTTCTAATTACAGTGAGTACTTTGACCTGACTTTAGGTACTGCACTTACAATCAAAACTGCCTTGTTTTACACCGACTTTCGTAAAATTTCAAATGTATTACTTTGTTTAAAGTGCTATTTCTTTGGCACTATAAACACATTAAAAAGGAAATAATCGAATGTTCAAATTTTCGTAGAATAAATTGTCTGCTAAGACACGTATTTGAGGTATTCTAATTTACGATTACAATGGATTAGCGCAACACTAGTACTCACAGTTAATTTATCTTACCTGTATATGTGGTGGCGAAACTGGCACGTTCAATTACGGCATGCGATATATGATCTACAATTTGTCAGCTGTTACAAATATCCTGTTACGCTTGCTAATTTCATCAATGAAATGTGGGCAAGTAAAATTTTCAAAACATTTGATAGACATTTCATTTGCGGAGCATACACGCAGTCTCCCCACAGCGATAAAATGGGTTTGGGTTCCATTTTACTTGTGCGCCACACTATAAATTTATTTACTTTGGCTAGAAGTCAGCAGACTATACAAACGGAAAATAGCTTATGCAGCATCAGAAACATTTTGCAACTTACGCAACCTACATAACCAGCCTGGGCAGATTTATTTCCTTGAAAATTAAAGTGTCGTGGCACGCGTTCGCTTAGCTTCGTGAAATGCGTATTTTACAGTGGGCAACTCATTATTCCACTGATAATTCTCAGCTTCGCTGAGTTACTGCGTTGCGTCAAAATGGAGTCGGGATCGATATTCCGGAATCGTTACAGCTAGCAAGCAGACTACTGTGTCACTTGCACGTGAACTCCGTAAATGTCAAACAGGTGTGAAAAACGGGCGGACACGAGTTGCTTGCAAACAGCCGGCCGGCTTTATTGCGATGCGAAGCGCACGGCCGGCAAACATCCGTGCGTACGTACGCACTAGCATGCACACGGACAGCTAAGGTCCGTACTCACGTAATGTCACTCGCAGTAGGGTCAGGTCCAGTGGCCGCCGACGTGAGGCGCTGAGTTGTGCCAGTCACCCGCACTTGCAGCCATTACCAGCCACACAGCCGCTCGATCAATGCCAACCTTGCCACTGTCGGTGCCAGGGCCGCACGGCTGCCACTACAACTGCTCGTGCGCCAAAGGAGCACAGCGCCTGCGCTCAGCATTCTACTCCCTTATAAGCGTCTTATGCATGGTTAACAACGCCTATCACATAGAACAGAAAGAACAGATAGCTGGAACAGCCAATAGATTTTGTCTTAGTTTTCCAAGGGAATAATGCCAGGGTCACGTGTACGTCGATCACACCGAACAGACACAGCGGAAAACTATAACAGCTAATCAGAAGCCGACTTCTGTTTCCACGCGAGTCGCGCAGTAACTGGGACAGCTTCTGATTGGCTGTTCTAGTTTTCCGCTTTGTCTGTTCGGCGTGATCGGCGTACATGTGAACCGATAGACTAAAAATGAGGTGACCGATCTCGCTGACTGCGCACAACTAATCACGTCCCAACATTGAACTGCTTTTCAGCCAACACGTCTAGCGAAAACAGCATGGTTTGGACTTTAGGTTAGAAAACTGATTAATAAACAAGTGCTCTGAGATGTTATTATACTTAACAACTTTGTAATGCAGTTTTAATAAATTAAAATTGGTAAAGGTATTTTTATTCGTATTATAGTGCTTCTAATATAAAAGTTAACATATAAAAAAAACACTTTCATCGCAGTTGACCACGTGACTGTCAGTTGTGTTCCTTTGGTGTGGGTCAGTGTTGGGTACATGCGCAGAAGACGAATAAGCGGTCTACCTCATATTTAGTCTGTGTGTGAACCAGGCTTAAGAATCGGTGGGAATCATTTTGCCTCCATTTACCACCAATGTTAATTTTCACTAGTAAATTACAGCAGAACTATACGCTGTTTAGTTTCCTGGACACACAAAAGGAACTTAAAACCTTGAGAATAGTATTTATAAAAAGTCTCAGTTATCGTTTTAAATATTAATTTTTGCTACTCAAAACACGCAGTTTTTTTCTGCACAGACATGTTATACGAGGGCGTGTTTTTCCCATCAAAAACTAGCAGGCCTAAATGTTTTTATATAGCTGGGTAAATAACTTTATTTGTGATTGTATACTGCATTCACCATTGGCTTAATGTTAATACTTTTTAATTAAATTAACAAAATATATTTTAATGTATAATACTGCAAAGTACGTTTTGGACATAGGCGTGTTTTGAACTACAATAATATTTCACATTGTCTCGGAACTTCTCGTCTCGCGTGACAGCTTGACACATTGTGGCGAGCGACCACAGAAGCCTGTGAAGAGTATTTGCATTTCAGGCGTGGAAATCATTAGTATCGCCTCATCTCAAGTGTTGGCACTGTAATGTTAACAAATAAGTAAATAATGGAGAGTCGATACAGTACGAAGGGAAGCGAAAAGTGTAGTGCTCAACCAAAGAAAAAGAAGCTGAAACATTGACAAGAAAACTACAACAGAAAACGGTAACACTAAGTTTAGTAAGTAATTTAGTTCGAAGTATTTTTATGACTTTAAATACACGTGTCAAAACTTTCAATAGGTACTTTTTCGTCGATTCTAATTTTCAATCCCCGGATGCATTTTTTTACCTGGGGAAACTGATGTTTACGATTAATTAATTTCATTAACAGATTGAAAATACTTTTATTCTTATTTATAGTTTCTAAAGAATATAAGTTATATTACTATAGACCTACACATAAATGTGTTTCAATTAAGTTCGCTCAGTTCGTGGTAACATCTTTTAAACTCCTGGGAAAAGGTGTGTATTTTTTCAATATAATATTAGCTGAAATATTGAAATTCAACCGTTCACACTAACCTAAATTAACACCTGCGAACGACACACACACGTCAGTGGCCAGACCGAGATTCGAACTAGAAACCTTGTGGTCTGAAGGCTCGTGGCAACGAAGGTGGCATCCATTTACTAATATGGTCATATTTCCTCACTGTTCTAAAATACACTGAACACTTTTTGTACGCACATACTGTCTGGTACAGTTTCGTCAAGAATTTTAATGTGACACTTATGCAGTATTTCTCATTTAATCAAAAACGTTTCACTTTTTATTAATTAGACATTTATTATAATATCCAAAAATATATTGAACTCACTGCGAATAGAGTATATATCGGCTCGCGAAAATGGTCTGTTATTAATTTTAAACAGCTACAGAAAGTAACTTGTTTGCAGTAGTGTTGTTTACGAACGTACCGTTTATCTTGTGTAATGTATCTAGTATTTGAGAGCAACTGTTGCCAATGTATTTAAAGCACATCAGAATGTCATCTCACTTTAAATAAGGAAACGTCGGCTAATTGTCAAGTGAAGTAACTGTAGCATTAAAAAAAAAAAAAAAAATAGCCTGCAATCAGCAGGGGAAAAAATATGCATAGTGTAAATAAAAAAATAGCGAATTATTTTGGAACAAACGTATATTACGTTATACTATGTACTATTGGCGTTTGCGGTGTCGTATTAGTTTCGAATTTGCTCACGTGCATTCTGGAATTTATCACAAATTCAACTATTTATCTTCATTTTAGTGCAATGGAAACGAATGTTCAGCCCTGTTGCTTGTGTGAGCGTTTATTGTTCGTGTTTGCATGTCCCATTTAGTGTGTTCCGCGTCAGATTTCAAAATATTAAAAATTTTTGCGAAATTTTGTTACAATGCCGTTACTGAAAACCCTGTGTTAGATATTATAGTTTGTATAACTTCAGTTGCAACACACTGAAATATTAGGCCAATGTTGTTTTCGTCCATTATAAGCACATCGCCGTTGCTGGTATAACGTTTCTATTATTTCCCGGATTTTACAGGTTACTAGTAGATAGGAAATACGGGAGCGAGCGCAGCTTACTTAAATAGGCAATAACCGCCAAAATAACATGAAAACTAACATAAATGTTTCCTGCTGTTTTTAACGAACGTACAAAAAAAATTAAAAACTCAAAATCTGAAATTTGATGAAAATACGTCCAAAACCAAGCAATTTAAGCTCAAAATCAAGTAATTTTTATCGTTTTCAACCAACTTTTTCATATTTTTAGAGGCATCAATTTTCGATCCTCAAAAACAAGGAAATTTAAGCCAAAATCATATCATTTTAAGCCAAAAACAAGCACATTAATTTTATTTTCAGAAATGGACGTGCAGGATTTGTCATTTTAAAAAAAGCAAATACAAAATAAAGAAAATTTCTCGATTTTAAGCATCTTTTTCACGTTTTCTAGAAAAACCAATTTTGCAAGCGAGCAATCTAAATCAATCAAATTTAAGCCAAAAACAAGCTAAATAAGCTAAAATAGAATGATTCAGGTTTAGCAAAAAGATTTTTATTCAATTAAACAAACTATAGATCAAAAAATGTGTATTAAACTATCGAAATATTTCGTTGTTTCTGTAAAATCGTTTACATCCTCTATGTATTAATTTAAAAAATTTATATATCTTCAGTAATATTTTATTTCAAATAAACATAAGTTAGATTCCTTTGGCTAATTAGAACGACATTACAAATTGTTCCTGCTTTAACAGCTTTGTTAAAATCTACACTAATTTTTATGTTTGTTTTTATCTTTAACAACAGTTGTTATTCTATGTAAACAATTAATAACAAATAATGGTCTTCGCCCCCAAAATTAATAATAATTTATATCACCTTGAGTGTTTACAGTTGGATTATAATAAATTTCATAATTTCTATATAGAGTATCTAGTTTTAATTTTGAATTTCTAAAATCATTATAAGCAAGAAATATTTTATCACAAAGACAATTTTCAATATCTAGATTCCAATTTCCTTTAGGAAAGATCACATTTCTTCCATTCTTAACATAAATATCTCTTACATTACAGTGATCAAACATAGAAGCATGTATATACTGTTCAACACGATTTTTTTATTAGCTTGAAAGTCTACAATTACAAAATCAGGCATATCATATCAAATTGTAAATTATTTGGACTGATCTCTTATATCAAAATTAATAACAGTTGTTCCAGCAGGAACTACTCTTTCTAAAAATTGCCAATAATTAAAATTAATAGGTATTTTTGGATGTTTGCATTTTTTTTTCTTTAATTTCAATTGATGTGTCTGATTCATACTCAACAATAGGCCACATAATTTCTCATTTTTGAATAACAATTTTACCTGGATCAACAAAATTTTCTGAACTGCACCATCTGCGATCTTAGTTTCATAAACATATAATCAATTTTATCAGACGAATTTAGAATAAAAGTAATTTTATAACCACCTTTACAATAAATTGCATTGCTATCTCGAATAATATCAAACATATATCTCAGTGTATAGGTTATTTCATTTGTTTTATCACTATGAACAGATTTTACTCGATATTTATTATCAACACCAGTAAATTCTAAATAATTTTGCTCACTTGGAGATCTTAACATATTATTCATAATTGTTGAAGTTAAACCTGGGTTATCAACAGCCTCAATAATATGTCCATGTTTTGAGATATCTATTCTAGAAAACTGAAAAGGAAAAAAGTTATCTCTAACATCAATATGATCTAATTTTGAATATTTTATCTCATCTGCTTCTTTATCTCTCTTCAGTAACCTAAATTGCTCAAACACATAAGTATCATTTGGAAAAGAAAATCGATCACCTATAGGAATATCAAATTCAATTCTGTTATTGTACACATTTAAATTCCCCCAAGTTTGATCAGTTGGAGGAAAAGTTTGCCTTTCAAAACTCTCGATACTTTTATAACTCATTTATAGAAGAAATTAATATATAAATGAAAGATTCATCAAAGGCAGTTTCTCGAATTAAATTACTCGTTGAGAAATACAAAAATTATAGAGAATCATGAAGCAGATTATGAAAAAAATAAGAAGAAAGATCTGTCATTAATTCACGAATTACGAAATATCAGTAAAAAAAGTAGAACAAATAAGTGAAGAAAATAAAAATTTAATAACAACACTAGTTCCAGTACAGCAAAAAATTTAAATTATCCACCAACCCCAGAAGAACTATCATTTGAAAGAGAATTATTTTCAAATTCTCTTAATTTGGAAGAGCTAGTGGGAATTGTACTATTGAAAAATTTGGTACATCCTGATTCTACTATAATTCTCGGAAAAGAAATTGCAAAAAGAATAAATGTTAGCGATACTCAATATGGGTTACGAAGAAACGAGATTAACTTTACATTGGAGATAGACAAATAAAGATTGATGATAAAGTAGTTGTTAATGATTAAGAATATAAATTAACAAAAGGACTTTGTAATTTGTTAACAAGAAATAAACAATCAGATCTTGAAGGTAAATTCACTGTTAATAACTACGAAAATTACAAAGACATTGTATTATCAACAAATGCAGCATTTCAAGGATATAACCGTAATAAGCAAATAAACTCAAATCGAAGCTGGAAGTACATAAATATAATTAAACAAATTTATGATCAGCATATAAAAGAAACTCGTTCGAGTTCAGAGTCAAACACATCCAAACGAATGATTTCTCCAAGAACTCCTAGATCTGGAGAAGGCATAAAAAAATACAATATTTTGCCAATATAATATTTTTGGATGGACGATGTTAGAAAATTGGTCGACAGATTGTTAATTATTTACGACGAATAAAATGCTGAAAATAACAATTATTACAATGAAAAAGTGAGCATAATGAATATGTTGAACAATTAATTTTCTGGTTTTGTTATTAATAATGCAAAAGTAATTCCATATCTAATAAGAGTTCTAAATGTAATTCCACAATAATGTTGGAATTCTGAACATTATGTCAAAGGAGTAATAAATTGGGCGCTAAACATTTTAAATTTGCCTGTAATGCATTTGTCAGGCTATAATTATTGTGGACCATTTACAAAATCGAATGAAAGTCTGGAAAGAGATGACACAGGAATAAAGATTAGATTAAGCCTACAAACAACATGACATTGTTTACAGAGACCATGAAGATTTAGAATCTAGACATGTGGCTTAAATTTTTTTATAAAATGAGGCAAAGGAGATTATGTTAGATAAAGATACTCAAATCGGTGAAAATATTGCTTCTGTGGCTTTTGCTTTAAATATGTTTACAAAAAGAAAACTTAGGATGGAGCATTAAGATTTATTAATTATTACATATGTTTTTATTTATAAATGAAGATATCAAATATATATTTTGTTATACCCATTGATCAACTTAGAGATTTGGTTATAAATACATTTTTAACAAAATATCAAGTTGAGAGAAAAAATAAAAAAATTAAAAGAAGGAAAAGGTTTTAAATTAAATTTACCACTTCTAATAATAATAAAAAATATTAAAAGAAAAATCAGGAAGTGGTTTAAATCATGGGATTTTTTTTTACCATTATTAATTCCAGTTTTAGCTGCACTCAGTGCTTTAGCTGGTGGAGCTAGCTCAATTTACAATTCTGATGAACAAACTAGAAACAAAAAGAATTAAAAGAACAAAGACATAACTTAGCAATAGCAAATATATCTGCAAGTGGTTTAGTTGCAAAAAGGGTAGACCAAAAAAATTTAATATATCACCTATATCTACTTTTGATATCCAAAAATGTGTATAAATACTAAATATGAAGAATTTCACAAATGTTTTTCCGAATGATGAATTAGGAAAAAGTTTGCACGAATATGAATGTGCTGTGGTTAATTTCAACATTTCATCAAATCCTGGAACTCATTGGCTTTGTTATTTTAAATAAAATAATGTTGTTTTCTATTTTGATTCATTTGGATGCAATATTCTTACTAATTTAACTAATTACATTGAAAAGAAAATGTTTATTACAATGATAACAGAATTTATAATTTTAATTCAGTTATATGTGGACAGGTATGCTTAATTGTTATTACACCTTTTTATCGAGAGGTTTTAAGTTCTATGATATAATTTCTTTGTTATTAAATTATGGATATATTTGGAAAATAATTAATCAAATTTTAAAAAACTCTGACACTAAAACTAATTAATTAAAAACATATGTAGATTCAACATACAAAATTATTGTTTCTGCTTTACAAGATCGAATTAGAAAATTTTTTGTTTTTACAAAAGATTATGCTTCTTTTCATAATCATAGAAATAATAATATAACTGAGAAAAATAGATGGAAAAGATGCAGTAAATAAAAGTTTTGATAAATAAATAGCTGTTAAATTACAAAATTTAAACCAATCAATTTCGTATTATTGTGAAACACTTGTTAATTCGAAAGTTGATAAATATAAGGAAGAAAAATCTCATATATTTTATTTACCTGCAAAGTGGGATAAAAAAAATTCTTCACTTAGACAATAATCAAATTTCCTTTACTTTTTTTTATGGATTGTACTGTTTATAAAATAATTCTTACTAGTATCAATTTACCTGGTGATGCTATAACTGTTATTATGGGTTCTATAAAAAAGTATTACAGTAAGCCTTTTGATTTTAATGTAAGTGATAGTTTATCTTTTAAAATCAGGAAAAATAAAATAGTAAGTTCGTAAAATATTAAGATTATTAATTTTTATTATTATTAAATACATTATACTTGGTGTTTGAAGTGCAAGAAGGCCACTGAAAATTATAATATAAACATTAAAATACTAAAAATGGACGATCAGTTCAGAAAAGTATATGTTCAATATGTAATTCTAATAAATCAACATTAAAAGAATTGCCCAATGTAAGAGAAGCATAATCAATGAAATACAAAAACCTGCCCAAAAAAATTTCTAAGGAGGAATGTAATTTTGTATGGTATTGATGATTTATGGCAAACTGATCTTGTTGAGATGGATACTGGAAATTTAAAAGGCATATCACATATAAAAAATTGGTTACAAATATATTATGACATTTATCAATGTTTTTTCAAAATATGTATTTGCGATACCAATTAAAGATAAAACAGCCTAGAATGTAGCAAATGCTACATATTGTCGAAAACAGCATAACATACAAAGTGACAATTGCTTAGAATTTTATAATAAAATATTCAAAGAACTTATGCAAAAATATAACAACAATCATTATTCCACATTCCATGAAATTAAAGCCAGTGTTGTAGAGAGATATAATCGTACAATGAAGAACAAAATGTGGAAGAAATTTGCATTAAATGGCAATTACAAATGGGTAAATATATGAGAGGATTTTGTTAAAAAATACAAAAAGACAAAACATAGTACTTTTGGTATGAAACTGACTGAAGTCAATAAGAAATTTAAGAGAACAAGATTTTGCGAATGTGTTTACTAAACCAAAGTATCAAGTCTGTGATAGTGCCACTGTAAGCAAGAGTAAACGAATCTTTGAAAAGGGCTATACAGCTAATTGGAGAACAGAATTATTTACCATTTTTGAGGTTTTAAATTATTATGTGCCAACGTCCAAATTAAAGATACCATAGGAGAAGAAATAAAGGCTATTTTTTATGAGTACAACATTATGAAAACTAACTAACCAAATTAACACTTGGTTGAAAAAGTCTTAAAAATTAAAGGCGATAAAATATATGTAAAATGGTTAGGTTTTGATAACTCACATAACTCATGGATTAATAAAACAGCTGTAGTGTAAACTTGAATATTAATTCTAGAAAATATAATAATATTACAATAAAAATTAGCTTCTTACTCAATTCGACAAATATTATTAATATCATTAATCAATTTTTGTTGAGTATAGTTATTTCTGGCAATTTTAAAATAATTACGAAAACACACAATGTGACCAATGTTCCTTTCATTCTTTAATATGAATTGAGAGAATTAAAAATACAATCAAATCTCAACAATTGTTCACAATTTGGATGTCTATCTTCAATTCTATCCAATTGACTTTGAAAAAATTTTCTTTCTAATGGCATAATAATCATATTTACAGACATCATAAAATATTTTAAAAGAACAAAAGTTGGATTTAAACTTTTATGTTGTGTTTGTTGAACATTAGTGGTCATTTCCCTGATTTCTTCCTTTCTGGAAGCAATTACATCGAAAGCTATATCAACTCTCTATCTCTTAAATATTCACTATTTCTATCTTTAATTTCGTTTATATCTCTTACATGATTAACTCTAATTTCGTTCATTTTTATATGCTCTATTTGACCTTTGTATAAATACATTATTTCTTTTTGACTCTTCTATTCGCCATGTTTTATAATGGATAGAAGAATTTCTTCAGTTACCCAATCTTGGAATTGTTCAGCCTTTTCAGTTTTGATTTTAAAATTAACAAATATAATCCAGGTTAATTGATAAATACTGTATGTGGTTGCATATTAAAGGAGTTTCAAATCACCCACCCATATATTTCTATATAATTGTCTATGTTTTTCTTTAATATGATCTTTAATTGTTTTATGTGTATCTTTGTACTATAATATTTCAGCAACGTATTTTGATTTAAACCAAGCATTATTATCATCACCAATAATCATAAAAACTGTTTTACCATTGCAAATAAGTTTGTTATTATTTATATCTAGAATTGACTCAATTTTATATGTGAAATTATAAGCAAAAAAATTGTAGAGTAGTTAAAAGTGCTTTTATGTATAATCTTTTTTAATAAGGAAATGAAAAATTGATATGAAATAGATGCATTAACAAACATTGTAATATTTTTGTTATTCACAAGTAGCACCATTTTGGTGCTACCCCAAATATTCATATGATTAAACTGTTTATCATTAATTTGATAAAAACTGGATATTAAACATTAAATAGCTAAATTTTCTAAATTATTAACAATGTCTTTCATTTTATGTATAATTTTGTTATATGATTCACACTTTATACCAAACAAGGTTTTTTTCCTGGTCAAATCCGATTTTATTCGGAAACGATATTCATATATTCCAGCATAATACGCCTTTTCATATGAGATAAAAGTTTTTCCTGAATATGAATTAGAAGTAGCATTTATGTTAAATTCATCACTTTATAAAAGCAAAGAAAATACTTTTGGATATCTGTTAATAGGACGATGACTTAGATAATAAACTATATAAATTGTATCATCAACAAACAGAACCAACTCACCAGAAGATCATTGGTATATAAAAAGATCATTGAAATTGTTTGGTAAAAACTGAAACATTTCCACTATCAAAATTGACTTATTGATTATTTTCTTGTCATTTAAGCTTTTTATCCAAATGTTTTTATTGTAAAAATGATACAAATCACTATAAATAATTAAACATGTTTTTGTGTAATTGTTTTTAAACATATCAATTGGTTCATTATCATTAGAATTATTTTGTGTTGGTGGGCTATAACATTTTTGTATGTTCTGAATGTCAGCAGGTTGCAAATCAAACAAATCTTTATTAAGAATTGGATACATGATTGCATTTTTATCATTTGTATGTTGTAAACCCAATACATGGCAGATTATGTGGGTCAAAACTGCTAGTAAATTAACTTTATTTTCAGGAGTGTTTCGCCCTCCATTATGCCAATGTTATTGTTTATTGATATCAATTTCAACAAGACTATTTTGTTGATTTGGAAAATATGCATGAGCCAACACACTATTATGCAGATATAATCTAGTCTGACAAACTCCACATAATCTCTGATTATTTTATTGACCTTGGTTGCATGATATAAGTATGTCTGGAGATTGCATATTGTAGACAAACTTCAAATTTGGGTGTTTTTGCCAAATGTTAAAAGCCTCTTCAGTTAACTTTTTAATTGAATTATTTGCATATGCAAAATGCCATTTTAAGATATTTTTGTTCCATTTTGTGGTTAATGAAAGGTTAACAAGTATCTCATCCATAACCCTGGATAATGGTATAATTGATTAAATTAATTGTTTCTTCATTGAGTTTACCATCAATTGAAGAAATGTTATGATATTCTTGAAATAATCTTAAAGAATTTTCGAGCTTTCCAACATTAATTTTTGAAAGTAAATTTCCATCACCCTCTAGATATCTATATTCATTAAAAAAGTTGATAATGCATTCTGTTCGATTCTATTTTTTGGACAGACTAAAGTATATATGTGTAATAGCAATAATAATTATACACATCTTCATTTATATACAAAAATATTTAGTAGGTTGTAAGAAGGCTAATCATTTGAATCATAAAATCATTTAATGTAAATTGTTTAAATGTACATCATTAAACATACATTTCACCTATGGTAAGCTTTATTTAATAAAACTACAAAAGGTTTACAGGCTGTTACACTACCTCATGGACCTCCCAGATTTACAGGCTTTTACACCTCACCAGTGACTTGTTATATATTTTTCTGGCCTTGATATTGACACCAACAAAACTCCAATGGAGAAACTTCCCACTTCATCACTGGCTGACCATTATTTTTTTTAAGTGGTGAAGTGGGAAGTTTATTTATTTATTTATCATTTTCTAGTATCACTCTTTCCATATGATGTTGGCACCTTAAATCACATGGGAACACTCCAGCTATACATCTGTTATATTACATTTGTATTATAGAGAGTATTATATACTGGAGTATGAGATGATAACAATTAACTGCATCTACTGCTCATAATTTTATATAAGCACGAGCATAGTTTTTTAGTTCAAATTTGGAACCACTTGGGCAATAATTTAATAGTGTGGGTGCCTACACACCATTAAATTATCCCCATGGACCGGGGTTTGAACCTACAACCCACAATTTTGAAGTCTAATGCCTTGTCAACTGAGCTACTTGGCAAGACAAACAAGGCTGTGATTATATAACTTCATATGTCGAGATGCGGTGAGTTGAAAGCTACAAATGGAGAATCACTCACAAAGTGTGTCACAACTGCTTCGCCAAGCTCACTCCAAGGTTGACAAGTGAAACCATTCGCAACTCGAGAGCAGCTTACTACATCACCAAGGCCGGCTCTCTTCTTCTTCTCGTCATGCACAGTTGGCTTTTTCCTGTTGCTTGTAGAGGCCAGCACAGTAAGGAAAGTTCTCTGATGTTGCAACTAGATGGCAGTGCAAAAGGAAAGCTACATTCTTTCGCAACTAGATTGCTCATACAATAAGTGCAACTTTCAGTTACACTTCTTATTGAGACTAAGTTATTTTAAGTCTTTAGAGTTTAGTTCTGTATTTTATTCTGTCATATGTCTACTCATATCTAATGTTATAAAACCTTAGTCTTCTTCTCAAGAGTTTGCATAGATTTCTTTAAATTTCTCAGAAGTAATATTTCCAGCGACAAAATTCATGTCATCTTGTCTAAATACACATAAAAAATTCGTATTGTCTCTCACAAATTACTTGGGTACTTTTGAATAAGTATGTGCCAAATAAAATACATCAACATTTTTATGCCTTCCCATAGTAGAGTACTTGTGAATAACATCTTGATTTTCTAAGATGTCTTCATCGAAAATAACTAGAGAAATATTTTCACATTGGTATAGTGGTATCATTTCATCATTGCAATTTAAAAAAATAAGCCATCTTTTCATTAAACTGGTTGGGTATTACATCAAATTCATTTTCTAACTTAATATATTTTGGTTGATTTAAACTTTTGAACAAACATACAATTTATTAAAATTTAGCTATCCTGTCATATAAATAAAATTAATCATTAAGTTGGTTTTACCACATTTACTGGGCCCGACGATAATGGCTCTCATATTGTAAGGCAAAAGTTTGCCATTCTTTTGATTTTTAGCATTTTCTTCGAAAATTCAAACTCCAATACCCTAATCGACTTTATTCATTTATAACAATATTTTTTTTATTAAATGGTTTATAAAGTAATTACGTTACCAAATAACAGTTCCATTCTAAAGAAAAAACTTCATTATGCTATCAATCATAAAGATAAATCTATAGCACTGATTAGTTTTTGCACAAAATTTGTGATACCAATATAAGTAATAATACTATACATTTGATTGAAAACAATAAAGTTATAAATATACCTAAATGGCAATACAATATTGACTGTTTGAAAGAATTTTTAAGTTAAATTGAACCATTTTCAACAAACAACATTGAACTAAAATCCGACAGTGTGAAAAATAGAAAATCGATTAAATCTAAATTTTTATTAAATTTGATGATAGAATATATGATATTCTTGGTTTTGAGTGAAATATGCTTATTGAAAAAGAAAAAATTGTAGTAGGTACTAAATTATCTAACTTTGACTAATTTAAATCAATAAATGTTCATTGTAACTTAGCAGATGGCATATTTATAAAATATGATGAATCTAATCACTTATAAACAGACATAACTGCAAGTTTTCCACCAAAATCTATGTTTGGTTTTAGAGATTATATTGATTATGAGCCCATATCCAATTTTTTATAAAATAAATAATGAGTGGTGTAATAATATTGTTTTAGAAATTAGGTATGAAAATGGTAAACTGATTGATTTGTTGGTTCTGATATCAATATTGTTTTGGAAATTAAGGTGTTAAATATATAATTTGTGTAATTATTATTCTGTCAATCCATAATGAATAAAACATAAAATTTCATTAAATATATTAGAAAATTTAATGGGGGGCGAGCAGTCCCCCTTACTTTTAATATAAAACTACAAATTTCGATATCTATATGGTAAAGTTTTTATTTTATTTTCTTGTATAATCCTTTTGTCATCACTATGACTTAATGCTATTTTATTAACTTCGACTGTATATATTTCATGTTTCTCACTCCTTATTAAATGCGTTGTTCTATATTGTATTTTTTCACTAAACAAAAAATGCTGATAGTCATAAAATGTTATTCTCTTATTAATTACATATTTTTTTATACCTTTCGATTTTTTGTTTTCTTTAGTGCCAACTCTATATACATATATTTTAGCTCTTAAACCAACCAATTCTGTCATTAATTTCTCACAACATTCATTTTTTCATCTTACCCAAAACATTCTTATTTATTTGACGTAGGTTATATATATTTTCTTTTGGGAAATCTCTTATATAACATTTTTCTATCATTGACATAATATATTTATAAAAATCTTCTGTTTTATGATATAAATGTATGAATCAGTATCTTGATAGCATAATTCAATGTTATCTCCAAATTTTGGATTCATCACTTTGTAATGTAATTCATACATTTCAATATGTCCAAAATTGACATACCCACATAAAAAGGTTTATTGAGTTTTAAATTTGTATTGTTCATATGAACAGTTGCAATATTCTCATTAAAATGGTACTTCCTTTGAAATTTGCTTTTGCTACTAATTTATCACAGGCTTTTTCATTTGAGATCAAACTTATATCTACACCATTTCTTAGATGTTCCATAGTCTGACAAAAACAGCTTATAAAACTCTTTTTCAAAATTGTTTTTTGCATTTGTTGTCATAAATGTATTTATTAAATCTATGCACTTTAATAACCAATCAGACTGATAAAACTTAATATTCAATTTATTTTTGTAAGCTTTAACCCATTATTTAGAGACTTTCAAATTTCAATAGTGTTTTACATACTTTTGTTTATTAAGTAAAGTTGTTAATAATTTTAATTGAATTTGTTCCTGGAACTACCTTATTTTCTGGACAAAATGGAAGAACTTTATGTAATTTATGTTGTTCTTGTGGATACTCTAAATCTACTTCTATAATGTAACCATGATCAGAGTCATCCTTAAGATTTAATATATAACTTTGCCAAAAATCTAATTTAAATTCTGGATAATAATCTGATAATCAAATGGATAATCAACCCACTCGAATCTCATCATATGGTAAATATTAATACATTGCCCAACCATAAATATTATTCGCATAGAGATAAGCTAAATAGTTACACTCTTGATAATGATTAAAATTGTCCAAATATTTATTATTCACTTTTACATATATCTTACAACATTTAGCAATTCCTCCTCTAATTCCTTTTGCTAACATTAAAATCATATCATAATCATATAATAAATCTAATGGTTGTTTAGTTATTTTTAACATAGCGTCCCATTATAATACTGGTGCTGTAAAATAGCATGCTGGATCGAAAACATATGCATTTATATGTGTTTCTCTAAAGTTTTCAAATACATCCGCTAATAGTAACACATCACTTTTTAAATATAAATCTTTATATTCCCCAAGGCTCTTCATATTATATATTACACATTTTGCATGATAATAATCATTGTCAGTTACATCAGATTCATTTAATTGATTGTAAAACTCACTGTTTGGTTGAAATTTTATTTCTTCAAATTTTTTCCAACTGTCCATATAATCATATGCATAAACACCTTTCCTAATAACTAAATATACTTTATCTTTCGGAAAATGTTTTTGTGTATGTTACATTTCATCTTTACTTATATTAGACGATAATTTATCTTGACTACTTGCCATAAATTTAAATGTGTCTATAAATCTCATTTTCAAATTTTTGTTGCTTTCCCAAAAGTGATAAACTTTTATTCATTTTTTGCAATTAAACCTATTTCTCTTTCATCACATCCTACCTCTTTAATAAATAAATGAGCATCATATCCAGCTAAGTTATGTAAATAAATTGGAACAAAATTGGGTAATTTTAATTGCAGATTACAACTATTACACACTGGGTTAGTGAATTTTCCAGTTATAAGATCATGATGATGTACTTTATTATTTTCCTTCGTATATTCGCATTTACATATAGTACATTTTGTAGATCTATTATATAACACTTTTTCTTCTATTGTTAGTAGATGCATTGATCCAATTTGCGAATATATTTCCCCAATCTCTTCTATTTCTCTTTTCATTGATTTTATAAACATCTTATGTGCATTTGGGCCTCGATATTCAACTGGTGGTTTATAATCCCCATAATTAGATACAATATAATAGCAAAAATCGGAAGCTTCGTGTAACTGATATTTCATTGTATATGATGCATAATTTAACTTCAAATCAATGGTATTAATTTATATATTTCTTTAAGTACCTCCTTATAAAAGCCATTATCGATATCATCCTCTGTTAAAATTGGATATTTTATGATTAGTTTAAATTTATATAAATTTTTTCGGATTTGGATTAGTTGTTGATATTTTCTTTAGAATTGATTCGAAATCTGCATATATTGCAAAAGGGACATTCATTGTATGTTTGTAGTTTTGAAAAATATTCGCTCTCTTTCCAAAGGTAAACTGATTTTTACTTGTTCATTTTTAGAGCAGTCTTCTGCATGTTTATTTTATTTTTCTTGAGAGTAAAATTTGAAGACACATATTACATGTATTGGTTTTACTTTTATCTAACAGTAATGCGAGTTTGTTTCATTTTTGAAATAAAGTAAATTTATGTATTTCCTTTTTTTATTTGTAACTTTTAGTGGGTATACATTGAACTTCTTGTCATAAAGAGAGTATACATTTATAGATGTTTCAATTTGATTATCTAATTTTGGTATATCATAATTTTTAAAAGGATATTCATATTTATCTATTACTTTATCAATATTAAGCCCAACATTTTTATACTTAATTACTCTTTGTGGATCTTTTTCTTCTGGAAACAGTGCTGATTTTATTGCCCAAAGAAAACATTTTTGATCTTAATTTTTCACATTAATACATGCTTGTTTTTTCTTAATCTTTTCTGGTAGTTCGATATATGATTCTCCATGTAATGGATTATACTTATTTATAGCTAACTATATTCCAATTACTCCATCTAATTTACAATCTGGACCTTTTCTTTCAAATTCGGATAAATGTGTATGTAATTCTTTTTTTATGGTTTTGTAAATCCTTTTAATTTCTCTTTAGTTCAATACTGTATAATTCTACTTGGTTAGACTCTTTCTTCCTATAATTTCCATATAATTTAATGTTAGACTTCAACTCTCTAAATTTCCTAAGATGATCGCTTATTATCTCAAATACCTTATTTTTTACTGAAGTTAAAAACTCATTAGGCTGTATTAAATTAAAAGACTTTTCAATGATATATGTTGATATCCTACCTTTAAAAGCTTGATTTACTTTATAAATTTCCTAAGATGATTGTGTATTATCTCAAATACCTTCTTTTTAATGAAGTTAAAAATTGATTAGGCGGTGCTAAATTAAAAGAATTTTCAATGTTATGTGTTGATATCCTACCTTTAAAAGCTTGATTTAATATATATATATCGTTCTTCTATGTCTTTTCTTTATGATTATATTAGTGGAAAATGGGAATATTTCCTTTAATTCCTTTTTGTCTTCTTCGTATAAATCATTAGTATTAGCATAGTTTAAAAGTAAATTTGTAAAATTATTCTTTGTTATAAATTCTGTCATTTACGAATTTTCATTTCTAGGCTTAACAAATAAATTATCAGAAAATGGAATGTTTCTTTTGATTCATTTCTATCTTTTGAATATAGCTCCTTGACATTGGCATATGAAAATGGTAAATTTGTAAAGTTTGTTTTTCTTTCTTCATTTATAGTAAACGGTATAATAGCTGTAATTAAATCAGCTTTCCTTAGAATGTACCAATTTCTAATTTTAAATTCTTTAGCTAAAATTCTTAGCACCTGTACTCTCCTATCGCTCAACATAACTGCAAGATTGTTCGCTGGCATTTTTTATTGTTCTATTTATAAGAAAAATGTACAAATAAAATGTAAAAATAGATATACTGGATAGTGTTGAAAAAGTACTTAAATTATTGGGTAACCGTATTTAACTTCTTGTTTTTGCGATAGTTCTTAATATATTCACTAAAACATTTTTTACATGTGGATGAATATGTGTCCTTAGTATTTTTATTAGGAGAAAATAATTTTATAGATTTATTCTCATTACGTACTTTACATGTCTTTGTTCGATAATTAACATGTTGATTTTTGTTTAGAATGTCTAATGTTGTTTTGTGTGATTTACTATTTTTATGCTTTTCGAGCTGTAGATTATAAATATATTATAAATATTCACATTGTACCATCTCCTTTTTTACCTCATAATGAGTTCTACTATATTCACTAAAACAATTTTTATATTTTGTCGTAAATTTGTCTAAAGTTGCTTTATGAGGATAAAATGAATCGATAGATTTATTGTCATTGCATACTACACATGTCTTAGTTAAATAATCACCATGTTGAATTTCATTTGTATTGTGTGATTTAGTATTCTTATGCTTTTTAATATATAGTTTACAAACATATTTTCTATATTCGCATAGTACGTTCTAATTTTTTAACTCGTAATGTTGCCTAGCATATTCTCTGCAACATTTCTTACATGTGTTAATATGCTTATCTTTGTGTGATTATGTTATGGAAAACATTCAATGTTTAATACTTCACCACATGTCTTACATTGCTTAGATATGGTAATATTTTCCATTTCGAGCATTGATTCCATTTTATTTATAAGGAAATAAACTAATAAAGAAAAAAAATTCCTTAAAAATTTATTTCCTTATAAACAAACAAAAATGGAATCAATTCTCAAAGAGTTAAACAATTCATATGAATTGACTAACTACAAGATCTTCAAATTAATAAAAAGTATACAGCTTCTGAATTTCAAATTTATGAATCTAAGTTTGGTAAATAAAATAATTGTATTCTAGATCGGAAGTATAAAATTACTTTACCAGATCGTTATGTAAACATGCTTGATAAAAATGCTTTAGAATTAATAATTGAGAAACAGGTTTTTATAACGTATAAATGTTTAAAAGAACTGAAAAATGGAAAATCTGTACATGAAATTGAATTCTCTTAAAATGTATTAGATTTCTATTAATTCGAATTTATCTATCTTTTTATTTTTCATTTGATTATAGCTTATTTTGCTTGATTTTGGCTTAAATTTCATTCATGTAGGTTGCTCGCTTGCAAAATTAGCGTTTCTAGAAAACGAGAAAAAGTTGCTTAAAATCGAGAAATCTACTTGATTTTGACTTAAAATTTGCGTTTTTTTTTAACATAAGACATCCTGCCCGTCCATTTCTGAAAAAAATTGAACATTAGCTTGTTTTTGACTTAAAATGACATGATTTTGACTTAAATTTCCTTGTTTTTAAGGATCGAAAATTGATGCTTCTAGAAAGGTCACAAAGTTGCTTGAAAACTATAAAATTACTTGATTTGAGCTTAAATTGCTTGGTTTTGAACGCATTTTCTTTCAATTTCAGATTTAGAGCTTTTAATTTATTCTTATACTTTCATACTTTCGTCAAAAAGAGCAGGAAATATTTGTGTTAGTTTTTCATGTTCTTTTGGCGGCAATTACCGATTTAAATGAGCTGCTCTCTCTCCCGCATTTACTATCTACTGATACTCTCACGTGAATTAATTTTTTCGCAACAAGTTTTGTAACATCATATTGGGGCGCAATTTTACTGGGTTTAGCAGCGTTTCAAATGTCATATAGTTAATGCAAAATCACTTAATATTTTTTTCGCTCACAAAATTTGAATGGCTGTACTGAACATGACATAACTGCACCAGAATACTAAAATTTCAATACTTAGCTGAATAAAGAAACTTCCATCTCGTTTCATTTTGAGATTTAGTTAAAATATACATTTTACACAGATTTAGTAATTTTTACTTCCGCCTTATAGATTAAGCAAGACTATTGTATAGTTCCACATTCCTGCTCGTACCAAACAAAAAGCTGGACAGAAATGCATGACACTATCACTGAGTGTCAATAACATTCATGAAATGTGCCACGTATATTATTAAGAAATTACATGGCTGTTTGCTGAAAGCAAGAAACATACGGGTAGGCTGCTTGTGTTAACTATAGGCCACTGGACTAACGAAATAAATACATATAGTATGTACAAAAGTCAAAGGACTGCAGCAAAACATCGCCGGTATTAAAACACACTCAATCACAACTTCTTGAACTTTTTTTGTGTAGGCATACGTAAATATCATAATAGTCAACATTAAGATTTGTAATATGGAACTGCACTGCACTGAGTTGTTGTACATAAGTCATCCGAGAACGAAACAGTGCACTACAATCGATTTTTAAAAATAGAGTAACTTTAATATGGTTTATGTCTGGGTAGCTTGGCATCATTAACTTCAAAAGTTTTTTTTAGGCCTATGGTTAAAGATACACACTAGTAGTAAACACAAACACCTCTACTTAAATTTAAAATAGGCTTACTGTAAATTATTAGTTCATATATTTTGAGATTCCAGTGGAAGCACATAGTGGCGGAAGGTTATGAAGTCAGTCTGCTAACAGAGTGCTACTTTGATACGATCTGCCAAAACTGGAAAGTCTAAGTTGAGACAGGTTACATCACTGCATTTGCTAGTTATTTTTTAATAATCCTGTATGGCGTAATCTGAGTGGACAAAATGTTTTTTCCTCGACCAATTTGTTAATCATTGGAGAATTACTTGCTGTTGCTTTCTTTATAAATAATTCGAAATAAATTCTACAATTATAGACCACATCGCCGACCTCCCGTGCTGCAGTCGGTTGGTGCGCCGCCGGTCTGTTGTGCGGGATGTTCTGGGTTCGAATCCCAGGTATGGCATGGGTGTTAGTCTAAGTTAGGTCATCAGTTACTTTTCTAGCGGTCCCCTAATAAGCCTTCAGGCATAACACTGGGGAATGTTAATAAGCCGAAGCCAATAGACCAGATCATCTTGTTTAATTTATCGTTAATTTTAACGCATATCTCAGAGCGTAGAATTCAAGTAGGTACATCAATAACATTTTACTGGTTTCATTTTTGTAGTTGCAATAGGTCTTGTTTGGTGTTTGTCGTTTCTGATTATCTCACGTTGGATAAAGTCAAGTTGACTCGTAGCGAGATGTCTGTTTTTAAAGAATTATATTCTGATAGCGCATCAAGTTCCGTATGCTACAGTACAGATATGTGAGTAGAATGCCTAATCTCTCATGACTTAGTATCAAATGTACTGTACTAACAAAATTAATCACATAGGCGTATGTTCTAAATTTTATGCTATGTAAATAAAAAATACAATAGCCTAAATTCGTTCGTGTTTCAATATTGTTAATTTTTTTTTTTCAGGAGTGAAATTAATGAAAGATTTCACCTGTGTATAAACTAGAAACAGTCTGCCAAAACTAAGTCAACATTATAGTTGAATGATGAAAACGTGATTTCATACAGTAGGGTATATAGTTCCTTCGGGCACACACTGATTCGGTTGGAAAATCGAGGATCTGACCTTGGATGACCTTAACCTCAATTTCCCCACCCCCTTTTTTTTTTCTTCTTCTTCAAAAATCGCTCATTTACGCACAAATCGTATGTTTTGTCTCAAAAATGCTCCAGATTTCCCTTTTTCCCTACAAATTTTTCCTTTTTCACAAAAAAATTTCCCATTTTTCCCTAAAAAGTGCTTGCTACTAATTGCGGCTGACATAACTCCTCGATACGGCTGAGATATCCAAAACTCAGCCGCATAATGGGAAGTCGATAAAAATAAAATTATTTTAATAAGTTATTTTTTAAAATTTAAATACATTTTTATAATTTAAAAATTTAAAGACATAAGTACTAAGTGTTGTACATCACCGGACTCGTATTTTCAAGGCGCATACGATCGTGATGTCATACCATCATACTGCCTTGTTTTCTCATGCTCTATCATTCCATCTCTCTCTCTTTCTCCCATTCATTTCTCTCTCATATATTCATTCTATCTCCTCTCTTGCCTCCCTCATTCAATATCTTTCTCTCATTCCATCACTTTCTCCCTCTCTTTCGTTTCTCTCTCTTGCCTCCTCATTCAATATCTTACTCTCATTCAATACTTTTCTCCCTCTCTTTCGTTTCTCTCTCTTTCTCTCATTCCATTTATTATCTCTCTTTTTTCCTCACATTCGCTTTTTCTCTTTCCATCCCTTTTTATTATTCCATATATTTCTCTCTTTCGCTTCTATTTTACTCTATATCAGCTCATAGGTTTTCTCGGAGACCCCCCATTTTGGTTGTTTCGTTTCTCTCTTTCATTCTCTCATTCCATCTCATTATTTCCATTTCTCGTCTCTCATTCCATCCCTTTCTCTCTTTCGATTCTCTCTTACTCTATATCAGTCCATAGGTTTTCTCCGAGCCCTCCCATTTCTTGTTGTATCATCTCTCTCTTTCATTCCATCTTGTCTTTCACTCTACATCTTTGTTTACATTTATCTATCACCTTCTTTAGATCCCATTCGTTCAGCCATTTACTCACACTTGTTGTTCTAGCAGTCAGATAAATTTTTATCGGCTAATGTGGCATAGGGAAAGCTTAAATCACCTGCCTTTGACCTTGACGGCTATGGAGCCATGACCTGCATCATAGCTAACTAAAGTTCTACATGAATGGTTGAGTCCTATACCAGAGGTAAGATTTACAAGTCCTGACATGGGGTAGAATGGAATTGGCTATGTTAAAAAACTATTCCGAGTCCTACACAATATGAAAATTTATTCTAAGTCATTTCTCAGTCTTACACAAGGGCGATCAGAGAATCCCGCCGGCCCAAGAGTAGTGTAAATGTAGTTTGGATTAGAATTAAAACTCCTTGTTTTCCCTTTTATAGTGTGGACATTTTAATAGTTTTAGAATTTTTTGGATGTTAAGGTTAAAGGTCACCAGGTCAAGGTCAATGGCCAAGGTCACCTGCATTTTTTGGCCTTTGGTAGGTTAAGGTAGGTTACGATTTTTTGGTGTATAGTACATTAAGTTATGTTAGTTTGATAGATGGTAAGAATGTTTGTATTCCAGGGTTGGTTTGGACTATAAAATTTGCTTCGATCACTTGGGTTAACATAGATGGTATCTTGGGTGATATGTTTTTTCCAGTATATCTGTCTTGCGATTGTTGGTGTATGTCAAATGGTATGGACAGTATGTGTGTGCGTCGGCGAGTCCTGTAATGCTAAGGCATGCTTGAGTTTAAAGTGCTTGGTATGGGCTGGTCAGTATATTTTGACTGGTGTCAGTCGAGATGGTGGATGGTATGAGAAGAAGTTGATTGTGTCACTGGTATAGGGTGTTTGTTTGCTTTGTATGGTCTGTGTAGACGAATGGTTAATGTATGCTAGATTTATAGTGGGTGGTGTGGTTGGTAGGTATAAGCGGTGTTGGTAGGTAAAACAAGTAGAATTGGTGATAGATTATGGGCTGGCCTCAGCTGTGTAGTTGATTGGTACACCTGAGTTATGGTGGATATTGTCCTTGGTGTATTGGGTGGTGCAGTTCATTAGTATGATTTAATTGTTCTTTGGTTATAGGAGATGATAAGTAGGTTGGCCTGGTATGACTTGGGGGCTATCATGGATGGTTGGTTGGTATGGTGACCAGTAAGTATTTTGGCTGGTGTCGACCAGTAGCGCAGAAAGAATAAGCAAATTTTTCGTAAGTCGGTGTAGACTGAATGGTTGAGGTGGACTTGAGTTATAGTAAGAAGTATGAATGATAAGTATATTTCGTCTGGTGTTAGCAGGTAGAGCAGATGGCATGTATGAGTTACATTGGCTGGTATGGCTTGTTTATATGCATAACTGGTGAAGTTAGATTAGCTGAAATGGTAGTCAATATAGTTGACTATTATGATTGACCAGTAAGTCTCAGGTATGGTGTTTGATATGGTCTATATTGTTTATAGCATGACTGAGGTATGCTTGGGTTAGATTGAATTACATGGTTTAAGCTGTATGTTTTTTGGTTGGTATGGTTATCTGCTGTGGCAGACGCCACAGCAGATATATCAGTTGATATCTTCAGATGGCATAGTATTTTGGTATGCTGGAGGGCTGTTACCTTGTACGTTATGGTTGGTGTCTGATAGCAATGATGACATGAAAAACATGCTGATTTATGATTTTTAGTATATTTTTCTAATTTTTTTTTTTTTCGATTTTTCTTTGTTGTGTAGTATTGGAATGTGGGTAGGTAAGGGTAGGGGTTAATGTTTAGGGTGCTGGAATGAGTGTGAGGTTAATGTGATATGTTCTTAGATATTTTAGATTTATTTTGTGATTTTTAAAAATTGATTTAGTTTCATAATTCTGAGATGTGGTGGTCAGCATTTTTATTGGTATGGATAATTTGGTTAATCATATGGTTTGTTTGAGGTGTGTTATGATTTTTGGCTGGTGCCTGATGGCAATGATACCATGACAGGCATGCTGGAGTTATGATTTTCGGTATATTTTCTCTAAATTTTTTGCGATTTTTCTTTGTTGTGTAATAGTGGAAGGTGGGTAGGTAAGGGTAGGGATTGATGTTTAGGGCGCTGGAATGAGTGTGAGGCTAATGTGATATGCTCTTAGATTTTTTAGATTTTTTAAAAAAAATTTGTATTTTTTTAGTATAATTTGTTTTAGTATATTTAATACATATTTTTTAATTTTTGCTAAAAAAATTTACAATTATATTTAATTAATATATTTTAGGGAAATTTTTGGGGAATAAGGTGATTTTTAGGCAAAAGACTTAAATAATATTTAAATTTATTTTATTTACTTTGATAGAGGTCAGATGAAGACTGGCTGTCATGGTGAGTGTCTTTGTGTGAGTTGTGTGATGGGCTGGTGCTTACATAATGAATTAATGTCAGTAATAGTAAGAATAATACAATTTGTAATAGTCTTTGACATTTAAAGTTTGACTGTTGCGGTAAGTGGTTGTTTGCAAGTGTGTAGTTGTCAGCTGTATTCTGACTCGGTGAAATTGTATAAATATTTTATGTGTTTAGGTAAACCAGGCTGTTAGCAATCGATGAAGTTTGGGAACATGGAGAGATACTAGTTTGTGTGTGTGTGTGTGTGTGTGTGTGTGTGTGTGAGTATTCATGTGTATGAATGGATGTATGGGTGTATGTCTTGAGGTATGCTTGTGTAGCTGTTTTTGTGTGTGTGTGTAGGTTTATGCCGTGTGCATGTGTATGTGTGTATGTGTAACTGGTTGCTTTTTTGGATCTTTCAAGGATTTAAAAAAAAAAATTATATCTATAAATAAATACATAATTACACGATTGCGTCATTACTCGTCATCAGTAGAGCTGTAACGAGTGTATTACGTTAGCTAGGCGAAGGATGTTGGCGAGGTAACATCTACAAGTGTATTGCATCAGAAGTTGCAGCATTACAGCTAGATATATATAATTGGTATATTTGGGAAGTATTTCAATTGTCTATATTTCAGTCAAGGATAGTAATTCATGTAATATTTGAAAGGTCGTGGCAATGGCAACTTGTTTGTATTCTATATATTTTCGTCTTTCCAAATTTATAATTCTTCTTTCCCCACTTCATCAGTAGTAACAGACGTCAACAACATACAGGACGATAGCGCATATTTTCCTTTCCACTGGGTTAGTAAACTAAAAACATCGCTTCGGCAAGGCACAACATGGTGAAACTAGGAAAATAACAGAGGTCACCTTTTACTGACATGACCGACTGCTCGAAAACTATATGTTTTCAATGAGAAAACTTTCTACCAATATATAAAGAAGTGCTTCCTTTATCGGGTATCACAACAGTTAGTCGCAGCACGATCGTTTGTCAGCTGTCAGTCGTACAGCCTGCAACGAGTGGTCACGTAACTCGCACCGACCAGCGCCCGCGACTTTAACCTTCTTTTGTATTTCGGACATTTCAATTCAAATATATATTAAATTTATTTTCCGTCAGTGCGAGGAGTCAATAAGGCGCCAGGAGAGAAAATTAACGATTCTCTCGCGTCTTCGTAACTCTCGAAGTGAGAAGTTTTATTTTATGAAGGCTGCCATTCTGTCTTGTTTTTTTTTTGTTTGTTCGTCAGCTGCGAGTGTCAATCGTTTGTTTTGCCGAGACGACAATAAATATCCAGTAAACATTTAATTTCTTCTTTTATTTATTGGGAGTCCTCCTGGTATCAACAAACTTTCATTATTACGTAGTCAAAGTCTCTAACGCACTCTGAGCTAGTCCGTTAGTGTTTACTGAGAATGACAATAAGAGGACAGGACAGTAAACCTGTTACAAAGTGTATGTGTTAAAATAAAGTATACATTTCCAAGATTTGCATTCTCTATGACTCGAACCCCGTAGTGGAAATCGAACCTCCGGATCGGAAGTGTAGTGCACTAGAAGCATATTTGTAAAATTAAAAAATTTGAAGCAATTTACAGAGGTGATGCATGTCGGAGGGACCTGAGTTCGAAGCCCGGATACACAAATAACATTAACTTTCTCTATCGAACTTAGAAAATATCGGACGACGTTTTTCCGAGTGCTGTGAGAATTTACATATAGCGAGTGCAGATATCTTAGTATCAGGGGAAGCTAAGATCGATTTGGAAACTTTCTCTCGCTATACTGTGAATATGAATACCTGCCTTTAACCTCAACTAACAAGGAGCCACGACCCGCATGATCGCTAACTGGTTGCCCCAGTGCCGATTCTGCGATTGGGTTATCGCCTATGTGCAAAATGCTCGGCTACATGAGAGAACGCCCTGTACGAAGAGTCCTTTTATTAAAAACCGTGTAATATTTTTATTTGTAAACCAGCACACCTTATTTATAGCTTATTTATATTTTGGTTATTCTATGGCATACTGATATGAGTTCTAAGATAAGAGGTTATGATCTGAATATGTTAATTCCAACATATTTTTGTTTATTTACATGATTGTATAATTATTATCTTTTACTTTAAAACATAATTATTA
This sequence comes from Dryococelus australis, assembly GCA_029891345.1. Classification (NCBI taxonomy): domain Eukaryota; kingdom Metazoa; phylum Arthropoda; class Insecta; order Phasmatodea; family Phasmatidae; genus Dryococelus; species Dryococelus australis. Next base: position 229,734,560 of record CM056994.1, on the reverse strand, counting down.
CTTTTATTTGTTATTTCGAGAGAGACTTATATCTTAATTTTATTTCAGTTTCATTTTACCGGAAGTAGTTTCTCATCAATACGATTAGTATTTTAGGAAGTTGCCGGAAGTCGTTACTTCTGGGGAGGGCCTTTGAAGGGTCAATTCATTTAAGGTTATTTATTAGACAGGAAAATGTCACAGTGTAGGTATAGACCTGCTCTTGATTACAAGGTCAGCTGGCCCTCGGATAAAATGAAGGGGTATTGCTAGTTTAAATCTAGCAATGGTTTGTTCAAGATATCTGAACCGTGGTCTACATGATTCTATTTCGAGGTATGAATAAATTTTTAGTTTGGTGTTAGTTAGTAGAGTAGATGTTCTGCAAAAGAATGTGGTGATCTTCTATAGAATATATGTATATGTAAATACAAATTTTATATAAATTCATAGCAATATGTGTATCTGCTTCTCTGAAACTCTTATTAATTCAGTTTAAATCAAAATTTATGCGAGTGCATGTCGTAGGAGGGGTATAGTACTCGTTTTAAATGCTGCTAACTAATCATCATTGCCCTGCCAGTGAATAAGTTCTTATTAATGCGAACATATATTTCCTCCTGGTGTTATATTCGCTCAGCTTAAACTCATGGTCACACCCATAGCTACATAGCTCCATAATTGCTCCATAGCTCCATAATTGCTCCATAGCTCCATAATCGCTCCATAGCTCCATAGGTACACATTTCCACAGCTCCATAGCTCCATATCTCCATAGCTCCATAGGTCCACATTTCCATAATATTAAAAAAATATTTAAAAATTTTAAAACAAAAAAATTATTCCCATATCTAACGGTCATGACTAGAGTGTGGTGGTTAGGTTAGGTGGATGTCGAGAGAAATTAAATATATTTAAAGTCCTGACATGGGGTAGAATGGCCGTGACTAAGTTAAAAATATTCAGTGTCCTACACAATATGAAAACACTTTCTAATTTCTTACATACATGACTAAATTGTAATATTACTTGGATGGTTAAGTGGATGGCCAGAGAAATAAAATATATTCAGAGTCCTGATATGGGGTGGAACACATAAAAGTATTTCTTGGTTGTATAGTTGGTTTGCTGGTATTGTTGATTGGTATGACCTGATAACATGTTCGGTTATTTTGGCAGTATGAAAAAAAGTATAGCTTAGATGGTGTGGGGAGAATGGTTTAATTATGTGATTCATTTTTTGTTTAGTTAGTGTATGAGAGGAGCTGAATGCTTAGCTGGTATGGTCGGTTAGTAAGAGCGGAATGGTTTGATGGGAACTAAGACGATATGGGTGTCGTAGATGGTTAAAATAATATTATTGATCTTATGATAGCATGGTTGGAATATTTGATTGGTTCGGCATCTGGTATGGCTTGATTATATGTGTAACTGGCAAAGTTAGTTGGGGCTGAAATGGTAGTCAATATAGTTGGCATTTATCAGTAAGTCTGAGGTATTGTGGTGGATATGGACTGTATTGCTAATAGCGTGATTGAGGCAAGCTAATGCCATGGTGAAAGGTTCTATATCCGTTTTGGTATTCAGTACAATTCGATATGGATGTTAAGTAAAACAGGAAGAAGGGGAGGTGAAGAGCGGTCTGGCGATAACTAGAGTGTGACGGTTGAATGTTAAAAGAAATAAAAAAATATATATTCAGTGTTCTCACGTGATATTGGGTTAGGTTATCTTAGGTTAGGTGAAGTTAGGTTAGGTGAAGTAAGGTAATATTATCTTAGGTCAGGCTGAGTGGATACTGAACAGTTTATGGGATAGTGTGTTGGAAAAACAAATTACAAGCATTACATTACATAGGAGCAGAAAATATAAGTTTTTTTATAAGTTCAACATAGAAGTCCCTACATTTACGTACTTAAGTCTGGGGTAGCAATAAAATATTATAAATAAAAATTATATAATAAAAATAAATACTTAAAATGTTAAACTGGAAAAAGAAAACTTATTACTGGCCTGCATATGTCTGGTGTTGGTTGTTATAGCAGATGGCATGGATGAGTTACAGCGGGTGGATCATTGAAAGTATGGGTTCCCGCTTGCGAGTATATACGCCACCAGGTTCATTCTATGGAGATGACAGTGGTAGTCGTAAAAACTTTGACGAGAAGAATATATGGTCAAGGGTTCTAGTTAGATGCTTGCTAGAATGGACTGTCTTGAGCTGTGTATAAGCAGACTATATTTATCATACGAAAATTGATCAAGCTGGTGTAAAGATAGTATATGAATAGCGAGGAAAAATTTGAGAATTCTGTTCGTAGTCTTGCATAGGTGTATATATATATATATATATATATATATATATAAATGAAAAAAGTCTTTAATTTCTCGCTGATGTTGTATCCTACCTGATATATAGAGAATATTATGGTGCTTGGTTTATTCACATACACATTGGATCAAAATCCGAGTAGGAAAGTTACGCCACAAAAAAAGTTGTTTAATAAATAAATAGCATTGCATAGTTGTTAGTCTTGAAGAGAGAAGGCCTGAAATAATGCTGGGAGAACTTTTTTTTGCTGTACTCAACATAAAATTTCAGAGCAACTGAAAAAGAATTTAATATGTTAAAATTTATTTTTTATTTGACATACCCTATGCCTATAAAGTTATACTGTTATATAGGGCTTAGACATACATTCCTGGAGCTAGAAATGGTGCATCCATAATTCAATTTCGCGAGACTGCCAGCCTCCTAAGAGTTCGCAAATTATATTTGTCTACCTAAATGTCTGTAATATACACTTGCTTATAGCTGCCCGATTTGCTACATAATTATTTTGAAAAGAATATATAAGAAAATTATTACATGCGAGCTTAAGAATTCAGACTCCGACTGAAAGTTACAAGATGTTAAAATACAGCACATCGCATGGCTTTACATAAACCAAAACTGTTCTAAAATATAATATTCATAAACCATATATAAACTGGTTGAAAAAATAAATTAATAATATTTCTGTGATTGTACAAGGGAATGTAGCTTCTACATTTGAACCATACATACAAGTTTTAAGCAGTTGACTTGGTATGAGATCGCTGTTCTAGTGGTTAGTGTGTCGGTCTTCTAGTCCAATTGTTCCGAGTTCGAATTCTGTCTGGGCATGAGTATTTTTCCTTTTTGTAAATGTTACTGACCGTCATGGGAAAGTGCGAAATTTACAAAATTAAAATTTTTAAACCGATATTTCATTAAAAATACATTTACACTGTAATTATGAAAGATTTCTACACTATTTAAATGAAATATATTTGAATAATTCTAATTATTTATTAATGCATTGATTCCTGGATGTCCGATTGGTAGGGCCGATAGTCCACTACCTCGCATAATGTAGCAAGCAGTTGTTTCTTTCCTCGTGTGATGTCTGTGGATGACGTCACTGCTCATGCATGTCGATGAGGTCACGCTTGGCGAGTCGCTGCAGGCCGTCTGCCCTGGTGGACCTGTCGTAACCGAGTCGCGGGCCTGTCGGCGTGGTGATGCATATGTGGTTACAGGGTAGGCGACAAATGTGAAAACGAATTGAAGTAAGTAAAATATTAAGACAAAATATTGTTTTGCAAAATATAAAATATTGAAAATTGAATAAGTTTTACAAATTCCTGCTTAGAATGCACTCTACAATAATTTTTATATGCCTTCTTTTGTATGGAAAATTACATATTTAAATTTGTAAATAAATATACGCACTGACGATTCGCACCCTCTAGCAGGCGATGAAGGCACTATTTAGATGGTGGAATGGAGCAACTGCGACTAACCGAACAAGTGTGAGTATTCAGAGGAGCAAAGCGACTAATGGAACATTTATAAGTTATCAGTCGATAAAATGTGACTAATCGAACAAGTGTGAGTAAATGGCCGAATGAATGGCATCTAACGATGGTGAGAGATAAATGTAAACAAAGATGTAGAGTGAAAGACTAGATGGAATGAAAGAGAGAGATGAAAGAACAAAAATGGGAGGACACAGAGAAAACCTATGGACTGATATAGAGTAAGAAAGAAGCGAAAGAGAGAAAGAGATGGAATGAGAGACGAGGGAGATGGAAATAATGAGATGGAATTAGAGAATGAAAGAGAGAAACGAAACAACAAAAAATGGGAGGACGCGGAGAAAACCTACGGACTGATATATATATAGTAAGAGAGATGGAATAAGAGAAAAGGATGGAAAGAGAGAAAGCGAATGCGAGAAAGAGATACAAGATATGGAATGAGAGAAAGAGAGAGAAACGAAAGAGGGAGAAAGGAATGGAATGAGAGAAAGATATTGAATGAGGAGACAAGAGAGAGAAACGAAAGAGAGGGAGAAAGGGATGGAACGAGAGAGCGTTATTGAATGAGGGAGGCAAGAGAGAAGGAGATAGAATGGACTACTCGGGCGACGGCCCTCGTGGCGAACGTTCTTTTTCGTCGGGAACCTGGGTGGCTCAGTTGTAGATGGCTTCGCGCATCTGCTGGGGGAGGCCCAACGATCAAGGCGGAGGATGTTGGGGGTAACCCGAGGTGCTGAAACATGCGAAGTGTGGCGAACCACTCCACTGCTGGATTCTGCGGGCTGTCAACTGTAGATGCGTGCGGAATGGAATGGAACAGCATCGGAACTTGGAAGCAATGGCGTCAGCCTTCACTCGTGGGCCATTGGATTCGCCTCCACAACTGGTAGCTCCTGGATGTACCTACGAGCACTGCTCACCTACGACCGAAGGATATTTTGGTAAGAGGGGGAGGGGGTGGCTACCCGATACGTTACTCCCCACCTTCGCCTGCGATGTGGAGATCCTGATGTCGACGCTTAAGATGTCATAATTTCGTTTCCTAGGCGTAAACCACTCATCCAAGTTAATAATTGATAGCAGTCGGCTATTTTTAAGACAATTAAAACATAATAACGCCCTGTAAAGCACATAATTAAGCCTAAAAATCCCTTTTCTGCTCCGAAAATGCCACTTCTAGCAGGGCCTCTCCTGATTGGCTGCACTCTTCCCGGGGGCGGGTATTGATTTCTCCACCCAGAGATGGCATCACTGTCTCCTTTCTTACGTGAAACACTCGTAACTATCAACTACCGCCTCCTATTTCAACTTTTACTGCAATAAAACTTAATTATTGAAGCCATAAGCTAAAACTTCTTACTATAATTGTATTATAATATTCATATGCTGTCACCGTACGTTTCCAGCCGGTCGCAGGACTCGGGTACTTACAGCGCCTCAGGCAATTGAGACTGCTTGATTGAAATACAAACTAGTTAAACAGAACAACTAATTTAAAAATATTTAGTATAATTTCACCAGCTCATATACACAATCACCTCACCTCACTTCACTGCAGGCAACGCGTTTACCCAGACCCTTCGCGATTAAATTCACGGGATATTCAGGCTTAGCTTCCGCTTTTACAAGGAAAGACTGTCCGAGAGTCTAACAAACTCTCGTCCAGTCTATAATTTAACCTGCTTTATTCTAAATTAACGTAATTCAAGGGACAAATAACGTAACAGCCTCACTGTTACCTCCTCACCACGAACCTTTGCCGGCATTGCCGGGGGGGGGGGGGGGGGATCAGCATTGGGAACCTAGGTTTTGCTGGAGTACTCAACTTCCATAAAAATAAATAATATACTCCTAAAATATTTTGATCGGTGAGGGAGGGGGAGGGGGTTTGCTTCTCCTTTCTCCTGCCTTGCAAATGAGAACCGCCTGGGTGGTAAAGGAAAGGCCCTCACAAGGGCCCGGGTTACCCCCGCTCTGAGCTTCGGCGGTGATTAGACTTGGCGGTGATGTCGACGCAGAAGAGTGAAGATGGAGTAGGTGCCACGACTGAGCTGCCCGGATTTCTTGCGCCCTCGGCTGGAAGCTTAAGGACCCTGCCTGAAGTCACTGCTGGCGATATTGCTGTGCGGGTAGTCAGGTTGTCCGCGCAGGAATATGGATGGCAGTTCCACCTCAAGGGCGCATGTGCCTTTAACATGCTGGCCCAAAGTCCCGTCACCTCTCTACTAGATTCTTCATTCCAATTTTAAACAGCATGGACTCCACACCTGCTATCTCCTTTAGCATTTTCACTAGTGCTCCCACGAGTTTAACTTCTTTTCTGTCGGCATGAGTTTTACCGTGTCTATACAGGTTTTAACCATACTCCTTCTTAATGTAGCTTTAACTACAATACACTTAGGGAGGTAGGCATGGCCCCAAAGTGATGGCTATGCCTACCCATTCCCTCTCGGCCGTGATGCCCGCCTCCTTTGTATTCAATTCCCTATCCTTTAGGCGTAAGGGGCTCAGCCCTGAGATGCAATTAGAACGCGACCCTACCCTCGGACTTACACTTAACACTTAGAATAAGGCAGTTTAGAAAAAAAAAGAGATAGAATGAGAAAATGAAAGAGAAATGAAGAGAGAAAGAGAGATCATGGAATGATAGAGCTTGTAAAACAAGGCAGTATTGTGGTATAACATCACGATCGTATGCGCCTTAAAAATATGAGTCCGGTGATATATAACACTTAGAACTTATGTTGTTAAATTTTTTAATTAAAAATATATATTTAAATAAATTAATAATTTATTTAAATAATTTTCTTGTGATATCGCGATCGTATGCGCCTTGAAAATACGAGTCTGGTGATATATAACACTTTAATACTTAAGCCTTAAAATTTTTTAATTATAAAAATACATTTGAATTTTAAAAAATAACTTATTAAAATAATTTTATTTATATCAACTTCTCATTATGCAGCTGAGTTTTTGATATCTCAGCCGCATCGAGGAGTTACATCAGCCGCAATTAGGAGCAAGCCCTTTTTAGGGAAAAATGGAAAATTTAGAGGAAAAAAATAGGAAATTCGTAAGGAAAAAGGGAAATTTTAAAGCATTTTTGTAATAAAGCATTCGATTTTGTGCGAAAATGAGCAATTTTTGGGGGAAAATGGAAAAAATTGAGGTCAAGGTTAACCAAGGTCAGATCCTCGATCCTCCAGCCAAAGCCGTATGTGCCCGTATGTATGTGTCTCTTTATATATATAAATATAAAGTGGCGAGCCCCCAAATCCCGCTATGCCAGCGTGAGCACCTTTACAGTTCTGTGTGCCCTCCGGCATGCATGGTAGTAGCTAAGTCGGTTGGAGAATGGGATGCATCTCAGGGCAAGCCCTTTACGCCTTAGGTCGGGTTAGGTTATTATAATGCGTGCATGCATCGCGGCTAAGCAGAATTATAGCGACATGGCCGAAATTGTAGCCATGTGTACACTCCGAAAGAAGAAGGATCTAGATGGAAGAGCATAGCAAACCAGGCAGCCGAGAGGGCCGTGGAAAATCTATGCAACAATCGCGGAGGATAAAATAATTTCTCCTAACTGGAGTAGGGCTGGATAAAGTAGGGCTATTGTTAGTTCGGGAAGAAAGACTTCTGTTGGTTTGATGCGAGGTGAAATGAAATGAGATCGCAGCTTGTGTGTGATGAGGGGGACAGAACACCTCCCGTGCCGATTCCAGTCATCGTGTGGGCGCAGGCGCCCTTGAAGTTGAGCTACTGTCAATATTGCTGTATAGGCGAACAAGCACTGCAGTACCGACAGTAACTGAGGATGCAGGGACCCCCTGATTCCCATCGAGTGCGTCGGAAAACCGGACAGCTCAGTCATGACACCGACTTCATCTTCACCCTTCCACGCCGATGCCAGTATCTCCAATCCATGGGTACAGGTGGGGAGAGTTCTTTTGGGGAGCCACCCCCCGCCCCTTCTTTCAAAATTGCCCGTCGGTCTGGGAAACACGAGACATCCGGGGCCTACCAGTGGTGGTGGCGAATCCGTTGGCCCAGGTGTGAAGGCTGACATCGGGGTGCTTCCAAGGTCCGATGCATTCCAATCCATTCATACCGCACCCGCAGTCAGCAGCGCGCAGAATCCAGCAGTGGGGATCGCTACACTTCGCATTTTTCATCATCTCGAGATCCCCCTCCCCTCCTTGATCTTTGGGCCACCTCCAGCAGATGTGCTTCGCCATCTCGTATCGAGCTACCCAGATTCACAACGTCCACGACTTAAGTATATATTGCATAACATTTTCCATAGTAAATTAGTACATCTGCTAATAAATTTCAGTACAAATATCAAAGAATTTGAAAACCGTTTTACACTATTCTCACTAATTCGTAACTTGAGACTGCCAAACATCAAAACTGTGGCAGAAAGCGGGATATGCGGGAACAGCAAGGAGACAAGCTGATGTTTACAGCGATAAGATGAAAACGTCCCTCCCACACCCCTCGCTAGTGCTACTCTAATCATCAACAGCCGGCGTGCAAAATGGGGATAACAAACACGATGTACCATGTATCTTTCCGGTGAGAAAATCATGTATTTCGGGACAAGTCACTCCGACTCTTAACACAGAAATGATGAATTTATGCCGAAACTTCTGTTCGCAGAGATAACAGATTATGTCGGTATTACTTACTCGATGGGGGTTAACACTAGGTTCATGATTGAAAAATTAGATTTAGGCCTATGACTTTTACAGAAGAACTAAATTTAAGTGGTCTAACATATATGTAGGTTCACAATAGAAATTAGTAGGACAGATGCATTGTTAGGTTTTACTTAAGCATTAAAAGAAATCATTAAATTTTATATCCTAAGAAAACATTGTGTAGCGATGACCAGTCAGAACAGAGCAGTCAATGCTGTGAGGTTGTTGGTGTTGTAGCGAAGTGTGTGGTGTGTATATGTTTGAACTTAAACATAAGAACTGATGATGGCAACTGTGGAATTTACAGAAGAAAAATGCAAAATAAATTTGACTCCCATTGGCCAGAGTAATGGACGCACTTCTTTTGACAAATGAATCGAAATGCGACAGCTTAAAAAATGTAGTTGACAGGTGGGTAGAGTGCATATACTAGCTTCAAGGTAATTTTGCCCAAAATTGTTTAAATATCGTGTATTGGCCAAAACTAACTCTTTGCCTCCCTTCTCCACCTTTATTATGCAAATTGAATAGTGACAGAATGATAATGAGAGTACTGCAGATAAGTTGACAACACACCCTCAAATTTCTCTTACCGCACAGGTTAAAGGTGTGTATATGTTTCTGGTACACTCGTTCAAGAGGACAGCACACTCAGAGAAACAAAAACCAGCCAGGCATAGGGTAACCAGGAGAGTATCACAATTACTACTGAATGACAACGATTGCTTAAAAATTGTATGAAAAATCCTAGCATTTAATTTGAAAATCAGAGTAATTAATGCTGCAGAAATTAAATGTTGCCCCTTGGATGGAAATTAAAAATTGAAAATCAGCTTTAAAACTCGAAATGACAGTTGGGTTTGTGGTCGTAAAAACACCTACACCCTAATGATCTGTTTCCATAAACTGTCTTTAACAGTTCAAATCTTAAAATTCCAAACTCTTCAAAATATTACTTCTCACAAAATTACGTGTTGACATCAGTTGCTTCCCCCAAGCCCATTTGCTTGACGTCGCCGGCAGCCGCTGCAAGGAGCCACACTCTACGGGCGCTCGTGCACACCAGTTAAGAAGTGTCTTGCATCGGTTGCATGGAAATTGCTACTCCACGAGTGTGGTGAACAGTGGTCACCGAAGCGCTCGTGACGAGGGGGCAAGGTGCAGAGTAGTGTAATGCAAGTGCAGTGCAGACATGTGCACATGCGCGCAAGTTCTGTAAGTAGAACCTGTGAAATCAGGTAAATGTTAATTATCAAGTAATTACAAGACACTCGAGGACAGACGTCCACGCAACAAGTCTGCATGGAGCCCTAGCATAATTTAAACACCCTACGGGCCTAAGTGTATATGTTATCATTTTTCTGTTATTTCCATTTTTCTCTTGTATCACCCGTATTTAATTTGACACAGTGTCTTATGCTTAGTAAATGGTTTCTGTAGCTTGTGTAATCAATTATGCAAAGTAATATGTTTTTAAAAAATGTGAAGCATGCTCCTGTAGGTTTTGTGTGTGTAGGAAAGTAGTTCGCATGGCTAGCTGGCCTGCCCAAACTGGCCAGCGCGCTGCGGCGAAGGGTCAGTCATTTTACAGTGTCTCGAGGAGTCGGACATGCAGACCGACGGGGTCGTGTTTCGTGCACTTGGGCAGCCGTCAACATTTTTAACTAATCACTTTCACTGCAATAGACTTTAGATTACCGGAACCTCGTGTCTTTTTGCTGCCCAAGACTTCTCCGCTCCTCCCTTCCCATGGAATAACATTGCCTGGGAATGCTTAACTTTGCACAGTTATTCTTAGTGGTGGGTAAAGTCTGGAAAGTGCTTTGTAAGTTGTTTACTAGAGGAACGTTTAAATAAAACCCAGTGAATTAACGTGTGGTGTCTGCATCTTCATTCGGGTTGCCTATGGGCTATAGGGGCACAGGCCCACACCTTTCCCACCTTTTTATTGAGTGTACCATGCAAGTGTTTCCATTGTATTTCAGAGTGATTTTATCTTTGCGTAACAAAATATGGGTGGGTGAGTCGCCCTGAGACCTTACTGCGTAGAAAGCATATTACAGGTAGGTGTTTTATTTATTACGGAGGAAGGAGCACCGGGAGGACACCATCCATTGGCCGTCGGCATACGACCCGGAGAAGAGGAGTCTGCTCTAATGCAACTAGTTGGTATTGCCCCTGCAATACATGGCGCCCACAATCTGTCAGCAGAAGGTTTGGTGAGAAACTATGGTACATTACCTACTCCAACTCCCAACCTTAAAAGTACTCTATTTTGCTCCACCAGTCTACTGTGAAATGTTGCCGAACTTAGGGGCAATGTCCTTCCACTAAAATTCCTGCTTCAAAACCCCGCTAAATTATTTTCTAATATTTTCTGGAAAATTTTTGCAAATGTCGAAATTTGATATCTGTTCGTTTCCACTTATCCTAAATTATGCCAACATCAGCAAGGTGTTAAGAAGAATGTTTGTGTACTACTGGAGTTGTGGAACGCTGTCACGATGCTCCAGGATGCTGGAAAGTCAATGCACGTGGTCAGTGAAGAAAAGCACACGAAAATTGGGAAAGCGCCGCCATCACTGCAACCACGAGGAGGCAGCAAGAAGGTTAGCAGGAAGCTGACATTTTGGAGCACCGCTATGACATCAGCCACGCGCCCGCTAGGTGCTCAGCAAGACAAAGGGCTTGCCACAACCCCCTCCCCCCTTCTCCACACGTGTCGCGCACACCCAAGGAGGACGAGAAGGAAAAGAATGGCGGGAAGGAGAAACGAAAACTTCTCCTCCCGCTCCCACTACCATCATCGCGCGCCATCGATCAGCTGTTAGCCACGCTGACCATTGATCCCTGCCTCACGCCACACTCGAGCAGGCCTGCCATGCCGTGCTGCACTCCCGCTTCACGCTCCCACGTACGTGCATCTACATCAGATTTTCCGCGACACATAGATTGTTGTCAAACATCATGGCTGGCTGGACCGACAGCAACACATGGGAGTTGTTGTGTCCGCAATGCCTACGGACCGGATCACGAGGTACGAGTGAGGCACGGAACATTGCAATTGCGAACGAAAGACCAGCTCAACTTACATCCACGTCGCGATCAACTGCACTAATGAGGAACAGCAGAACAGTGAAACAGAGTAACCTAAATTCAGTACAGACATTTCGGACACTAACACAACAAAATGGTGTCATGATCTAATTTTCCCAGGTCATGATGCGCCACTTCTCAAATGTAAACAGTGCAACCATTGGTATCATCACGCATGTATGAACACTAGAGAACAGGGAACCATACACGGACTATTGTTTACCTGCAAAAATTGCAACTCAGCACCAATTAAGCAGGAACATGTAACCTATAATTGGGATAATTTCTTGTAGAACTGCAATGGATCGATGCGTGCGAACGAACAGACTGCAAGGGATTGATGAACAGAGGAATACAGTACTGCAAAACATGTAACAGAGTACACCATAAGTGCCAAACCACGGAGGGACAAGCAATGACAGCTAGAGAGTATTTTACGTGTCGGGATTGTATGGCCATCAGGGAGGCAACGCCCGCAGTGTCACCAATTCAGAGTACGAATGTGATACCCACAAGAGCTCCAGCACCAGCAGTGCAACCCACACCAACGACAACAGTTCCATTCACACCTAGACTAAAATTGGCTGATACGCCCTATGTACCTCAGATGTAAGCAGGTTAGTCCACACCAAACTACACAAATTTTCCGGTGGTTCTACCCAATGTAACAAAATGTTTGCCAACTCCAACAGATATAAACACAGCAATGGAGAATGTAAACAAAGCTGCAGATACGATACTCAGTCAATGCAGCAAATGGGATATGCACTTCTGACCGACACCAACTAGCTTCCAGACTTTACCAACTTTTTCTGGCCAACCGACGGAAGATACTTCGGCTTTTGTGAGCCACTGTATTACATGCACGCAGCACTATGGAGTTTCGCAGGATGAATGGCCAGGCTGTATAGGCAAACAACTGAAAGGGGACGCGAAGCAGTGATGTAAATCGATGAACCACTGCGGCCTCACCTGGGGGGAATTTCTCCACGCATTCCACTGCAAGTTTGGAGGCACATTCACATCCATGCAGGCACAGAGTAAGTTGACCTTACAGCAACAACAGGAAGGGGAAACTCTAAAAGCCTCCATAAACTGCAAGATACACCTGGTAAAGAGGTTTCGACCAGAACTAGTGGAGCAAGAAGTCCTGGAAGTTATCGCAGAGACAGCCTTGCCCGAGTACAAACGATCCTAGTCCTGGCGCTCAATAGCGGACTAGAGGAGGTAATGAGAGCTTCCATGATAATGGAACGGAGCACGTGTACACTGCAAGGTGATGCAGGAGGTGCACGAGTGTGCAACAGACCGCGCGACTATGGGAACTTCCATGGAGGATAGTACCGGTGAAATCGACCAGATTTTCAAGCTAGAAGAACTGAACAGCCAAGAGTATGCAACTTGAACAGATTTAAAAACCGTGCACGGGGCGGTAACAGTTCGCAGAACACGAGTGTGTCCCGGGGCACGAACAGGTCTGTTCGGTGGGATCTATCCCAGCCACCTCCGTGGCTGTATCGGTATTGCCCGGGGCAGCTGTAGCATTGGCATGTTGACTGCCCAAGAAATTCGCACCTGGACAACCAGAACAGCAGACTAACCAGAATTCAGAACAGCAGGAAAACGAGTTGCAGGAGTAAGGCCGACTGCTGTGAGCTTTACCCCTCCCCAGGATGACAGCCCAACAATAACACCTCAGAGAGCGCTCATCAGCAAGGTCAGGCGCCCAACTGAAAAATTTATCAGAGTACTTGTCCATGTAAATGGTTTGTTGTGGCATGCCCTCGTGGATACTGCTGCATCCCATAATCTGTGATTTATTTTGGTTATGACGGACAGCTTCTCACAATGGATCGAATAATATCCGATAAACACAGCACGAACGAGACAGATTGCAAAGTGTATGCAGGATGATTCTTTACATGTTGGGGTTACCCCCGGAAAATCCTAACAGATAACGGCACCCAATTTACTGGGAAGCGATGGCGAGGGTTGTGCACGGTCTGGGGAGTGCGGCACATGAAAATGGCGATTTACCACCCCAGCTTGAGCCCCACAGAGAGGTGCAACCAGACGTTGAAGGTACAACTCCGGCTCCGTGTGGGTGAGCATCATACAAGCTGGGCTGAGCACTGCATGCTGCACTCTTCACGCTCCATCGCAGGGTGAATGCTGCCACAGGAAAATCCCCTACCCAAGTCCTACTGGGGAAAATACCAAACTTCCCAGTGAAAGAAATTGTCGACATGTAAAAGAAAGTAGCTCTACCAAAACCAGTGGCACAAGAGAGGAGAGGTGCTGCTGCAGATACAAAGAGCAACGGGAACAGCAGGTGCGGTGCGCAGCCAAATTCCTACCGCAGAGTAAGAGACTGCCAGCTTAATTAAGCCCAGGATAAGTTGTGTATGTTAAGGCACATCCTTAGTCTGCACGCAGAAAAACTTTTGCTTGGGATTAGCACCAAGATGGACAGTGCCACACCACGTCGTACAAACGATCTGACCGACAACCTACCTGATTAGGATAGGGAGAAAATCGATCAGGATACACCAGGAAAACATTCGGGCAGTCGCTGAAGAAGTACCTGGACAGCACGAGCAGGAGACGGAAAATGGCCAGGATGGCCAAGCTCGTGACGAGCTACTGCAGGAAGCGAGCGAAGGATAAAGTGGTCCCGGACCTCCCGAGGAGGCAAGACCACCACATGCTGGTGAGATTGTGTCTCCGAACATCACATAGTTCACCAGGGGTCTCAGTCAAGACAGCAATGCAGGTAGGTAACCAGGTCTTGAAGTTCGCTACGGACAGCGACAGGGCAAGAGGAGAGGGAGAAGGCTCTCCCAATGTAAATACAGAGCAAACAGAGGCAGAACATCATGAGGAGTCCAATTACTTTTTGGTAGATAGTGTACATTGTAATTGCCCAAATTGAAGCTAAATGGAAGGTAAGAAAATTGTCTCTTCGGGCCTGGAATTTTTTGGGGTGATATCGGAGTCATAACAATGTCCATTTTATTGACAGGTGTGACATCAGGTTCCTGGGGAAAAAAGTTTTTTTTTTTTTTTTTTTTTTTTTTTTTTTTTTTTTTTTTTTTTTTTTTAGTTTTATGGCTTTTCCTGTGGTAGCTAATCTCATAGTCGCCTTCATTATCTTCATTTTATAGAAGTTTCCCGTCATAATGAACATCACTTTTCCCTGAAAACTTAACCAAAACATAATCACCTTGTCTAGGTTGGTGTTCTGGGTCAAATTGACTGTCCTCTTTTTCGCCTTCACTGTTTGAATCTTCATCCTGATGAGATATCAATATACCACCTTCGCTTAATGTTTCTAATTGCACAGGAAAAATAACATTTGTCGCAAGAATCTTCTTTTATGGTTTCTGAGCCTGTTTTTCACACGCCCGTTCAGCAAAAGCTTGTTTAATTGGTGTATCAGTTGCTATGCAGCTTTTTCCTCTCTTTTTCTTTTTCACTGTGTCTTTTCTGTCAAAATCTTTTGGATAGACCGGAACAACTGTGGCTGAGTAACAATAGCAGCATATGAGTATTCTGCCGAAATTTGTATTTCAGGTTCCATTGTTTCTCTACTTATAGAGCCTAATTGTGTCGGATCAGAATAAATCTCTTCTCTAGTTCTAGTAGCAAGCCTACCGTCACCTTCATTTTCAGTAGGGTCTTTAAATGTACCAGGAATTGCACGATCGGTGAAAGTGCTGCTCATGAAATCTTATTCTGTAAAAATACCACGGTCTAGTGGAATCCGGAGCATATATTTGTAGGTGACATACTACATTGGAATGCAATTCCCACACATTCAGCAATTTCATATATGGTGAGGGGGGATCCTGGATGATGCAACATCCATGATTCAATTGCTGCATTGTAGTGCATTTGGAACGACCTGGAGACACTAATATCTAATGGCTGCATATGATTACTACAGTGAGGTGGTATAGTCAACACTATTACCTCATTATCCTTCGCAATATCCAATGCAGTAATAGAAGAGGACTTTCGTGGTTGTCAAGAATAAGCAATGATGGATTTTCCTTCGATGAATGCGAGACCTCGACAAAAAATGTTTCATCACTTTGGCAAACAGTTCACTGTTCTTCCAACCAAACTGAGCAGCAAGACCCAATGTGCCTGGGGGAGCACCCTTAAACATGTGTTCCTTGAAATTTACCCATGTAAACACCTTGGCTGGTGGCACTGCTATTCCAGAGGCACTTATAATGTAACAGGTCGTGACAAGTGTTCCTTTCTCACCACTTGCGGCTTTATTCAACTGCTTTACACCTTTTGGAGCCGAAATCTTTTTTGGATTCTGCACTGTAGGTGTGCCCATTTCATTTAAGTTAAATATTTGTGTACCATAAGAGAGAGAGAAAGATCACGTTTCAAAACAGTTTCCAAATTGTCAAAGACGAGACCGACATTATGCTTATTGAATGCCATTGCTCTAGACAAACTACAGGGTTCTGGAGTTCTTAGACTTAAGTTAGAGTGCCATTTCCTAAATGCATTCAACCAGTCTATTCCAACAATATTTTTGTTTTTCCAATTTTCTGGAACTTCAATGCCATTGTGCATGGCCATTTCATAAGCAAGACAATGAGTTTCAATGGTGTCCAACCCATAGCACATTTTGGCACATTCCAAGAGATGCGTTTCTAAATGACCCTCCTCCTCATCACTGAACACACGACGACAGTCATATTTAGGCCTCATCTTTACATCTGTCTCATGGTTCACTTTATTCTTTTTTACATGTCTGCAACAATATAAGAGCCTATAAAGTAAAACATGTTAAGTGTGGCCCTAGTGTAGGCCACAGCCAAGGTTTACTTGATAGCCTTTAGTAGTGGCAAATGTACCTGTATAATGTACAATAGTTTACATTTTTCTCTTTTGCCGCATCTCGAAGGGACCTTCCAGCACATACCAGCTCAACAACAGCTATCATATCATTCTCTGTAAAAGTAGCTATATGTCTATCTGTTGTCCTTTATCTGTTCGGACCATCCTAAAATGAAATCATGAAAATACCATAGCATTGTTTATTCAAATAATAAAGTACAGCAGTTAAAATTTAAAAAAATTAAAATTGTCGCCATTTTTTAACATGATAAGCAATGATATTTCGTAAATTTGGTGAAGGTACATTTTCCCAAGATTCGGAACTCTTGATTTCCTATTTACATTACATTATAAACTGTACACAACCATTAATATTTTACTATGAACATTGTTACACTGTGCCCCTTGTAACACTGTGCCCAACCTTCCTCTACATTACCTACCCCAACTCCCAACCTTAAAAGTACACCAATTAGCTCCACCAGTATACCGTCAGTGTATTAAATTGTATTTGCTCTAAGTAGTGGCGGCACTAAGAAACTCATCAGGTTAGCCATAGTAACTGCTGGGAAAGTTTCGTACTTTCCAAGTTAGCAAAATGGTAGCTAAGTAAAACATTCTAGAAAGTTACAAAAATGATTTTATGTGTCACAGTTACTTTATTGATAAAATAAACACGTTTCCTTAGTTTTGGTAACTTAGGCTCGTAGAAAATAATTTTCTTATTGAATCATGCTGTAGGCGGATCTCTTCCATGTGAAGTCTGGAGATACAAATGTAAACGCACGGCTTATGGACCAACGACCTGGCTTGAACGAGTTATTATGCTCCTGAAACCTGAATACTGCCACTAAGGGGGTGCTCTCAGGCCAACTTATTGCATTCTACAACATGCATAACATATCTTCTCACCTGTATTCATGTACTCAGGGATTACAACAACAACCTTGGAACAAGACCAGAGATAATGCAACAAGCTGCTGCCAACTTAGTCAATAATAATAATTACAAATAACGCTCTTGCCAACCAATACATAAGAACTCGACCCTAAATTTCAATGCTTCTTTACAAAACAATTAAAACATTGTACTAGTCAACATTTTTTACTGTCACAGATCTAACCTTACAATTTTTTTTTCGCTCATTCAACGGATATATTATGTGTGAATTTATGGGTGAGGTGGGGAAGGTATCAATACACACATCCTCACTCTTTTGTGGTTCTGTTGCTTCCCCAAAACCTTCGATACCCTCACTGTCATTTTAAGTCCCTGGAAGTTGCGCAGTGTCCGCATCATTTACACCCGAATCCCTACCGATCACACACAACCCCTTGCCCATCTCTTTTACGTCAGCAAAATCTGGTATCTGCCCTGATTCAACACCCTTACCTAACTTAACATGAGACATTGATGACAGCATCTGGTCTACATGTCTCTTTACTACTCGGCCCATGGCTGCTTCCACCAATACACCACATTATTTAACTTCTCTATTACAACTCCTTTAACCCATTTATTCTCATTATTATAGTTCCTGATCACCACTTCCTATCCCTCCTGAAAATCCCGAACCGCCTGGCCCTTAAAGAGCGCCCTCTGCTTGTGCTGATTCTCTTCTACCCTTTTGCTTAGTTTGGCCCCAACAAGTCATAAATGGTACGCAGTGGCCTGCCAAACATCAACCTGGCAGGAGTCTCCCCTGTAGTACAGTGTACTGAGTTTCGAATGTTCGACAACAAAATAGTGATAGCCCGAGGGATATTGGCACCACTATGTACTGCCGTTCGTAGCTTCTGCTTGTATACTTTAACACTGTTTTCAGCCTGCCCATTTGAATGGGCATGATATGTGAGAGTCAAGATGGACTGCACTCTGTTCGCTGCCAAAAATTTTTGAAACTCCACAGCCACGAACGGTGGATATTATCACTAATCAGATGTGTGCACAAACCAAATCGTGCAAACAATTTCTGTAATACTTGAATGGTATGTATGGCTGCTGTTGAAGGCACTTTTGTTACCTCCAACTATTAAAAAAAAGCATCCACCACAATTAGATACAACTTACCTTGCCAGGGTCTCAGGAAATCTACATGACTACTTTGCCACAGCCCTGTGGGAAATGGCCAATTCTGCAGTTCACATTTTGCTGAATTGGGCTTTTCCAACGCACGAGCTGAATGCATTAGTGCCACTGCTTTAATGTCATTATCCATACCAGGCCACCAAAAATTGGCCCTCGCTACATACTTCATTTTCACTACTCCTAAATGACTGCCATGTAACATTGCTAACAACCCCCCCCCCCCCCAAACCCTTGCCAAAATTGGTAACCACTACCCGATAACCCCTCATTAAAATGCCCATTTGTACTAAAAATGGCTTTTTAACCCACCAATTCGGTTCAATTTCCATTTGCACTGTCCTGTGACCATATATGCAATGCATAATCTAAAACTTTGGACAGCACGGGATCAATTGTTGTTTCCTGCCTCACCACTTTCTCTGTGATTGGTATTTCTCCATCTTGCACATAATCCAAATAGGTGGCCTTGCCATCGACATACTGCACATGTATTAAGTCTGGTTCTGTGATTTTCAATGGAACCCGCGATAACGCATCTGCATTACCATGGTTTTGGGACTTCACTAATTCAATTTTGAATTCAAAACTGGATAAAAATAAAGCATACCTCTGCAGCCTGCTTACCGCTATTATGGGAATACCATTTTGGATCCAAATATGGATATAAGTGGCTTGAGGTCTGTCACCAACACGAACAAATTACCATAAAAACACAGATAAAAATGTTTTACCCCAAAAACCATTGCCAGGCTCTCTTTTTCTATTTGGAAGTAATTACATTCAGTGTTACTTATGCTCAGTTGCACCATCGTTGTTCGAAACTCGATCCTAGATAGGATATAAGATTTTCACAGAAAACTGCTGCACCATCTTCTAACATCTTTGGTCCCACCATTCGAGTTCAAGCTTCCAACCATAGATATTAGAAGAGGGTGCAACAGTTTTCTGTGAAAATCTGACATCCGATCTAAGACCGAGTTTCGAACCACGATGGTGCAACTAGGCATTAGTTTACGGGATGCAAAGGCAATAGGCTTCTCCGACTTATCCGGATATATATGAGCCAAGACTGCACCCGAACCTAACTGGGATGCATCAGATTCTACCTTTAAGGGAACTCCCGGCTCGTTGGACTAATTAGGAGGCGAACTCACGGGCATCTTAACCCTCCTCCGCCTCCCCGCTGGCTACACTGAACTGCGTCACAGGGGTCACACCCTTTCCTTAACCATGTGATGAGACAAGATGTGTTTTTATGTCCGTACACACTCCTCACTTACTTAAACATATCAGAAATAACTTTATAGATCAGGGTTTTGAATATTCTAACAGTGAGAAAAATACAAATATCTTGTGTTCAAAAACTTCTGGATATGTACCTTCAAGATCTTAAGTTTACTTTCAAATTTTCCCAGCAGCATTTGAACGTTTTACGAACACAAAGACAGAAAGTAGTGAGAGCTGCGTAGCTTGTATCAAATAAAGCTGTCGAATAAAGCTATCAAGTAAAGCGTTAGAATTTCTTGGTAGAAAGCAATTAATAAAAGATACTTGGAAAGCTATAGCATGTTTTTAACGACTGATTCGATGTTCTGAACAGCTGGTACACTTTAATAACACAGTCAAAAGCAAGCCTACATACGGATTATACAAACTGGAAAAAGACAAAATTTTGTCAGAAATGGATGAATGTATATGCTTAGTATGAGTGATGAGCCAAAAAATTAAATGCTGTTTCCGTTAGGAATTCCTGTTGCAAACAACTCTTTAAAGAATTTGTTTCATTATTTGATGGGAAAATATGGAATCACTTATATACCAACTGATAAGTCAGGCAAAGACATACTTGAAAACTTATTTTTTTTATATAAGAAGCATGCAATGTGCAAATGACCACCCAACACCACTTGATTTCAAGAAGAAAAAAAATGTTGGTATGTACTGGAAAAGCATTTCACATATGTATTTACAAGAAACCGCAACGCCACATATAATAATGAAGAAGAGTTTCTGTCAAAAATAACTTCACATTATCTTTGAAAGGCAGATGAGTCACGAACAAATGAGAAGAACGAATCAAATTGCATTTTCTGGCCTCAGTAGGCATTTACCACTATGGAAAAACACGTACGCACAGACAGGTCTATGTAATCTGGTCCAGGATGTATGTTGGGGTTATGTGGCGAGGTTATGCTTCTTGATGAAAATATTACCCAGGGCGCCAGTCAGCTCAGTGGCGAACATGATTACTCTTCATCTCGGGGGCGTATGGCCGATCACCCAAAGTGTCTGCACCTACTGTACCAGCCATCTGCTGGTGTTGATGATTGCGAAGTTCCTCTAAAATCCTTTTATGCCTGGTCTAGTGTGTGTTGTCGGCCACCCATATACACCACTAATACCACGGGGGTTGTTCTGGCCACCCTAAGCCATAAACACACTCTTTCGTGAAATTCCCACTCTTGGTTACGTGGTACAACGGACCAATAAATAAATTCATATGCAGTTATTTCCACTCACATTATGGTTTATTTATATAACGCCAAACAGGGCATTTACATGATTTTTTCGCGACTAAGCTCGGTGAGCTCCGATACTGTAGAATTAGCACGTGGCCATACAATTAAAATTATTTTACATTACGTCCCCGGTGTGTACAATACAACGGAGTGCGAGTCAGCGCTCTCTCCGGACTAAGAAATCAACAATGTTCCAGAAATTTAAATTGAAAACTATTGCATGCTACATGACCAGTAAAACTGAGGTAGGCCCGGAGAAGCCTGACACGGCTTCTGCCTTACTGAGTGCCGAAATAGCAACTGACCATTACGGCCATGGGAGTTTGGCATCTGAACACCAGCTTCCTGCCCGACATGCCAAAGTTCCATTATTCAAACATATTATCTTATGTGAAGTGTGTATGGCGATGGCAATGAATAAAAATTATAAAAACAACTCTGTAAATGACTTAGAATATAACATAACAATTCTCCAATGAAAAATACAACCTAATTCTGAACGGATATGGTTTGTTTATGTTCACACGACCATTGTCTGTGACATAACTTGCATTTCCCGCGATTTCTGAAAATGTGATATGTCTTTCCCAGGCGATGCCTTTCGCCACATTTATTTGTGTTGTGTTGTAACACTCTGGGCTTTGTAATGTACTACATGAAAATTCTTAAAAATATGCTACCATAAATATAAGCAATTTGGGCTGGTTTGTTATTGTCTGTGGACACTGTCCCTTGCCCTACAGTCTGTACATGGCCTCTGACACTTGGCCCTACTGGTCAGTCCTTGAGGTTAGGTTATGTAATTACCACTCGACACGTGGTCACAATTAAAATATACCAAATAATTACACTTCACAATTAATAACATAACACTTTCAACAGCCATTCTAAAATTATTAAATGTGTTCGTGGATTGTGTATACCACTTACCTTACAATAAATTGGCTAGATAATATTATGCCCGTCAACTCTGGTATGGAAATTTTAAGATAAATGTCATCAAACATGATGTGACTCTATTCTGTCGTAAATAAACTTTCTTTAATTTAAATGACTCTCAAATATACATGTTAGCATTGTAAAATAATAATAACAAACTCACACTAACATGTATGTCATGTGATACTGGTCACGTGATGTCACCACACAATAAAACATAGTAATAATGTATACAAACAAGCACATTGCAAAACAATAAGACTATACACTTCTGCCGTACTCTGCATTCAAATTAAATACAACATAACCCTTAACAGAAAACACATTAACCTACACAATATTTACATGCACAAATGCATGGCACAATGCACTTACGCGCACACGTGATGAATCGTTGGCTGGGGCACTGACATTTCCTTCATGGTGGTGTGTGATTGTGAATGTTGATGCGATGTGACGTGCACAACGGCCTAAGGTAGGGGTACGTGGTACATGCCAGTACATTCACATAAAATTTATTACTAAACAACTTGCTAGTAGGGTCAATGCAGTTAGGAGGAAAGTATTTAAAAAATAAATTAAAATAAATAATTTTACAATAAAACCTTCTAAATTAGATATAAATAATAAAAAATGATTTTTCAGTAACTTTTCCTGATGTTCAGTAAATTCAGCCACTTTCATGAGAAACATTGTGTAACATTTGGTATTAATTTCAATAAACTGTATATTCTTAACCAGGGGGAAAACTCTAGATAGGGCTTACATTGGCGTTATTTGAAGGTAGTGCCTGTTGGAACAGCAACATAGACATTTTACCACTAGAATTGATGATATTATGGAACATATCTGTTTTGAGTCAAAACTGTGAGTGTTTTGTATCTCAAACATACTAATTTAACCAGCATATATTTCAGGTGCTGATTTAATAACTTACTAAAATGATTAGACATATCTAATCGGTTTTTGCACTGCTTGTGCAAGATTTATTATATTCTGTTGGTCACATTTGGAGATAACATACATATTTCGAAGACAGAGCTAAAACAAACAGCACAGGTATACATTTAATTACTGTCGAAAACAGCATTCGGGCAACTGAACGGTGTTAGTCAGTTAGGTTCTAATAAAGCAATTTTATAACTTCGTCCTAGAACCTCTCAAGAATATTGCAAACTCTAAACATACTGTAAAATGCTACCCGGCATATGTGTGTGTGTGTGTGTGTATGAATATGTATATATATATATATATATATATATATATATATATATATATATATATATATATATATATATATATATATATATATATATATATATATATATATATATATATATATATATATATATATATATACACACATTTTGAAAATAAGCTATTTTATTAAACATTGAACACAATGTGATTATTTACTATTACAAAATCATCAATTAAAACTATTATTTTGGTTTTATTATAATACATGATTATTTTTCGTAATGCATGTCCACTGTTAGTATTAATCCAGGTACCCACCACCCCCTTCAATTGAAAAAGACTTCGAAATAAGAAGATCGCTACAACATAGAAGTGCCCTTACAACATGGAAGTGTCCCCTCTTGTCTATTTATTTGCTCTGTGTACTTAGCAGCACATTTCTGATTTTCTGTATATTTCAGACAGTAATATTGATGGCAGACAGTAACATTGATGGAAATGTAACATACAATGTAAATTAGAAATTCCTTGAATTTTATACTATTTTTTTTGGAACTATTCCTTAAAAAATTTAATAACTACGCAAATCAAACAATGCATTTAAGTTCCCTTGCCCTCAAATATTCAGGTAATTAAAACCACTAATAAGTATGCATATATATGCACATAGAATAGTGCTGCAAGGTAACAATGTTTTATTACAGCGATGGTAGAATAATGTCAATCATATTAATTTAATGAGTGCACTCTAACGTATCGTTTATGCAAATGTTATAACTTTAACATTATTGCGCGTATCTTTGCTACCCAGTCAATATACTCAGGTCTTTACATGTAAGACGTGAATATTCATTTATGATGTAAACTATTTTATTATTGTACAACAATTAACGTGTATGCTTTGTTTGGAAACCAAAAGAAGATATGTTTACATTTCAATAAACGGCAGAGAGCAGTGGGCTGCGGTGAGAAAGGCACAAGCGCGCAGGCACAATTCCACACCTGAGCAAGTTTTGAAGTACACAGCAAGTTTAATAAGTAAAAGTATTAGCCATAAAATATTATTTTAATAAATTCATGCATAGCACATAAAACTCACAATTTGTTTTAAGCAAAACACATTTTAAAAAATTGCAACGCACAACAGCCACATACATAAATGCAGAATATTTAGCATCGTCATACTCTCCAGTATAGAAAGTGAAATTTGAAGCGATTTATTCTGATTAGTTATTTCGTAACAACAGTTTAAGTAAAGGCATGTCAAGCGCTACCAGGCACTGCGTTGGAGCTGTCACCGCGAGTGCGACCCAGGTGACGGGATGCGCAGAAACATTCGAAGTTGTCAACCAGTTGAGTTCACCTCCTAATTCCTCTTACCACGTTCCCGGCTCATAATGTTCCAGCACTGACATTGGCGCCATAACCCCCTTTATTATTTTTATGGCTTATACACACTCTTTAGTTAACTCCCACTGTGTAGGTACTAGTGCGAAGTAGTAATGAAGGGGAAAACATCATGGATGCAGCAGTGGGTAAGTCAAACCCTGTTCTTAAATCGTTGAGATCTGTTCTATCTGAACTGTCTGCCAAATTACCTAGACTGGAGGATTTTAAAATTGGGTCTAACATGTGTGCGTCTCCCAACCTAAGACCATTTGTCCTGCCCCAGCATTCATTAACCACAGCAGGGTTGTGCACTCTACTGGGTGTGGAGTGTTTGCCTGGTCACCAGAGCGACCAGGCACAAAGCAAAAGCAGGGCACACTCATGCACGTGCAGCAATGCAGTATGCGGTGGAAGGATAGCTAGGCCAGCTCTAGTGAACTGGCAAGTATCAGGCCTTACTAAAGGCATTGTTATGTCTCATTAATTAAAACATTTATGATTGTTTGGTTCTCAGTGTTTTATCCCATTTATACCAGGTATTCTTTATTTATTTATTTAATTTTTCCACCAACTGCTTTGGCCATATCATTTTATCAAGGGTTTATGTTACAAGTGTATTTGTATAATTTTCGAGAGTCTTATTTGTTGTTAACGAGACAGTAATTTAGTTTTTGCAAGTCATGCCATAAAGTAGCACCGTTTCGGTGCGAGGGTAACCCGTGGCGAGCCCGCATCGCCGAGCGGGAAGTAAGTCAGCTAGAAGCAAGTCACGGAGATGGAGTACATGTGTTAGGTTCCGTTGTTTCCCGTGCACGCTGGGCGACCATCAACTTTTTAAAACCTGACATGTAATTTTGAATAGACTACTCATCAACTGGATCATTTGTTAATCTCGTCGCCCGGTAAGCCACATCCTCTCCCTGGTGGATTAGCATCGCCTCAGGGAGCTTAATGTGCAAGTAAACATTTTATTGTCGTGAGATATTTTTCCA
This sequence comes from Dryococelus australis, assembly GCA_029891345.1. NCBI lineage: Eukaryota > Metazoa > Arthropoda > Insecta > Phasmatodea > Phasmatidae > Dryococelus > Dryococelus australis. The sequence goes on along the minus strand of CM056994.1, from coordinate 229,708,949 downwards.
TTTCACTGCACTGCTAGTCAGAATAGCCGAGTGTGTTTAATGTAAAGTTCATTCAGAGAAGGGGTGTAAATTAAATATAGTAAATAACTATTTGTGCAAGACAGTTGTTTGCTCACAGTGCAAGGATTTAAAGGGACGGGCCCTAACAATCCCGCTCAATCAGCACGGAAGTCTCATTTTTCAGTGTAATCTGTTTGTTCCGGAATGTATGGGCGTGTGGTAGGCTCTGACAGCCCACGTACACGAGTGTTAAGAGTAGTATGTTTTCCCACCAATGCCAAAAATGGTGTATAGCCAACTGATGGGCTATCATTTAGGAAACAACCTGCATAAGGAGCGACAATCTACAGATGGATGACAACATCTCAGCAGTTACGGTAAAGAGATTGTTCCCGGGTCTGCGGCCCGCAAACCTGAGGTTAAGAGGTGCAGCAGCATCTTTGATGTCGCCTAACGGCGTCTGGTGGCCTAGGTCTTTTGAGTCCTATCCTTTCACCACCACAGTTCCAGATATATCCCGTTTCAACCATTACTGGCTTCACCCATGCACCAAGTCAGTAGTAAAGTTATTTGTAGTATTACTATGTATTATTTCCTAAAATTTCTTGCTCAAGGGTGTTTATTTACACAGCTGTGACATTTTAAGTTCCGGATATTATGCAACTAATATTCTGTCAGGCTAGGAAAGAAAATTGGGGGAATGAGACATTAATATAATCATGTGTTAAACAGTTATCGAGTGACGTATCTGTCGTGAAAATGCAGATTCATTTAATGGATAGGAAACGACTTTCCTCTCAGAGTACGCAAGATTTTTTACAAGAAATAATGGGTTTAGTAGGAGTTCTTGGTTACCATTGGGTTGAAGATTATTTTATTCAAATAATATTTTACAATTTACTTCCCAAAAACAGCAGATTTTTTCCTTTTATGAAAAACCCACTACAAACGGGCTAAGAGGAAATGGTCACATGGGCACACATCAAATTATTGGTTCGTTAATTAACCAGCTGAGTGCCATCTTGCAATGTTGGCGAGCACGAAGATGTAATGATGACCCCTTAGTCACGTGGTCGACCACACAAAGTGGCTGTCCCAAATGTCCTCCGCTTCCTACATAGCACAGGTGGTATATATGATAATGATACTGCAACTATATTTCCACATGCCTAGTGTAGTGGGGCTGTAAACATCCCCAATACTAAGTCACTACCCGGGGGATTTTCTATGCCCACCCCTAAGCCGTTATGTACTTATCGTGAAAAGAGGATATGTGGGATGCGACGCTTCCCAGAAATAAGTACATCGGAGAAATTAGTTTCTACCACACAATTTATTAAAACCCTCATTCCAAGCACTAAAGTTACACTTTCTCCTCTATGGAGGAGAGCTCTTACACACATAAATAGGTGTGAAGCCTACATGTTCTGAAAATGCAAAGTTATGGCCCGACCATGTAAAAGACAGCCTGGACTGCAGAGCGGCACTCTCCCCGGCAAAGAACAAACAAAAGCTCAGGTTCCATAATAAAATTTATACTGTTGCAGTGAATGACTGGTGAACAAAGATGAAGTGCCCCGGGAGGCCGACACGATGTCCGCTATGCGGCTCACATACACTGACTAAACTGGTGAGGGTAGGGAGATCTCTCACTGACCGAGTCTTCCCACCTGTGCATGAAAAAAAAAATCATTAATATGAAATCTTATGAGGGTGGATGGTTTGATTGCTGGCGATGAGACACGATAACATTACAATTTAATTTCACACTTTCCTTTATTTGAATAAAACACACGTAAGAAATTATAAACAAAAGTCCATTTCGAAGAGTTGGCATATTGAAGGAAATGTAACCTCAATTGTGTTGCGACTTAAACTTGGCCTGTAGTCTCATGGGATCTTTCCCATTCTAAACCTATTATGTAGTTAAGGCATGCACCAAAACCCTGCTAATGATAGCTACAATACATAAACACAACAAAATTAAATGTTTATATAAAATGTTACTAATTCTAGGATAACTGGTCGCATTGCTGGCCACATTAAGCACTTATGAAAATTAACCTGGTAAAGTTAACTGGGCCAACTCGGTCATGTGACCAGGTTTACATTATCACTTATGGCTAACCAGGTTGCTTTGAACGCTTTAAGAGTAGCTTTGATTTTGAGATGTTGGGTACTCAAAGAATATTTAGTGCAGTTACTAAATACTGTGCAAGATGATGATGATGATGATGACGACTATGAATAGTTTTGTTAAATTATGTTATGAACATACAACAAAAAATAATATTGCATTAAGCAGTACTGCGGTAATACATTTCCTTTGTATTCAGTTTCATTTAAGTATAAAATTTAATATCCGGGCTATAGTAATTGGCCGAAGCATCTAAATATTCATAATTTTACATATTTTGATCGTTTCCAGATTTTAAAACTTATTTTTTCGTTTTCTATTTGTTTCAATTGCGACAATGTTTACATTTTAGGCGTCATCTCACATGTGTCGAGGATCGAGTTAACCCTTGACTTTCCGAATCCGAGTTAACATTAACTCGATCACTTTTCGAACGCACCGAGTAAGGCCGCAGTTTCACAGGATGTAGAACTCCTTCACTTCAAACCAGTTCAGCTGTTGAAGTGGTTACATTACATTCGAACGAGTTTCGATAGAGGTTGTTTCTCGTTCAGAGTGAACAGTTTACATTAGTAGTTTTGAACGACTTATCTTCTCTGCTGAGCTCCTATAGACTACATCGTAGTAAACAAGCAGTGTAAAAAAAATTCATATACTTGGCGGGAATTCCTGAATTTGTTGAATCAACTTAAATTTAAAGTTTAATATACTAATACCCATCCATTATGCCATTAAAGTCTAAGTGTATGCTTTATAACCAATAAAAAGATAAATAGTGATAAATGTTTGAGTACTATAATTATATATCGTATGTTTAAAGTCCCACGTCTGTTGAGGTTTGAATTTCCATAGATTTCATTCTTCTTTGGGTGAGTAATCGCATAAAGACGTTCTGTTTTTGAACTTGATCTGACATGGTTACCGAATGGAATTACCTGAATGTGTTTAATAGCACTCGTGTAACCACAGCTTACAAGTTTTACCCTTATTGAGTTAACCAGTTGACTTTCCGTAAGCGCCTATTGCCGTTCACCGATTCATTCGAATTCTGAATGTTCTGAATACTGGCAAAGGTCAGTATTTACTATTGTCTGTACTGCTATACTTTTCAAAAAATTGTTTAATGTCTGTATAAGGCAGAATTCATCACTAGAAAGATTCCAATTAATTTTTACAGGCATTTCTACAAGTTGTGTGTGCATGTCAATAGATGGGAAATCATAAAGGCTCACCAAGTGCATTTGCGTTCAAACCGAGCCTGATGTTAACAAATACTGCACTGCAAGGCTGTTTACCTTAAATACTTACGTGCCGTTTGGTACACAGGCAAATAATTAAGCACTTTACCAAACACTGACATACATGATCACAAAACCCTGAATTGAAAACTGAACTGTCAACATTGGCCTGGAACTTGAACACCTGATTGAAATGTTACCTTGGTTGCACATTTGATACGAAATAAAATAACAAACACTGCATTCAATATTAACCTTCAAAAAAATAATCAATACAACTTAATAATAACATATATACACTGAGCAACTCGACACACTAATGCACTGCACAACACATGACACACACTGGAACAGTTGCTCGGCCTCCTACTGGATACACACGGTGGTTGGTTGGCTTCTGTACACTGTCGTTGATGATATGGGGAACGACCTAAGGTAGGGGTCACGTCGTAAACGTCATACCGAAGGAAAGACAATGGGAATAGTTTGTTATTATTGCAACCAAAGGACCTATGAAGGTTAAATACCCCCAGAGGGCACAGGTAGTTCGGAATCATTCGATAAATAGTTTGGGTTTTGAATGTAAGTATGGGTTGGTGCTGTATGTTCTTGTTATCATTTCCGACCAAGTGATAGTAGCAGATTTATTGGATTAGTCACGACTTTTATACTTATCTTTTGAAAAAAATGCTAAGGGGATCATTCCAGGTTCAATAAAGAGAAGTTAGTTTTTTTCTAGCAAATGGCGGTGTGATAAATTCTCGGAGTGTTTCTAATTTCAAAATAAAAAATTAAAAATATTCCTTAACATATGAATTTAGAATTCTCCCAGGCCTGAATCATGAACTGCTATTACACATAGAACTTCTGGAAAAAACACAAGTGTGTATTTATAATGACAATAGAAAACTAGTTTTTGTTTTTTGTAAAATTCAACCAGTGAGGATCCTTTCAAAAGAGATTTAATTTCCAAGTATTAAATGTTCGCCTTCATGATCTGGGCCAAGATAGTTAATTGGCTCAGTGGATGGAAGAGTTTACAGGTGTGGTTACTACTAAATTAGGATATTATAATCAACATCCTATTTTTATGCATTTAAAAGATAATGAGCCTGTTTATTCTGTAACCTACCGAGCCTCTCCTCCAAAAGAAAAAAAATTAAAAATATTATTCAAGAATTGCAGGAGTAAATGGTAGAGCCATCTTTAATTATATATTCTTGTTCAGTTTTTTGTGGCCAAAACGGACTCAGGGGCAGTATAATGTAATTTGAGATTACCACAAAGTTAATATGAACATATATGTAGATCGTTATCCATTACCCACTATTGAATCGGTATTTCATCATGTAGGACAATTGTAGTACTTTTCGGTGTTTGATTTGAATTCTGCATTATTGCAGTGTGAACTGCATTCGGATTCTCGGGCAATTTTATCCTTTGTAACACCTTGGGGGCAGTATCAGTGGTGTCGGTTGCTCATGGGCATGAATTGTGGCCCACAAGCCACGTCAAGGATTTTATATCAAGTTATAGGAATGTTTCAATACGATTTGCTGTTCACCTATATAGATGACGAATGTGTCTACAGTAACACGTTTGAGGATCATACAAAACATCTAAGGCTTTTCTTATCCACCCTGAAGGAGCTGGCCGCACAGTAAACCCTGGTAAAGCTACCTGGGCATCCACATATATAAGATACTCAGGATTTGTCATCTCTTATGGGAAGTTGATTATGGATCCTGAAAAGATCCAACCAAATGTAAATTTTCATGTGCCTAAGAATCTGAAGGGGTTTAGGAGGTTTTTAGAGATGGTCAGATTTTATTCTAAATTTATTCCCGACTTTGCTCACATATCTAAAACTTTGAACGCCTAAAAATGCAAAGAAGTAAATTTTGTTTGAGGAGATGAGCCGGACAATGCCTTTTGTCAGCTCAAGGAAAATTGTCAATGCCCTCTGTTTTGCGGTTACCTCAGTTTGACAAACCTTTTGTTTTGCAAGTAGATCATAGTTCAAACACATTAGGAGCAGTGCCTGACCAATGGGATAATGACCATCTGGTTCCCATTGTGTATGCAAGTAGACTGCTTACTGTTGCTAAGCATAAATTCTCGGCATACGAGAAGGATGTATTTGCGGCCATATTTGGCATGGAAAAGTATTAAGACTATTTCGAAACTAACGAGTTTGATCTGCAAACTTACGACCAGCTGGTTTCTGGCATCAAATAAACCCACAGGCATGTTGGCTAGATGGCTAGTGTGTTTGACTCTGTTCCGTTTTCATGTTAAACCATCAAAGGAGTGGAAAATTGAGTAGCAGATGCCTTGTCCAGGATGTTTGATGCTGATGAGTTTTGTGTAGACACTCCTGATGAGGTGGAAAAGGTTCAAGAAGTGGTGAGTAAGGACACTCCAGATGAGGTAGCTGTGGTACAGGAAGTAAACACTGAGGTTTTCGATAGGTAAATTCAAGGGATAGAACATAATGTTGGTTTAACTGTAGTTTCTGATGTTAATGTAGAGTTAGTAAAAGTAGTTGCTGATCCCTATGTGGACCAAGTTCAGGTTTTGAATGAATTTCCCCAAGCTTACCCCAAAATCCAGTATTATCAGGGAATTCATCCTGAATGTGTCTGCATCAAAGCAGACATAGAGGCTGTAAAGGGAGGATCTTATGAGGTTAGGAAGGGCCTAATTGGTCATATTGATCCCAAAATTTGTACTTTCAAATTTTTTGTTTCTCAATTGTTGTGAGGACCAATGTTCCACTACTACCAAAACACATATTTTGGCTGTTATTTACATCAATATTAGATGGTTAGCCGGATTAGGAACATGTTCTTTTGACCAGGTTTAGTAAAAGAATCTGAGCAGATTGTCAAACAATATGAGGATTGCCAAAGGGATAAACCTCGAAACACCAAAATAAGAAGGCCTAATATTATAACTGTAGTTCGATACCTTTGGGAACATCTCTATCTTGATGAGTTTTGGATGTTTACATAGACCTAATCTGGATTTTATTCTATTTTGGTTGCAGTCAATAGTTTCAGTAAATTTGTATTTCTTTTTCCATTAAGAACAATGAAATCTGTAGAAATTTGTAAGTTGCTTAGTTAACGATTCTTCCCTATATTCGGGTAACCCATACCAATGGTAACTGATAATTCCACCTACTTCGTTTTCACTGAAATGAAAAACATAGCATTTTAATGGGGAATTAAATTAGTACAAACTGCCCCTTACTATACATAAGCCAATTTGGCAGGAAGGTATATCCAAAATATGAAAGTCACCATAAGGGTTTTCGAAACCAGTACTGATAAGGACTGGGACCATGTTTTGTATCAGATTTCATTGGCATTTTAAAAGTCATAAGTAGTACAATGAAGAAAGTGCCTTCCGAGGTTTTTATTTTGGGAGGATGTTGTTTTATTGGGACAGTATTGACCCCAAAAACCTTAAGTAAGATTGGGGGAGGCTTCGAAAAAATTAATGAAATATCACTTACAGTTATCCTCTAGGAAAGATTATCAAATTGGCACAGTTTCCCTTAAGATAGACAATAAAGTGTATCTTGAGAGTTAATTTTTTTTTTTTGTAATAAGGCAGCTCAGTTTAGCTCAAAACTAGCACCAAAGTCTTCTGGTCCGTTCAGAATTTGTCGGTTTCTTACTCCTGTAAATTTGTTGTTAAAGGATGTTAGTAGTCCCAGGAGCCTTACTAAGGCCCATTTTTCACAGGTTGAAGTAAGCACCTTTTTCATAGAGGAACAGGATTCCTAAAACCATTGACTTGGGATTGTTAGGGTTTAGGTAAAGGTTAGATTATTTTTGTATGTTTTGGATTTTGTAATCAACCTGATGTTATTTATCACGAATGTGTGGGAAATTAAGTAGTGTCTATGTATTGCGAGGAACGTCCAGGAGGAATGTCCTCTCAGGATCCATGCTCATTTCATTAGTGTTTTTCATTTTCATATAGGTTTAAAGATGAAAGTTCATATCCATTCCAATTAGGGTTTTCATTTTCATGTAGATTGTAAGGTGTAAGCCATACTTTAAACATTGTATTTCAAGATCATCTAAGATTTAAGAGGCTAATATAAAGAATAGTTGTGTTATAGGTATTATACAGGAACTGTTTGTCGATTATATTCAAAATAGGGAAACAAGGGGTGTAAGGTTTCAGGACTCTATACACCCTTGACGTGAGCGGAGCTTCCCCAGCCGTCAGACCGTATTCCCGCCGTCCATACTAGCTGCAGCAGAGAGCAGCACTCTCCCATGCATGGTAGCACATCAGTGACCGACACGACACAAGTGCTGTGCAGTGTGTTACAGGTGGTGCAACACATAGCAGAGCAAGGACAGTCGCCATGCAGCCATGTGCACAACCATGCATGAATTTTAGGAAGTTGTAATAACGTACTTTAATATCTACACAAGGACATAACAGGGCAAGGGTGGTGACGAGTCACGTGCACGTAAAGGGACACATGCAAACCTTATTCAATGCCCTACAGTTCCTTTATCAGTGTAATTGCAATGTGTTTATGGTGTATCATCACCATGTGTCATCATCCCCACTCCATTTCGTTTGTTTTTCAGTATATATTTGTTATTTATTATGCAACTGAGTTTTAAAGTATATTACAGCAAGTGTAGCAAGAGTAAGTGATTGTTTTCAGAGACTTCCATGTGACAAAGTAGTTCCACATGGTGCACTTTAGCGGCAGCACTGGCGGGCACGCCATGTTGGAACTTCAGTAGACGCCGAGGTCTTCGAGAGGCAGGTCGTGTGTACCGTCGGTTGTGCGCCTGGGTGGCATTCACTTCTAGCACCAGTAATTTTCATCGCAATAGACTTTTAACTTAACCAGAACATTTTTAGCCAGCCGCCCGGACACCACCTCTCAACTTCCCCAGGCTTGTATCATCTGGGAAGTGTTATTTCGCACTAAAAGTCACACCATTTTTCATAGTATTACCGCTGCCAGCTGGTTATCGTCCGGCTTAGCAATGTAAAGTGTTTTTCTTTTGATGAAATGTAATTCAATCGCCTAGTAAACGTCATTACGTTTGAACGATTGTTCTTTATTGAGGTAAGCTGCAAGGCATGTCAGGGTATGGGCTCTTATAATTTCCCGCCCAATCGCACATGTGTTTCTGAACTATTCAGCTGAGTATATTTGCAAGTGTTTACAGGTCAGACTAAAGTAGCAATGGTGTGTGCATAGCCTTAATAATTCATTGCGTAATACGTGTGCCATTTTTCTACAATCTGCATGAGGAGAGAAGAAGCCAAGAGGAAGAATAGCTGCCATTGGTCGACAGTCACACGAACCAGAGTGAAGGAACAGTCTGTTCTACCACTTCAAAGGCACTAGGTCTGGATAGTGCCTGGCATCTGGGTAAAACACCTCATTTTAAACACCTCACCCCGACAAACCAACTCCTCAATTTTCCAATTATTATTCTGACCACTGGACCACCATCTGCTCTCTAAGTCACATGACTTTCTGAGCAGTTGACAGCCGCTTAATGTCGCCACACTTTGTGGCCTATCATTCATCATTAATTCCTCAACTTCAAGAACTTGCAAAATCTTTCCAAAATATTTCCCACAATTTTTTGCAAATTTTCAATTTTCCCCTTAAGAATTTTCCCTGGTGATTCCCACTACCCGCAATGAGGAAGGCGACGAGAAAAGCATCGGGGTGCCCTCCAGATGACTGCAAGACGTCGGAAAGACGAGCATGTGGTCAGCAGTGAAAAGCACAGGGGACGCAACAAGTGCTCGCCATTGCTGCTGGAAGATGAGAACATGGTCGGCAGAGCAGTCATCTTGGAGCACAGTGATGTCAGCCGTGCCACCCAGGCACCAGAGCAGGAAAAATGGGCTGTGCGTGCACCAACCACTGCACCGTGAGAAGGAGGAGAAGGAGTGAACGTAAGGTGGGAAGGAGAAATGAAAATTATCCTCGCTCCCACACTACCTGCTCATCACATACCGGCAGTCAGCCATGCGTCCGCTGTACATCGACCCCTGCTTGTGCCGTACATGACAGTTGTACCACGCTTCCACACCCCTGCTTCCGTGTCCATGCTCCCGCAAAGTTTGTTAACCAAACAAACCATGGCTGGCTGGTCAGATGATAGTGTGCCCTCTCTTCTCTTTCTACATTGATTTAGGCCGATACCACAGGATTTTCTGTCAAAATACGAAGACGGCAACAAATACTGCTGATGCCACCGACAGACAAGCCCAGCAAGAAACCGTGCCGCAGACAACCACTATTAAACAGTGAAGTGGGGAAAAAGAACAGTACACACAATCAACAACAAACATTTCGGCAAACCAAATACAGTAAAATCTAACAGTTCTAGCAACAGAACATTGGTGCAGCATTTTGTTATGCACAAGACAGAATACACAGATCCTTGTATGTATGCAAAGCCATAAACAGTGACATCGCGAGTTTCTCAGTGAACGAGAAAGTGCAAGTGCAACAGAGGAACAGTACATTTGGAGAAACTGTAGTACCAACTTGCAACCGAAACTTAGTGCACCGGTCAATTGGGAAGCATTTTTCATGGAAATTAGAAGGCTCATAATGGCTTGTTCAAGAGCTGCATGCTCGGCAGAAGCTGGGGGAAATATTCAAAGATGTCGGAATGCAATGCACTATTGCATGAGAGGTGTCAGACAGCACGAGAAAGAACCACATGGCAGAGAACACAATTTTTGTGTAGAGACTGCGAAGCACTGGGGAGCATGGAGCAATTGTCACATGTCAACACAGCACACGTGGCAATTGATAGCACCAGAAGCAAGGCGTACAGTCCTTCCAACAACAGCCAACCCTAACCTCAACACCTCAATCACTAATACTACCTGCACCTTTTCCACAATTACTACCAGCATTTTATCCGACTGTATTAATTCCACAGCAAGTCCTACCCATGTTTACTCCATTTTCAACCCCTGCACAAGAACCATCAAGGACAAGTAATCATACAGAAGCACCAACAGATCCAAGTTAGAGACAGTAATGGAGACAATCTGCAATCAACAACGGCAAGAAACTTATAAGAAAAAGACACCCACACAATTTCAAATGTTACCCACATTTGCAGGGACACCAACTGAAGACCCACAGGCCTTTCTTAAGCACAGAACTGCACGTTTGCAATGGTACAGAGTATTGGAGGAGAAATGGGCAGGAAGTGTGGGAACACAGTTGTAAGGCGAGGCCAAGGTTTGATGGAACTCCCTTAACCAGTACGAGTTATCGTGGAAAGAATTCGTGCATTGCTTTCACTACAGGTTCAGAGGTACATTTACTTCACTTCAAGAACATAGCAAGCTGACCCTTAAAGTCCTATAACCCGGCGAGTCTCTCACTACATTTTTAACTCGGAAGGTACACCTAGTACGATGTTTCCACCTGCAACTGCCGCAGCAAGAGGTGATGGAGGTGGTGGCAGAAATCATACTACTGGAGTATCGAGCATCAGTGGTCCCATTGCTCAAAAGCATGGAGGAAGAAATTATGAGAGCTGCTATAATTCTGGAGAGGAATCCATGCCAGTTGTGCCGAAAACCTACAGTAAACAACAGTTTTGACAGTCAACTACAAAAGTCGTCAATGCAAACAGCAATGTAAACAGTGCATGGAGTGTCGGGTACAGTAAACATAACAGTGTCGCATGTGTTCTCGCAAGCCAAGATGTCAGGTGGGAGAAGACAGAGAAGAAACAAAATCCTTGCCACTACTGCAGGCCTGCAGAACGTATCATTGGCACAGTCAATGTTCCAACAACCAGCACCTTGATGGCTATCAAGGCACCGTGAGTTTGACAATCAAATACCGCCACAACGTCAGGTCACCTTCCAGAAAGTGCAGGACGAACGTAATGAAGTGATTGCACAACACGACACACTCAGGCATAACACAGTAGCGGATCCCACAATTCCATTAACTAGTCAAGGACCTGTCTACACAGTACCGCGAAGCTACATGCTGTAGCAGGCAAAAATTATTAAGGAACAAATTAAAGAAATTCTAGTGGACTTCATGATAGAGCCTACTTGTAGTCAATGCAAGTCAGCAGTCACCCTAGCACCCAAAAAAACAGAGGTTGGTGTTTTTGCATAGATTTTAGGCCAGTAAACAAAATAACTAGCAGTGCATTGCCGCCATGCATATATGTCAAGGGTGCCTTGCAATTGTTAGGACGTGCAAAGAAACTAACATCACTTGACCTAAAAAGCATTTATTGGCAAATCCCTGTCAAGTTGCACGATTGTGAGAAAACCGCTTTAACCACACCAGAGGGGACACATTATCAATTATCAGCAATGCCTTTCGGCTTGAAGTGTGCCGCAATGACTTTTCAAGCAATGATGGTGTGTGTGTGTTACACAATGTGATGGGTGAATTAACTCTCGCATATTTAGATGACGCCATACTATGGTCGGAAATCAGGGAAGATCATGTGCACCTATGTCACTCGTGCTAGAAAGACTTGCTATGAACAGTTTGACTTGCACAGTTAAAAACTTCACATAGGCAAGACTGACATAGATTTTCTATGTCATGTAGTAAGCGAATGAGGGAAAACTAAAAAATCCGGAATAGTTACAATTAATTGATCAGCAACGTCCACCACGTACGCGCAAGTAGCTGTGGAAATTTTTCTGCTTAATAAACTATATCCGTGAGTACATCAAGGAGTTTGCAATAATAACACCATTAACCACACTATTTTCACCGCAGATGCGATTCGTGTGGACAAACAAGGCGGAACAGGCTTTTGAAACGATTAAGGAGCAATTTAGAATGTGCCCAACATTAGCTCGGCATGACTCCAAGCAACCACTGGGTGTGGACCTGTACCAGTGCAGAGAAGGCGGAGAAAAACACGAGAAACTAGGCCCGACAGAGCGCAGGTATGATAGCAATGGGAGATAGTGTTTGGCAGTAGTGTGGGCCATTATGAAGTACCGCGCATACGTATAATACTAGGGTTTCACTTTACGAATGGACAATCGATGCTTGGTATGGTTAAGCAGCATGAAGAAGGCGCATACCAATTGACTCGGTGCACATTGCTTTTACAGGCGTATGATTAAGTTGTAGAGCACGCTCCCGGGAAAAATAACAAGCTAGCAGACGCATTATCAGGAGCACAGAATCTGGATGTTGTCATATATGACGAAACAGAATGGGATGCGATCCTTCTGCCAAATATGCAGTAACAGCTGAACCAGGTAGATGCAGTGTGAGCAGATATAGTTGTGAGTTAGCTATATAAGGAAGTCGAGGCCACACAGAATAATTGCATGTTTATGCAGGCGCAAGTAGCAAAGTGTGCAAATGGTCACAAGGATTAATGGCGTGTAATATACAACAGGTTAGAGATGTGCGTGCCACGAGATACCAGTAAATGGAGGTTATTTGTGCCGGTGGAAATGAGAGACAGAATTTTGCACACGTGCATGCTAGCCACAGGGAAGGCCATCCAGGTCTGCACTAGACAATACACAATTTAGGAGAAGTTTTTCTGGCCCGGCCCGAACGGCAATATGTGAGAAACTGTAGAAAATGCCAGCAGTTCAAATCGCGACTCACAGATGGCGCACAACAACTGCAGCCGAGAATGCCGCGAAATCTGTTTGAATTGATTAGCCTGGACCTTATGAACCCTTACCCAAGATCTGCAGGGGGTAAGCGCTTAATTTCATTAATTACAGATAACTTTTCAAGATGGACTGAGGCCTGTGCACTAAACATTGCACGAGTACCGAATATTGTGAAACCCTTGCAAAATGAGTTTTTTTTGCACATCAGAAGTATCCCAAGCAAGTTTTGACCGACAATGGCACACAATTTGCAGGCAGAAAATGGGAGGAGGTATGCAATCGGTTAGGAATACATAATTTGAAGACCACTGTATACCATGCATGGGCCAACATCATGGAACATCACAACGAGGACCTAAAAACACAGTTGCGACTCCATATGGGAGACAAGCATAACAGCTGGGCTGAACATCTGCCCGCTGCCCTGTTTACCCTCAGCAGACGAGTAAACGCTGCCACGGGAAGGACATCCGCAGGTGTACTGTTCGGTAGAAATATCGCTCTGCCAGGCGCATGAAACTGCCCCAGGAACACGGCAACTAGAAATTCGGAGAGCAAAGTGAACAACAAAGAGAGAATCTCCAACAGTGACATTATGAGCAATGAGAGCGACAGAGAAGATACACAGAGAAGTGGGTCCCACAAAGCACTAGACAACCACCCGCGTTTCAAGAGGTGACAACAAGTACATCTGCAAGCACACCAGCAGTCGGCCATCCAGCAGAACTTCTGCACGGGCCTGGCCGCGAAATGAAGTTGTCCGCACATGATAGCGAGAACCATAGGGATTACCACGTACATGGTCCGGGTAGCAAGAAAATTAGTGAGAGCACAGCGGGACGACTTACGTCTCATTACAGGAGATGTCAGGAGAGAAGATGCACCCAACGCCTCACAGCCCCACGACAGCGAACAGCATGCCGAGCTCCAGGAGAGAGCAAGTGAGGACAACAGTCTCGCCGATGCCGGACTTCGCAGAGTCCAACAGGCCCAGAAACTTCGTATCACGCAGCAAGGGGAATGGCGCAACAGCAGTGCAGATCGAGAGACGAGAGCAAGCAACATCTGAGAGCAGCCTGCAAAAAACTGCAGCACAAGATGAATTGACAAGGCAAGTGGGAAGAATTTCGACCCAGACGACGCTTACGGTGCTTTCGCTGTCAAGCAAATGGCGAGGCAGAGATAAGTGGGTGTGTCTGCACCTTCACCAGGAACTGTATAAATTAGTGCAGTGATCCTGACGATGCCCAGCACATTAGCGGCCAGGGGGCTCGTCCGAATATCCACCCCAGCATATTTGATGGCGCATTGCCTACCAGCGGCACTGTGCAAGCAGCAGCACCGTGACCAGTGCCTGAAATTCTGGAAGAGGAAGCACTTGGACGTAGTCCGATGTACGACATCGCGACACGCCAGGGAAGGAGTGGAACAGCACACGAAAGAGTAGGGGAATAAGTTAGCTTGGGAGTGGGTCGCCCCCACATAGGAGAGCAAGAGAAAGTGAGCTTCGAGCAAGAGGAGGTGAGCAACGAGTATGAGGAGGTGAGCAATGAGCAAGAGGAGGTGAAACGAGGAAGCAGAGGAGGGTACAAGAGTAGCGACGATGGCGGGGACAAGTCGGATGGCTCGTATGTCCTGCATCGGTCGTGCAGGTGGAGACATCCGCTGGCATCGCGCACTACATGCAGGCAAGTTTCTGACACCTCGTAGGCCACCAAGGGAGAAGGTGATAGTCGATAGGGATCAGCTGCAGCAGTCGTCAACAGCATGTGCAGGGGAGGCAACTATAGTATATCTAATATATGATGGCAATATTTTGACAGACAGTGAGTGGCAACTTGACGAATACGAAACAAACAAGTGTTGTTTACAAAACCATGTATCAGTTGATGCACAAACGAACACAAGATAATAGTAAGTTGGATATCCTGAATGCACTGGCGATGCACATCAATTAAGTAAGAAATAGAAGATAAAAAAGAATTCCTAGATTAATTAATATATTTTATATAATATGGTCACAAAACAGCAGCGGTTGTATGTGTTACAAACTAATCTTCGTGCTAAAGTAGTAATGTATAGGTGTTCAAAATTAAATGCACAATAAGATGATTCATAACCGAATGAAATGTCACTTTAAACCTTAGATCTTTGAACTCTCCCTATCCAAGATTTCTACATGTGCTTGATATTAATTCCAAAAGATTACAGAAATATTGCATGGCGATGTTGAAATATTTTTTCAAATAATTTGATGAACTAAATTTCAAATTTGTGTAGTTTCGAGACGATAATAGGTGAAAAGCCAAGTTTCAAAACGCAGAATCTAGAGGCTGCGAACCTGCTGCTATCTGTTGTTACTGCACGTGGCTAAAGCACTTTATCTAGTCTTGTGCACCATCTTTGTGCTCTTTCTCGAACCTAACCTGCTATAATGTTCAAATGAATATGTTTCATATGTAAAATAACAAATTTAAGAACAGAAACCAAAAGTTTTATTTTTCTGGGAGTTCTGCATAATTTTTAAACTAACATATGTTTCGTGTACAAAGATTTTGACTACTAGTAATTTCTATTGGGCCAGTTATTGTCCGTTTATGTCCTAAACATGCCATGTTTTTTTTTCTGAAACCCGTTTCCTTGTCTTTCGTGTAGCCTCCAATTGACGCCCCAACTGATGGAGAAAGGATAGATAAACTAAAAGTAAAAATTTGTTGAACTGTCAAAATCTTGCCATCTTATATGAGATAGACAGTAGGGTGCCCCCACCAGCTGCATCCATGATGTCAGGTCAGTAGACAGTGTGCCTGCTGCCAATGACAACATCACGACAGCAATTGATTCCAAAAAAGAGGGGTGGGGGCATTTGATGTGAGCCGAGTTTCCCCATTCCCTTAGACAGTTCGCCCGCCGTCCTCAGCATCCACAGCAAAGAGTCGCTATCCACCATAAACGGTAGCATGTCGGTGACCGGCATGATGCATGTGCGAGTGCAGTGCAGTGTGTTTCAGGGGTGAAGTGCAATGTGGCACCAGGATAGTGGCCAGGCAGCCATGCGAGGATGGGCACCAGGGATATCACGAAAGAGTACTAAAGTACATTAATTTCTATAAAAGAATGTAACAGGGCAAGGGTGGTGACAAGATGTCACATACAAAGGAAGGAACACCCATAAGCCTAAATTTAATGCCCTATCATTCTTTTAAGTGTTTTTGCAATTTGTTTATGGGTGTATCATTGCCACGTGTCATCATCCCCACTTCATTTCGCATGTTTTATTTTACTAATTTATTGTTTCTTTGTGTAAGAGTTATTAAGTATGTAACAGCAGTTTTTAACAAGAGTAAGTATTTGTTTGCAAAGTGCCACATGACAAAGTAGTTCTATGTGGCACGCTTCGGTTGCAACCCCGGCAGGTGCTCTATGATGGAACTGCAGTAGACTCCGAGAGTTTCGAGTGGCATGTCGCACGTACCATCGGTTCTGCGGCCAGGCGGCAATCATTTCCAACACCGGTCATTTTTATTGCAGTAGACTTTTAATACAACCAGAATCTTTTTGTTGGCCGCCTGGGACACAGCATCTCACCTTCCCCAGGTTTGCATCGTCTGGGGAAGCTTACAACTGACCGATTATCGTACGGTTTTGCAATGTAAAGTTTGTTCCCTGGAGGAATTGTAATCAACTACGAAATACACGTCAGTATGTTTCAACGAGTACTTTTATTAAGGTAAGCCACAAGGTCTTTCAGGGAATGGGCCCTTCTAATTTTCCATTCAATAGAACGTGTGTTTGAACTGTTCTATTAAGTGGTATTGCAAGTGTTTACAGGACTGTGTAACGTAATATGGGCGTGTTGATAGCCCTAATAATTCACCGTATAGGATGCATACAATTTTTAATTATCATTCAGCAGTGGAGTTATGCAGCACAGGAGAAAGATAGAGGCCAATGGTCGTCGACTAGACACCCCTGAGTGATGGAAGAGTCTGCTCTACCACTTTTATGGCACTAGGTCTGGATAGTGCCTGGTGCCCCGGGTAATTTAACTTAATTCCAATCACCTCACACAGACAAAACTACTCCACAAATGTCTAATTATTACTCTGACCACTGGACGTCCATCTGCTGGCCAGGTTCCTACACCTTTCCGAGCACTTGGACACCATCACTCTCACACAAAAATTTCCACTCTGCTAGATGGTGTCACAGTTATATTACTTAAGCAATCACAGACTGACATTTGTCAATGTAGTGTATCGACCATCTGGTTTCATAATCAAACTTTTTCGAGTTTCATATTAAATGTATGTTTCTGTTAGTTATAAGTAATTTTAAAGTGTGTGTCCCTTAAAAAATAGCCACGTGAGATATAAATTTCAGTCAGACATAAGCTAAAAACACTGCATGCCCTCATCGAAATAACCTCTTGTTTGAAAGTAAGTGTTATGTTTACTGCCAAAGTAATGTAATTTTTAAATTTCATATTTTGTGAAAATCGTGTTTCATTATTATTAAAGGTATAGTGTTTTCCTGATTCCTCATCTCACAAATGCTGCACTTATCCATTCCAGTCATCAATTAACATCATAATGTTAATTATAAGTTTCTTTTCATGACCATGCAGGAACTTTCAACCAGTGAGAGGACTCTGCGCCAGCCCATCATTTAGTAGCATCCCGATCTTTACGCGGGGTGGACAATGCGCCGCGGAGGCTCGCGGCCTTAACTTCTTGTAACTAACCATGTTCATCGCAATAGCTTAACTTAATTCCTGGGACATTTTTATCTTTTAGTTACCCACAACATGCACAATCTCGCATCCCCAGTCTGTTAGCTACACGACCAGGGCATAATTCACTTTAATTACCATGTAACACACTGTGCTCTTGACCGTGTAAGTGCTCTCCTACTTGAATGGAGAATCATTCATGTAATTGCCTCTGCGGAGAAGATATTGTGAATAAATGAGGTGTCGTCGGAAAAGCACTCTTTTTTAATTCAGTCGCTTCATGACTGTATAACCTCTCGTCACGACTGTAATTTTTTAGGCATTGAGATGACCTAAGCAGTCTCGCAGGAGTGAAATAAGCATTTTGAAGGGGCTATACAACTTCCACTAGGCTGGGCATTGGATTATAGCTTTTACCAGCACCAGCACCAGTTCCAGAGACGGCGGATCATCAGGGGGCCACATTTAGGCCCACAACCCACAGCATAAGCTCATGCTCTGAGCACTGGTGCCCGGTCTGGTATAAAAGCGACGAACCACTATCCAGTCCACATATCCCCTCATCCCTGATGGACCAGCAAACCAATAGCCGTCAGTTGTCACCTTTTCGTGTGACTCTCCACACTCACTATCACATTATATCATTTTACAGTACATCAAGACCTATCCCTGCCTGAAATTCTCCTTTCTCCAGGGCATCAACCTGATAGTCATCATACTTTTTGTATGCTTTCACATTTTAATTCATTTGTCAAAATAAGTGCTCTCATTACTTTGGTGAATGCAATCAAAACGTTTTTGCATTTTTTGTCTTTACATCCCACAGTTGCCATCATCAGTTCTTATGACCAAAACAAATCGCTACATTTTTGGGGCACCAATGCATTGCCAGAGTATTAGGGAAATCACAGTGACAAATTGGTTAATTAATGAACAGGAGTCGTCGCAGTCCGTATAACTTGAGGTCAACTACTGATATCAATTACAGAATGTGGGAATTATTAACTGCTATGGAGGAGACAACACAAGTTACACAAGTGGTAGGGAACACGAGCCAGGAAACAGACACACAGAGCACAGCCAGTAACAATACGCCACCAGACACGCAAGTTGCAAATACTAGGTCTATAAGCGAGGAAATGGTTTCGCCTACATTAATGCAGCAATTGTTTGCACTGATCCAAACAAAGGGAGCTGAAAACAGGGCTGACACGACAAATTTGGAAACACAATTACACAGCCAATCAGAAAAACCAGAGGAAAGGCTACACAAGCAGGATAGTCAGATAAGGGCTACAAATTACCCAGTTAGAAGGTAAGCTGACCTCTAGTCTAGGGCAAATGCAGGAAGTCATGAACTCGATTCGAATATATGTTGCGGCGAACTGAGAGGAGCTAGAGTTTGTGAAAGAAAGCTGTGCAACACAAGTCAGTGCTATAGAGCATCGAATACAGGTGCTAGAAACGATGCTATCTTTGGCAATCAATTCAACACAGGTGAACGATTTAATCTCCGAACAGCTGGATTACTTTGACTAATATATTGAGCATAGGCTTAACCAGGTAGAAAAAAGCCGTATCAGAAAGATTGATGGTCGTATTCGGACAAATTGGACAAATCGGACAGTTTGTTGAGGGAATGAGAAGCCTACTGGTCACATCTAATAACATCATTAGGGTGGAAGTACCGTTAACCAGCACTGGTAGGTCATCTACAAATACACTGAGTCCAGTAAAGTGCACTGCCAACACAATGGCTACCCTGCCTGTTCCAGCACAAAGCGCACCCATGAACACCCTATTACATAATCCCTCCAATCTCTGAGCAGAGCAGTCGCCTTAATTCGAAAGAAGACAGGGATAAAACCCCATCAACTTTTAAATTAATATTTGAGGGATGTTCAGTATTGTTTGGACTTCCCAACAGCTACATGTTGTGCTGCCTAAATTTGGCATTAAAATCTACTGCTTATTATTGGTGGGAGGTGGTATGCAGAACCGTAAACAGTTATGCAGAATTTCGGCCAAAATTCCTCGACCAATTCTGGAGCACCAAGATACAGGGGAATCTAAGGGTGGAGTTGCAAGCCGAGCATTTCATGTCAGGTTAAGGCAAGAACCTGGAAATACATATTTCAGAAGTCTACGAGAAATCTAGAATTTAACCTACACCAATTAGTGATGATGAATTCCTCGCAATGGTACTGCACCAGCTGCCATACCAGTACCAGACCATTGGACGAGCAGACAGGGCATTAATTTGGTAACCTTCCAAGAAGGTTTACTGGCCTTTGATCAAATAGACCACCTGCTATGCCAAAAAGCCAACTGTGAACACCACCACTGTATCAAGGTAACTAATTTCAAAATT
Organism: Dryococelus australis; assembly: GCA_029891345.1. Lineage (NCBI taxonomy): Eukaryota > Metazoa > Arthropoda > Insecta > Phasmatodea > Phasmatidae > Dryococelus > Dryococelus australis. The sequence continues at coordinate 229,688,814 of CM056994.1, read as the reverse complement.
TTCGTGGTAACCCATGCAGGACCCGAACCACAGAGTAAACACCTATCAGGTAGAGTACTTTGAACCATACCAATCGTGCCAGCAAGATCGTCGGCGAGACAGTCAGAACATGTATTGAGGTAGAAAATATTATTCTTGCGGAAAACCTAGGCAGGGCCATTGTTATCGTGGAGCTAGAGATGAAGGGAGTGATCGTGATAGAGAAAGGTCAGATGATGACCAAGGACAACATTTACCTCACCCACCACATATGCTAGCCCCTGCAAAGTAACCCACCTGGATCTAGCAACCAAGGTCAGCAGGTAGCATCCAGCTGTAGTTAAAGGAGGCAAGGTAACACATCGAAACAAGGCCAGAGAGTTGACTCGGTACAAGTAGATTTTTCCAAGTAGGCAGTAGTACTGCTGGATACTCAAGGAAATACAGAATATATGGTGCAACCAAGGAGAGGATATTTCGACAGCCAAACACTGCTAGACCTTCACATTCCAGTGTTTGTACCTGCACCACCACTAATCGAATGGAATAACCAGAATGTGCCCACTTAATACAACCGTGGTATCCAATAGCGTGACAGCTGCAGGCAGTGAAGTGAAAGAAGAGCCTAAGGAGTTGACTGGGATCATAGCAAGTACTGTCTTATTGGGTGAAACAGACAGAGTTTTTCTAAATTATCTATCTGACGAGTTTTTCGGCTTCCTGGCGAACGTGGGCAAAGTCTGAAACTTTGATTGTGTTTTGGCCGTAATCGGCTTTGGTGGATGCTGAAGTAGGTTGGACTCTGCAGTTCCGCTTTGACGGCCGCTGCTACTCCCAAGCATGTTTGCCCGCCATCACCGGCGACCAATGCAAGGAGCAGCACTCTACCGGGTGCTTGTGTGCACTGGTCCACAGCTTGAAGCCTGGGATATTATTGTCAAGTGTCGCTCAGCAGAAGCATGTAATAAACCCCCATTGAACTTACATATTGAGTATGTGTCTTCATTCGGGCTGCCTACGGGCCATATGGACACAGGCCCTCACCTTTCCCCACCACCAATTCATAAGTGTACTATGCAAAGTGTTTTATGTGTGTTTTCAGAGTGTTTTTTCCATATTTTTTGCCTAATTAATGGGTGTGTGAGTCGCCCTAAGACCTCACTGCATAGAAGTCATAGTACTGGTAACGTATTTTTATTAATCATGATGGATGGAAAACTATAGGAAGGATACCGCCTTTGCTGTCGGCACACAACACTGGAAGAAGGAGTCCACTCTACAACACCGACTTGGCATTGCATCCCGCAGTGTCTGGCGCCCAAGAATAACAACAGAGGTTTTGTGAGAAACCACTGTAAAATTGCTACATGAACCCCCAACCTTAAAGTTAACCACTTTTGCTCCACCATCCTAACGTCAGCTTCGTGTCGCACTTTCTGTTCCTGTTGCGCGCAGTGCTATTGTTCCCATGCAGTTTGTCATGTATGGGTTTATGGGCGGGTAATTTGGAAAATTCTTTCGCAAAGTAGGTAATACTGACGGGTAAACAGGTGTGGAAAACATTGGCAGTAGTGGCTGGGAAAATGGTGCGAGTGGTTGGAATGGGAATGGTGCTTGTTTTGATGTAGGTTCGGATGGCAGGGTTTTGTTGACACTAGTCATGTGTGTGGTGGGAGTGCACTGCATCTCAGCTTCGTGCGTCATACCTCCCCTACCTTGCTGCCACTCCCCTCCTCTGCCTAATGTCACTCCACTCGACACATTATTATTGTCCCATGCCACTATCACATGTGGAAGATTGCTGTTTACATTTACTGCCACGTCATTATCCCACTGTCCTAATACATCCAACACCTGATCCCGCGAGGTGTCTGTGGATACGATTTGCATTCGGTTTACTCCCTGCATGTACTGCATTGATGTTGCATGACACTGTAAACAAACACATGGAAGTCCCACTGCTGATTTACATTCGACATCCCTGATGATATTTCGTGTCACACTGCATGCATTTTAGCACAATGACACCCTGTCCATTACTTAACATATTGTCACAATACCTGGGAAATGTATAATTTGTAAATCGCTTGGCCTCAATTTCTACTTGTGTTGGGGGTACTGATCGTTCTGTGTTATTTCACCGTTACTGTCTTTCACTGCTCTGCAGATGTCACCGTTGCAGTTGTTCACAAGGCTGGTCTTGCGACGGCATTGGCAATGTTCACTGTTCTCACTGACTGATTAGTCACTGCTTATAATAGGACGCAAGCAGTCTGGACACCACAGTGCCAGCATGCTGTCAGTCATCCTGCCAGTCATGCCTTTTTTTTTAAACAAATCCAAATGCGCATTAGACATGGGTGTACCGATGCGGACGTGCGGGGTTGGGAGAAGAAGGACCACTCTCCCCTCTCGCGATGCGGCTGACCTCGTCGTTCTGCGGTTGACGGGTTATCGACCCGATGCTTAGCTGACATGCTGTGTGCGTGAGGGGTCAGACACACTATTTTCCACTTTAAGTCATTCACAGGCCTTCGCACTATTTATCAGTATCACCTCTGCCGACCAGTAAATGTCCGGCACATGAATGTAAAGTGTTGCCCTAGAGGCATTGTAATCAAGCTCCTAAATAAATGGCACTACGTTAATCTATGTGTTTTATTTGAGATAAGCTGCAAGGCGTTTCAAAGACTGGACCTTATAATTTCCCGCCAACCCACACATGTGTATTGACTTTCAGTTGTGTTTACAGCATAGGTGTGTGGATAGCCTGAATAATTCACAATGTATTATGTGTACCATTTCAACATTCAGCATGAGGAGTGATGCAGCACAACAGAAGGATAGCAGCCTTTGGTCGTCGGCCTTACAGCCCAAAGTGAAGAAGAGTCTGCTCTACCGCTTCAATAGCACCAGGTCTGGATTGTGCCTGGCACTACAGGTAATATATCTCATTCCAGTCACATCATCCAGGCAAAACACTCTTCAAATTTCTAATTCTCATTCTGAACACTGGACCACTATCCGTTTGGCAAGTCTTACCACTTTCTGTGCCATGAGAGACATCATGCAGAAGATCTGGCAGTCTAATTTTCGGTTGCATCATCGTACCATATCAGCAAATGTAGTTTGAAAATTTGCTAACAGAAAGAACTACGTTCGATTATTTTCTTGAAATATTAAAACAACATTATATGTACTTGAATATTAGTCAATAAAATTCGTACATAAATAATTCGCTTAAAACAGATAAAACATCACACATATAGTTCTATTTATAGTAAAAATTACACCCAAATCCATGATGTCATATATTATGAAGCAATAGCAAAATTTTTCTCATACCAAATCTCAATCTCTAATTTTGGAACCAAGATCAAGGAACGGAAATCGAGAATCATGAGATTTCGTTCATTCAACACATGCAACACTTTGGCATTGGAACTAATATCGAACTGGACGTGGGTTTGGAACTAGGATCATTCGATCTCGGATCGGTGAAAATGTTGGTACAACCATGGAGGTAATAGATGATAGAGTTGCAACAGCCTATCTTCTCCTTGTTTATCAAGTGAAACCGATGGTTTTACTGACTTCTTTCAACTGCGTATGCACAGACCGATTGTTTACGTCAGCCGCCTTATTATGAGTGGAAAAAGTTACACGGTAAGCAATGTAAAACATACACCTTTTGCCACTACTAGGCCTGTCCTTGTCAATCATTTTCGGCTTCATTTTCGTGTTTTGGCTTCCACTCAATTGACTAATGCCCATGGGTTCAACCAGTATAAGTAAAAGGAGACAACTCAACATGGAGGTGTTTCATAACACGCTAGTTACGTTGTTGTTATATGCAGGAGATGCAGATGGAAAGTATATTTCACATTTTTTGATCTCATCATCATTTAATGAGTCTCAATCAAACAAAAATGAAAATAATAAATATCCATCCTTGTTGACAACATGTTTAGGCCTACCATTGCTTCATCATGCATAGTAGACACCATTATTCCTGCTGAAAACTATACTGACAAGTGATAAGGTAGATAATTTCTGGAATATCCTTGGGCGATTAATAAGGCCCCTAATGTTTGGTGGAAGCTGATGGCATCAAACTTTCTCAGATAAATATGGCAGCGTTTAAGACGATTTTTTATTTGATATTATTCAATACAATGGTGATACCATTATAGTATATTACAAGTCATTTGACCCCATTGAGCAAGTTCTGGTTAGTGGTTTATTACAATTAGAACCTGTATTACGACCTCTGGTTACACATCAGGTTAAAAGTTAACTACTAGCTCGAACAAAATAATGTATTACGACGTCTAGTTATTACTAACTAGAACTGTTTTCAAGGGGTTAAACTATCTATCACTTCCAGTGCCAAACAAGCATTTTAAAATTTAGATAAGCTTCAAAATGGCGTTTCCAACTTCAGATTGTGGTGTTATGGTTTTATGCATGTTTGTTTTGGAGGTTTCATATAATATGAACTGAAGTTTTTTGTTATGTTGAGTGTTATGTAGAATAGTTCTGCAAAATGCAAGCAAACCTGGTAAATGTCGATATAGACACTGAAGATTAGTTTTGGATATTGTATTATTTTCAATTGTGGAAATTGTATTTTGTTATGACAAAACATCTGAAATAAAATTTCAGCACTAGGATTAATGTCATTTTGAGGAATCGGATTCCTTGAAATCTGTGAAATAAAATATTTCCTCCTTCCATTCTCAAGATATTAAAAAATAAAATTAAGAAACACATGCACGAACCTCAATTTTGAATGGTAAGAAATAGTGTCTCACAGATTGTGATCAATCGTATGGATATTAAGCTAGCTGCGAGAGGATTGACATCACCAGCGACAGTAATAATAATGAAGAAATATGTTGTTTGCCCGGGTTTGGTTCTGAGTTTCTATTTTATTGAATTTTGCTAAAGAAACAATAACCTATAACTTTATATATATATATATAATGCCAAACACATTTCGCACTCATCACTTACAACTGAAGATAAGCCATAATACCACAATTATAGTGACTTTTATTGCCAACATACACAGTAACGAACTAAAACCTTGGATTCCAAATAAAGGGATAACTTAGCTAATTGAATGTTCATAATACAGGTTACAACAATATAGCTTGTCTATGGAATAGCACTTCCACACGTTTATCTAGTGATCGTAATACCAGCCTTAAATGAGATATTATGGCAGTTGTTGAAGAAATATGCGTGTGAGGTTTAAACATTTACTTACGACTATATATCAGACACTTATAGTGAGACATTTTGACATTGCAACGAGAAAAAAAAAACACAATACCAAGCAATATACTTTTTCATTTAGCATACAAATAAATAATAATCACTTATTACTGTGTCCAAACTAGTTACTACATATTACTACATAGTACGTCTTATTTACTCTATAATATTACTGCCTAATTTTATGCCATATTTATTGTTAGCAGCCTGATTAAACTTTGATAGTGTGAATGCGGCTTAGAAAAATAAATGATATATTATCTAAATATATATCAAACACCTATGCTAGTGTAAGTATTTCTAAACATAATTCTTTAATTTTTGCACTCTTTTATGCAATCTATATTGTTTAATGTCTTTTTAGGGATTTTTACGAAACTTTACGGAAAGTACCTATGACATCATATGGTAGCAAGTTTCGTGCTTGCCAGTGTAGTTGTGGTTTTCCTGGTTAGTATCACGGCAAAATGGCGGCAGCGGAGTCGAAGGCTCCGCTGCGCACTGTTAAACGTGTGCAGTTTGGTATTTTATCTCCGGATGAAATAGTAAGTTTGTTCAAATCAATCCAAATATAATGCCTGTATGTTTGGGTCGATATTTGAGAGTACTGTTGTGTTTGTGTCAAACAGTACGTCAGAGTGAACCTAGTAAACATACTGTGATCTAGTAAATGCTTTCTGATATGTTTATCCTTTTATGAACTTGTATGGAATAAAAAATTAATTTATTGGGTATCCGGAAGTTTTTTAATCACAATTCAATGTTTATTTTCTTTAATGTATACTCTGCGATTTTCTTTGAAAGTATACTGTTATATTCTGAAAAGTAAGAATGAAGTTTGTGAAATCAGTTACTTTCACCAATGTTTACACAAGAGTTTGTTCTAAGTATAAACTGGTAGCTATATTGCAATATTTTTCTATATATATTCAAATAAAACTGTGATTAGAAATGTTAAATAGTATCTAATCTCGTTTTAGAACAGGCCGAAAACTGGTCCTTACCTGTTACCAAATACACCAACTGTTCACGTCTAATCTAGGATGAGTAGAATTGTCATTCATTGCAGGAATCAGTATAACTCCGATGATTATTATAATGGTTTTTCCGATTGTAAATGTTTTGGTTTGCAACCCAGTGGTATATGCACACCACGTGATGGTTTAGGCCATGTCTAGACATGAAAGTGTACTCGCTCTCACTCGCCTTTTTCACTCTGCAAATTGGCAATATTAACCTTTGTAAGCCTTCGGGTATTATTTCTCTGACAGAAAATGTAATAAATAGGCTAGTGAAAAATAAAATATTGCTGGACTTTTACTTTCCTCGAAGAAATGCAAGATGTTTTATGAAATAGTAGGCCTTGCTTATAATTTATTGATTAAAAGCTTAACTGTTACGTGAAAAGCACAGCATTCAGGCCTAATAATAATGCACAGAGTTTAACTTGTCAACAATCATCACTGGAATGCTGCAAATATGTAAAGAAAATAATAAATTATACGGTAGAGACTAAAAAATTTTCTTGTGGAATATATGTACAAAGCACAACTCTTACGATACTTACATTTTAAAACCTGCCTCGTTTATTTTATGAACAGTTATTTGTTTTAAAAAAACATTGTATTTATGCATTTGCAACCATAATTTACGTACAAAAAAGCTGTACCTATATACATACACTCGCAATTATGCTGCCGCCTGGTGGCGAGCTCTCTCAACTCTCCTTCACCCAACCAACTCTTTTCCACTCCCTTCTTGAACTTACCAACCCCTCTCACAGATACCAATTCCTCCCTCAACACATTCCACTCCCTCACTAACCTCACAAGCATGGACTGCCTACCCCGCTCCGTTCTCCACACCATCTGAAGCTCCTCTAAACACCCCCTTACTTAGCTTGCAGTGTAACCCTCCCCATCCTCCCTCTTCATTCACCACCTTGTACATTCTGACTAGCCATTCAACTTTCCTCGTGTCCTTCAATGAGCTCCACCCCATATCTTTCGTCACTGATGGCCTATAGTTCCCTTCTTCATCATCATCCTGCCCCTGCCTTTTCCACCTACCCTTCACCCATCTTGCTGCCCTTCTCTGCACCTTTTCCAGTTCTCGCACCTCCACCTCCGGGTCCCATAGTGCTGCATCATATTCTAACATTGGCCGTACCATTGTGCCATATGCCTTCTCTTTCACCTCACAGCTGACTCCTTTCAGCACTCTTCCCAGCATACCCTGAGTTTTTATTTTTTTCGCTTGTACTGTATTTTTCCTTGTGAGGAGGCTACTCCTTAAAATATTTCTGGGGTAACCCCCGAGCTTCGCTCATGCGTCACTTCTCTTTACCACCTACAGAAAACATGTGTTTTGTTGGTAAAAACCAACATCGTACTGATTTTGTCATTTTGTACTTTTGCTAACATTCGCTAGATACGAAATACCAAATTACCAAATACGTCACCATTTTTTAAAATACAAAATTGGGTCATGTTATTTTGCCAACAAAATGTGCTATTTTGGACATGGCCTAAGTGAGGTTAAGTTTGACAGTTCTAGAAAAGTAGTGGAGCCACAATGTATCCTTCCACTACAGCTGAAAAAAAGATGTTTTTAAAACATAAGTGTCCAAAACACACTTGAATTTTCGTCAATCGTTGTGTTCCCTGTCATGGCATAGGAGGAGCACAGAAAGACTGACATTACCTAACTTCTACCCTGTAATCAGTGTAGGATATTATAGCTAGGTTGTCATTGCAACCTGTTTTATTTTTGAAATGGCCAAGTTAGTTTCTTCGGTTATTGTTTATTTTATTTCGAGGGAAAAAAGGAAACATTTGAGGGGGTAGGTGGGTTTAGTTAAATGTCTTTAGTGAGAAAGTGTTGTTTTGTTGTTCTTAAGAGAGTGTACATTGTTTTTTCACTCTTCCTCTTGTGCTCTCTCCGAGTTGGGATGGCAGAGAGGACTCTGTGACATCATGATTGTGTGCGAGAGTACTCTCTAAGCAAATTGGGACACAGCCTTAGTTTTGTGTACACTTTTTTGTATAGTGGCTCTTGAAATGTTTATGACTGTACAAAGATATGAGTTCATCTGTGTGTTACAAAAGAAAGTTGAAGGTTATGATTTTCGGAAAACGTGTGTGTGATTGCGAGCATGTTTGTTCATGTGTGTTTGTATGCATGTATCCTTTTCATTAATCAGGTTCATGAAAATGAGCCAGGTTGCTCTTTTAAAAGATTCAAATGATGAGTGTGCAGAATACGGTAGCTACTCTGGATGAAACAAATTAAAATATATTAGGGCAGTCTCAATAATTACTGTGTGAATAAGAACCAATTCAAACATTTGTAAATTGTATATCTCATGAAACCACCTTAATACAAAATGCCAAAAGCTCATATCATTCACAAATTTGATCTGAATGCAGCAAACGGGGGCGAGTACAACACAGATTAAAACCAATGTATAATCCTAAACTGGTTATTACAAATTCAAACTGTAGATCTACTCGTTTCTCGTACTCAGGCCAGATAATCAAAATTTTAATACAAAGTGATTACCAACTCCAATGAGAAGGCCTACACTTTAATTACTCACACATAATTAACTGATGTAAAAATACTCTGGTATCAAACTCAAAGCCAGACCACAATTTGATTACACTGCCCAAGGATAAGTGGCGGGCCTGATAATGTTGACATAAGGTTATTACTTGTGAGTACAGTAAGCAAAAGCTTAGGAACATTGAAAGCATGTAAATATACATATTATAGGTTACGTCTCCATTACACGTCAGCGGGCAGAGGTACATTTTACCCGATCAAGTTCGCTGACTTAATAAAAACATGTTAAATGCTATTAAAACTGACCTTAAAAACGATGAATGCCAAAGGAGGCGATAAAATGCCATAACCGTAGTTCCAATGGCAATATAAATAACAAGACAAAAAAACATGTAAAAATCAATTAGCCTGTGCTCCCAACCATCAGGCACTGCAGTAGTATGCACACAACACTTTGCCCCACCAAGAGCTTCCAACACCTAAAAGAAACCAATCACTCTGCATGAACTAATAGCAGTCCAGCATTATGTTAAGTCTTAATCAAATGGGAATTTCAAATGGCAGGCCGAAAATGAATTTAGAATCAGCACAAGCTACTGCTAGCCCAGTCTGTGTCACCCCAAACAACACTCCACCTAATGCAATACAATTATAATAATCATAACCACTGTCATGACTCACAGTTTATTTGCTCAAAGGATTAACAAACGTTCCTCCGCATATCGAAACAAGGGCTTTAAGCACCCAAGAGAAATTCCTATGTCACTATAGTATGTTAGTTATCGTTGAACGCAACAACGAACGACCCAGCTAGCAGGCGATGTGATGAATGACAGTAGGCGATCATATGAGGAGCTATGGTAAGGAGAGACGAGAAGGTAAAACAGCTTTGCATAAGCTTAAAACAGTTGCCCCAGGTTAGGAGAGGGAAAGGGAAGAGGGTACAGAGGGGAAAGCGAAGGAGGAAAAACGTAATGTGTTAGAGTGTTGGCCTCCGTCCAATGCGCCCAGCCAGCGAGTAGTACATAGACAGTGATGCCATCACATCATCATGAACTGTAGTTACTAAAATAATCAGAAAATAATGGTATTTTAATCATTTAAACAATCACCAATTTCCCTTCATAAATTGTTAATGGCAGTAGTAATCGGAGAGAGAACCAAGGGTAGGATTAGGCTATAATGCTCCCCGTAAATTTGTAGCTAGCCTTGTAAATCCCATGGTGCTCTCTGATGTTTCGTTCACAAAAGCTGTGATTCTTAATAATTACAGTTTTTGCATTGTTACATTATAGTTAAACAAGCATTTGTCAATGTACAAATGAAGGCAACACACCTTTCTAGCTACATGGCTGCCAGAAATTTTTCTCAACATTGACACAGCACTCATTTTATTTTATTCCTTGCAAGTGGTACTTTTCCTCAAAATTGTGAATGAAAGTAATCATTATCCATAGCTAATTCAATTACAGTTAACCCTGTGATCTATTAAATACTTAAAGGACAAAGCCAAGCATAGTTGTAACTCAAAAATCAGATACGTAAAAGCTCAAATTCAATGATTTTCAATTCCTGACACACTGTTTTTTGCACAGTATTTGGATATAACATTTCACACTTTGGAATTCGAAATGTTCCATGAACACAAGCGTAATGGTATGTATTCTCCAAATTTTGCATATATTTTAAATGAGGAAATTTGCATATATTTTAACCTTAAAACATAATGGCTGCGCTTATGTGCGGCTTCTGCTTAATTTTTGTTCACATTAGTTTGTCATATGGCATAACATGTTGTGAGTGCGAGTGCATGAGAGTGCACATTTCTTGCTATTTGGAACACAGCATTAATAGCCCCTCCGGTTCAGATGTAGGTGATGGGGCCTCCTATTAACAAAAGCACTTTTTAGGGGCAGTAAAACTAGCCTGCCTTATGTTGGCGCTGGGGATTTTAAAGAACAAAATCTCGACAAATATAGCAATATCAATCACGCTCAAACGAGCCCATCAGAAACCAAAATTCTGGTCCAGAATTAAAAAAACATCTAACACAAAATAAAAAACCATTTCTGGTAGTCACTGGTAGGGACTATCTTAACAACCAACCAAACGATAAATACATAACTCAAACTAAAGGACCACAAATGAAATATAAATAATTATTAATCAGAATTAAAAGAAAAATTAAAATTGCAATAATTATTACAATTAATTACAACCTAAAATATTATTTAAATATTAATATTATAAATTGAGATTAAAAGTGGAATTAAATAAGCCAGGCTCCTGATTAGTTTATTATATTTTTATTACCGAGCTCTGGCAAACACTAAGAAAATTATAACGATTAAATATAAGCCCCTAATGGACATAAATAAATTTCAACACTAATTTTTGTTTAGAGATTTACCAGGCAAGTTATTGCATAAAGGCCAATTTACAACTATTTTGAATTTATCTTCATTCTTTTATTTATGAATAAGAATATTAAATATACTGTTCGACATCATCGCCATTCAGGATTAAAAATATTATTTATTACACCAACTTTTTTGCCACTATTAACGCGATGTGTTTTATTATTCATATTTGTCAGGAGTGTCCTGTTGAATTGTGTTCTTTCTTGTGGCAACACCTGGAGTAGTGTTCACTGATTGACTTGTCCATTCTGTTACTTTGAATATAATATTCATAAATGAAAACAACACAGTCGCAAATAAAAAAATTCTACATACAAAGTAATACCAGGGTGGCTAGCATCAGGGAAAACCTGGAAAAGTCGGGGAATTCTACATTTCAGGAAAAGTCAGTGAAATGTCAGGGAAAATTTAGTGAAGTCAGAAAATATAGATAAATTAATTTAGAATGTATTTCATAGGAAAATAAATATCAGATTCTTGCACTTCTGTCACATACCATCTTATAAATTTTACTGTTGCTTAGTTTATTCCACCTTCATAGGAAGATTTATGAGCCTGTGGACAATTTTGTAGTAATATCTTCAATTGTAACTTTTATTACATATAATTTATTTGCTGATTTATTTAATTTTACAAAAATAATTATTCAGTCACTTTTAGTAGTTCTTCTAGAATTGATACTTTGTATTCCCTCCTGTCTTTATATTGTGACATTTTCTCTCTCTCTGTGTGTGTGTGTGTGTGTGTGTGTGTGTGTGTGCGTGTGTGTATATAGTGTGTGTGTATGTTTCTACGTAGGAACGCATCAATGAATAAATGCTATGTTATTGTTAATTGTTACAGACAAAAAATGTTGTAAATTATTTTAGGAAAAACATAAAAATATTTGTAATAATTGCAGCGTAAGTTTATCAGGGAAATTTAACCGGATACCTGGAAATGTCAGGGAATTAGCTATAAGGATACTGATAGCCACCCTGAATACACACCTTTTAGTCTTAAAAAAAGGTTTTAAACCAAATTAAAAAAAAGTATTATTGTAGTTAAGATTAGTTTTCAATTCTTGCTATATTTTAAACAACTCAATAGTAGCAGGGATACGCAGGCAGGGATACGCAGGCAGGGAAATTGTGGGGCGAAAAAATGAGAGAAAATTTTGTGACTTCAGAAACTGATCTTTGTAGTCTTTGCCTAGAATGTATTTATCAAACCTTTTCATTACTGGCCTTACATGAAGTAATGAAAAGAAATCGCAAGTGTGGATTTGGGTTATAATTCTGTAAATGTTGTGGCTATAGTGCAAATGGACTAACTGGTGCATGTTGATGTTCCAGCGACGCATGTCTGTCACAGAGGGAGGAATCCGCTTCTCGGAAACGTATGAAGGTGGGCGACCCAAGCTTGGGGGGCTCATGGACCCTCGTCAGGGTGTCATCGACAGGAGCTCTCGTTGCCAGACATGTGCAGGTGGGTCCCTGGGGTTGTTGCCTGAAGTGATGTGGTGATGGTTGTGATGTCAGTGACTAATGACTCCAGAGTACTGAATCATCTTTTGTTTGTGCAGGCAACCAGACAGAGTGTGCGGGCCATTTTGGACACATAAATCTGGCCAAGCCAGTGTTCCATGTCGGCTTCCTTACAAAGTCCATCAAGATCCTGCGATGTGTGTGCTTCTATTGCTCTAAGTTGCTTGTTAGCCCGGTCAGTATTCTGATAGTGTTGGTGTCCAAGTGGTAATTCCATTCAATGACACAAATGCATTCGTCGGCCATACCTTTGACTACAGCAGTTTGTCTGTTCTTTACTTTCATGTAGTAATTGTGAAGCAAGCATGTTCATTCTTAAAAATAGCTTGCAACACCAAACAATGTTTGAAAATAATTTTAGTAAAAACTAATTTTGCTGAGTCGTTTAGTTTTTTGTGTACATCATGATTTAATTTGGAAGTCTTTGACAATAGTAAGAAATAGAGATTGAGTTATTTTTCCTAAAGTTCTTCTAGGAATCTACAAAAGATGTAAATTTGATATAAAATATTTACGTGGATATAGGATGTATTTGAAAATAAGGCAATCTCTAAATTTTTGTTTTGGCCTTCAGGAAAAACTTTTATTCACACTAGGACCTCTAATTTGGCAGGATTTTTTTTATTTTGGCTCTTGTAAACACACCAGAAGTTCACACTGCTCTGTAAGTTAACATTTCAGTGGTGTCTAGTGCAATATTATATATGTATTCTGTGCTTTAGAATGCAGAGATGGTATATCTTCTGAATAAGCACATAAGAAAAAAATTTGTAACTTTGCTTGTACCTGTGAAAAATCGGCACTCATTGATGGATACTCATAAGCATTTAAGTACAGTGCATAATTAGTGTCTTCATGTTGCATTGTGAAATTCTTTTGAATTTGGATTGTTTTATAGCACACATTCATACATAAATGTAGTTGTTTTGATGTGTTTCTTAAATGTGTGTCTGATTTAAGGTAGACTGAAACTCTCCATTGTTACACGAGTCAATAATGCCACCAATTTCATTTTGAATATTATGTACAGTAACATAGTAATCTGTTCATACTGGCATACTAACATCTTAAAATAAAAATTACGTATTTCCTTCCCTATCGAAAAATAAGAAAACCTTAAATATTGAGTAGGTATGAATTACAATGGCTGCCAATTTCCAAGTTCAATCGCTTCTCGCAGGAAAAATCAGAGATTTGACTTAAATATATAAATTAATTTCAGCATTCAGACTACTGTAGGCTAAAAGAATGTCTTAGAAGTTTGTACAACCACTGGTTGATTAAAAAAAATTCTAGTATAAACAGAGTTCCTTTGTAATTTAAAGCAAACATAAGTTACATTTTCAGTTACTTCTTGCAAAAAAATACATTTGTATCTGCATAATATATTGTATCACCACAAAATTAATTAAAAACAAGTGGTTTCAAAACTATATTTTATTTGCTGGAACTCTGAATGAACACATCTTTTTCTTTCAACAGAAGTTAGACACACAAAAAAAAACTCCTGTGTCTCTCACATTACCATCAAAGATGTAGCTCTACTACAAATGATTCTAAAAACTTTTAAAAATTATTATACTTTTCTCCATTATAAAGCCAGTCACATTATATTAATTACAAAACTTATAAAATGCCATTGGGTTGTAATGGTGGAGAACTGAACAAATATGAAAAATACTTTTTATAAGCAATTGTAAAACGCCTGCATGGGCCAAGGCATCGTAACAGACCTATCCAAAGCTAACCCAACCCTGCTAAAATTAACAGTTTGACACACATTAAAAAAATTGTTATTAAAGATCTGAAGTTCATACTGATTATAGGAAAAAGCACCAAAACACAATTAAATGGCCACAACACGAGGTGGGTTAGAGGCAGTAAACTCTTATCAATAAATGTGAACTTAGGTGGGCCCTTTCAACTAGCCATCAACTTTTCAGGCTGCCACATTCACAGCATAGTAACATAGTTTCAGCCAAGATGCAAACTTCTGATACATAGTAGGGCTCCTCAGTGAACAAGTTAAGACAAAACAGAATTTAGTTCAAAAGACAGCAACTATCAAACAAGAATTTAGAATGTTACCTAAAGTGCCTACACAATCTAACTTTAAATCATCATCAGTTCAACCTTAATCCATCGGTACTGAGTAACTTCTCCATCAGCTAACATGCTGAATTTCTTGACAGTCCCATAACGGACCTCAAGCATAACCACACCTGTAGGGCGTTTACAAGTTGGAGAGCAGAATAGAAGTGGGCTAGCTCAGTGCTGATGCAAAGGCCATCCATTCCAAATTACGTCACAACCAATCAGAAAATAACATAAGCGCGCATATGCTGAAGGTGGGGATTACAAAGAGGATGGAGGCAAAAGAGAAGTGTATCCAAAGCACTCAAAGCGGGAGAGTCACTATTCACACATTATATTTAGAGGCACACACTATAACTGTATCGTCTCGCAGACACAAACTGTGCAATACAAAAATTTATTTCAGTATTTAGATGTCTTGAAATAAATTACATTAGTAAATTACATAATGACACTCGTTGATTCCAAAAATTAAATTAAGTGTAAACAGAGCACCTTGTAACTTATGTAAATGTGATATCCATTTTCAGTTTCTACTTGTAGCAAAATCTGATATTTTATTAAAAATACATATACAGCGAAACTAATCCATTGAGCATGGATTGATCGAAAGTCAGTGTCCATGGAAAATTTTCTGTGGTCCCGACAAAATTCCTATGTAAATACAGTGGAACCTCATTAATACAAACCTGAAGAGACCAAAATCTGGCTATTTTGTAATAAAGAGGTTTGTTTTCTCAAAACTGCAGCTTTTTTTTTTATGTAGGTACAATCCCAAAAACCTAAAAATTCGGAATTTAACAAAACTTAACTTTAATAATAAAAAAAAGTCGCTCTAATTTTAACTTTATTCATGGAAGGATTTACTTAAAGAATTATTAAATATATTATGTCATCAGTAAAATCAACCCTTCCATTGCATAAAGAACCTTTTACACATTTTCCACTGTCATTGCATGCTAAAGTTTTTGTGGTTTGAACTGTTTTTGCACTATAGAAGCACTTCGACAACGGAATACAGTTGATCAAATCCTGAAAAACAACACAGAAATGCAAGAATAATTACTGTATATAAACTTAAATTTCAAGTCTGCATAGCACATATTTTTCTATGCATACAAACAGGATGTTTCCACAGGTTAACTAAATCAGACCCATGTATGCACAAAGAGTACCGTCGCAAGAGAGCCAAAAAAAAGTTAACTTCAAAATCATGTTGTGTATGGTAATCATTACCTTATCATGCAGGCAGGTTATGAACATAACACACAGCAACTTTTCTCGTAAACATATTTATAGAAATTTTATGAACAAAAAGTAGCAGAGAGTGATTTTTCTTGTGCTGTGTAAACTTTCCCCACCTCTGAGAATTTTAAAATGATATGGCGGCAATGGAACACAACTTGGGTGAATGAACGCGCTTTCTGTACAATAAATACAGCATTTTTCTTGTGTTACGAATAGTTTATAACAAAACCATATTTTAGAATGACCAGAATTAGATATCATTTAAATGGCAGAACACGATGTTCCTACACAACACAAAATAAAATTGCGCCATATCCTACACATCTTCATGCCGAAGATGTTCCTAAACGACACATTACACAATGACTTTGAACAGTTTCGCTATGCACACGTTCATTACATTCACGTTTTTCATCAAAGGTGACACTGCTAGCGCTAGGGTCAATGGGGCAAGCCATTTTGGGTTGAGTGCTGCTTGCATGTCATATCTTTGATGTCCGAAAAAAGCAAATGTTTACGTTACATTTTCCATCAATACAAAGACCGTCTGAAAGTATTTTTAATTTAAAAGATCAATCTATTTACATTGAAAATTAACACAGTGAAGGACATTTGTGAAGAATTTGGTGCAATTATGGAAGTTTTTCTTATTTATTGCTAAATCATAAGAATTGAGCATTTTATAGCGAATGGTGCAACTTTTCAAATTTTGTAATGATTATCTTGCCTGCTTGTTCATGGGACGAAGTTGCCCGTAGTGTGCGTAGACGCGCTGTGCAGCAATGTGGCATGCATCAATATGGATAAAAATAAAATCTGAATAACAATGTACTCTTCATTTCCTCAATTTAGTCCTGTCCTACCGACTCTACTGAAATAGTTTCTCATTGGCATCAACACAAAAATAAATCACCTATTCAGACTAAAACATCTTATTAGTCCTCCTCACAAAAGTTATCTTAATTATGCTTAGACTCTTAAATCTTAACTTCTAAAACTCAATTTTAACATGATGCCGCCTACAAGGTAAGCTACCACTACATAGTAAAGAATTACTTATCTTTCCAACTACATACTGTCTGGTCCACCAGACCCTTCAAGGCCTGCCTGTTACGGCATCTCAGGCTCTATGTCTTTGTTCTTCCCTCGAGCGCGTGCACGGGAATGACCGTACTGCTCCGCCCGACTCCGACAACACGACTATGACGCCACGGTCCAATCTGCCTCACCTCTGTAAGTAAAATCGACCTCTCTCCACTGCTGGACCCAACAACGAAACAGCGCCTGGCATCACCGCACACGTGACTTGGTCTTCGCCAATCACATCCCTCCTTGAACACGTACTGCTGTTCCGCAAACAGTCTCAGCACCAGGCGACATCCCTTGTCCTCTTAGCTGTCTACCCATTGTTTGCTGCCCACAGCATGACTTCTCTCCTACCCTACTACGGCCTGCAAATGCACAGCTGTCGACTCAAAACATTAACATAGGCTAATGACTCTGGGAACTCTTGGCACACGTGTAGCGCAAAAACAGTTCTTAATCACCTCAGGATGACACAAAAACAATTAGGGGCAGTGATGTATCTATTTTACAAAACACATGTTTTGACATTGTCTTACTGTATTTTCACACATTTTCTTAAATGCAAAGCACTCTCTCCTATGCGGAATAATAAGCGATTTAGCCAGTAGGAAGGGGCACTGCATGCCATCATGGATCTTGTAAAGTTCCATATTTGTGACACAGTGCCCTTTACCTCCAATGCACATATATGTACTCCATGGCGTAGATAAAACAACACTGAGTCACATTTTAGAAGCAAAGTTTGGCTGTTGCCAAGTCTGAAAGAAAACACAAGTGGACGTGACGCACAAGTAGTGTAATTTAGTCGGTTCTGGGGCACAGGTGCCAGCTCCGGGCAACAGGTGTCAGGAGGTGGCTCCGATCGCCGCCATATTGGATTACATAATATGCGGCCGCCATGTTATTAGCCAGTATGCCACCATATTGGATTACATCATTTCTGGTCACCCTATTGGATTATGCCATTTGTGGCAGCAGTTTTGGTAGCCACTATGCCAATTTCCATGCTCTTTATCATGCCATCTTGGATTCCCAGATTTCTTGATGTCATCCCTGTAATATGACCACCATCATGGATTCCGCCATCTTGTTACATGCGTTCGATTAGTCTCATTCTCACCTGCCGTTATGTTTTAGCATTGCATGCTCTATCATTCCATGTTGCCTTTCTTGCATTCCAAGGGTTTTCTCAGTGTGCTCCCATTTTTCTCTTGCATTCCAATGGTTTGCTCAGTGTGCTCCCATTTTTTCTCTCTTGCATTCTTTCTTTTTCTTTCCCCTTGTTTCCTTTTCCTTCTTTCCTCTCACCTTTGTTAGTCGTTCCACTGTCATCTTGTAAATTTACCACCAAGCAAAGTTCGTCTATGCTAGCAAGTGCCCAATCAGAACCCTTGGCCATAAATTCTTCCTCACTACAAAGTTTCAGGGCTGCCACTGTAAAACTAAGCTTCCTAACTGGAACCTGGCTACTTACATAGATAGCACACCAGTCTGTGTAACTCATTAACACCATCTGCTCTATCAACCAATACCAGACTAAATATATTCATCATTCATATTAGAATTCAAGCATATCTCAGCCTACGCACACTAAAATATACCAAATTCGTAATATTAACATATTTGTCATTGCCATTGGACACCAGTCAAATATATACGGGAAAAGATATAACCCAACATACCATCCATGTTAACCCAAGCATACCAGGCCAACTCACAATGCAAACATTATAACCATCTGTCAAACCATCATTACCGACTGATACGAGATTAACCATTATACCATCACCTATAACCAAATAAAAACTCAATCTTATCCCAACACACCAAGCATAATATCTATCATAACTCGAGCAACCCTACAGCAGAGACCAGCCCGTAACCTAACAGCCATACCACTCACTATAACTCTAGAATACCTCAACCATTTATTCACACAGGCCATACAAAGCAAACATACAGTCCATACTAGTGACACAATCAACTTATACAATATTACCATGCTTACTAATACGTGTCAAAATACACTGACCACCCATACCAAACACATTTTCTAACTCAAGCACACAGCCTTATAGGACTCCTCGCCACATACATACTATCCATACAATTTAACGTATACCGGCAATCACAATCAATCCTACCATCAGCCAAACCATCATTACTTACTGTTACCAAACCATAAAACATGCCATCACCTATAACAAAAAAAAACTCAATTCAACCATACCACCCAATACATCAATAGTACTATCCATCATAACTCAAGTTTACAGAAAATATAGAGTTCATATGAATCGGATCACAATGATCCCTGCCATCTGCCCTACCAACTAACACCAGACTAAATATACTCTACTACAACTTGAACGCACCTCAGCATGCACTGAGCATATAAAGCAAACATAAGGTCCATACCAGTAACACAGTTAACTTCTTCTCATACCATCCACCATGCTGACTGACACCAATCAAAATATACTGACCACCCGTACAAAACAATATTTAACTCAAGCATACCTTAGCTTATAGGACGTACCAGCACACACAGAATGTTCACACCATTCATCATGTACCAGCAATAAGACAGATATACTGGAAAACATATCACCCAACATACCTTTCTTGATAACCCAAGCTTATCAAGCAAATTGATAGACCAGACCAACAGTCATTACTGACTGATACCAAACAACACCAACTTACCATCACCTATAACCAAAGAAAAACTCAATTTAACTATATCACCCATACCATCTGCTCTACCAACAGTCTTCACATGAAATATACGCAGCACTCAAACCATAATTCAAGTATACCTCTGCCCACACTCACTAAAATATACCAAAAATCATAACTCCAAAATGTTTGTCATAGCATCAGACACCAGCCAAAATATAATTCCAGACATTAATGTAAGTTACTCTATCAACCATCCATACCAGTAAAAAAATACTGGCTATCACACTGCAGGCATACAAAAACAAAATATGAGTAACCCTGCGGACTAGGAGTACTGGGTACTAAACCAACAATAACCCGGAATAATTCAGTCATACCACACGGATCAGATTTTATATGCAATATAAGAACTACCCATTTCATACCATCACACACCATCCATTAACCACCACAAACTATATCATGCCAGGTAACATAATCTCCAACATACTTAACAATGATATCAATAGCCTATTGGTACTGAATACCAAAACATATATAATACCTTTCAACATGACATTAGCATGCCTCAGCCACGCATCATTGAAAGGCATACAACCGAGCATACCTACATACTATGCCATCTGATTATATCACCAAACCACCACAGCAGGTAACAATACCAACCAAAACATACAGCCCCAAACCATATCATTCACTCTAACCTCATGCATACCTCATTCATGCTGTTAATGATACAGACCATATCAACCACCATAGCCCAGACGTACTAATCTACCATAACAGTCAACTAGATTGAGTGCCATTTCAACCCATCTAACTTCACCAGTTACACATATAAACAATCCTTACCAGCAGCTGAGCCAATCAAAATATTCCAATCATAAACTCCAATCATGCTATCATAAGATCAGTAGTAATAATTTAAGCATCTATGACATCCATACAGTCATAATTCCCAGATGCCATCCAATCATACTAACCAACCATACCAGCTAAGCATTCTGCTTTCTCATACTAACTTATCAAACCATTCCGCCCTTACAAACTAATCACACAATCAAACCATTCTCCCCACACACCATTGAAGGTACACTTTAAGCATACTGCCAAAACAACCGAACATGTGATCAAGTCATCCAATCAATGTAATGGCTATACCAAACATACAAAGAAACTAACTCTACAACCAAGTCATACTGATAGGTTGTACCATCAAGATGTACCAGCCATAAAAAACCAAACCATACACCAACAGACAATACAATCAAGTTACTCCATCTATTTCAGTTATTCAAAGATACCATACCAACCAAAAAACACACTTGTCAGTTATACTACTGATAACATCCATGCAGAGAGGTCATACAGTACAAATATTCAAAAACGCCTTTACCAGTGATGAGCTTACATACAATCCATGCTATCAGACTTACCAACATAATATTCAAGTTATACATTTAGGCTTTCTATACTAACCATCACACCTCCTGCCCTCCTGTTTAACAACCATACAGGCATATCACACTCAAAAGACTGAGTATGAGTAGTTCCATAAAAAAAACTTCCTCCTACCATCAACCCAACTACTACAGTGTCCCAATCACATATTTCAGATATTGCTACTGCCGTACTGATAGGCCAATACAGTCAAGACACACCACCAAACCAGTCAACCAATGAATTTATGCAGGTCTTCATATAGAATAGTTTTAAAAACAAGAGAGATCACACTCACATATCTCTTGTATAGGTAAGTGCATGAGTGACTCAGTCAGTGTTTCACCCTGTAGCCTTCCTCGGCACTAAACTAGTGTATGTACCATCCCTTCGACTCGTGGAGACCTGCACGATGTCTACACCATCGGTCGGCCACCTCTCTACTTTTTAGATTCACATGTTAATAGTTAGTTCATCACACAGGGTTGGTGCATTCCACTGCTAGTGCAGTAAGTGTTGGCTGTAATCTTAATTTTGACTGTTTCATTATGATCTATTTGTAAGGAAAGCATTTGCTATTCTTCCGTACTAGTCATGACTGTCTGTTCTTGATTAGCATGTGTAATATGCGCTGGTTGGAAAGTTCTTATAAATAGTTTCCTTTATATTTGTTTGCAAGGGTATGTAGCAGTGACAACCTTGTCACTCCGATTACTTTATGACTCTGTCTTAGTATTTTTAGTTTAGTCTAATGAGATGTACATTGCTTGATGCTTGCACATTTTGTTTTGTTTGGTAGTGGAATTCGTGAGTCTCTGTACTGTAGCCAAACTCGGTCAGAGGCTGTACGTGGGAAAATCGGTTGCTGTTCTGCTGTACTAACCAAGGCTATCACATCAGTTTCCCGATGTCTGGTCTTGTATAACAACGACAGATGAGATCTACAGTGCCAGTTGCTTGTGTAACTTACGTTGTTTGGTAGGCGTTTATAACAGTGTCGTCATGTCTTACATGACCACCGGTTTAAAGGTATACCTTCACAAGACCGTGTAATGTGTCTCTTCAAATTATCACCACTGGTAAATAGTGTACTGTATGTGACATACCATAGAATTATTTTTTGTGAGTTTGGTCCTGGTGATTGTAAGCTCACTTGCTCCCATTGATGGACATTCCAGTTCTTTGTACAGAAGTTCACAACACAATAGCAACACTGATACAAAACCTCATGCGTTTGCATGGTGTATGTTGGCTTTCTGTCATGTGTGTCAACACGAGTGCTACTAGTGAACATCATCGTTAACGTAATCGTTGTTGGCATCCTCCCCACTTACAAGGGTAACGAAGATGGTCAAAAACCTTCACAACTCTAGCAGATTATGGTTGTGCACTTTAGCGGACTGGAGAAACAAAGATGGCGATAGCATCTGTGTGTGTATATGTATTGCCCAAACAACCATCGGTGGGTAACTGAGTTCAGGACTTGACACTATACATAAATATTAAATTCCCTTTGAGACTTAGACCAAAAATGGTGCTTTTTTATAGTGATGGAGTCTGGCATAATATTAGCATCCGGTTTTGTTGGATGAATAACATATACATGCTGTGAGCATTCCAGGCGCTCTTACTTGCATATACTGCACAACAATGGACAGTGACTCTCTTCATGACATATGGCATCGGCGTGCTTAGCGAATGTCTTGCCACAATACTTGCACTCACTCCCTGATAGATGAACATTTCCTTTGCACTTCTTGATATGTCTATACAGGCTGTCGCCTGGAGTGACCACAGCATTACAGTTATCGCAGTGGAATGCCTTGAATGCTCTACTGAACAAGTAATGTCCACTTTCATGATGGCGTGCATGGCAACTTTAACTGAAGGTATTTTCACAATAGTAACACTGATACCTTAATGCTTGCAGCGACTCTTCAGGGCTCCTTGCTATTGACGACAGGATTATAGATGGTAAGTCTTCAACGATTGATTCCATCTTTGTATTGTAGCAGAGCATGCAGTTGTAACAGTCTGCTTTCCACCACCACGCTCGCCAGCAAACTGACATCTGTGTTACATGATTTTAGTTTAAATACTGTTCATACTTCATACTAGTTTGCATTTCCAACTTCAGTAGATGATTGCTTCGTGCAAACCTCGGCATGGTTGCTGGACTGAAATATGTTACCGTATCAAGTCGATCACTGTCTAGCCTGCAAGGTTGGCCTCACAGAATCTTTGCACTTGTTCATCTTACATGCTCAACTAAGTCTTCATTCATTCAATTCCTTCTGTAAACATTCAGTGGATGCTTATTCACATATACCATACTGCAGTTAATGCATGATTAGGTCTTGGAGACAGTCACAAATGGGTAGTTTGTATCTTCATAACGTTTGGCATCCGTACAGTTGGCTACATTGCCTTTACCCATCCTATGTACATACAGATTATCACTGCAGGTAAACACAGTGGAACGACTAGTATGCTGGACTAAACATGCAAATGCACCTTTCATGTTTTCGTGCAGTACAACTTCAGCTAAAAGTATTTTCACAATGGTAACACTTATACCTTAATACTTGTGGCACGCTTTGGAAATTCTTGCTGTCGCTGATGCTGACAGGGTTATAGAGGGTAAGTCTTCAGCCATTAATGCCATCTTTAGCGGAGTACACAATCATAGTAGCTGATTCCAATCGTGATGATCTGTCTTCCGCCATGGTCTTTGGCAAGATTACATATGTTCTTACATGATGCAAGCTTATATACTGTTTTCACAGTAGAACTGGTACATGTTACCCATTTCAACTATCTCACTGTAGGTCTGCTGAGTATGAATAAGTAGAAAAGCAATGTGATACAAAAGGTAATCAACCTATCCATCATGTAACCTGCGAATCCATCCATCAAACAACCATTTGTCTTTACACGTATAAATCATTCAATATTGGATACACCTTTTTTCTTCTTATTTTTCTAGTAAACTCATTTTATTTCAAGTCATGAATACAGCGGAAGGAATTCTTTAGGTAGGTAGGTATGAAAGTTCATTAAATGTGTAGAGTGCTGCAAATGATTTAAGCTTTCCATGTGTCACATTAGCTGATAAAAATTATGTGACTGCTAGAACAACAAACCGTCATTTTCACTATATCTTTGCAATAAGAGAAATATGTTTTGGATTATTTGTAACGAGACACACATGCTGCTTTTATATGTCTAAATATGATGTGGCTAATTCTCATGTCACTCAAACTCTGTAAGAGAAACAGAACTACCTACACTACCCTTACAAGAAACTAAAGTTTAAATCCAACCTCTTGTAATGTATGACCTTTCTGCATGGATGTTATAGGTAGTATAACTGACTAGTGTGTTTTTTGGTTGGTGTGGTGTATTTGAATAACTGAAATGGATGGAGTAACATGATTGTGTTGTCTGCTGGTGTATGCTGCCTGTATGGTTTGGTTTTTTATGGCTGGTACAACCTATCAGTATGACTTGGTTGTAGAGTTGTAGCGGAATCTAAGACGGTGGATGCCGACGTAGAATGATAAAGCATAAAGTCCGGAATCCAAGAAGGTGGATGCCAAGGTGGAATGATACAGCATGGCAATTGGCATGCTGGCTACCAAGATGACTGCCACATAAGACATAATCCAAGATGGCAACATACTGGCTAACAAGATGGCGGATGGAAATTATTTAATCAAAGAGGTGGCGGTCGGAGCTAGCGCCTGGGACCTGTGCCTCAGAACCGACTAAATTACACCACTCACAAACTTGAATAAAAGAAATATTAAAGGTGGACAATATTATGAAGAGAGCACAGATAACTTCGGAAAAATCTAACACTTGCAGATATGTACAAAGACTGGACGGAACAATGAAGGAGGTAGACGAACACAGTGGTTGTCGGTCTCTAGGTGTTCCTCAGCATGTTTGTATGCCAGAAGATGGAAACCCGTTGCAGTTTCTAAAATGTCAAATCTGGTTACTTGTAGAATACCACTGTGCTTGTCTGTACTGTCTTTGGCTCGTCAATCTTTGTGCGCATCTTTCAGTTGTTTTTGCAAAAGAAATTTTGTCTGCTGTTGTCATTCTATGTCCATATTTGTTATATTTGTTAAGTCCATTTTCGTTCTACTTGTTTTTTTTTTCTGCATTGGTTTCGTTGTATATCTACTGACAGTCCAAATTGGCTTCTATTCTGTGCCTCTGTGTTGTTTTATTAGATTTATGTGGGAAGTTAGAAACATGGCTATGTTGAAAAGATATTTCCTCAGAAAAATTTTATGTACATGTGTATTATTTTATTTATTTACAATTTATCACTTGCTGAGAACTTGTGGGGATACAAATCTTTTCGGTGTAGAATTATTATTCAAACAATACTGCATATGTGCAGGAAACATTTATGTATCACTAGCACTTCGTTAAAAATCATCTTCAGGATCACTTTATCACATTTTTGATTCTTGGTGTCACTGTAGCCACAGTCATTGAAGATTAATATCAAAGGAATGGTAGACAGTGGTTTTTTCATACTATAATTATTGTATTTATTACAATTGTAAAAGTTGTAAAGGATCATAATAAAATATAAATGTGTTACATAGCATAAGTGTTTGAAAGTAGAAATATAAAAATTAAATAAAGTGGGTACTTCTTTTTGTAATTAAAGTCTTTGACACACAAAATTGGCATGTGATAATGGAGATTATGTTCTTGCAGACAAATCCAAAAATCAAGGAGGTGGTGATGAAGTCGAAAGGGCAGCCAAGGAAGAGACTGACATTTGTGTACGACTTATGCAAAGGCAAGAACATCTGTGAAGGTGGAGACGAGATGGACATACAGAAGGAGGATGACCCAAACAATCAGCAGGTATAGTCTATTCTCAGTGTCTTTGCACTTATCAAGCAGAGCTTTGAAAAATCATCTACTGTATGATATGTTTAGTTAATTCCTTACTATGTGTATCTGGATTGTTAACATGAGTGTATTGTATTTTTTAGTTAAATTTAACTTTTACTTACACCTAAATACATGCCTGCCAACTTTTAAGATTTGTCCGTATAGTTTACAGATTGGTGCAGACATCTTTTTGTATTGGCAGTTGCTGATGAGTTTGAGACTCTGTTTCTCTTTGTCTCTCTTCATATTTGCCCGTTCAGTCAACAAAATTTACCTGCTCAGCAGTTACAAAATAATAAACATGGCCGTAAAGTGAAGCTGTTGAGTTGTCAAATAGCTTGTGTGTTGTTGAATTTTTCGGTCAACAAACTGAATTTTTCAGCTTATCAGTTGCTAACCATTGTTTAGAAAGTTTTAAGGTGCCTGGCATGTTTTGTGTATGGGATGTAGCTGATGGTTAGAGCCAATATTTAATGGTGGCATTTTAAAAAAGATTTTGTCATTGTAGATTGTCTTTGTCATAACAGCTTTACTACATGTGTATTGAATTATTCAGTCTTGATGACTTCAGGTTACTGCAATAATTATTATACAATAAGTAACTACTGTATTGCTATTAATTAAAAAATTTTAAAATTTCTGTTTAATTGCTTTTATTTTTATGTGGGCTATTCTGAGTATAGTTAATGTTAGTGTAGTGTATACTTATGCACATGCTCATGTAAACATTTTATTACTTTAACATTTCTACAACTACTTAAACAACAGTGAGCTTCTGTGTATTTGAACTGAAAGCAAAAAACACGTTTTACGGTTTAATTTTTTTCTGGCAAAGCTGTTCACTGTTCCAGAGAATGCGTGTTTTCATTTGGTTATATCATAAAATATTTTGAATACAATTTATAAAAATAAAATAGTTCATGAAACAGAATTATAGTTATATTTACTTTTTCAGTTTTGTCGGCATTGTTTAATAAAATAGTATTATTTTAGCCACGTCTTCAGCATCTGATTCACATGCCTAGATGCTAACAACCTGATAAATATATATTGATCCGCAACATATTTTCTTCTCATATTAAATCAACTTCTACTCATTAGTGCACTTTACTCAGCCGCACACTTCAACTGAGTTTTATTGGTTCTGCACTCTAAGAGACGTCAGAATTTGTGCTGTCTAACCACGGTAAAAGATGCACACTCCATTCTCGAAGAATTGTACTGTTCAGTGGCAGAGTAGCCGAGAATATATGTCAAGGCCACTTAGTATTACAGCGCATTGCTGTATGGCACTACTAGTATGAATCGCAGAGACATGCAGCAGCTGGATCCTGAGCCGGCTGGTGACAACACACGCCCAGAGGATCCAAAGCCACCACCCCCTCCAAGACCAAAGGCGAGCCAGGAAGAGCATTAATACTGGTTCCCGGCCCTTGGAACACCAGTCTGTTATGTTCCTTCACACGCTCCTGGTGCCGAAAGAACCATCAGCTCTCTGGTCTTCACCGCACTCCTGGTGCTGGAGGGCCCGTCATTTATGACAATGAACACCATCCGGCCCCTTCAGGGCAAACACTGTACCATAGTCAAAATTATTTTCATAGTGCTTCACCTACTTACCCCATCAGCCTAGGAACAGGTCGCCTTCACCTGTCAAGTGTAGTAAGCTTCTGTTAAGCTCTTGTTGATTGGTGATAGTGCAAAACCACCTTGTTTACTTCGAGGTGTTACCGCCCCTGGACAACCTATAAAAATCGGGGAATTTAGTTAACAGAAGTTGGCAGTGAGTTGTTACTTGGGTGTGTAGGATAACCTATCCTGTTTTCTCAGTGAAAATATGGGAGGTGTTTTTGAAGTGATTGTGTCACTATTCTGTCTTTTGTTAATATTTACAGTCATTCATGGAATTTTATTTTAAACATTGGTTTTTACTGCCATCAAACGACTCTGAAGCATTTGCCAATCATCTGGTAACCCTATTGTAATTGAGTTAACCTCGTAATGTTTTGAAGTTAACTCTGTTAACTCTATCAGGTTAGTTTTCGCAAATGCCTGTGTTATTTATGTTTGTTTCAGTAGTGTACAGGAATTTGGTCCTAGAGACACTAAATGGGAAATTATTAATTAGTTTTTTGAGGCATTGTTACTATTTGTTTAAGAATGTACCTGCAAGGAAGGCAGATTACATTAAACTCATAGGGTCAGAGCTTTTTCCCAAGAAGCTTTATGCAATCAGATAGCTAGAAAATGTGGAAGTTGCTGAACGTGCCATGAAAAACGTGCTTCACCTTAAAAAATTTGTTAAAGAAGTGTGTATCTTCTGCATCTTTTAACATTGGTAAATGTTCTCTTGTACATTATCTTATGGAGGTAAAATTAATTTTCTTCTACTCTTTGGGATCAGAGCTGGAATTATTTCTTACAATATTTCACTGGAAGACATTTTATTAGCCCTGGTGGAAAAAATTTGTGAAATCAGAGGCACTGCAGAGTTTTAAGGAGAAACTTACTGACAGCAAATATCATTAGGTTAGGTTATGCAGTACGCCATGTCATCAAGAAAGAAAAACTAAGGAAATTTTGTGCTCGTGTCCACCTGTGGCTTTAAATACACAGCTTAGGAAAGAATGCTTGAAGTTGTCTACAAAATCTGTGGTTGTATTTCGATAGGCACCGTTAATTTACAAATAGTATACTAAGAAACTAGGTTAAAATAATATTTTAACTGTGAACAATTTCTTACCATCCGTTACCAACATGTAGCTGCTCTCGCTGTTGTTAATTCATTTTTAAAACAAAATAAATATTTCAAGTTATAGAAGCTATTAAGGTAAAGTTTCATGTATAGAATAATACAGTACTCTAAGTTAACCACAGTGTTATTTTTTATATTTGTGGTTTAAAGGTTATTAAAAAAACCGGTTAGACATGTTATGCCTAGAGTGTTTTTTCAAATGTTGATTTTCATGTGTCTCTTCCAATCGGGAATGGACTATACATATTGCTCTTTTGGTTGTATTTGAATGAGTGAGGTTTTTTTTGGAAAAATCTTTGTAGTTCTGTAGTATTAGGGTTTTGTATTCTGTTTACAGTGTGTGCTAATATCCTATTAAATAAAACACATTTGTATTCATCTCTAGTGCTAATTATAATTTTTCACCAATATAATGTGTATTTTTACAGTCTGGTGGAATTCCGTAAGTGTTTGTAGTCCTGAAAAATGTGGAAAAATCAGGGATTTTTGTTTCTTAGCTTGGGGTTAGCTTGTCATTCTGGGATTTGTTCTTTTCCCCAAACTTCTGGTGCCTGGAAGGCGTATTTCACCAGGTTGAGGAGACTAATTCTTCAGGGGAACTCACCCATGTATTGAGATCTTCAGCCAGTGATACCTGACTCTCAATATTCACTGCACTTCTGTTGCCAGGTACTGAGATAGGGAGACAGCATAGGGTTTGTGGAGACTGTATGTGGAAGTACACCAGAGTAGGACCACCTCATGACCTGTTCTACTTCCACGAGTCTGGTTTTATTTATTCTTTCCTCATGCCCTTCTCCTGTTGAAATGGTATCCGAAAAAGGGCAGAAGTACCGCAGGAGCTTAGTTACTTCCCCGCCAGACTCGCACACCTCAGCCCCCCTTAGGTGGCTCAAGCCATCTGCCGTCTAGAGACCAGCATCGCCAGAGTCCACACCAGAACTTTTCACATCACCCACCAAATTCAACAGACATACTCAACCCAGTCTTTATCACTTACCAGAGTGGTAAAGATACTTCACACGGGATAGTTAACTTATTGTTCTCTAGGATCCCTGACTACCTCGAGCTGACTAGACGTAGTAAATTATGCTATCCAGGTGAAGGGGACCTGGTTCTACCCTAAAGGGTGGCAGCTTGGACTAGGTAGATAATTCAACTTTCCCCATCTTTACTGTATCATGTGTCCTGAAGGAACTTAGGAGGCCTACTTTCTAAATGGAGCATGCCGGGCCTGGAGTGGAGGATGCACTGTGTACACATCAGCAACGGAGCTAAGCGTTCAGGTGGTGCCCTCTCTCGGTGTGTCCTTGAACTCGCTCGGGGTTGCAGCGTTGGCTCAACTGCTGACTATCGATTGTTGGCATATTCTCTAGGGGAGGCTGGGTTAGGCTTGCTTACTGATTGACTGATGATGAAAAGTACAATACTGTCACGTCTAATAGTCCCCGCAACCAGGGAAAATCTGGTACAAATCACACAGTTCCAAACCCCGTTCAATGCGCTTTAGAATGAGGCGCATAGATGAGGCGAAGTTGTTTAGTTTCTTGGTAAGAGTCATGCATCAACATGTGATGAGGGTAAAATTAAAATTGATACAGGAATGCAGTTCATCCAGGTACAATAGACTCTTAAATGCAGTTTCAGCTCTTAAAAGGTAAAAATGAACAGTAATGATGATTGTTCAATTCATGTATTATCCAAAGCTTGGACCATAGAGTGTACACCATGTGAAATTATCAGTGAAGGGACGATTGAAGGTTTTTGTAGATTGCGATTCTCGATTCTGTTCCAAAGATTTTGTTTCAATTCTGAATTCTGGACTCAATTTGACTATCAACAAATGTTAAATATATTGCAAAGTTTTGTATACTGTTGTAAAGTCCTACATTTCACACAACTTACAGCGTGGACTGCAATATTGAGATTGAGGGAAAATAATTTTTCTTAGTTTTATTAGGTGTCATTAACTATTTCTCCCAGTACTCTGTGGAAGAAATTTATAGTTTAGTCATGCAGAAATGGCCCTGCTAAGTAAAACGAATGTGTTGGCATCGTGTGATTTCAAGAATACTACACATTTCTGTAGGTAATTTCAGGGATATACGATTACCGTTAAGGCAAGTTGTACATATGTATATTATTTTCGTAAATTTTTTGGTGCAACATTTTTAACTTGATTTTGTTGCGGCTAGCTGCAATTTATAATACAGCTGAATGTAAACAAAACAGATCAATAATGTGCATTGGAGGTTAAATACGTACAGTAGCATGGACAAAATATCCAAATAATAGACATTTTACGTTCTTTTACATCGACTGTAGTATCTTTCATAATTTGAGACATGATATTTTTATGAAAACAGTCAATTTAGTGTATCAATTTAGATTCCGCACTTTCGTTTCACGAAATTTTACGCGCAACTGCCAATGTAAACATTTGAGTCGGTGCTGCAGTCATAGACTACTGTGTGCATTCTAGTTGTGAGTGTTGATTTCACATCGATGTTACTAGCACTTGGAGGCAGTTTGTTGTCGTCAAATTACTGTAGCTTATTTTGAAGTGCATATTTTACTGCTTGTGTAATCCTTGGAAAATGTTTGTTTACATTTTGTTATGCAAGAATTATGTGCGTGCGTTGCATGTAGAACTATGATTTAAAAATTGTCTTGAGACAAAATTGAACATTTTTTAATCTCGAGTATTTCTCGTTATTGCCTAGAACTTGCCAACTTTAGATTGTTATTTGTATTGTACCGAAGTAAATTACTGTATATGACTTTGGGAGAAGAGTTCATGTCTTGTGGAGAATGCTAATTTCGTGAGACTTCATGTATTTGTCTGTATTTCGTGTTATTTTGTATTTTAACTGGTATTTTGGTGTTATTTTGTTTTATTTGCGATTTACCACAAAATTGTGCGTCTAATTATGCCTGATTAAACACGACTGCAAACGAACACAAGCTATTTGCGTTGCGTTCACAAGCACCACCAGGTTTGCAGAATTTGCTATTCAGTAAGAAAATTTACAGATTCGAATCAAACTTTTGAATGCAAAAAAAAATTGGAACTCATGAATTCTTCAATTCAGGCAAGAATCTGTGGAATTGATTAAATTGTCGCATCACTAGAAGTGATTGTGCTGTATGATCAGTGTTTTATAGTTGGAAATGCTGGATTATGGTAGGTAGATTAGGAATGGTAAGGTTGGCTATGTGATGCTAATAGTCTAATAAAGATAACAGTTGCAGAGTGGAGTGGAAGGATAGCTTTCTGGCTGGCCTGTCAGCTTGCTGCTGAGTGAGCGGACAAGCAGTTCACATTTAAAGTTTTTGTTTGTTGTTCAATGCATGCAGGAAAAATGGTGTTCATAATGTCCTAGCTGTTTATCAATGTAAAATTAATGATTAGCAGATATCAAAGGTGATTGTTATGTGTGGATAATTATTTATAACCTAAAAACTCAGTGACTTTACTTGCATGTTCAGTCGCTCGCTGCCAGCTGTTACAATCTCTTACGAATATGATGAATCAATCTTTGTTAGTTCGACTCAACTTGAATTTTTGAAACTCTCCCCATCACTAAACAAAATGTCTTCTGAACAAAATTATACTACAGAAGGGTATCTGCTGAATGATAGTGCAATGTCATGTGAAGGTAGTCGGTTAGTCTCGTCATGCGGAAACATTTGGTCGCCTGAGGGGTGGAGGGTGGGTGGAGTCAATAGGTTTTGGGTAGCCCTGACTGCCAGGGGGGTGGTATTTATTTTTTGATATGCTCTACATTCAGTACAGCCAACACCCTCTGGACTTCAGGCCTACTCTCAAAACAGAGGGTGACGTGTGACGTCGAGAGTGGTCCTAGCCTCTCCCTGCCGGAGTCCAGATGCTAACACGTGTTTCCTCCCGCGTCATTGGTACGACAGCTGCCAGTTCTTGGGGTGACTTCCAAGTCAGCTGTAACATTCCACTATGCGTGAGTGTTTTATGTATTTCCATTGACAACATGCCGCATCACTGCTGTCTTACTGGTTACAATGGAAATTATGAGAAAGGTGAATATTATGGTTGTGCAAAATTCCTCGCGCCAACTTCAAACCATCTGACTCTTTTAAAGTAAGTGTGCTGGGTGTAACAAATAACTCTATATTTTTCTACAGATGTTCCTGACTATTAGTCATTTCGTACTTTAACATATTTCGCAGGTAAGAAATATAGTGTAATTTGTTAAAATACGCGGGAGCTTGTTCAGATGAAATTAAGTTTCTGTATTAGAACCGTATAACTACAAAACTGAATTACTTAAATAGAAGCAACTGGTCTGTAACATACTATTACCTTTTAGTAATTTTTATAGCAGTGAAGAATAAATAAGGCCGAACGTCTAAAACGTTTTCACATATTAGGTTCATACAAACTGCGAGTCATATTTGTTTTCTTTGTACAAAGTGAAAATAATTCACGTGCGTAATAAGTAATACCTGCTATGTTTACATCCCATTGCGTGGAAGATGTCGGGAACTGAAAAATGTACGTTACCAGAATGTCAGTTAAATCATTATTAAACCTGCGTAAAACTATTTGAAACCAAAATGCTGATAGGGATTATAACTAACTATTCAGTTAATTTGTAATTGATGCATTTACAGTAGTCATCAACTTCGACAAAGATACCGGACTACCTACATAAAACGGAAAATAATTTTGTTGAAAGGAACAAAAAATTCCTTAAGTTTCTTACGTAGTCACGCTTTGTAGATATTTCCGCTTCTAACAAAAAATTGTAAATCCATACCACAGCGTGTCCGTTAATAATTTTAATTCTTCTATAGCGTGCAATCGTTTACAATAAACACATTTCCTGTAGCATTTACATACATAGCATATTTTTTATTTAAATGTATTTTTTAATCCGGCATGTTTAATTTTGATAATAGGTTTTTTTTTGTTAAATTTAAAGTTTTTACTAGTGAGGCTGTTACTCTAAGAAATTTTACACGTCAGTATGTGGGGTTATATGCTACAGTTTAATATTTAAGTATTTGGAATACTGTAACATCTTTGCTATTACATCAATTTTTATTTTTGATGTAATATTGTAAAATTTTCTGTGTTGGCATTTATAATTTCTACAGGATATTAGACAACATAATTTTATTTTATATTCAACCAACATTAAAGTTACAACTAGGTCAAAAGAAGGATAATGTTTTTCAGTTGACATTTCACTTATTATTTACTGTGTCTGTATTTTTGGGTTTTGAAATCATTCCCTATTTTAGACTAAGATGGTTTTAACTGTTAATTCCTGTTAGATAAATTTAACATATAATTTTTAAATTGAATCAATATGTTTATTAGCAGATCCAGTTGTATAAACAAATGGTTAAAATAGGTCGCTTCTGTGTACTTTTGACTTATATTTCTAAATCTCTCTCTTATTCAACTTCTACCCAAAAGTGTTAAAATACTATTATAAAAATATGTCATGAGATTACATATCATTGTTTATAATGTCTAAGTTGTAGTTTTTAGCATATAGTGGTTAAATTGTCAATTGTTATTCTGACTCTAATTTTCGGCCAGAAAAAATCAACTAGGCATAATTTGCAAGAGAATAATCAGAATAACACACACCCACATACATATATATATATATATATACACACACACATACATATATATATACACACACACACAGAGAGCTCGGATAGACAGAAACCTTACACAACAAACAATTGAAAATTGAATGCCCTAGCGATGAAGTCATGGAAACTGTGAAAAGGCAAACATTAAAATTTGGTGGTGAACAAGGACCAACACGACACGTTAAAAAAGGACAGACATTAGTTAAGCCTAAAAATAATGTGGAAATGCAGCCGAATCCAGATTTTGAATTCGACTAGCACTGCTGCACACCCAAGGTACAACACCACTTGTCACGCAAATTACCAAACATTTAAAAACTCTACCGCAAACTTAACGTTTCCCATTACTCACCGTTTTCTAAGTGCCCCATCACTCTATAGCGTGACAAGTAAAACGTCTGCTCTAAAGCATGGTAGCTGTGTTTGGCTTCAGCTGACAGAGGTTAGGTGCAACTCAGCCATCAGGAAAAAAGTACATCCTGCTGGCATACAGTAGAGGCGTAACGTAGCAGATTTCTGAAGCGTATAAAGTAGACAGAGCAAGGCCGTGCAAAAACTTAAATAAAAGATGACAAATCAAAAAATAATGTTGCATGAAGGGGAAAGTGGAAGGCAGGGAGGCAAGGAAAGGCGAGGGGATCTGAGCCAAGCAAAGAGTACACCACTGCACAAAAGTAGATGGTGTTTATAAACTTAACGTGACAGCGCAAGCGTGGCAGTATATAAAAATTTGTAATACATTAAATATGTGCATTTTAAGGATAGTTTTATATGCGCCTTTATAAATGGAGATAAATATATTTCAAGATAGGCCTATAATGTATATATAAAATAAAATTAATTTACACTAAAATATCAACATATGGAATTGTGTATGTGTACATATATTTTTTTGACGCCTTTACTGTGTGTCGTACCCTTCTGAGACCCTCCAAAAAAGAACTGAACATTTATACTCTGAATTGAAGTGGTAAAAGAAGGGTATACCAAGCTTGTAACTGGCACCACCTTTATTTGTGCAAAATAATTCTAAAAATAATATACATATTATTTATAGCTAAGTGAAATGCTGATCCGGTGATGGCCACATTTCCGGTGTCTCTTGTGGCCCAAATGGGTACGGCATTTCCTTTTTGTCAAACCCACACAGGCCTCAAGAATCCAATTTTACAGGTAAAGTGCATGGACTCTCATCATTGTTGTGGTTCCTTCATTGCAACGACTGCAGCAAAACTAAAAACTGAAATGAGAAAAGTATTTAAAGAAGATTACTAGACTTACAAAATGGTTCATGCGTGCAAACACAAAGCTGAAATAAATGTCTTATTTATGTAAAACTAATACATATCCACAAATGACTGCAAAATGATACTGTAAAGGGCAAATTATAAAAGTAATACTTACAGGCAAGTTACTGTGCATAGCGATAAGCACTTGGTTTAACTTTACTTGATACTATAGCTGTGCGTCAATAAACAGTCAATCGGAAGCACCGACACTTATACTATGTTATCAATTGAAAAACTTATTTACAAATCAAGAAAGTGTGTATTTTGACTTCATTCCTTGGGAAGATATTTTCTTTTTTTATATTTATGGATAATCACAACCACGGAAGTTTTGTAACGCTTTTAGGTAATGTTCGGTACAAATGCAGCAACATAAACAAACTAATGTTATTATCGTTATATCAATTGTAGCCAGGCCGTTGTGCTTTTGTTTTTTATGTGCGTATCGCTATAACCGTGAATGTGTTTGGTATGTCAATTGTAGCCCGGCCTTATTGAAAGCTAGCTCATACAGCTTCTTTAGAAATACTTAATTTAACACATACACTGCGTAATGAAATATAACATACACTTGCAAGTAAACATGAGCTCTGCGAGTCTGTGGTGTTGACTATGATGTGTAATTTATAGTTACATTAAATTTCAATAACTACAATATATTTGCAGCCAAATGGCAGATATTACAAAGAATTATGCCTACTCAATAACGCATACTATCTTTATTTATATCTCTCTCAAAAGGTAGCAAATTGTCTTGTCGGGCATCCATTTCAAAATTTAAACATGGAATTGTTCTGTAGGCCTAACTGTTGACAATTAATTGTAAATACTTTCTAATTTTTATTATGGCAAGCATTACAAAATAAAATAATTAGGCCTACACTTGCTTTACGAAAGAATGTTGCAACAAGCACAACTATAGGTCTATTGTTAACTAAACCAGCTTCAAGATTTTATAGTTTATATGTTGGAACACCTTTGGTATAGCTTCAAACTGCGACGTTTATGCTATGTTAACAATAGTAATACTTAACACTGTAACTTGGGATGAATAACTACATGAACACAAGTTTGAGGTTAGGCCTACATTACAAAATAACACAGTGATTTCAAAATGTGTTAAATTAATGTATAATTATTGACAGGCACATTTGCACATGTTATCAAGGCAGATTTAAGAAAGGTTACATGGCTGGGCTTAAATAGATACATACAGATGTATTTGAGGTTGAGCCTACATTACAAAACTACACCGTGATATAAAAACGTGTAAAATAGACGTATAATTATTGATTGCCAAATTTCACTTGTTACAATGGCAGATTTGAAAGAAAGGTTAAACAGATGGTCGTAATTAGATAGGTACAGATAACTTTTAATATTATTTGTTAAACTTAGGATGTAACATGTACTTTGCAAACTCACATAAATATATTAATGTTGCATTTCTGCTGTCGTTCATTTACTTTATAATTGTTATTTAACTTTCTGTTTATAATATCACATTTCTAACTGTCAATTTATGCTTGATCTTTTTCACTTTTTTTACTGAGGATAAGCAGCAAAAACATGTCGT
This sequence comes from Dryococelus australis, assembly GCA_029891345.1. Taxonomy (NCBI): domain Eukaryota; kingdom Metazoa; phylum Arthropoda; class Insecta; order Phasmatodea; family Phasmatidae; genus Dryococelus; species Dryococelus australis. Next base: position 229,651,303 of record CM056994.1, on the reverse strand, counting down.
AAAATCATTACATTTACCTCAGGACAGTTGCAGTTGAAATTTTCATCATTTCTGTAACTGGTTTGGTCACCTTGTACGACTTCATTTCTCCTCGATGAATTAAAGAATAAATACTTTCTGCGAGATTTATAACGTCCTCCTGACCCTGAATATTTGTACGTACTTTGCTGGAACACAAAATCACTACAACACAATTAAACACTATACGACCTATAATAAAAGAATACTGATCGCAGATAATCTGAAGAATAAATGAGAATTATTAAAACACAACTACTTCCAGTTTCCAAATTTGTGGTTTGCCTCACAAGCAAAGCCAAGCAACAAGCATGAAGGAACCACAACAACGGACCGTTGGTTTTGACCGTTGAGCCGATCACGTGACACAATGTAATTATGAATTACAGTAAATACATTATATTTACGCTGATAATTTCTTTAAAGTGTATCAAACTTTAAACAGCTTAAGTAGCCATAAATTTAAACATTACATTTGCAATACCATGTTATTTCATAGAACTATTTTCACATTTCACTGCCAACATAACAGGGTGTGTTCGTCCCCAGCCTGTGTGGTGACGCTCATGGTTATACATACGCAGTTGCGGGCGGTGGTTTTTTCAAAGGTTGATTTCTAGAGTGCCCACTTTAACGTGAACTGCCTTTAATTATATGTATACAAAAATGTCTAAAACACACAGATACAATGTTCTTTTCACTGTGATTTACACAGACCCATTAAAAATTAAATTTAGGCACCAAATATGTTTACCATACTGTCAGTAGCTGATCTTGTTGACATTTCTTACTATTGTAAGCAAATTAGTAATTACATTTTTTTTAAAATAAAGTGTTATGGGAATTTTCATGTACATGCCACTTAAATTTGATTGAAAGACGTTCTCAATATATCCATTATGCAGCTGGTGTATGCTGCAATCTACAATGCAAGGGGTTCCGGATTCGAAGCCTGGTTAAGACATGAAGGGGTTAGCTGTTTATTTGTTTACGAATAGCTTTAGTTTATTTTTTAAACTCTGCTTCCTGGCTGTGCTTACCTGTATAAAATGAATGTGTTAATAAGTAACATCATTATCAATTAATGGTTTACTCCGCACATTAAATAAATAGGGATTTAAATAATGTTATTGTAGTTTAATGGGGCATATCTATTAAACTTTTCATATTGGAGTTCAATAGGATATTTGTATTGCACTTTTCGTAGTGTGCGAGTACATACAGGGTTGAGTCACTTCAGTATCCAAGTTTCATGAAAGAGTGATGTGGAATTTTCAAAATATTCACTCACTTAAGAAATGAGTCTTTGCCAAACGCCTAGTGTCTTGTAAATAATGACTATAATAAATGGTTTAGGCCATAAAATTAAATTACCATGCCCAAAATGTATTAAAAAAAATAAACTATTTACTGTTGATCGGAGAGCTTCATTTTTACTTTCGTCAGGAAGTATGAATATTGCCATGTTAATGGGCTCCCCTAATTGCGATAACTGGTCTCATTGTAAGCTATTGTGCCAAAAAAAATGGAATCTGTCAATATAAATCTTTTTTCAGGTCAGAAATGACAGTCAATATTTTGTTGCCCTTTCATATATTTGGTTCCTGAAACATAAATGTGATCGTTGAAAACTGTCAGTTTGCACAAATTGCTGTAAGTAGTCCAGCTTCTGTTCACTGTATTTATTCTTCTGTTCAACTGTGTTTTAAACTATAGCCACATCTTTTCTGAACAGATAGATTTAGGTACTATTAAAACATTAGTCACAGCTTAAAATTCCGATGGAAAAAGAAGAGGCGAAGCTTATTTATGCTATTTTCCATTGCTGTCACAACGCTTCCTTATGGCAGGGTGTGGTCTTGAAGCTTGAATAATTGTTTTGTAGAGATTCCCCTTCATGTAGCATAATTGAACCTGGTTCGTATCATTGTCATGTCTGCCCACCTTTCAAACCATGAATCTGTTGAATTGAGGGCTTATTTTTTTTAGTCATTGCTGTTAAGAATAACTTCATACTATGCCAAAACTACAGAATTATCCGTAATGTTTCTCATTTACTACAGCAATTATCAGGAAAATGGCAGTGTCGTTTACATGCCATTAAATAGTTATGATGTAAGAGCATCTTGAATTCTAGACACATGAACCACACAGCTCGTACTTCAGTAATGTATTGCCAAAAAATACTTTAAATATAATATAACACCTTTTATTATTCAATTTTTTTTTTTTTTTTTTTTGTTATGTAAATGTTTAACTGTTGTGGGAAGTGTTCCCATAAGTCTTTGTAAAAAAAAGCAAGTGTTATATAGCAAAAAAACCTTCTTTATTTTGCAACTAGGCCTGCTTAGAGGAGGGTATCTTAGGTAACTATTTTAAGGTGTGCAAGTTGCAGCTCATGTTCGACTACATACTAAAGCAAACAAGCTGTTACAATTCCAAAACTGGTAAATATCTTACTGTACCACTTTCCCACCCAAGACTCAGCGAGGATGCCATTCCAGAAATATTTCCAAACTGTCCTGCCTATTTTTTCACCACTAGTCACAGCAGAGACAGTTGTAATACGAAAAGAGTACGTTTGGAAAATAAAATTCTTGAAGCTGCTATTTCTCTGTGTTGCACTGAAAAATAAGGAAAACAGGGAATCATCTTTCGATTCACTATCGGAACTCAGCTCAGTTTTGAAAAACAGCAAACCATGTCCGTTGTGGACAGCGGTAGAAAAGGAAAGTACAACTATATTTACAAACATAGATGTAGAATGTTGACCTGTTATAACTTCATCAGTAGTCATAAATAACTGGTTACTTGTGTCAGCGTACCATAACATAACAGAGCTGAAGATCTGCAGACAGTACAGATTGCCTATGGCAATAAAAACAACACAGATTTGTTTCTAGTGGTAGATGAACTACAATCGTTGTAAACAGCGTAGTCAGAAAAAGGAAGCCAATGTGTGTTAAATTTGCTTCAGACAAACACACGTTAGTGAAACCCAAACTTCAATTATTGATTCTATCTTTGAACAGATTATGCTCCTGAAATGTGACAAGCGACATTACACTTATACTTCAGCATTTATAATCTTTTCTTCTCTTGTGTACTCCATTTCACCTCATACGTACAAAGTCTCTGGAAGTATAATTTTGCCACATCCTTCCACAGTAAGAAAAATATGCTCATCAATATAATCTAGCCCCATCGAAGAACAAGAAGATTCTAACTTTCCTAAATACTCAAGAGAAAAGTTTCCTTTACTTATGAAAAAAGATTGTTTATTTGTCGTAATGGTAGATGAAATTCATTCGAAACCTTTTTTTGTTTACGAAGGTGGAAACGTAATTGGTATGGCATCAAACAGTGCGGAGGCCGCAACAACTGCTCATGTTTTTATGGTTGCCAGTCTTTTGTCATCTCACGAAGATATTGTTCACAATTCAATACAATCAAAAAATTAAATACTGGACTGGAAGAAATAGGTTTCTCAGTTTGTGTTGTCAGCAATAACAATGCAATAAGCAGAAAATCATGACATATTTCTGTCCCAATCGAAGCGTGGACATTGTGTACGCTCACCCAAGCAACTCGGACACCTTTATTTTATGTGATCGACAGTGTCCATATATTAAAATGCATCAGAAATAACTGGCTCAATCAACTAAATCCAAGATAGTGCATGTTCTTTCCACAGTTTGATAACATTTTAGACCCCACAGCAGAAACTGCTTCTTTCAATGACTTACAAAAAATTGCATAGTTCATAATCACAGTCTCTGGTGAAATTTGGGTATGGCCTCACACTTAAGGCCTCGAACCCAACAAACCTTGAAAAACAAAATCTCAAACTAGTCCTTCAAGTGTTCAGCGAGTATGTTACAGCTGCTCTTTCAGAACTAGGAGAAAATTGAAACTTGCCAACATACAAAGGAACAAAAGCCTACATCGAAATTATTTTACGGTGGTGGAAAATCATGAATGTCAAACACCCAAACAAAGGTACACGTTTGAAAGACATGTACATGCAGCCTGTAACTCTTTCTCCAGGCAACAGATCCATTGCATTCCTTGAAAACGTGCTAGTTTGGATGGAACTGTGGAAAGCATCCACTTTGAAAACTGGTAAACTTAGCAGAGACACACATTTGACCCTGACACATACAACCCACGCCATACTTGAACTTGCTAAATACTGTATGACAAAATTGAATTTCAGTTATTTTCTTCCAGGTAAAATACAAACTGATCCTTTGGAAGAAAGGTTCGGAAAGTATAGAATGTTAGCTGGCAGTCAGTATAACATATCAGTTTGATAACTCTTCAAGTTCGAAGCAAAGCTAAGACTGCAGGATTCTCTGCCATTAGTTGTGAACTCAAGCAAATATGGTTTGATAGAAATAGTCTTTTGACATCAATGATGCTTGTGAAGAAAAACCTACATTAGAATTAAGCAAAATTATTCATAGCATTACTGTAGGTAAAACAGATTTACTTGACTTGGAGCCAGTAATACCAGTACTTACATATATAGCTGGGTATGTGTTTATAAACTGTTAAAGAAACTAAAATGTAATGCGTGTTATAGTGGTTTAATATTTGATAAATACTTTGATTTATCTCATAGCCTCATAAAGGAACTGGATCGTGATGGTTTGCAATATTCACACCCGAATGTTGTGAGCATTGTAATGTGTGCTTATGCTGTAATGCTAAAACTCATCTCGGAGCCATATGAACAAGAATTTTTAAATACAGGAACTCAGACAAGTTCTTGTCATGATCACCACTGCACAGCTCAAAGAAAAACTGCCATATCTCAACGTATGTGATGCTGGACACTCTTTAGCGACTATAATGCAACATATTTTGAGCATGTCTTCAAATACTCTCTTGAGAAACTATTGTTTGAAGAAAAATGATACCTGCAAGAAATATCCAAAAGATCGAAACATTTCAACTCTTACAAAAAATGTTAATGTACTCAAGTCTTTGCCTTAGTAAATATGTAAAAGTGTTTCCTGTAATACAAAGTCTTAGTCTAAGTTTAATCCATGAGTTGAGTACTAATGTCTTGTCATTATTAAATATAATTTAGAATTACTTTAGAATTTCAAGAGGTATGTATACATCTGTCATTTGCTGAAATTTGTTGCATTGGCGTTTGAATAATTTTTATTCCTAACCCTATATTCCTTGATAAGTGATGTATTATAACATAATTTAATGATGTATTATAGCATGTAATTAATTTTGTTACAAGTATTTTTTAAAGGGTGCTTGTATGAACCATGATGTAAAGATAATGTGAATTAGTCACTGTTTAATTTTGATTTATAATTCCAATATTCAAGGGAAAATGAATTCACTTATTTTTTTAAGTTGTGCATTTATTGTAATGTTAAACTGTGTTTAAAATAGATTTTTCTTTTTCTTTTTTCTTTATTAGTACTTACTTGTATTATGCATGTAAATGTAAAAAGTCATTTCACAGTGTAAATTGTATGTGATATAGTTCCACAACACCACAAATTAAAAAATATTGTAAGCCATTAATTTAAGGAAAAATAATATTTATTTACTTACAATGAAGCAATGAAAATGTTTTCTCAAGTGCTATTTTGTATAAAATTAATATTTTTTTAAGACAATTATTAGCTTTAATTTAATCTGTAAGCCAATCACGTTTCTGTGATTTCGGTTAACCAGAGGCACTAAAAAGAGATCACAAAATATAAAAAATCAAGCATGAAATTAATGTATTTTTATGGCTATTTAACTTGAACACAAAGTATATTAGCAATTTGGTAGAAGCTTATTATGCCCATGAAGTTAATTATAGAAATCTAAATATAAAATACAGCAGGAAGTGACAGCAACATTGTGTACTGTGTATGGGGAGTATCAGTAGGGAGGAAGACTCCTGATGACATGCGTTTGAAAGCAGTCCTGTAGTTCAGAGGTTGTTACAGCACTCAAGATTTTTTTTTTTTTTTTTTCTCCAAATTTTTTTAGTATCCTCGCTCAAATATTTTAAGGTTCCTCAAAAACGAGTTGTTATAGAAAGATGGTACAATGATTGTATTGCTGATAATAGAATTGCACCAGTGGAGGTGGCACTTTAGTAACAGCTGGCAGAACCTTGTTCACACACTGGGCACTAGCAACTGTAAATTTGAGTGGAATTTTGATTTATTTATTTTGACCATGTGATGCGTTGCACGAGGGTGGAATCTGTACAACTTATATTGTAAACTCACATTTATTTCTTGTAAGTATGATTGGATATGTGATCTGAATTTTTTTCTCATAGCACCATTCTTAGTATGTTTACCATCTGATTTATATGTCTTATATTAGCTTACTTATCCAAAGAAGATTATTCTGCAGTTTTTTTGCTAGGAAAAAGTATTCACTGATATTGTCTAAATGTTGAACAGTATGTGGTTCAAATATAAGATAAATATTTTTGTGGCCATCGCCCTTAACATTACTTTTGGGTGAGAGATTTGTTATTAATTGTTCATTGAACCATTGTCTGTAATTTTCTTGATTTATGTTCCAATGGTAATCTACTATTATTTCGTATTATTTCCACATTGCTAGAGCATTAGGAATAAAACTGTGCTATCATCCTGCGTAAATAATTATTAGACATTCTTTGACCCAGGTGATAGCAAACCATGTGAAGACATCCCACTCCACATTTTATTTTATACACGAGGACAAAATGTATAATTAATTCATGTATGTTATTGGGCAGTTTTCATGTCTATACCAACATATACCTAATCTATATGTTTATGGGGAGTGTCAGATTTTTCTATTAAAACCAGATGCTTTGTTCTCTACCATAAAAATCATAGTTACTTCAGCTCCTAAAGCTATAAGGGACCATGGCAGCTGAACAGTTAGCCTGCTCACCTCCCACCAAGGCGAACTGGGTTCAATCTCCAGCCGGGTCACACCCGGATTTTCACATTTGGGAATCATGCCGGACAATGCTGCTGGTTGACGGGTTTATCGGGGATCTCTTGTTTCCCCTGTCCATTCATTCCAGCACTGCTCCATCCTCATCTTAATCACCCTCATCTGCTCTTAAGAGCTGCCCAAATATCTTCTCACTTCACTCACTAAAGTGGAGTTGCAGTCTTGATAATTTATGTATTTCAGTTGTTTACATCATAATATTTTAATGGTGGGCATATATTTCCCTGCGAGATAGAAATTGTACGAGATACATCAAAACTATTAGGTTCATACTTGGATCATTTATTTCTTTTTTTGTTGGGTGTTTAGTACAATGTTTTTTCGCCTGCCTCTAAATATAGTAATCCTCTTAGTTTTTTTTTCCTGTGGTACAAGACATGCTTGTTGTTTTACATTGTTCTCAGTTGTGCTTTCTCAAATGGAATGGATGGTTTCTTTATTCTCACTGCAGTTTCCACAAACTGCAAAACATTGTAAATTATTTCTCAAAATTGAAAAAGCAAATTCTTGACTTCTACTTTTGACAAGTTTGGGGTATTTCTGAAGATAATTTTATAATGGAGCACTGCACTGTATTGTCTTCTTCACTGCACCAGTTTTTTCTTCAAATGGTTAACAGACCTTTTATGTACAAAATAATCAACTAAATGCGCTGCTCTGTCAAAAGTTTACAGAAATGTGTGAGATAAATAATGGAGACATGGGCAAAGTGTATCTGTCTCATGCATACCAAGAACTAAATTTCCTTGCAGAATATGTAGTATGAATTCTTTCTCGTGCACATGTGTTATCGCTCTGCTGTATTGCCTTCATGCCCCTTATTTTAACTCAACACTTTTGCTTTTAAGGCTAGACTTTTGTGCTTGTACTTGCAACAGCCATCCAGGCTCAGTTATTCTTCACATAATGTACACAGGAGGGAAGGGAGTTGATAAAAATTTCCCGTGGACTGAGTAACCCGGACCTGCTAGGAAGGATACGTACTCCCTGGGAAAGCTTAGCAATTGCCCTCGCCTTTCTGGCCCGTCTCTCAATTCAACCGCTGTTAGTGTATGTCATGAGGTGTAGATCAGAGCAGCAGGAGTTGGGCAGTTGACTGTCAGTGTTTAACAGTGTGCGGGTGTCCCGTGGGAGTAGACTTCCCTGCACCAGACTGCAGCCCTCTCTGCACTACTAAGGGAGCGATGAGAGTTGGTGGGCACCTGGTTAACAAGTCCAATCCACCGGTAGCATACCTAATGTCATGGCTCTACCGTTCCTTTCACGTGGTGCAAGGAATGGGTGGCCTTCCAATGGTGGTGTGGTGAGGGTCCCGGGGTCACTGGTCTCCCCAAACTCAAAGAAGAACCCCACCTCGGCACCACAGAGGGGGAGCGATGAGGAAGGGGATACTTTGAGCTGACAAGCCAATTTCCGCAGGACGGTAGCCTAATGTCGTGGCTCTACCGTTCCTCTTATGACGTACAAGGATCGGGTGGCCTTCCAAGGATGTACTTGTTCTGTTGTGCAGTGTGCGTTCGGCATTATCAAAACCCGGTCTCCTGCCAAGTCCAGGAAGGAGCTTGGAGTGAAAGCTGAAATTACTGGTAAGAATGGTGTTTATTTACCGAAGTGATATAAACCCTTATGGCAGAGGTGCTAACTCCTAATTCACCCACGGAGTATACGGAATGTTAAACACCCTGTCGTTAAACAGGGGCAGGCACCCTGTGCAAAGCTGGGTGGATTAGGCAGTTACTTAATGCGTGTTTCCTTGAGGCGAGCTCTACTCTCAGGTGACTGTCCATAAGGAACCGAACGTGTCTAAGTTCCTCTCCACTGGAGAGGAACTTCGGCCCTACGAAGAGAGCGATGAAGATTAGGAGAGGTTGGAGCCTTGGCACCAGTAACTAGGACGGTGAGATCTTAGGATGCGATCGAGTACTGAGAATAACTGGCGACCAGGAAGCTTGGCTGCCAGCCCTTCTATACTTTTCGGCCATCCCTTCTTCTGCTGGTATAGTGCGTTTGGGGAAGGGGCACAGCAGGTGCGAGCCCAGCATCTGGATCCTCCGAGCAGGCGACATAGTGAAGAGTGCCAGGTTCTACATCTCTTGTCTGTAGTGGCATCTAGCGGTGCATTGCGGTACTTGCCATGGACCTCTTACATAGTTTTGGTGGTTTATTGGGCGAAATAATAATTATCAATGGGACGCCTGTCCCTGCCCGGTAGGTAATACAGTCTTGCAGACCTCGGCGGCAGCGACATGGCTCATGGACGAGCTGTCGGGGGTGTAGTTGACTGATGCGTAACAGTTTTTTATTATGATAGAGAAGACGCCATGTGTCAATGTGAAAGAAATGCTGTTGGGTGAATGTGTCTTGTTTCTGTGATGTCTGTGACAAATTGCTGAAATTTATACCAAACAGTTGTTGTGTTTCTAATACAGTAATAGTAAAACATCAGTAAAGTATTTAATGGCTTGTACACAACTAGTGTCTCAAATTTGGCAGGTATTTTCATGTGCATATGAATACAAAAAATTTTATTGTGATCTTATTTTTTCTGCCTATGTATGTCATTTTTATTAGAGTTGTTTCAATACCGATACTAAGTATTGGTATATGATACTTCGCCTTTTCCCGATGTGTCTGTATCGGACCGATACTTCAGTATCAAAAAAAGAAAAATAAGGACAAGTAAATTGTATTTACCAACAATTTTTTGTGGTCCCGGCAACATTCTTATTTAAATAATGTTAGCATAACCTTTTATCGTTTATCGGATGTTACGCTGATCTAATTATATTTTGTGTCCCGTCACCTAAGATTTCCAGCAACTGTCGTTTTTAAGCTCGTTTATGCAAGCAGCTAGTAACTGGATGTAAAATATGTCCCATGCGCCACCATTTATAACTGCTGTGCGGCGTGGTGCGATACTGGCTGACTACTTCCCCTCGCTTTAACTTTTCCTTCTGTCTCTGTCGCGCACCTTCCTTCCTCCCTTCGTTCACATGTCATGACGCCACCAAGAGGGGAAATGTTGTCAAACAAAAGATAAATCACGTCCTCTCTCTCTTTTTCGACCTCAACCACTTGGCTTGCCTTCCACATGCCGCCCGCCGGCAGCAGAGGAAATAAGTGAATAAGTGTGCCTGTCGAATTAAATTATATCAAGATATTGCATCGCTCAAAATAGTTTTATCTAACATCAGTTGTATTTCAAAGCAAATGGTTTCACCTGAATATGTTATGCAAAACATTTTAATGAGGAATTATTTTAAAAGATGTTTTCTTTCGTGTTTAAAGGTCGTTTTATCCCGTAAGGTTGGTGTTTTGTTGTATCTTGCATAAAATTAACATGTGTTTTAAACTTAATATTAATTAACTCGAGGGGAGCATCTTTATGAATGAAATTTGACTTGCATGCTTCCTCTTCAGATTAAAGGGATTGAGGTTAGGGCGCTGACTGCGCTCTCTGACACATCTGAGAAGAGAGGAGTCAAACCCCAGAGTGAGGTGGAACGAGATAGTTTCCTGCCCAGGGAGTTCTATCCGCCTCACTGCTATGGTTGCCAAAATTCGGGGTGCCAGTTGACCTAGGATGAGATGCGGTGAGCACTGATTAAGCGTTGGTGTGGTTGGATGTAGATGATCTGGCCAGCGAAGCTAGGTTAATAAGCATAGGCCTAGTTGGACGGCATGTGGAGACGTAATCTTCGGGTGATGCTACTATTTGGGGTTCAGGGGCTACGTGTGGCGGGAGTCTAACCCGTACCGTCTTTCCAAAGGCTAATTTAATTGTAAAAAAATAGGGAAGAGCTGCCTCCTGTGGGTGACAGACTCAAATGAGCTTACCTGAAGCCATCTTTACAATATTGGAATGAACTGGGGCCTGATCAGGGACTATATGAGTGGGGTTCACACTTTCTACCGGGACTGATGACCTATCCTGATGTTGCCGATCTTCCTCTGGGTCATACTGTGGCCAGCATGCTCCTAACAGGTGGTTGAACCACGACTCTTGCATGGGCGGAAGTATATGTGAGTCTGGTCGTAGATGTGAAGCAATCCCCGTGGACTATGGTTCTACTTCAGTCGGTAGTGTATTTGTGGCCTTTGCACTACGTGTTCTCTGCAACACATGACGCTCTCGGCATTGTTGACGACACTGTAAGCCACCTTTCCTATTGTGCATTTGGCTTGTCCCATGGTCCGTTGTGTGTACGTTAAGTCCTAAGGGCGTGGCTTCTGCAGGCTCACCAAAGGCCCTGACGTGCAAACAGCAATTCAGTACTGAGACTTCACTGTGTAAACTTACCGAGGGACAAATTAATTAAAAATGACTGGGGAATTACAACAAAAATTATGGTAATCTGAAACCTTAGGTTCCACGTAATTTTTATTACGTCGAAAGGAAGAAAATTGGTAAACCTGGCTAAATTAATTACAAAAAGAAGATATCTAAAATTAGGTAGGTGATAATATAATGATAAACTCTCAATACAGAGAAAAATGAGATGAAGGCGAGCCTGGAAAAAAAATTAACTACCTAATTAGAATGCAAAAATTTCTCGATACGCAATTTACAGCATAATGGAGATTTTCTAGAATCGCGACTACCTGCTGCTGTGGGAGTCAAGAGAAGTTGACTGAGGTAAAGGTTTGTGGGTACAGGAAGTATATTGCCTTTGGAGATAAGATGCTGCCCTCGCGGTCAGCTGGGCAGTGGTGAATGAGACTTGTCCAAGCTGCTGGAAGGTGGTCTGCGGATGTGGGCTGAAGATTTGTGCAGGTTTCTGGAGTTGAGCTATGTTTCACGCTCAGGGTGGAGCCGTGTTGCAGGCTAGAAGAGGAGAATCTTCTGCAGACCAGGGAGAGCTCGCGAACCTCTTCAGCCGAGGAGCCTGGCGTCTCTACTGGACCATGCTGCTGGACTTCAATTTATGCTGAAAGACTTCTGATCAGCAGCTCTTTGGGGTGCGGGGTAAACGTAGCATCCCAACAAAGGGGTAGGTTATCAGTATAGCGGGCGCGCCGCTGATTTCTTATCGCTCCGCTTGGAGACTACCACAAATTGAAACATCTCGTCCTAAGGCTTGCAGGTTGTGACGTCACAAGGCCACAGGGGTGCTGTCATCTCTGGTGTTGTTTGGAACTTCTTCTGTGGCTAAGCGAAGGGTAGTGAATTATCATAAATATTTAATTTAATCATGGGGTGGCGCTTGCATGTGCGATTTCGGGCAGGCGATGCGGTTACGTATTCGGCTGTCCAGGCTTGTGGAATCTCCTTGCTCGATATGTTTAAAGTATTCTGCCACTGTTGTAACTTGCCCCTGAGCTCGGGTCGCTCTTGGATGGGGCAAAGTCGCCTGTGGAAAGTGCATCTGTGCAGCGCATTGTGTTCACATGCATCAAATTATATGCCCAAAAGAATATACTCTACCACTTGTCAGCAAAGAAATTGTTTGAACATTGTGCTACTTGTATTATGTGTTAATTTTTAGTTACTTCTTGCAGTTAAATCGGAGGATTTATATTAATTTATTTCCATAGACACGTGTCTTGAATAAACTGATAATATGAAAGTGCCTATTTGACACCTTTTGCCGTCTAATAATGGGTAGGTAAGCACCGAGCCGAGTGCAGTGTAACTCGTGACAGGGAAAATCAGAGGACGTGGGTTTGAAAGATTTATTATTAAAGACAGTGAAGAAATTGGTTATAATCGCCTCATTTGTGTCTCAAAATTTGAAGTTTACTTTGCAGTAAAATATTATTAATTACTTTAAAAGACATTTGCCACATGTTCAAGGTGTCCCCAACAAGTAGCGGTGTAGAGAGGTCATCCCTCTCGCACTATCCCCCCCTTGCACTGCGTAACCAACAGACGTGACACTGCCCAATCTAGAACTTCTTCGTATGCTCTTAGCTGATAGAGCGTGCAGTACATTTAAAATTTGACTTCCATTTTGTGTCATTTGCATTTTCAGAGAGTTTGAATGTTTTAGGTCAGCTTGCATTCTGTGTTGGATTACAATAAATTATATATATGTTATTTTCTTTATTTAAACAAGTCTAAGAGAAATATTTTTGAAGGTATTATTAATGGTAATAGTTTTTCTAAAATTTAGTGCGAAGGGCTTTAGTATCGGGGAATCGGTATCGGAAAACATGGTGTAGGAACAACTATAATTTTTACACTAGATTCTTTTGTTGGTTGGCCTTAGCATTTTTAGCCTTTAATTTGTGCTGTGGCAAATATGAACCTTGCAGAAGTGTCTAAACCACTATACTTGTGCTTCAGACAGCCTGGGAACAGATTAAAAAATGTGATTTAAACGTACATGGCTATTAACATTGTCTTAAAAGTCATTCACTGTTAAAAATGCGCGTTGTTTTAACATTAACATCACATTTTAACTATGGATCGCAAGCTTAAAAACCATCTGATAAAATAAAAACTTGTAATTGTAACTAATTTTCAAGTTGCTGGATAAATGTGAACCACAAAAGTTTAATAAAAACAAGAGAATATTCTCTGCTGGGTGGGAAAGACACACAAATTTCCACTGTATTTTGTTGTGTTCGGACAGTAAAAAAAAATATTTTTTCAAACAAGTAAATAATATGCAAATATTTCTGTGAGTAATACCAAAAAAAGTAAACATTTCAGTCTGAAGCACTTAGTAAAAAATGTTTCAAAAATGTAGTTTTATAAGATTTTATGTAAAAACTATTTTATTAGCTGTTGACAAAACAGGAGTTAACAGTTTTGCAGTTATTATTGCGAACATAAGTATTATAATTATTGGTAGGCAAAATATAAGTGTGTTTCATTTGACTGAAAATACAATACTGTAATGTTATTGAAAGTGTGAATTGTGATCTACTACATATTTGTTTATGAAACAAACCAACAAGTTTGGTGATATTTGGGATTTCACACCAGTTATTTTTTACATGATGCAGTACATTAGACCTAAGATGGTAGCAGAGTAGTTATAAAATTGATCCATGCATGGAAATTCACACCCAAGCTATGAATACGTAACAGAAAAATGAGACAGTGTTGTTTGGTTACAGCCACGTAAGGCAGGCCATGGGGGCTGTGGCCGTTACCAGCCCAGCATCCGGCGTGCTGGCCTGGACCTTACAGCAGAGTGGAAACACGTCAATGAGGACTCGCAAGAGAAAAAGATCAGCTTGAGTGCAGAGCGCGTTTGGGAGATACTGCGCCACATTACAGATGAGGAGTGCTTCATCTTGGGCATGGACCCCAAGTTTGCTCGCCCTGACTGGATGATAGTGACAGTCCTGCCAGTCCCGCCACTGTGTGTACGTCCAGCTGTTGTTATGTATGGCTCTGCCCGCAACCAGGATGACCTCACACACAAGCTGTCTGACATCATCAAGTCCAACAATGAGCTGTTGCGCAATGAACAGGCTGGTGCAGCTGCTCATGTCATTGCAGACAACATTAAGATGCTGCAGTTCCATGTAGCCACCCTTGTGGACAATGACATGCCTGGCTTGCCCAGGTCAGCACTTAGTCACTAGAGACATAGAAATATTAGTCATTACTAACAACTTAGGTAATGTCTAAATTGTTTTCTATCAAGTAGGACTGCAACTCCACGACAATGATCACCAAGGTATTTTGGTTTAAGTTTGAATCCTTGATAAGCTAAAGTTTTGTGTGGAATTTTTAGCTATATAATCTGAGGTTAGGCACATAGTCATCCTTGATAACACCTAAGTGAGCACTCCTGTAAGTCATTCATGTTGGCATAGCAAAAAGTTTATAGGGATAAAGCTGCTAGGATCACAAGTAAATGCAGTTGGAACTCTATACATTGAATATGCATTTATTGAAAGTTCACAATCGCAGAGAGTTATTCTTGGTCCGAACAGAATTTCTATAAAAATATAATAGTTACCTATTTTTATTAATTCTAGTTTTGAGAACAGTGCAGTTTTACTAAATGTCTAAAACTCTGAAAATTTACGAAAAAAATAGAAAAATCCTGAAATAAATAAAAGAAATCATGAGAAAATTAGTTTAAAATAAATTTCCTTGCTCACTGCTGTAAAATATAGGGGTTGATAATAGGATTTGTTAAATATTAAAATTTGTATGGTAATTTCCTACAAAGAAAGATGTCTTGTGAATAAACTTTAAGTGTTAATTTGTAAATTTGTTAGAGGACTCTCCACCAGTGAGTGAGCAGTAGGTATTATTCATCTAAAAACCATGCATTAGTTTGAGTTTGCAGTTTTGTAACTTGTGCGTTTTTAAATTGAAAAAATTACTGTGTCATTGCTTTTATAAAATATTTCTATGTAATTACATACTACCAACCTTATTTTGCAAACTGTATTGTGCAATTAAAAACAACTATTCTTATTTTGTGAAAGATATATTATGGCAGGTTGTGCATAATTATCTCCAATGCTTACTTTCAAAATAACGTGCAGCTCGTTAACCACTAAATGTGCATGCAATGTGTGTAGACGACAGTCAATTTCCACGGTTCTGGTGTGTCACTTACTGCTTGAAGTCGTTGGCCCGTTGGCAACAGTAGCTAAAATGTTGTCATGGACATGAGTCATGTTGTTATGTAGTAAAGTGGCATGTTCTGTGATGGTTAAAATATAATGGTGAGAGATTTGTTATAATTTACCTTTTCTCAGTAGCAATCAAAAAAACTTTTAAAGGAAATAGCTGTACTATAAAATCTCATAATTTATCATTAACATTTATACTTAAAAGTACTTTATTCTGAAAATATCATTTTTAAAGTTCCACAACGTGGGTTTTATGAAATTATAGCAGGGCTACAGGGGCTGAGAATTCTAGGAGGCTGAGGTGGCGCTATCGTCCCTTTTTTCGACTGCAGGCGCTTATAAAATAGGTGCTGCCTTCCAGTAGCGCACTCTGGTTTAAGTGTAGTCTTCGCTGGAGGGAGCCCTGGCTCAATCGGATAGTACAATCTTTGGTGTGTGTGTTGGTGTGATGGCTTCTGGGTGAACAGTACAAGCTAGGATCATGTGTGTGTAGTCTCTTCTGACCTTGGCATAGGCATACACACAACACACATGCATTAAATAATAAAATATGTGCACATGGGTGAACCAGAAAAAATGATTTCACCATAATAATCACGAGGATATGTTAAAAATAGAGGTTTTCGGAGTAGATAATTTGGGCTTGAGAAAATTTTGGCGGAAAAATAATTTCCTGTGGGAAACTGAATGGGATCGGGAATTTGTCTGTACACTAGAAAAATTAACAAAATGTACAAATAAAAACTTACTACCGAAATGTATTTTCAATCCATTAGAGCAAGCCTTGCATTTTGTGATACATTGTGTGGCTTTTTTTTTTCTCGTAAAAATGCCTAATAGGTGCATTGAATTCCTCACCAATATTTTTTATATCCATATTGCTTTTAAAGGTGGATTTACGATTGACTTAATAAAGTGTGCCGTGTGCTTAAGAATATATGAATCAATGTGTTCAAGGGTATTATTTTATGACTGTTGTGTGTGGGTTGTGACTGATTGTGCGCGTTCTTGGTGTGACTTGGAGATGCAGTGAAACCCTGTTAAGAAGTTCCCACTTATGAAGTTTTCCTGCTTATTAAGTTGAATAATTGTGCACCTTTCTACCTGTATATGTGTAATTTGACTCTTTTAAGACGTTTCCCTGGTTAATAAGCATTATTTTTTCAGTCCTTTCAGAAAAGTCTTAACAGAGTTTTACAGTGATTATATTTTATATCTTAAATACAAGTCAAGATGAAATAACCAATCAGAGCACAGGGACAGTTGACGGGAAACAGTATTTACAACTTGTATTATGGGTATGTCGTATTGTGAAATGTATGAAAGTAATTATTTCAATCTTAATTTAAAGAATATTTCATGGTCATGTTTTCTTTCGTGGAAGAGGTTATTTAATTCACTTTAATGAACATTTTCAGATTTACTGATGTAAATGCCTAATGTTGGAAACTGTGACAGGTTGGGTGCAGTTTTACGTCTTTTGTTAGACAGCAATGTTTTGATGTTCGTACAAGTGTGTGTGCCATTTTGAGTTGCATATTGTTTTAATGGAGCAGTGGAAAATTTTATTCCTATGAAAATAACATTTAAATTATTTTAACTTCAAAAACTCTAACTTCAATGAAAAAACAGAACGCGATACATATGTCGCTGTTCGATTTTGTACAGATGCAGCAATACATACCCGGGCGCGCACACACAGTCTCTTTTTCTGACCGAAGTTAACCTCTCACTCATTGAATTTGCTTTATAGACAAAAATATTATTCACACACTACAAGTGTGTTGAAAGTGTAGGTTTTTCAAGCCACCCGCATTCCCATAATTATAGCAACGGTTTTCAATATATATTATTTACAAAATATGCAACATTACTGTTTGTAAAATTCGCAACCTCTTGAACACAGTTTTTCAATGGAGTAATCCTTGAAAGTTTACTTCACTAAAATCACATCTGTTCGTCATTAGAATTATTGCAGATTCATTTAGTAAAATCAATGCTGCGCACATTTACTGAAACCAACAAATTTAAAACTGTATAACACATGATGACTACAGAAATAATCAAATTTTTTAAGAAACTCAAATACTGCTTAAAAAATAATTCTGGCAAAAAATTGATTGTATTAGATTTTAAGCTGCACCTTCGCTTTCCAAAAATATTTTCAGAAAAAATATTCAGCTTACAATTGAGTAAATATGGTGGCACGTTTTCAGAGGATGAGTAATTGTAACTAAATTACTAGCCATGTCAAAGAATAATCTAAGACCTTTAGGGTTAAAAGTTATTGTGACCTTGATCACACAACGATCAAAATAGACTGTAGCTGTCTTAGTCAGTTTCCTGGTTTTATTACGTGATTTGCCAGAACCACAAAGTTTAGCGCCTTAATTGAAGGCGGCCAGTGTAGAGTACAGGTCGTGTGGCCTGTCTTGGGGACAAAATCCAAAGCCACTGTTATGGCTCTACAAGTCGGCTTACCCTTGGATACAAATTTAGCTGGAAGATTGAGGTTGTTCTTAGATAGGGTCGCTGTTGCTGGCTGTAGGCTCTTATTACCGTGCTGTTGGGTTGGCTAGTGGTCACCTTGTTTACTCTCGGACTGTGACTTTCTCTGAGTCTGTATTGTACTGCAGGCAAGCATTGAAGGTGGAGTGGGACTGCACAATTATGAGGTGGCATTACCAATGGGAGGTTCTTCCCTCCTTAGAAAGGGTTCTAGGATGGGATGAGGAGGTCCTTCAATCTTAATTAATGGAGGGAATAAACGTGTCTGCAGTGATGAGTGAAGCTCCTGGGTGGAAGTGCAAAATGAAACTTCTGACTTAGGGTCACAAAGCTGTCTAGTTTCAAGGGCAGCAGCTGTCCCCTTTAACCTTCTCTGTCTACCTCCCTTCCTGGTGTAAGGCATGGGAAGTGAGGGTACAACTGAGACCAATGGAAGTAGCGTCGGTGCTTGTGAATACCTAACGTGTGCTTCTGAATTCCCAGTCTTGTACTTAGAGAGTTGGTGCCCTGTGTTCCTTTCGTCTGGCCCTGCAGGAGAGCAGTGGACAGAATATGGATAGCTTAAGTTACTTCCTGATCAGAATACCCAGGTGAGGTATCCGCAGGAGTTCAGTTTGTCAGAGGTTCCTGCCCCTTTCCGGCCCTGCAGGAAAGTGGTGGCAGAGTATGGAACACCTTGATTCACTGATTTGCGTGAATGAGGTGTTTCTAGTGGTTTGGACTTCACTGAATTCTACCATTTGGCAGAGGTCAGGTGGCCTCTTAATATGTGGATTTCTGGGTTGTTGTGTGGTTTGTTTTTGCCGATTTCGCTTTATTGGTCATAACTACTTAGGCAATCTATGACGTTTCACACAAAGAACTTCAGCATACAGAGAATAGTAAGTTTCACGTATTTTATTACATGAGTAATGAAACATGGTGGTATTGTGCTACCTACCACACTAGAAGTTTTGATACGAAAGTTCCCTAGGCAATCCAGGTAAAGGCGACCTGGTGGTTAATCTAATTGGGCAAAGGTGTTAGTTTGTGTTACTAGAATTTAACAATTTCGTCTTGACTAACTTGTGGTTGTTCGGTAGGAAGAAGTGGGGGTTGACAGACAATTACCAGAAGGGTAACATCAATGATTACTGAGATTGCCATCACCATCTGGTGGGCAATGTGGAGGCCTTGAAGGGACGTGCTCGACATGACCTGTTACCAAGGGGTTCTTCTGGATTCAACACCAGGAGGTGGTAAGGAAGGCAGAGCGATGTCTTCGGGAGCCTCTGGAGGTTTCAATCTTCCAGAATCAGTGGAGGGTCACTGGCTGCTGAGGAAGTGTTGAGGTTTCTGGTCGCCAGTGTCTTGTACTGGTGGAGATTCCGGCCCTTGCGAACGGTGTAATTTATGGACGTACCAGTGGTCGTGCATCCTGATAGCTACCTCCGGCCCTATATAATAGAGGTGGAGGGGCAGGGACTGAAGTTTTCTGGTCATACCAGACCTTTTATACTTGCCTTGTATAGGTGCTCGGTGGAGTGGGGTACGGGAGATGATAGCCTCTGCTGCAGGGCTTGAAAATTCAAAGTTGCTCATGCAACACTATCATCCCTTATCTTCGGGTTTGTGCTGGAATAGGCTGGGTGCTGCCCTCCCTCGTCATGCTCTAGAACTACCTTAGCGTGGTTGGACGTAGCGGTGGTTCAACCAACACTATAATCTTGCGGAGGGGTGTTGACGGGACGGCTTCTTGGCGTTTTCGGGTGAACAGTACAAGCTATGATCATGTCTGTAGTCTCTTTTGACATTGTGCGATGTGGTATCCTGTATTCACATTTCCCACCTCTTCGGTACTGTTGTGGTTAATGACTTGCCAATACGGTTGAGCGTTGCACTCAAGATGAGGCGAAATTGTTTAGTAGTGTGCATCAAAGACGCAGAAATGTGCCATGCATCAATCATAATCTAGGTTAACAACTTTGGAGAGCAGACTTTGGAGAGCAGCACATTAACAAACGAAATACTAAACGCGACTTCTACAATCTGCATGATTTTTTACTTCATATTGTCAAACAAAACCCAATTTAGGTTAGGAATAGTTAAAAAATCAATTCATTTACATATACCCTGCGTAGGTACATTCGGTTAATCCCATTTTTGAAGACGTGAGGTAAAATAATTCCAGTTGTACATAAAGTTAACCTAAATGTTGTTTCTTTAACAAACATTTTTACATAGTTTACTTAGGGTATTTCAGCAGGTATTGAAAGAATCACATATAAATTGAAAGATAAGCTAATATGAAGTGCATTCTAGTGGAATTTTTATGTATTGAGAAAAAACACCTTTTTTACACCACCTGAAATTTACACTTTACTGCATTATACACATTCTTTATTTGATCCCAATTAATGTTTTAGCTCTGTAAGTTTCTCTCTTTTTGCTATTTTGCAGTAACTTTTCGTGATCCCCTGAAAAGTGTAAAAAGAGCTTTGGCTGTATTTGCGGCTGAAATGTGTGGCATTGCTGTTGGAAGTTACATGTTATATTCAAAAAGGCTAAAAAGTACATTATGCCCTGAAAGTTGCACTCATGTACAACATTATCTGCTTTCATTTTTTATATAATTAGACCCAGTTGTTTGGTAGTGGTGTATTTTATCATAACTTCAAAAGTTTTTCTCAGTATATAACTGTTATAAGTATTGTTAGTGCAAAACTAAACATCCTTGTCACATTTTTATTTTCTCTTCCTTTCTCTGCTGTCTCCAAAATATTGTATATTATTGGTTTGTGTTTTTTAGAATTATTTTTCTCATCCGTTGTGTTAGATTACATAAACTGTTGTGCGACTACCAAGCAATGCAAATATGTCTACAAAAACAGCATTGACAAAAGATAGTTGAATTGTATATTTGTATGTAGTCAACTCTCAATGTGTTGTTATTGCATGTATTGATAAACCGCATTCACCAACAATTTTTTGTGGTCCTGGCGAAATCCCTACGTAAATAATGTTAACATAAACTGCTTGTATCATTTATTGCATTGAGTATCAATCAAAGTATATTTCGGGTTCCTTCACCTAATATTTCCAGCAACTATTGTTTTTCAGCTGGTTGTTTATGCAAACGTCTAGTAACTGAATGTGAAATATGTTACATGCCTAGCCGTTTATAACTGCTCTGCGGCACACTGTCTAATTACTTGTTTTCGCAACACGTCTGTTGACACTGCGGCTATGTCACGAGCAAGTCTGGCTAGCTACTTTCCGACGTGAAGGGAAATGGTTGCCCATAGCAACGAGCGTGATGACCTAGTGTCCTCTCTCTCACCCTTCTTTCTATCTCTCTCTCTCAGCCACACATCTTCCTTCTTCCCCTCACATGCACTGCCTCCAAGAGGGGAAGTTGTTGAGCAAAAGATAAAGCATATCCTCTCTCTGTCTCTCTTTCAGCCACGCCCGCTTTGCTGGCCTTGCCCACATGCCGCCCCGCTGGCAGCAGAGCAAATGTGTGCATGGTAAATGTAATTTTATCGAGATTATACATCTCAAAATAGTTGCACCTAATATCATTTGTATTTCAAGCATGTGGTTTCACCCGAAAGTGTTATGCAAAACATTTTAATGAGGAATTATTATTTGAAAAAATATTTCTTTTTGTTATTACAGGTGGTTTTTTCCCATAAGATTGGTGTTTTATTGTATCTGGCGTAAAATGAACATGATTTTAAAAGTAATATTTATTTATCTCGTGGGGCAGGATCTTTGCGAATAAATTTATTTGCCCAGAAGCATATACTTGAACTCCCCTTGTCACCAAAAATTGTTTGAACATCGCACAACTTGTGTTATAAGTGTATAATTCATTTTCAATAATTTCTGTGGGGAAATCTGAAGATTCATATTAATTGTTTTCATTAGACGTGCGTCTTTTGAATAAAATGATAAAAAAGTAATGACCTATTTGACACCTTTTGCTGTCTAATAATGGGAAAATCAGAGGACGTTGTTTTGAAAGATTAATTATTAAACAGTGAAGAAATCAATTATAATTGCCTTATTTATTAATTTTTGTCTCAAAATTAAAAATTTTCTTTGTATTAAAATTAATTAATTACTTGGTTTAAAAGACAGGCACTTGTCACACACGCAAGGTGTCGGCATTCAGCACCAAGTAGCGACGTGGATAACTTGTCCCTGCACTGTTAACTGAACTAGTGCACGCGGGGCATTCATAATTTGACTTGCATTCAGTGTGATATTATTTTAATTTTTGGGGGGTTTTAAAGTTTAAGGTCAGCTTGTATTTGGTGTTGTATTACAGTCAATTATATACAGTAATTTGAGACTATTCCAACGTATTTAGGTGAAATGTTTTTTAATGTATTATTTACCATAATATTTTTCTAAAATTCCTATTTTCATTGTGTTTATTAACTAAACTGTATTCACAGATAATTTAACCTCTTACTATACGCAACATGAAGTTTTATAATGTTAGAAGTTTTATTTTGTTGATGTACATGTCAGAACCCTCGTCTACTGAAATCCAGCATGTATTGACATTTTTTGGTAATCCCCTGAATAACGATACATCGAGAGTGGACGGTAATTGATCTGAAACAACAATGAAATCTAGAAACTTGCTTTCAGGATCGTAATGTTAAATTCAAGTACTGCATATTGTTGTCAACCATTCTTTTTCCAAGTGAATGTAGAATTTGGCTTGTGTTTTGACACAATTGATGCAGATTCCACCTTCATCTAAGCTACAACTATGTACATTTGTTTAGCAGTGCTTGTTATGTTGCAGAGCAATGCAGAAGTCTGGCAAGCCTTTAAAGGCTATAAAGGCTCGCCTGAAAGGGAAGGAAGGTCGCATCAGAGGTAACTTGATGGGCAAGCGAGTAGACTTTTCTGCACGCACTGTCATCACTCCTGACCCTAATTTGCGCATCGACCAGGTCGGCGTGCCTCGCTCCATTGCACAGAACATGACTTTCCCAGAGATTGTTACACCGTTCAACATTGACATGTCAGTATATTGACTCTTACGTGTTCCTGTAACAGTTTTGTAATTGGTTTAGGAGAGTGGATTACGTGGAAATGATCCTGCTATTGTAATTAATTCAGTTGGGATCATTCATGAGGTAGATAGGTGTGACAGTGCATACATTTTATGCTCGTGAGGATGCTATAAATGTTTGAAACTATTGCACATGTTGATATTACAGTCAACTCTCATTTGCTGAAAATGCATGTACCGATAAACTGTATCCACAGTTAATTTTCAGTGGTCCCCACAAAACTCATATTTACAGTGGAACCTCTATATATTGAACTCGGATGGATTGAAATCCTGCATCCATGGAACGTATTGCGTGGTCCATTTGTGATTTATCTGTATTTCACGACCACATTCATTCGAAGTTCACATGTAGTGAAATTTTGTGTCAGTCCCCTAAGAAACAATATATAGAGAATCTGCTGTAAATAATGCTAAAGCTAGCTGCTTATATATATATATATATATATATATATATATACACACACACACACACACACACACAGGCCCCCCCCCCCCCCCCCCCCAATAGAGTTTTTTTAGTATCTTTTCAGTTGAGACTTATGGGTAAATACTTTTTTTCTGGTCAGTGAGTGTAATATTCCAAAGTTTTCTTTGGTGCTCCGTGAAAAAGTAAGGACTTATCGGTTTTAATACGGGGCTGAATTTCGAGCTGTTATTTGTAGTTCATTGGCATTTTTGAGTTCCTAGAGTAGTAGCGAGGTTGTGTCAGTTTTGAGATAAGTTTTTTTTAGACTCCACGTGCAGTTCCTCTGTCACCAGCAGTATTTGTTCGGGAGTTGATGAAATTCGCTGTGACATATTGGTGCTCAGCAAATGAGAGGAGGTTTTGGAAACTAGTAAGGAGTGTGGATAGCAGCACGTTGGGAGTGCCTTTGTCCATGAGAATGGTCTCGGACCATACACAATGTGAGGACGCGTGAGGATACTCGCTATACGAGTTCTTTAAAGCAACTTCCAGATCATTATTACTGAGACGCTGTTCCAATTACTTTTTCTTCGTCAAACTGTTCATGTTCCTTTGAATGATTTTTAAAAGTTCAATAAACTAAGATAAAAACATGTACAATTATGTCATACGCATGTTAGCCAGTAGCAAACGTTTCTATGGTTTACAGTAGAGTTTAAAAAATTTTGCATTTTGAAAGCATGATAATTTGACAAATAAAGTGAGTATGGGAATAATATTTTGCGAGGTAGTATTATACTGTAATTATTTTAATGGTATCAATGAAAATGTAATTGATTTTCCCGGAAAAATCTCTATTGAGTAGCATGGAGAAGACAACAATGTTCAGTATTATTGTAGATGTAGTTTTATAATTTTCACATTTCGGTTATGGCTAGTTTTCATTGCAGTCCATTCCCCACTGGAAGCAACTTTCTTGGACCCCTGCTAAATATCTACTTGCAGGCCCATTTCTTATCCTTCCGCCAAATGAAAACAAACATTGCCATGCGACTGCCATGTAGCATCTGTCAAAATCAATGTTTAAAGGCCATTGTGTGTGTGTACATGTGTTTGTATGCTTTCGCTATACCTAAACCTAATCACTGAAATGTGACTTCTACGTTTATGCCTGTCAAATGTGTTGTTTACTGTTTATAGCTTTTCAAAGAATTCTGTCATATTCCAAAAACCATTACATATGAATATTCAGTTTAGGCCTCCAACATTATTTAGGTCAGCTTATTCTTACGGTTATTTTACATTTACATATTTGTTTTCCATGACGTAGCACAATGCATGTAATGCACTGTAGTATTTTGCCGCAACTGTGTTTAACACTGTTACAACTGCGAGGTAAAGGGCTGTCTGTACTAATTATCCTTTTGTTATTGATATGTGTTGGGTTATTTATTTAAAAGGACGGCCTCAGATGGAATGAATATTAAAACGAAAGAACAACCAGTCAAATGAAAAAGGCACATTAAATTCAAGCACACAACTCGTGTTACTCATTTTTGTCATACAAACTTAAAAAAATAGCGGTGAACATGCACACAAATAAGCCTACAGTAACTCTTATTCCGCTAATATTTCTAAGTATTGCTAATTACTGTTTGTTAGGTTTATTGAAATTTATTGGGCCGGGTTTAGTATTTTTCTTCCGGGATTGTGGCAAATTACGTTACACAACTGTGTTTCAAACCCCTTAGGGCATAGGTACAGTGTTGTGATAAATAAACAGACGTGGATGTAAATAATTAACTACGTCATAAAAACAATACACATTTAAAACGTATAAATAGTGCTAATCAAATATCTGAAACACACACAGGGCCAGCGTATCGACCATGATGCACAAAGCCCTGCCATTTCACAGACTCCATGATTAATGAAACACACACATCACAGTATATTTATTACTGCCATGGAAACACGCATTTATCACAACATCGTAACTTGCCTAGGTAGGTTTAAAAAACACAACGTCTACAAATGTGATGTGGTATTTTGAAGTATTTTTTGGAGTAAGGTTAGTTTACACTTCGTTTGGCAAAAAATAACACGCAATGTCATGGCTCGCTACATCTGCCAACTTCACTTGGTAACTACCCCGCCATCATATCTAAATATATTAAAATAAGTATTCGAACATTAAAATCTCTTTTCACTTTTAAGTTACAAATTCAAAAATCATTATTTTGCTGTATTAGGTATGAAATATGATACAATTGAAAACACACATAATTTTTCTGCTCACTAGCGAAGTGAAACTTCCTGAGTATGAAAGAGATAAAGAAAGAGAGACAGCGACTAGCCTCGCCCAGCAGACAGTTGGTTTCAGTTGACATATCGCTCCATAAAACAACACCGTACCATTACGGCCTACTGACAATATTTTCTGATGTTATATTAAACTGTGAAAATGAGATATGTACCCATTGGGGCTACCTAAATATTAAAATAGGCACTGTTTAATTTACAAATAGTATACTAAAAAACTAGGTTAAAATATTTTAACTGTGAACTATTTCTTACCGGTCTTTGCCGACATGTCACTGCAGTCACTGTTGCTAATTCATATATAAAAATAAATAAATATTACAATTTGTAGAAGATATTAAGGTAAATTTCATTTATTGAATAATACAGTACCCTAAAGTTAACCATGGTGTTATATATTTGTGGAATACAGGTTATTGAAAACAGGTTGACATGTTATGCTTAGAGTATTTTTTCAATTGTTTATTTTCTTAAGTCGCTTCCAATCGGGAATGGACTATACCTACGAAAGAAAATGTTTTATGCAGTGTTGTCATAAATTATATGTATTTCGTCTGCATGGATGAGGATAATCATGCTGTCATATGTGCTCAATATAGACTCCTTGTGCTTCACAGATGCATGTGTAAATGCCTCTTCCACCAATTTCAATAACTCAGGAACACAGGAGGTATATGGGGGTATGTTGTGGGGAGGTCCATGGCTGGGAGTGTGATCTACATTGCAATGCTCTGGTGTGCAGGATGCAGGACCTGGTTCGTCGAGGAAACTCACAGTATCCTGGAGCCAAGTACATAGTGCGTGACAATGGGGAGAGGATAGATCTGCGTTTCCACCCCAAGTCATCGGATCTCCACCTGCAATGCGGCTACAAGGTAGAACGCCACATCCGTGACGGGGACCTGGTCATCTTTAACAGACAGCCCACGTTGCACAAGATGAGTATGATGGGTCACCGCGTCAAGGTGCTCCCCTGGTCCACCTTCCGCATGAACCTCAGGTAGTCTCTTTACATGCTGCTTTGCTCGACTTCATAATGGTTGTGATGTGGTATAACTGTTGTTTGGTGTATGCAGCTGCACGTCTCCCTATAATGCTGACTTTGATGGTGATGAGATGAACCTGCATGTGCCCCAGTCAATGGAGACCCGGGCAGAGGTTGAGAACATCCATGTGACGCCACGCCAGATCATTACCCCACAGGCCAACAAGCCCGTCATGGGTATTGTGCAGGACACGCTTACTGCCGTCAGGAAGATGACCAAGCGAGATGTCTTTCTGGAGAAGGTTTGGCACATTACTTGTTTGTGTGTTACCGTCCTCCTTCATGGTATTGTGTGGGACATTAATCTTAGAAAAAAAATTTGATTTTGGACCATAATTTTTTACTTCAAATTATCGTGATAAAAATATTTTTGGTAGAGATGTCAAAATTGATTCCTTGATTCTTCAATACCCTCGATTATTACAGGTATTGAAGAATCAAGAATCGAACGGTTAATTGTTGAAAAGCCTTGTCCACATTCACATAATTTTTTGAGGTTATGTTGCACAGCAACAGGTCTTTGGTTTTCCAAATAGGCTGAACCTGTATCGAACTCACGTGCATTGACTGGAATTAACCGTTCAATGATGGTTCGACTATGAAAGATTTAAGATAATACGGTAGGATCACGATTATCGACAGTAATGCAGGGGAAGATATAGTCAGATAATCAAAACTCACTGTGAACGAGTTGTTTTTATCTTCATGGCTGCCATTGTGGCAGGTGGCTATTGTCAGTATTTGGCTGCCTCACTTCACTCAGACATTTCTCTGTGTGCTGTGTGGTGCGGCTTTAATGGGAAAACTGCACTAGGATTTTTTTGTGCACTTTTTGACATGATTCAGTCCTACATGTATACTGTTGCAAGAATGCTACAAACACACGTGGAAATCTACTGCATAATATCTAAACCTGTAAATGTCAGCATAGACGAAACACTAAAACAAATTGGCAGTCACAGATGAAAGACCACTGTCACACATGCGGATACTGTTGGAGATAGTACTTTGTTGTGCGTAAGTGTTACGTTCAGCATTAGTTGATAAGCTGTGTGCTGGAAGTCTGTGTCAGTCTGCAACCAGATAGTGTTTCTAGATAAGAACCCTCACTAGCGGCAAGATTCTAAAGTTCTGGGTTGCTGACATGGAACATGCATTAAGCTGTTGCGCGATAGTTATTAGTAGTGGGAGCAAAAGTATCCTGGACCAGGATCCTTATTAATACCAGGATTCCTGGTATAATTTTTTGGATTTTTTTTGTTTTGTTTACCTAATATTTAACGGTATATTAGATAAAGACCAGGTACATTTTTCATACCATACATATTTCCTGTTTGTGACATTTTCGTTTTTGATGTAGTCTAAATTGAAAGGAATTTTTTTTTTTGTGTTTATCTTTACAAAAATATCCATCCATTTTTGTATTAAAGTATGTAGTGTTAAAGTTTTCAATGTACTGATGATTTTATTTACATATACGTGAAGAAAATGTCAAACAATGTGTGTAATTACTTTTCAGTTGACGTAAATGACGCAAGTTACTCATTTTGCACTTTGTGTCCGGCAAAAATTTCACGAAGTGGGGTTGGTCGCTCAATTATGATTCAGAAGATCTTTTGGGCAATTATGCGTGTAGCAGCAAGTCATCCAGCGTCCCTGCAACTTAAAATGTCTGGTAGAAGCATTTTCATTTTGCATTGCTAAATGAAAGGTTACTTGTATTTCAGTTGCATTACTGAATAGCATCAATATTTGTGTACATATTGGTTAGCTTCATAAGTTGACCTAAAATATTGCATTGAGAAGTTAAGAAATTTTGTTTAACTTTTTTTGTATAATACTGTGTATATGTTGATTTAAAATAAATCATATATTCTTCAAAAATACTGAAATGGACTTATTAGGCCTATTTAGAGAAGTCTGAATGTTACATTAATATAGGAAATTAACTTCACGTAGCAGACCAGAAAGTCTTTCCTGTAATTATCTTCATATTTGTTTTTTCTAATTTGACCTGTAAAACAACATTTAAAAAGGATGCCTTGACTGTAGGCACATGTTGATAATCACTATATCTTAATTAATGGTACCAGAATCGAGTGAAAGGTTTTGCTGTTGGAATTGAGAAAAATTGATATTTTGACATCCCTAATTTTTGGTCAGTGTTTGTACTTAGAACTGGTCTTCCATTCTTTAAAAAAGATAGTGATAATGTGGAAGAAGTTTAAGTATATTAGAAGCTGTGGCACACACCAATTTACCACTTGTTTTTTTTCTCCCCCAAAAATAAAGTGATGGCACAGGATGGAAGTCATTTATGCATGCTGATTTATTGGGGTGGTTGCCGGTGGCAAGTTACAGTTTCTGCCTGCACTTTTGAGAGCGTGTATGTGTGATGGAAAAAACTGGAAGTAAAACCTCTGCATAACAAAATTGAATGGAACAAATTTTGTGGGTTTGTTATAAAGTATTATTAATAGGGAGGTGATTTACATTTTTCTTTTCTTAGTTATGCAGACAAAATTATATCTACAGTGGATTTTCAATAATTGGCTTTTCAGTGGACCAACAAGAAAAAAGAAGCACGCGGAAAAACAGTGGTTACGGACTTGGATTTTAGCCCTGAGAAATATCGTTGCATGTTTCTTGAAACCAACAGCCTAAATATGTTATTACCAACAACTCTTTCAAGTAAATTTGTGATTAAAATTATATAAACGGACAGGGATTAATTTATTCACAGTGTAGTATGTGTCGACAGGCACACACACAAAGACGGAGAACGCATTTTCCATGTGTTTGTGCGATCACAATGTTTTTTTCTGGCTAGCCCTGAGTCATCAGGCTGTGAGTTGTAGGACACTGCAGTATGGTGGAAGGGTGCTCTTGGTAGTAAAACTAGTGGCCAGGGGGTGAACTAGAGAGAGGTGGGTAAATAAAAATAATTTGCTGGTATAACTGATGAGTGTGATTTGGAGCTGTGATTATCTTACATAGAGGCCTGGACGCTGCCTGAATTAAGTTATAAATTGGTGAGGTAATTCCCAGTGTCTAGAGTTTTGAACAATTGCTTGAACATGGTTGCCACTCATCTGGAAAATAGGGAAATGTTGGGGAATTTCAAACAAGTTGGCTAAATGTCGGAGAATTCTGTGATATGCCTGCCATATTTGGCAGTTCCATCATCATTCGTGCACTTTTACCAGAATCATAAAAATTTTTTGTTCATTGTGGGCAAAATACAAGCATTTTTCTTTGCAATTTATGTACGGAGAAATTTTGAAATCTCAAAGTAGAATTTTCGTGTAAAAGTGTGTTATAATGCAAAGGTGACAATCCGTACAGATAATAATTTGTTAGCAAAAGGTCAGGGAAAGAACATTATTTTTGTCTAGAAATCAGGGAAATGTCGGGGAATTTTGCAATTAGAAAACAGTGGCAACCCTGTTGAAGATGGTAAGGCTCTCACAACTCTGGTTCAGTAAAGTCTCGTTAATTCAAAGTCAATTTATTCAAAATCATTAACATTAGATTCCCATTATAGCAAGAAGTCATGGTTCCAGGTTCAATCTTCGCTATATGGGTGTCCTCTCTGTCCCCAAATTAGACTGATTTTTATCCCCAGAAGGGCCTACTACTTAAATGTCGCCCAAAAATTGCTTTTAAATTGTGTTCGAACCACCATTACATAAAAATATCCTGTTATTTGATAACTGATTGCTGGAAAATGTGTGGAAAATCTGACTGCGCCATGTAAGTATAGCCTCTCAGCCTACAATCAGTTCCTCGGCCTACGCAGTATTGTCCCGCAATCAATTGCCTGGCCTGCGCAGCATTTCCCGCTATCGCTTACTCTGCCGCCGAAGCACTGCCCTGCAAGCGATAACTCAACTGTCACAGCTCTGCACTCATAATTCTCGCACCTTCTTCACATGATTTTAGTGCTAAAAATTAGTGTGCGTGAATTATTCAAGAAATCACCAAGACACATGCATGTAAACATTAAAATTGTGTCTACTGTAAGTAATCCCTTGCCAACTGCTGGGGATACGTTTTTCAAAAACACGGCACTTTATTTATTGATAATAGATATGAAGATACATATTCAAAATTAAATCACTCGTGTGCTGGGGTTAGCAGCGAAAACATTGCCATGTGCATGTTCTTGGGCAAGAGCCTAGATCCTTGCAGCACGGCCGGACGTGGTGGGTTGCCGCTGTTGATCGCTACACAATTAATCTGGTGCGTGGCATGCGGCCGCCACCCGCCACTGTAGTCGTTACAGGTCCGGCTCACATCGTAACAGCTGCCCGGTATTGGGAAAACATGACATGCACGTTAAACTCCGAAACAACGAATTTTCAGCCCGCTTCTCTATTGCAGTGTTCCTCTGCATACACAATTACTTGAAGTTTAAATGTAGCAGTTTGACTGATATATTAATTTACCCATCACGCATTTGTACTAAAAAAAATTAATATAAATATATATTATTCCTTTCGCATTAATTAATATAAATATAAATTATTCCTTTCGCATTAATTAATATAAATATAAATTATTCCTTTCGCATTAATTAATATAAATATAAATTATTCCTTTCGCATTAAAAAACCCATCCACATACAAATATACTCAGTGACTGATTTTGTTTACATATTTTCAGCGCGGTGCAGCAGCCAATAATCGATAACGGGACCAGTGACCTTAAAGTGTCAGCGAACTGGCGCGGTCAAACAAAGCACGGGCCCGTTAGCATTACATGCCTCGTTGAGAGAATCATGCTGCGTAATCTATGAAAGGAAAATTTTATTCCCTAATTTTATGCACCATAAAAATGCTTGAATTGTGCCAGTGCGAGAATTATGCCAGTAAATAGATAGTCACTGAAAATTACTCGTTTTCAACTAACAAAACATGCATGGTGCGAGACTTACTCAAAACCAGCAAAACTTCAAGAAAACTATATAAAAGTGGATTACAATTAAGTTTGTTATAGCACATAATAAAATGTAGTAGTAGTTGTGTCCCTATCTCTAATTGGTATGCCACAATACGGGAAAAAAAACGGCAAAAATCTGGTAATATGTAGCTGTATTAGTTTCCATATATTGCTTGGAGTGTTTTGTTTAAATGTAATTTGCTTTCATTTAACAATAATGTTCGACCCACGTCCGCCAAGTTGTTTTAAATCAAATTCAGTTGACAGCACAATGACCGTGAACGACTACGGAAAAGCAGAACTGATTCATGAAAACGGGGTCAAGGTAAAAAGGGCGGTATTCTATTTATAGAACAATGTGCTTGGTTTGAAAGAAAGAGAGGTTAGAAGGCACAGCGGAAGAATGTGACATGAGAGCGGCACAAGGTACTTAAAGAAATGAGGAGGCGGGGCGAGGGAGTAGAGTTACGGCAGCAGATTGACGCGTGCCCGATTTGACTGACTTGGCACGTTAGTAGAGGAAATGTGTCCACTAGACCAAAAGCGGAGTAGTTTGGGTTATATAGTTGGTGTGAGGCGAGGGATATTGGCTAATACTTACTCACTCTTGCTTCTTGATGTTTTAGTCGGAGTAGGTTTGGCTTAGGCACGACGAATTCGGTCTGTGCCGGAGCTAAGGTTCCACAGGTGTTGCTTTGTTAGACCAGAAAAAGAGGTTGTCTGAACCTAAGCACACTTAAGTACTGGCCAGGAGTCCTTTTACAACCGGGTGACATGTAATATGTATGCGAGTACAATGTGGGATGTCAATTATCAGAACCGGAGCAGCCGCGACTGCTCGTCTAAGTTCAGCGGCGCTGTTCCGTTCCACTTGCCTCTCCTGCGTAACACTATCCACAACCTGAGAGCAGAGTGAGCCAGATATCATTGTTCCCTGCGTTTCCCACCACTCCTCTCTTGAGGTGTAGGGCAAACAGTTCTATAGTCTAAGCAATGCACTTAGACGGGAAGGTTAATATTGTAACCCAATAGTGAATTGCCGGCACGAGCTCGATTAAGAGTCCTCACCGACCCCCCCCCCCTCCCCCCCCCCATAGATGCGGCAGGCTGATCAGTGGCGTGGAGCTGTGTGCGCCACCAGGCCTCTACTGGTTGTGCGTTTGCACTAGGATGCACGGCAAAACTTCAGGCTATGGTCTCTGTGCACTGAGTTAATGCAGATGGTGAAAAGCAACCGGAGTCTGTCATGCGTACTGGTGTAAAGGTGTTTCTAGTGGTTTTGGCGTCACTGTTTCTCCCCCATGAGCACTAAAAGTTCTGATGTGTATCTGGGAACAAACAGGTTGCCGTCTAATATGTGTGTCTTAATTAGGTTTAATAAAATTCCCGGTTTCTGTCGACAATGCATAGCGTAGTCTACCTTCAACTGTGGATACAAATAAATACCCTGGAAATAAAAGCAGAAAGATAGATAGCAATGTGTGTTTATTGAAAGTTCAATAAATATGTGACCTGAGCTACCTCCTACCAAGTCAGGACAGCTGAAGGTAACTGCATGGGTCCAGGTGAAGGTGACCTGGTTCCAAGTAAAAGGGAAAAAGCTGATTCTAGATGAATATAAATGATTTAAAGTTAAACTGCAAATAAAAGTTGTCTAGAGGAGACAAAGTGAAGTTAAAAGAAGATGTTCGTGTCTGTATGTTGTCGGGTTGACTGGTCATTGACGTACTTAGTAAGTAGTCACGGGGGCTTACTTGTAGGGCAACAAACTTCTCAGAAGATCGCTAGCACTAGTAGTGCTGTGGGAGGTTGCTAGAGATGTGAAAGAATGATTCCAGAGGCCGGCAGACTGAGCACACATTCGGCTGCCTTGGGTTTCGGGATCTCCACTCTAGGTGGCACGGACTATGTTGCTCCCTGGCTGATTCGAGCTTCAAATCCTTGCTCTGGTGGGCAGTTACCTCTGGAGTAGTGATTGTTACAGGCTCGTCAACGTCAAGTTTCTGAAGTTATTTAGGCTGCAGTGTGTTTCTCTGGCTCGAGGGTATCCCTGGGGAAGTGTCTCATTTGTCCCCTCATGGCGATTTTGATGTATCCGCGGTGATCCTCCGCTCAATACACATTTTTCTGATGTCCTACGATTTTGTATGGGCCCTCCCATTTCTCGGCCAGACCCGCTCTGAACTGATTGCTTGTTTTGCTTAGGGGGTGGCTGTGCAGGAGGATGGTTTCACCTATATGAAAGGCTAGGATGTCAGTTTGAGGTTGTGGGCATTTCTTCTAGATGTAGGCCTCTTGGGCGTCCCTTGTGTTGTCCGTGCAGGCCAGGGTGGCGAGTTAGATGTCTTCAGGATGAAGCATTTCAGTCGTTGCACTATCCCATTGCCAATCCCCGTTGTGTCTGAGCGTTTGGCCCAGAAGGAGTTGACTGGGGCTTCAATTAATTGCCTCGTTCGTGCACCTTCACAAGGCGAACATGATTTTTGGGATGTGTATATCCCAGTGCTTGTGTTCGTCTCTTACACTGAGATGAAGGCCTTTCTTGAGCTCCTGGTTCCTCCGCTCAGTGGGGTTAGCTTGTGGGTTGGAAGGGAGGGGTTGTCTAGGATTCAACTCCTTACTCACTGCAGGCCGTCAGCCATTTCCGGCTTGCAAACTGGTTCCCATTTTCTGTAAGGATGGATTGTGGGTAACCCTAGCTTGGGAAAATTTCTGTGTCGAATTTTTTGAAGATAGGTTTTCTGGCTTGGCAAGGGGAATGCTTCCACCCAGGTGGGTTTCCTGGCTTGGTAAGGGGAACGCTTCCAATCCATATTGAGAATAGGTCAGTCACGACTAATAGAGATTTCTCCTAGTGCTTCAGGGTTAGGGCCCCATTAAGTCGTGGCAATGTGCTTCCATGGCGTGCATGGTCGTTTAGGTTTAGCAGTAGGTTGTCGTACGGGTAGACTTTGTCCCTATTCATGGTGTCCCATATGTAGCCTGCACCTATGTCTGCTAGTGTTTCCTGGTTTTCAGGATGCCCTTTTTCGGCGTGGTCATGATGGTGCCTGCAGATGTCTGTGCATAGACCCTTAGGTATCCAAATTCTCTTCTTGGCTCCAGTTTGATTGTTGCAGGACCAGACAATGTCGTCTCGTAGTTCAAATCACTGAGGCTGCTTCCTTCGGAGGTCTGTGATGTCTGGGTCTTGTTGGTGGCGCTCTATCTTGCTGCGGCTGATCTGCAGTTGGAGTAGTTTGATTTGTTCTTCTAAGCTGTGGTCTTGAGGTTGAGGCAGTCTCATTCGTTCCTATTCTTTGTTTGTTTCGGCGTAGGCGATAACCAGTGGGTGTCCGTCTGGGTCTACTTGGTAGAGACCTGCGCGGAGGCCGTTCTGACAAGTGTCTGTGTGTAGGATTAGGGGTCCTCCTTGTGGCGGATGAAGTCGATCAATGTCTTGGAAGTTGGCTTTGAGATCTTCAAAGATTGTACAATGTTCAGGTCCACATCGCCACTAGGCTTCCTTCTCCAACAACGGGTGCAAAAGTGCCATGTGACTGGATATGTTGGGCACAAAGTCTCTGAGCCAGTTGCACACAGGCCAAGGAAGTGGCATAGTTGCTTCTTGGACTGCTCGTATTGAGTTGGCTTAAGGGTAGTTGCCTTCAGGTCAGACGATATGACCCAGGTAATTAATCAAAGTCTCCCCAAAGTGACTCTTCGAGAATTTTGCTGTCATACCATGGAGTTCCAGGCGTTCGAGTACCCTTTCAATGGCTGAGGACGTTGAGTACACAATGATGTCACCAAAATACGCAAAGCAGAATTGCCCAATTTACCTTGTCAGTACTTTGGTTGACATGAGCCACTGGAAAGTTACCGGAGCGTTTTTGTGTCCGAAAGGCACGACTCGAAATTGGAGGACTTGTCTCTCTGGGCTGGTAAATGCTGTGTATTTTCGGCTGTTCAGGTGTACTGCTATTTGCCAATACCCCCCCGACTGCATGTCTACGGTACTGAAAATCTTTGCTTCACCTATGTCACACAATGTGTGCGCTAAGTTGATGACTGATGGAGCAATAGGGAGAGTAACGCCATTTAGCGCCTTGTAGTTGGTGTAAAATCGTAGTTGTCCGTTCTTCTGAGAACCAGTACCATGTGCGTGTGAGTTGTATGGGGAATCAGAGGGCTCGACTATCCCTTGTTGTTTCATCTTTTGTGGTTGCTCCATGATGAGACGGTGATGTCTGGTAGCCACCCTGTATGGTCTGTTGTAGATTGTAGAATGGTGTGGTGGTGTTCAGCCATATTACATGCAGTATGGTTCTCGTTTGTTGAAGAGTCCCTCCTTATCCAAAAGCGCCGGCATGTTTGTCAAGAAGTTTCTTCAGTTGCTGGAATTGTTATTCGTTGAGTTGGTGGTTGATCTCTTCTTTGAGAGTCGGAACTACGGCAGTGTCGGGATAGTGTTCCCTGTTGATCATCACGCGGTTTTTGTTGCCCATGTATACCTTACGTTGCCCATGATCCGTAACACATTGTTGTTGATGGAGCCAGAGGTGTCCTAGTATCACGGCCTCATGGATTTCCGGTGAGACGACAAATTTTACAGGTCCGGAGTTTTTGTGAAGTTCGAGAGAGGTCCAGCCGTCAACTTTGAGTGTGCAGTCAGGCTTGGCCATCCTGACGGGTTTTGACTCAGGGCGCAGTGATGCTCTTTGTTCTTTGGTCAAAATATCTCTGCATACAAAATTGCCAGTTTTAGCTGAGTTGATGTTGACTTCGATGTGTGGGGCTTCTGGGGTTTCGGCTTTCTTGGCTAGGTGTGGATGATGGGCCCTTGTGGTCCTGTGGGGTCGGCTCTTTTTGCATGCAGGCCGCAGCGTTTCCTGCCTGCTTGGTGATTTGCTTGTCAGCTGCTGGCTGTTGGTACCTGGCACATGAGTTGCAGTCCCTTCCTCCGCACAATCCCATCTTATTTGCCACCGAGTGAAATCTTTTTGAAAGTGATGTTCTGGGCAGTACCAGCATTTCGGAAGGCTTGGTGCGGTTGGAGGTGTTTTCGTTTTGCGTTCATACTGCTTGTCTGACTCGATGGGCATGCTTATTCTTGGGCAGTCAATGATTGCTTGCGCCTTGAAATTAAGGTCCATTTCCTGCACTTGTTCCACTAATTCGTCCACCGTAAGTGGCTTCGGAATTAAGTGTGTTTCTTAGCTTGGGTAGCAGCATGCGTGTGACATGCCATATGCAGCTCTTTGTTTCCATTAGGAAATACCGTATTTATTCTGTATAGTGCGCACCATGATTTTTACAACAAATTGTAGGGAAAAATTATTTTTTAATAAAATTGCACCAGAAATTTGTGGCATTCTGTTAGTAAGTATGGAGCAAATTATTATTTGTACGTTAATGTGTGGTGATTGTGATATGTTTGGAAAATACTTTAATTAAATAACTTGGGTTCAAAAATCCAAAATATAAAAACAAAATCCGAAAACATCAAGTTTATACTACTCAACATTTTCGGCTTCGTATTTCTTTTTTTTTTTTTTTTTCCTCTCTCCTTTTTGCAGTGACAGGCTCTAATTTTTTTGCAGTGATAGTCACACTACCTTTCTCTATTGCCCTTCCCCCCCCTTTTTTTTTTTTTCACCACCCACCGATCTGAACATGGTTTGCTAGCCTCTGCCACGGAAACAAAGATGGATTGCGGAATTGACTGATAATCTGGGTGTTAGTACAAGGCGGTGGGTGCCGTAAACACTTGGCAGCTCTGGTTTCTGGCATAACAGGATGCCATTAGTTGTTGGGGGAGGGGGGAGCTTTGTTGCGACCAATACATAACTGAAGGGTCACTGAGGGTGAAAAAGAGTGAAGGGAGAGGAATGATGTAAGAGCGAGAGATAAGACAACAGACAGTTCTGCCACTTCCCTCAACATCCTCCTCGGACAATTTATGGCTACGACTCTCCCGTCTTTATTATTTCTGTGTATAACGTGCACTCCAGGGATTTTTTCCTTTATTTTGGGGAAAAGTGCACGCTTTACACGAGTAAATACAGTATTCGCTGGTACATCTGTATTTTGCGACGGACCAATAGTTCCGGATCTTCATCTGGTGTTTGTGTTAGGCTGTAAAGTTCCACTGTGAGGCTTGCGGGTATCTCCTCACTGGTAAACTGTGTGGCGAGACGAATACTGAGTTGGCTCCACTCGGAAATAAATTCACCATATTTTTGCCGTCATTTGAGGGCTTTGCCCATGAGTTTTGCGTGTGCTTTGGTAACCCATTCCTTTTCAGGAATTTCACTGGCACGAAACTACTACCCGCATTCGGTCGTAAGCACAAGTGGGTTCTTGTTGTTTGTGCCCTGCAAACTTCTGGTACTTGTGTGGCGGTGCACCGACATATTTCGCACTGGTAAACCATTCCTGGTCTGGTTATCCTTTCGTCCACCCATCCTGTGCATCTGTGGTGATACGATTCCCCACATAGTATGCAGCGCACTATGTGGGTACCACGCTGCGGGCAGTTGATCCAGTTACAGAGGGCCATTCGTCGGGTTTGACACTTGTCGCATCTGTATTCAAGAAACTGTGAATCTGGCTTTGTACACCCAGCCTAGGGAATCATAGTGAAAGCTTTGTTGGTAGTGGGCACATTCTATGCAGGGTATTTCCACGCCATGGCAGTTAGGTTTGAAGCAACGCTTGTGTCTGACTTTCGCCATGTTCATGTTAGCTGGCTCTTGTTGGTCAGTGCCTGTGTCTGACATTGTTGTGTTATTGTTGAGCGCCACGGGATGTTTACAGACTCCCCAAAGTCTGAGCGATAGGCCGTTTGGCTCCTGGTTAGAAAGATTGGATCAGGGATATGCTGGCCTGGTTCTGCTTAATAAGACACTTTGAGGTGTAAGGCCCCCGCAATGGGCACCAGAATAATACTTACGTTGTTTGACCCTGATGGTGTGGGATTACTGCAGGCACGTTGCAATGCCTAGTGCTTTTTGGTGGGTGCTGGGGCAGTACAATCTGGCATGGAGTATCTGTCCTTTGCTGGGGGGGAGGGGGGACAGTAAGATTACTGACATCTCATGTTGTGTAGAAACAAACACTGTGGAAGTGTGTGGTCGAGTGATGTGCATTGATACGTAGAAGTCAATTAATTACAGTCGACATTTGATGTATTTTTAGCACATGTTACAATATGCCGGATTCACCAACAATTTTTTTGGTCCCGGTTAAATCCCTATGTAAATAATGTTAACGTAAACCGCCTGTATGATGTATTGCGTGGAGTATCGATCAAAGTATATTAAGGGTCCCTTCACCTAATATTTCCCACAACTATCGTATTTAAGCTGCTTGTTTATGCAAACATCTACTTACTGAATGTGATATATTTTACGTGCGCCGCCGTTTATGACTGCTCTGCGGCATACTGTCTAATGTCTTGTCTCCTCACCGCATCTGTCTGCACTGCGGCGGTGCGGCCCCGGCGACCGTATCTGGCTGGCTATTTCTCCTGACAAGAGGGAAGTGGTTACCCATAGCAACGAGCGTGGCGACCTAGTGTCCTCTCTCTCACCCCTCTGTCCGTCTCTCTCAGCAGTGCACCTTCATTCCTCCCTTCACAATTTGTTCTTGCTGCCGGCAAGAGGGGAAATTGTCTAGCAAAAGATAAAGCAAATCCTCTCTCTGCGATTCCGTGCGTTTCTTGCCTTCCACATGCCGCCCACTGATAGCAAATAAACTGTGCATGGCGAACGTAATTTTACCATCAGTTGTATTTCAGTTGTGATTAAAGGTGGTTTTTTCCTGTAAGGTTGGTGTTTTTTTACATCAGGCTTAAAATTAACATTATTTTAATATGTAATATTTATTTATCTCAAGGGGCAGTATCTTCGTGAACAAAATTATATGCCCAGAAGCATATACTTGAACGCCCCTTGTCACCAAAAATTGTTTGAACATTGCACAACTCGTATTACAAGCTAAAATCAATTTCAGTAACTTCTGCAGGGAAATCGGAAGATTTATATTAATTTATTTCAATACACATGTGTCTTTTGAATAAAGTGATCAGATGTAAGGACCTATTTGACACCTTTTACCGTCTAATAATGGATGCAGTGTAACTCACGACGGAAAATCGGAAGACGTTGTTATGAAAGAGAAATTATTAGACAGTAAAGAAATCAATCATAATCACCTTATTTATTAATTTTTGTCTCAAAATTATAAGTTTACTTTGCAGTTAAATATAATTAATTGCTTTAAAAGATAGTCATTTGTCACACACTCGAGGTGTCGGCACTCAAGAACAAGTAGCGGCGTGGAGGGATAATTCTCCCGCCGCCACTCCTCCACCCGCCATTGCCGTGAGCACACTACCCGAGCGATAACTTCTCCGTGCGGTGTTAGCTAAATGAATGTGCACAGCACTTGAAAATGTGATGCTTTGGGTGTCATATTTTCATTTTTGAGGCTTTGAAAGTTGTAGGTCAGCTTACAATCAATTGTATGTGGTATTTTGAAATGTTATTTTTAAAATTTAAATGAGTTTAGATGAAGTGTTCTTTAATGTATTATTTACAATAATATTTTTTCTAAAATTCCATTTTTTATTGTGTTTATTACCTAACCTGTATTCACAGATAACATAAAGCTCGTGCTAAACTTAACATAAAGTTTTATAAAGTTAGAAGTTGTATTTTATTGATGTACATGCCAGAACCCTCATCTACTGAAATCCTGAATGTATTGACATTTTTTGCCAGTCCCCTGAATAACGATAGATGGAGAGTGGACTGTATAATTGAAAGTACATCATGCATCAATTGTGTGGTTCATGGCTCAATTTAATACACATCAAAGAATAGTAATAATGACCAAACTTGTTTATAGTTCTGAAAATGTATCTGTTTACTGGCGCATGGCGCTTTTTGAGTTATTAACTTTAACAGGCTTCAGTTCCATCTCCCAGGTATTTTTCACGGAGTTTTAAGCTTAAAATTATTAAGTCAAAAGGGATATTGTTCTGTTAGCCTAGCAGCTTTTATTATTCACCAGTCAACCATAATTATGCTAGGACAAGTGAGTTCATGTACTCTCTGCTAGATTGCACTAGTAGTAATATCGCTTGTCTTCTGTTTTGCATCTTCCCTCCAGATGGCCAGTAAAGTCACATAGGCAAGTCATGCTTCGCACTCCTCGCTCAGCGACTACCCCTCGCCATAGTGTACCAGCCAATGAGAGATGGGTAGCGGCCCATGAGGAGTATAAAAGGAGAGACGGCCCGCGTCTCTAAACCAGTTTTTGTTTCCATCACACGCTGCTCGGATCCAATCAAATTGTCATAATCTTTTCCAGCACTCGTTGCTTGGAACTGTTTCCCACCTGAAGCCTAGCTTATTTTCGTTGCACCCAGCACGCATTACTCAGGCCAATATTTGTTGCCACGCTAGATTTGTATTGCTTCCATAGTTCCAGATTGCACTGCTTGGAACACACCCCTTGCCGACTACACATCAGCAGAGTTTGCAGTAGGTTAGGATTACGTCAGGAGCTATGCACTACGTACACTGCTTGCCAACATCCCCCTGTCTTCATTCATAATTGCAGTGCACCAAATCAGTCTTTTTAAAGGCTACCATACTGCCACTCCTACGCTTAGTTTCCCAAGCAAAGTGGCAGCGATAACATGACGTCATTTCTACAACACGTACACACCCAAGCAAGGAGTTCACCTGTAATTTCTAAGCATCCTTTTTGAGTCAGAAACTTCGTCTAACTTAAGTGATAGTTTTCAAGGGTTGATGTTTGTGACGCCAACCCAGAGCTAGAGCGCAATCACCACATGTTTATTTTTTCGAAAATAAAATGTGCATGAACTTTTACTTGAGTCCACTTACTTGTAGATGTAGTATCTTGTAGTTACTCTTGCTACGTACTTGCAGGTATTCACTGGAAGCTTGTTCAATGTAAACACACGTATTTTGGATCACAAAACATACATTAGTTCTAGCTGTCCCTTTCCAACAATTCTGGGTTTTGGGGAGCAGATGAGCTGTCAGAAGGTACACTGTCTGTGAAACCGCATAAACTGCATTTGGCGATTACTTCTACCCCAAGCGGACTCCGCCAGGGACCTCTGATCCCCAAATTGGTAGATGGTTACCAGGTCACACACCCTTGCGGTGAGAAACAAAACTTCACACTAGTGAGTACTTGCACGTACAAAGCAGTTTGGTGGGGTAATTTCTAACTTAGTAATGCCTTTAAATTAAAAAAAGGTGTTAAGGAGAAAGTGAGAGAGGCATACTCTGAATCGGGCCGAGCGTACGAATATCATCCATTAGTATTCAAATAGATAGCTAGTATTAAGCTAAGGGAGCAGGCGCAAGAACGCCGGCACCACATTAATCTCCAGCAGTGTTTAAACGTTTAAAGTGATGTACCATCTACTATACCTGCCAAATGCAGATTAACCATTGTCAAGATTTCATGCCCTGCTCAGTAGCCAAACTGCCAGTCATTTATACCAGCAAAGCCCAGGTATCACGTCAGAACTGAATCCCCTTTTAGAAGTGGGACTGGCTATATTTTCGAACAGGGCACCACTGCTCTCCCAGGTATTTGATTACTATCCAGTCCATCACGTACTTAAAAGTAACAAACTTCTCCAAAGTTCCCGAGCAGTGGTATAGTGATGTGGGAGATTGCTATGTATGCAAAAGAATGACTCCCGAGCTGAGCAGCATCTGGATTTAAATAGTGGAAGCTTGTAGGTTGTGGTGCGGGGGAGACGTGACTTCCTTTGGCCCTGGTTGGTGTGGGAATACTCTGGTGAGCGGTTCTGTTTTGTGCTTCGTCTGAGGCGCTAGGCCTTGCCCGAGGTCTAGGCAACTTGACGGCTCTCCTTGTTTTTGAACGGTGAGGGGGGTGGGGGTTGCATATCCTCCAGGTGAGAAGGAATTTCTTATAGTCAGTGCTGTCTGTAGGGTAGGCAGCGTGTTCTCATGTCTGTAATGGCGTAAGAGGTACTCTAGGCGATGAGTCGTAGTCGTATTAGATTAGTTGTATAAGCGGCACGTGGATGGTTAATACAAACAATGTAAACAATCATGGCACTATAGTTGTATACAATATAAACAGTGCTACTTTATGCAGTGTGAAAAAAGTAGAGCCTCTAGCATCAAAATCTGTAACTAAAGATGTTGGCTGCATGTATTTGGTGTGCTGCCACCTTTCGTAACCTCCAAAGGAAGTTTATTCGTAATTGTGTTCTTGCGCATTGTTGCGAGTAGTGTACCTAAGTCTTGTAATATTGATTAGTTGAAAGAGTACATTTTGCTTTGTGGAGTCCGCTTCAGTGAGTACCTATGACGTTGCCATTTCTCTTTCTACTGAATGTTGTTTTGTTTTTTTTACCTGAAAGCATGCAAAATTAATAAATTAGTTATTTTAGTTTGTGACTTTTCTACATACTGCAGTGCAGTGCTATGAAGACGAAGCCCAAACGACACAAGTTTACATTGGAAGAAAAACTCAAAATCGTAAATGAATTGAATAGCGTGAAGATAATTAAAATGGAAATAGCAAAGCAAGTTTTCCTTTTTCGTCACTGTCAACAATAATTTGGCTGTGTCTGAATTCAGGTGTACTTGCATACTTTACTTACCCTTGACACCAATCTTCATGAATTCGGACAGTCAGTCATGTTGGCTTCAGCAGCATCTATTTGTAAGATGATTACTTTTAATGAATATGTATTCTTACAAATAACTGGATAAATGCCAAAAGTTATACGATTTAATAAAGGATTAAATAATATTTCAATTTAATTTGCACATAATTTGTTGTCTTGCTGATAGTGTGTGCAATTTTGATTGCTTGTTTTACCATAGCTTTTGAAGGTAATGAACATAGGCCTAGTGCAAATTTATTGTTTACACCATTCTCTAAGGTGCATTATGGTAATTATTTACAGAGTTCAAAATTGTAAGCTACCATGTGGTAATGGTTCATACTAAAATTGTAATAATTATGTAAAATATCAACTGTAACCTACAAATTGCTTCTCAAAATGGCAGCACATATACCACAGGTATGCAATAAGTATACATATTCGTATACTTTTATACTTCACTTGCAATTCGGATAGCACTTGTGATGCCATTTCTGTGGACGTGTATATACAAGTATGTTTTTCAGGCAAATTTGGACACAGCTTAGAAATTATGACACAATTATTGCAACTCTTGATCCTCTCCGAATAAGTTAATTATGTGCAAAAAATTTACTTTGCCACATACTGAAAATATGTTAGGCCTATTCAGTAATTTTTTTTTGTTGTTTTTAATTTTCTGTCTTGTTAATACAAACATAGTTATTACAAAGTGCTGAAATTTTAGGTCCCCCATAGTTTTGTGTTAATGAAATTCAACTGTATCACTGTGCACATATAGTCATGCTTCACATGCACGTGCAGAAACACTTCACTCAGCAAACATCAGACAGTCTCTGTCACTGGTGATGAGTCACTTAGTGCATGCTGTAAACAGAATTTTCCAAAGTAATTTTTTTGAAAACTCAACATGTTTTTGGTGCCCTGTTTTCAGTGTAGATAAGTACACTTGTAGTGTTTGTGGTTCTGCTCCCTGTTTATGAGCTTGAGTAGTTGTTGTGTCTTTGGTGTTTGCAGGAGCAGATGATGAACCTGCTAATGTTCCTGCCTATTTGGGATGGCAAGATGCCACAGCCAGCCATCCTGAAGCCCAAGCCCCTGTGGACTGGCAAGCAGGTGTTCTCCCTCATCATCCCCGG
The DNA here is from genome assembly GCA_029891345.1 of Dryococelus australis. Lineage (NCBI taxonomy): Eukaryota > Metazoa > Arthropoda > Insecta > Phasmatodea > Phasmatidae > Dryococelus > Dryococelus australis. Next base: position 229,606,638 of record CM056994.1, on the reverse strand, counting down.
CAATGTCAACATGATCCGCACCCACTCCACACATCCCGATGATGAGGATGATGGACCTTACCGCTGGATCTCCCCGGGGGACACTAAGGTAGGCACAGAACAGATGGTAGTTCATATGTATGCTTTTTAATCCATGTGGTGTCATTACCTCGTCTGACTACAAAAGATAAATATAGCGAAACCCCTTATTTACACTTTTCAAGGGGACAAAGGAAAAAAGTGTAAATTGCATGAAAATGTCAATTAAGGGAAAGATTCAAAATTAATTCTTGGTAAATACCTAATTTCCTGTATCTCTCGTTTCTTCTGCTGTAAACACTTTCCAGTTATAAAAGATTTAAAATACAACTACAAATACCATATTACATCAATCTTCAACCCACACACAGAAAAAAAGTCTGATTTTTGACAAAATGAAAAAAAATCTCAAACGCTATCATATCCAATGGGGGGAAAAAAATATATCAACTCGCACATAAAATGAAGTCAGATTTTGTCAAAATAAATAAAGCACTACTAATGTAAACGAAAAAAAAAATCATTAATATAAACATGTGTATCCATATGCTTTTTTAAATATTATTTTTAGTTTATCTGCAACCAAAATTGTTTGGCACATTTGCGTTCGCTATTACTTTACACAAATAAAAAGATAAAACAAAAAAAATGTAGTTCAGATGTAATGATTAAATTGAGCTAACATACTGCAGACATATTTATTTACCAGACATTGATTAGATATTCGTTAACCTTTTGGGCAATTTCCATAGATTATATGACACAGGTTAAGAAAACACACTTTTGTTGTGGATACAGCAGTCACAGTGTTACCATTCATGTTTCTAAGGAGATAATCAATATTTACAGGCTCCCATCTTGCTTTGAGGTGTGTTCCAGGCACAGAATGTAGTGTTAGTGTTTGCACTAAGTTACCAGATATTACTCCATTGAACATATCATAGGCAATTAAATTCATTTCGGCACGAAGGTTTATGAACTTGTGGTTGTTATCTGTGACAGAGGAACAAAGATTTAAATAAGCTAAAATGGGACCTGAAGGAAATGGTGTAAATTGTGGGAAAACTACTGAGAATTTGAAGAAGAGTATTCTTGCGTACATTTGTCTACACTATGCCAAATAATAGTTTTTGTACAGGATTCTTGGTTATAGTTTTATTTCTGGACTCTTTCCCCATCTGTCTTGAATCACGTCCTTCCCCAAGGATATTGAAATGAAGAGGAAAATCATGTAAGATAAGCTCACATAGTTCAAAATAGGAAAAGTACACATTGATGCATGCCACATTGCTGTGCAATACACTTGTGCACATTACGGGCGACTGCGTCCAATCGACGAACAAGCAAGAGCTCGGGGCAAGTCCAAACAGTGGCAGAGTACTTTTCACGTACTGAAAGAACAGACTCCACGCGTTGGACAGCCTCAGATATAAAAATAACATGTTAAATTATGAATTGTACTGCCCACCCAGAACCCAGCATGTGATTGCCACCCCTGTTAGCCAAGATGGACTCCATGGTAACAGGTCGTTGTGATGTCCATTTTAGGAAACCACCCCTCTGAAGTTATGCTGTGAATTGTGTAAAGTAAAGCAAATTAGAGAGAGAGAGTTACTTTTCTTTTTGAAATAGGGATGTCACAGTTGATACCTCGATACCCTTGATTATTACAGGTATCGAAGAATTGAACGGTTGTTATAAATCCTCGTCCACCTTAATGTAATTTTTTGAGGTTATGTTGCACAGCATCAGGTCTTTGGTTTTCCAAATAGGCTGAACCTGTACTGAACTCGCATGCGTTGACTGAAATTAACCATTTAATGATGGTTCGACTATGAAAGAATTAAGATAATACAATAGAACCTTGATTATCCACAATAATGCAGGGGAAGAGATAGTAAGATAATTGAAGCTCTCAGTTAAAAGAGTAAGTTTTTATCTTGATGGCTGCCATGTGGCAAACGGCTATTATCAGTATTTGGCTGCCTCACTTCACTCCGACTTCACACTATGTGCTGTGTTGTGTGGCTTTAATGGGAAAACTGTGCTCGTTTTCTTTTTTGTGCATTTTCTGACATGATTAAGTTTTATGTGTATACTGTTGCAAGAATGCTACAAACGCACCTGGATATCTACCGCATAATATCTAAACCTGTAAGTGTCAGCTTAGACGAAATATTAAAATAAACTGGCAATCACGGATGAAAGACCACCACCTTACATGCGGATACTATTGGAGATAGCACTTCGTTGTGCATAAATGTTATCAGCGTTAGTTGATAAGTCGCACGCTAGAAGTCGGCAGGTCTGCAACCAGGTTTGGTTTGTAAATAAGAACCGTCGCTAGTGGCAAGCTCCTAGAGTTCGGGTCGCTGACGCGGAACATGCATTGGCTTTTAGCATGTTGCGCAATAATTATTAATAGTGGGAGCATAAGGTTCCTTGACCATGATCTTTAATAATACCAGAATGCCTGGTATTATTTTTCAGATTTTTAATTTTGTTTACCCTATTATTTAACTGTATATTAGATAAAGAACAGGTATATTTTTCGTACCATACATACTTGCTGTTTGTGACATTTTAGTTTTTGAGGTAGTTGAGATTGAAAGCAATTTTTTTTCCTGTTTACCTTTACCAAAAATATGGATCTCCTGTTTTTATAAAAGTGGGTAGTGTTGGTCTTCAATGTATTGAGGATTTTATTTACTTAGACATAAAGAAAATGTCTAGTGATGTGTGAAATTATTTTTCAGTTGGCATAAATAACGAAAGTTATGCGTTTTACAGTTTGTACTTGGTAAAAATTTCACGAGATGGGGTCAGTCACACAACCAGTAAATTGAGAAAACATTTTAAGTAAACATGACAAGTACAAGAAAATTGCCAATAATAGCGTTTTAGATTTTTTGGGCAAAGATGCATGTAGCAGCAAGTTATCCAGTGTCCCTGCAACTTAAAATGTTTGGTAGAAGCATTTTTATTTTACCAATGCTGAATGAAAGGATACTTGTATTTGTTTCGTTACTGAATATCATCAATATTTGTATACGTATTAGCTTCATAAGGTGACCTAAAATATTGCATTGAGAAGTTGAGAAATTTTGTGTAACTTTTTTGTATAATACTGTCTCTATATTCATTTCAAATAAATCATAGATTCATCAAAAATACTGATATGAACTTTGTAGGCCTAATTAAATAAGTCTGAATGTTACATAAATATAGGAAATTAACTTCAATTAGCAGGCCAGAAAGTTATTCCTTTAATTGTCTTCATATTTATGTCTGTTTAATTTAACCTATAAAACAAAATTTCAAAGGTTATATTGACTGGGCGCATGTTGATAGTAAATTTATCCAAATTTATGGTATCTGAATCAAGGTGGAATCGAGTGAAAGGTTTTGCAGTTGGAATCGAGTAAAATTGATATTTTGACATCACTAGTTTTGATCTATTATTACAGACTGACCTTGGTCTGCGTAATTTAAATAATTACTGTTAATCAAATTTAGTCAGTGTATAATCGAACCAGGACCCCTACTGTTTTCACAAACGTAGTAATATAATAATTTTGTTAAATATGAAGTTCGTGACTACCTCATTTGATAGCAAATAGTTCCCTGTTCATTATTGTTGTGTGTTAGATCATAGAGTATAATTTAAATGCCTAGTATAGGCTGTTCATGGTAAAGTGAGCACTTTTTAATGCCCTCCCAAAAAGCATTAAACACTAATAAATATGGTTTATTGCAGCCTCAGACGGTAACTTTTGATATTAGTGGAATGTATACACTATGTTTATTAGTCACATGGCAATGTTTATTAGAAAGTGACGGAAAGATAAAAATCGTTTTAAAGTAAAAATTTAGCAGGTTCTTAAAAAGTGCTCACTTCACTGTGAATAGCCTATAAGAGATGTGGGATTAAGAGCCCCATTCGATGACAAGAGCGACGAGCTCGACAAAGGGTACGTATCTTACATGCCTCAGCTGCTGACCCAGACATTAAACCTTGGCCCATTTCCCCATTTATACTGATTTATCCCGAGTCTGAGCTCGATGTCTATTTAGGTGCTTTATGCCGTGGCCAGATCCCAAGTGCGTAAGTTACTCTCGGCCGGAGATGCCACTACCTTCCCCAAGTGCAACACTGCCCAAATCGGATGAGAATAAAGTGATGCATACACGTGCACTATCCGGTTGGCTTCGGGAAAGACTATACGGGTTTGATTCTCACCAAAGGTTACCCCTTAAAGCCAGTGTGGTTTCTTGCTTCGCGAATTACGTTTCCAACCGCCGGCCAACAAGGCAGCTACAATAACGCCCGCCCCTTCTATCAGGATCATTTACCACCACCTCCATTATTTATAAATCTGCATTTTCACTGCACATAACCCAAGGACTACTGATGTCCCCCATCTTTGCAGCCTTTGTAGTGAGAAAGAGTGTCATTCACGGTTCAGCTCACTCTGGGGTTTGATATCCCCCCCCCCCCCCCCCAACCAGACAGTTTCCCCCCACTAAGCGCCCGCCGATTGAACCTACCGTAACCTGCCGGGCTAGAGTAGCAGAGAATGCTCTGCGGTGGATTCCCAACTGGACTAGGGAGGGCAGTCAGCGCTAGACGATGCGCGTCAATTGGCACCCAACATGGGCCAAACAGCTTTAGGTAGCTCAGGCTTGAGACCTGGGACCACGCCAGTCACCTCCCCATCACCCGACTTTGGGGAGTAGAATTAAACACCCCGTTGCGCTTATTAGCAAATATGTCCGACTTCGGAGCGAGTCTCCCGGAAACGCGAGGTGCGTTAGCCGAGGTAAACACCACTGGAGCAAGTAACATTATTTGCCTCATCCTGACGTGCACAGAAACAGGAATAAACCTGATAAGGTGCAATTATTGCAACCATGACCTCCATTACGTGTGTCTCGGATGGGACGACACACTCCGCTACACAGACGGCCTCGAGTACAGGTGACAGTCTTGTAGGCAAGACGACGTCAGGGTCTGCCAATGGCCCGAATGCGAAGAACACGGGCAATATATAATCCATTGCATTTTATTCAAACGGGGATTTTCACCACAGGTGTATAGGGTGGATGGATGAACTCGTCCAGAATCCCGGACAAGTATTCCAATGTGAGGTATGTAGGCGGGAACAAGCCTACAAACCTCCCAACCCAGTAAATCGGTTTAGTCCGATCACCCCAGGAATACCCTGCGAGTTTACATTGCCTGAGTTCCATGGGAAAGCCTACGACGACCCCGAAAATTTTATTAAAAAATACAGACTGGAATTGAAGGTACACCTCATCTCCCGGTAACACTTGGTGAGTCATGAGTGTCACCAACTAAGCAGGACCACCAGAAAATGGTGGGATAAGTACTGGGAATTTGTAGATGGCTGGCCCCAATTTAGATCTCCAATTATTTCACATTTTACTGGAGATGAAATTCTCTCAGGCCTCATTACTGATCTACACTCATGCGTGCAATGCTCTGACGAGGAAGTGGAGCTCTACTTCAAACAAATGAGCTCCTACATAAGAGTGTACCCCGAGCAAACAGAAGGGCAGAGGGTCAGATACATAACCTGTATGCTACTGCCCTCGCTCAGGAATCTTTTACTAACACGTAGACCGCAGACAGTAGAATAGTTGGCAGAGAGGGCGTGGGAACTCGAGATGAATGACCGCCCCCTACCCAGGAAGACCCCTGTGGCATGCGCCGTCAAGGACGCCGGCCCCGCCTCCTTCCCCAGATCGCACGCAGGGTGTGACACGAACCCCTCAATGCCCATTGTCCCCTCGCCCAGCTGCTGTGCCTGCGGGCGTTACCGCAGGGATTACCAGACCCAGCGAGCTCCGGTAAGGAAAACCCCTTTCAACCCACCCGGGCACCAGAAGGTCACGTCCCGCATTCTCTTCCCTCCACCATTTCTTCCTCTTGCCGGGATTGTCGAGATCGGCACTCCCACAGAGTTTTCCCCGCCTGGCATCATGGGAAAGGAAGGGCAGACATCTGGGTGCAGAGCGCATTATCGCATCCCAGCCCCCCGCACATGCAGGCCCGTCCTAACGAACCCACGGCCCACTTACAAGTATTAAACACCGCTCATATCTTGTCGGACGAGCCCTGCTTACAAGTTCAGTTGGATGATACAACTGTTGCGGCTGTATTAGACCTAGCCGCCACTCAGAACTTTATTAGTAGCGAACTACTCACGTGGCGCCAAAGGACCAGAATGACCCTCACCAGTCAAACGGCCACAATGGCTCACGACAAATCCTGCCTACGTTTGTCTGGGGATATTACCCTTGACTTGCGGGTACACGGTCACAACATTAGAGTCCCCTTCCTAATCACCCTTATCTGGCAGAACCAATGATACAGGGACGGCCCTGTCTGCGGCAACAACGTTTGATCGATTGTGGGCAACAGCGTAGCACTGTGGGTAACCGCAAGAGCATGGTTGATTGCGTAGGCAATCTAATTCTGACTACCCGTTCCCCTGACCCAGTCTATTTTTTAGGCATTCGACTCAATCCCGAACAATTTCCCCACACAATGAGGATTAAAATCCCCACTCAGGCCCGACGAGTCAGGCGCCTTCGGGCCCGACGACATTACGCAATCCCCTCGCCCCCAGTACAACCTGCCCTGAGTTACGAGCTACCCAGCCCACGGGAGCTGAAACCGATATCAGGCATTGTACTCCAGAATCCACCCCCCAACCAAGACCATTAAAGCTGCAGACAGTTTTTGTAGAGGCATGCCCGTTCGGACACTGCCCTCGAAACCTATCTTGAATCTGACCATGACGTCAGCCCTCCTGGAATCCATAAATTATTGGGAGAAGGTGGTAAATCCTTAGGTAGTGATGGGAAGCCCTCCGGGTGAAGACATCCTGTCAGCAGCTCTCAAAACCCATAGTTTCGACAGAGAGGTAGAGGCAGTGCTGTCGCATGTTCCCTCCTCGCTACCACAATGCCCACCATGGCCCACAATGGCATACAGCACCACAGAGGCGTAGTGAGGAGACACTGCTGCGTGGCCAGGCGACACTGCTAATCACAGAGGATAGAAACCCCAACCCACAGCCTAGATGGCGAGTGCGTTAGGCACCGTTGCCAATAAAGCACTAGAGGAGGCACGTGAACCTCCATCCACCCCGGAGAGTATGGCAGAAAGGACGCAAACTCCCCTTGCCTCCCTTCTGGCCCCTCCCCTGGCTGTTAATCACCAGGAAATTCTCACATCACTGCCATGTGGTGAAGTTGTGAAGCGGAAGAAGCGCCCACTCCGGATGACGACTTAGCGAGGCTGTGTATCCACTCCTGCCAGGATCTGTCCCGGCAACCCCACCCCATAAACTGTGGACCCCTTCCAGGGTAGTGAAATTGCACCCTGCTGCCCTACCCCTCCTACCCATTCCCCAGCAAGAATGGAGCAATTGGGCTACCAAAGTTTGAGAGCCCGTCACCACCCTCAACGATAGCAGACACGTCGGTCAACATGGCGACCAGTGTGGTGGAGAAAAATCAGTTGGCTGGAGAGGAGAGAGAAAACATTCGGGCAGAACAATGAGAAAACACATTTTACTGGATGCCTGTGAGCGTTGCGGCTGCCCACACACCCACCATTGCCTGGAGCGGACAGTGTATGCAAGTACTGTGCCCCGGTTACCCGTGCAGCTGCTGCAAGGGAACTTTATCACGCTGCCACTAGAGCCATGGTGTACACAGACTCATCCAGCACCCAGGCCGCTGTTCCTGAGCCGCTGCCCGCAGTTCATTGTCCGACTTGGATGCCAGCAATGTAGCCGCCAGAGGAAGTGGTTTGGCTGGTGCTACTGCCTCTCTGGCAGATGGTGTTGTGTTTGGGGGCTTGGTAAGCACCTTCCCCACATTGGCTGGCTGTAGGTTCTCCTCCTGGGTGGACAGGGTACCCCAAGTGTCTGTCTCGGCATGAGGGACGCTGGCTGCTGGCACCATAAGGGGCAGGCCTTAGTGTAGACCATCTTCTGCTCCTCTAGTAGGAGTTGGAGAAAGGCCGCCAGTCGTTGATGGGCGACACCGGGGCTTCAGGTTCCATCTGGCGCAGGCCTTGTGATAGGCTATCTTCTTCTGCCCTTCCAGCTGAAGCAGTAGTGTCTCTACTTTCCGACGCGGAGGACGCTGTTGTAGTCGCGGTTACTCCCAACTCGAGCGCAGTATCTGGAGCAGACGGTGGTTCATACAGGTACTGCGTGGCCACTAGCTCAAGCTCAGCGAGGTCACTCATGATGTGCTCATTCAAATGAGGAATTCTGATCTGACTTTTGCTGTTGGCCGGGGTGGTTGGGGATGTTTCACCAGCTCTTCCAAGAGTGGTCGGAGTTCCCTTTGAGACTGCGTGTCTGTGGTTTGTTTCGATTCTCGGGAAAGTGGTCTTCTTTCCCTATCTTGTGACCGGATGCCTGGTGTTTCTCCCCTTTCGTAAATGGGACTCAGCGGTGGCCGCAGTGGTAGTTTTTCCTGATCTAGCAGACTGCGTAGGATATCTCGCTGGTGTGTGGGATCCACTTTCCTGCTTGAGTTTCTGTCTTGTTGTTGAATTCAGTGGAGTTTGATGGCAGTGTACTACTCGTAGACCCCGCTGTTCTTGGCGGCCCCTTAGGCCAAGCTTGTGGAAGACAGCTCATTCCTTGGCTTGCTGTGGTTGCGGCTGGGGGCACCAAAATTTTTGCTGGATCCGTGGTCCCGCTGGATCCTTGGCCGGGTTGAATTTCTCTTAGGCTTCTGGGGTTATTAAATTTGCTACTTGCTCTTCAGCTTCTGAGCTTTTGTGTGAGAAGGGCAGGCTTTGCCCCACGAACTACTTTGCAAATTCACCCCCAGAGGTCTTTCACTGAGTAAACGTTATTGTACCGACCGATCACCCTATAGGGGCCTTCCCATTTTCTGGCGAGATTGTGCGCTAAACTGTGTACTAGATTTACTGAGCGGATGGAGTCGCAGGCGTACAGACTCGCCCATATTGAACGTTCGGGTGCCTGTTCGAGGTTTGTGGTACTTGCGTTGAGTATATCGCTCCTGGGCTTCCCTCGCAGCGTCGGTGCAGACTAGAGCCGACAGCCAAATGTCTTCTGGCTGTGGCGGTGCTCCTTGCCAAGATTTTTGAAAAGGTGTATCTGCTTCCCGGGCTAAGCTTGAATCATGGGCAATCATGATGTTGTTTCCGGTCTCCTCTTTTACTGTCAGTGGGGCCCTAAAGTCATGTTTCTATGTGAAGAAATTCAAACTGGTGGGACCACGTTCGGGTTCGCCTGTTGGTGGAAAACCCTAGATGGAAAGGAAGGAGTAGTACAGGCTGACCTCATTTCCCCCGCTGTTAGCCCAGAGGTCAGAATGGGGAAGGACTCATGCGGGCAGTGGGGAGTGCCGGGACTATATGTCCGGTATCTGCTATGGTAGTGGAGTTTTCCTGAACACAGGAAAACAATAAGGTCAGGTGACAACTGGTGAAGCAAGAGAATTTTCCTGAGTGTTGGGAAGGGAGGTGGGTCATGAGGGCGAGCTTACCCACTACAACCAAGTGTTCTGCAGCTCCAAACCCCAAAATGACCTTATATAAGGATACTCCAAAAACCCTGGAAAGGCCTCAGTCTTAAGAGGGGTGGAGAAGCTTAAGTTATATATGTAGCAGTTTGGATGGGGAATTTTCCCACTGCCAGTCTCCGGGTTGGTGTAAGATGATCCCTAAGAGAAGCTAGCTTGGACTGGTTTTGGTGGCTATGTTTGTCCTTTGTCGTAGGGTAAGCAGCATTTTTGGGATATGATTATCCCCGTGTTTGTGGTCATGCCCAACGCTAAGCTGCAGGATTTTCCTGATCTCCTGATTTCTTCTTTTGCTGGGATTTGCTTGTGGGTGGTATGGTGGGGAGGTCCATGTCTCTACCCCCCCCCCCCCAATTATTCGTAGGTGGCAAGCCACTTTAGGCCAGTGAACTGCGTTCCATTGTCCGTTAGGAGGCATTTTGGGTAGCTCCACCTAGGAAAAATTTCGGCCTCGAATTTCCTATTAATGTGATGTTTCGTGGGTGGTTAGGGGACTGCTTCTACCCAGCGGGAAAATAGTTAGGTAATGAGTAGGTAGGGGTTGCCGCAAGTGCTTAGTGGGTATGGGCCCATCGAGTCCGCTGCCACGTGTGTCCATAAGGTCTGAGGGTGTCGAGGCTTGACCGTTGGTGGTGGTACTGGGTAGACCTTTTCTCTGCAACACTTCTCACATCTTCCCACATATTGTCGGATGTTCTTGCTCATCCTGTCCCAGATATACCGCCTGGCTATATCCAGTAGGGTTTTCTTGGTACCTGGGTGATCAGCTTCTTGGTGATAGTGATGACATATCAGTGTGGAGGGCTTTAGGTACCTATATCCTCCATTTTGCCTCAGGTTGACCGTTGCAGGACCACACTACATTGTTCTGGATCTGAAAGCGCTTAGGGTGCATCTTGAGTTGCCCCTGTATTTCCAGGTCTGTTGGTCGGCGGCGATCTGGTCCTGGTTGATTTGCAGCTGTAGCAGATGGATCTGCTCTTCCGAACTGGCTTCCGGTAACTGGGGTGGTACCATGCGACTCCAATTGTAGTCTGCTTTCTCGGCAATGTCCAAATCAGGTTGGCAGCACTGTGTTGACATCCTATATGGACGGTTGTATATCGGCTTACTTGTGGTTGGCCATATCTCGTGTTGGATCGTCCTTGTATTGCATAGCGTTCCTTTTGATTCCAATGCCCCATCATGCTTGTCTAAAACTGGCTTAAGTTGTTGGAATTTATAGTTATTCAGGTCATGGTTGATTTCGATTGGTAGCAGTGGTAGGGCGGTTATGGCTTGTGGGCTATGCTCCCTGTTGACTGACACTCTGTGTTTGTGGCCTAAGTAGACCATGTGTTGGTTGTGGTCTATTGCATGTTGTTGTTGGCAGAGACACACGTGGCCTAGGTTGACCATATCCTGGATTCCGGGTGCCACAATGAATTTTGTTGCGCTGGTTATTTTCTGATTTGTAAAACTCGTGTTATCTGTCCATCCACGGTGAGAGTACAGTCTGGTGTGACCATGCAAACTGTTTTTAATTGAGGTCATATGGTTTTCCGCTGTTTCGTGGTAAGAAGGTCACTTTGTACAAAGTTTCCAGTGATGGCGGAATCTAGTAATGCTATGACACTTGGGTTGTTTATAATGACTTCGACGTGTGGGCATTTTGGTTCCAGCTGGTCGGCATCTGCGTTTCCCGACTGGGAGGATCCCTTCGGCTGGTTAGGCGTGGGTTGTGGACCGTGGTGGGAAAAATCAAGTGGACTCAACTGGTTGACAACTTCAAACGTTTCTGCACATTCCATCACCTGGGTCGTACTCAGGGTGATAGCTCTGATGCACTGCCTGGCAGCGCTTAACGTGCCTTCACCTAAACTGCAATTACAAAATTACTAACTGGTAAAAATCCCTCCAAGTTTTAGTTTCTATACGAGAGTATGACGATGCTAAATATTATGTCTGTTGTATATGGCTGTTGTGCTTTGCCATTAAAAAAACATTGTTTTACATATAACAAATTGTAAGTTTAGCGTATTTTATGGCTAATACTTTCACTTATAAAACTTGCGCTGTACTTCAAATCTTGCTCAGTACTGGGCACCTCATTTTGCAAAAAAACTGCAGTAATGTGGAATAGTTTTCGTCAGATGATATGTTATATGTATGAAAGTTGAGAAATGCGTGGAATTTTGCCTGCATGCTGGTGCCTTTCGATCTGCCTTGCCACGCTGGGTGTTGCAATGTAAACATATCTTCTTTTGGTTTTCAAGCAAAGCATACACTATTATTTTTTGTACAATATTGACATTGTTAACATCATAAATGAATATTCATGTCTTATTTGTAAATAAATGTAGTGTGCCATTAAAAACAGGTGGTATAGAATTAAGACCTGTTTTTATTGACTGCATAGCAACGATACACAAGATAGTGTTAAAGTTATAACTTTCACATAAACCAGATGAAAGAATGCGCGTATTAAATTAATATGATTGGCATAATTCTACTATTGCTGTAACAAAACATTGCTACCTGACAGCACTATTCTATGCGCACATATATGCATACTTATTAGTACCAAGTACATAATGATTTTAATTACCAGAATATTTGAGGTTAGGGGTACTTAAGGGCATTATTTGATTTGCAAATATATTAAATTTTTAAAGTAATACACAGAAAATCAGAAAAGTACTGTTAAGAACATACAGTTTATTGAAATAAATAGCAAATGTTACACAATCTGTTTCATAAAAGTGGCTGAAATTACTGAACGTCAGGCACAGTTACTGAAAGAGCATTTTTTTATTAGTTACATCTAGTTTAGTAGGTTTAATTGTAAAATTATTTAATATTTCTTTTTTCTTTAATGCATTCCTCCTAATTGCATTGGGCCTACTAGCAAGTTGTTTATTAATTAATTTTTTGCGAATGTACGTACATGTTTTTCCGTAGTGGCAAATGCCAACTCAGGCCCAGGGAATGCAATTTGATTTGTTGTTCTCATTTGTTCCTGACTCATCTGCCTATGAAAGATGATTTGATGTTATTTAAGAGTCACTCTTCTTCATTATTGTCTGTGGTGTTGCGGTTTCTAGTAAATACGGATGTGAAATACTTTTCCAGTACATACCAACGTTTTTCGTACTTAGTCAAGTGGTATTTTGTGGTCGTTTGCAAATACAATACATTTTCAAGTAAGTTTTTGTTTGATTCTTTATCAGTTGGTATATAAATGATTACATATTTTTCCTTCGAATAATGAAACAAATTTGTTAAAGAGTTGTTTGTAACACAAATTCCTAGCTGAAATGTAATTTCATTCCTGTGGCCCATCACTCGTACTAAGCATATACATTCAACTATTTCTGACAAAATTTTGTCTTGTTCCAGTAAATATAATCCGTATGCAAGCTTGCTTATATCAGTGTTAAGGGTATCAGCTGTACATTACATAGAACCAGTTGTTAAAAGTGTGCTGTAGCTTTCCAAGGTTCTTTTAGTAATTACTTTCTACCAAGAAATTCTAATGCTTTATCCGACAGCTTTATTTGACAGAAGCTATGCAGCTTTCTTTGCTTTCTGTTTTTGTGTTCTTGAAACGTCTAAATGCTGTTGGAAAAATTTGAAAGTAAACTTAAGATCTTAAAGGGACATCCAGAAGTTTCTGAAAGTTAGATTTTGGTATTTTTTCGCTGTTAGAAGATTCAAAACCATGATCTAGAAAGTGATTTCTGGTAAGTTTAAGCAAGTTAAGAGTGTCTGCGAATATAAAAACCTTTCTTGACTGATTACTGAGTTAAGTAAAGAGTGAATGTGATGCATTAAGCACTACACATCTTGAAATATCCACAATTTGATGTGAACACATCGGTTACCCAGTGAGAAGGAATGCTGCTAGGTACACGGCTGCGACCCTGATGACATAGTTCAGCGCAGCCTGTGGGGCGGTTGAGGGGGGTTCACCTACTAACTCTTCCCACTATTTGCGCCCCCTTCTTATGTGCGACTGTTTGGTGCCTGCGGTGTCGGGCAAATGAAAGTGATAGCCAGGGCAGAACCAAGACTTTGAGAGATTACACGCTGGCAGTGTTGGTGACGGGGTCTTGATCTTATTTTCGTGGGGTTTCTGTGCTTCCGTAGAATTGTGTGTTTTCGGGCTTTCTAGACGGGCTTACACCTGTAGATTCCGCTTGATCCCTCGTGCCCAGTCCACCAACTCTTGTACGTCTTGCGGTTTGGGTAAAATTAGGAGGTTTCTTAGTTTTGACAGCAGCATGCATGTTATATGGTGTACACAGCTCTCCTCCGTTTCGTCCTGGAAGATCCACTGGAACATTTGCACTTTGCGACAAATTAAAATTTCTTTCTTCTCAGAGGTTCTGGGTACGGCTGTAAAATTCCATGGTAGGTAGGCTAGCACCTCTTCTCCATTGAACTCCGTAGCTAGCCTGTTTTAGAATTGCATCCATTCAGTGATGAACTCCCCATATTTTCCCCACCTGTCAAGTGCTTTGCCTTTAAGGCATTCTTTGGTTAGTATAATCCACTGTTTTGGTTGTAACTCCTGCTCTTTGAATTCTCTTTCACAGTCAGCGAAGAATACGAATGGGTCTTCATGTGGACAGCACACGAAGTTAGGAATCTGTGGTTCCCTTGTCGAAAGGCTGGATTCGGTTTTCTGACTGTGGTTGGTATTCGGCGGCCCACTGACAGACTTCATACCTATATACCATTCCCAGTCGGGTCACCTGCTCATCTGGCCTTCCAATGCATAGGTGATGAAACGTTTCGGTACAGACAATAACACGGCACTGTGTATTTCCTTTGTCCTTGGCAGGTCACCCAGCTACAATAGGCTATCTGTCTTATTCGGCAGTCTTCGCAGTGGTTCTCTAGACTCTTGGTATGGCAAACTATATCATCCCATGCTAAACAGTTGTAATGGAACTGGCTCTGGCTATGTGCGCACTTGATTCGGTGAACCCCTTCTCCAGGGCATTCTGCCATGGTGCAGTGGTGCTTATAGAAGAGTCCATGGTTTCTTCAGCGTGCTCATTAGATACCTCATTGGTGTCTGACATCTTTCGGTGTATTGAGTGCCAATGGGTGTTTACCGACTCCCCAAAGTCTGGTTTGAGTTTCTCTAAGTGAGCTCCAGCTAGTTCTCTCACCTCGGTCGTGCTGGCCTGATTCGGCCTAATTCTTTTCAAAATTACAACAGATGTCCCACGTTGGGCTCCAAAAAGTACCCTCCCTTGATGTGTGACAGTCCTGGCTGATTAGTGGCCTGTGTCTCTGGGTTAATTGTTTGATGCAAGTCGCGTATTTGGGTGGCAATTCTTCTCCGGGCACTGGATCCTGACCTGAGTACAGATTTGGTATAGTAGGCCGCCGGTTTGTTACAAAGTCTGACTGGCAGTTTTACTCTGCGTGGTGCAGGCTTAGATGGCGGTATAATGTTAACGCTAATGAGGCAACGTGTCTTGTCTTCCAGGTGACTTTACTAGGGCTGTTCCCTCGGCCCAAATTGCACTTGACTGGAGGGTGGGGTGTACGTGTGAGGTACGACAGTTTATTATTAGCGTGGAGCTACTAGGTACAGTTGGAGCATAGGTGGACCCTTCACAGAACAGGATCTCGTGCATTACTGGATGGTATCCTTCCGCAATACGGGTGGTTGGCTCAAACAAGGTGGTAGGTGTGACAGCTAGTACTGGAACAGTGAGCCATCACAGTAAAGCAGCCCTTTCACGTGGGCTCAGTAGCCTGAACCTGATGGGTAAGATGCTATGACCTTGTGGGTTCTTAGAGATAGCTCTCATCGTCTTAACCTTCCTCTCACCACCACCCTTATGGGTGTAAGGCATGTCTCTAACATAAGATTGGGTCTGCAGGAGGTAGGCAGTCAGTGTCAGAGTTCAAGTGTAGGTGCCAATTGCTACTGCCAACACCGTATCTTACTCTTGACTTCCCCACCATAGGTGAGTAAGATTCGAGCTGCAAAGTGTTTGTTGCAGAAACTGCACGGGGTTGTCCCAATGAGTGGTCTCCCCTGCACCAGAGTGTAAACCCTGTCCGCACCGTGAGGTGTGCAGTGAGAGAAGTCCACCTCAGCCAGCAAGCCAATCTCATCAGGACCGTACCTAGTGTTGTGGCTCTACCGTTCCACCCATCGGGGTGCAAGGAACTGGTGGCCTTCCAATATTGGTGTCCCAGGGCCACTGGTCTCTCCAGGTTCGAAGAATTTCCCCTCCTCAGGACCACTAAGTGAGCGATGAGGCGGGGGCGACTTCAAAGTGGCAAGCCACCTTCCAGGGGAAGGTATCCTAGTGTCGTGGCTCTACCATTCGCTGTACGGGGCAGAGAATGGGTGGCCTTCTAAGGATGTTTTGGTATGTTGTTGGTCTAGATTCGAAAAGAGCAAACCCGGTCTCCTGCTGTCTCCATCCTATCCGATTAGACACCCTAGCATAAACAGGGGAAGGTGCCCTGTGCAAAGCTATAAGGAGTAGGCAGTTACTAGTGGATGTTACTAACTACAAAACACTAGTAAATATTTTATACATTATTGATAAAATAAAAATATTCCTTACGTATCAAAAATGTTTCTACAATGAAGTGGCAGAAACCTATTTGTTTTTGTTTTCTTGGCAATATGAAAATTACACAAATTTGCTTCCAGCGCAGTTGTCTTTTTATTTTTGACAGTGTCCACTGTCATAAAATCACTCTGCATATGGCATGGAAAAGTTTAAGCATGTGTATTTTCCTGCCCACATTTGCTAGTTGTCAAGAACCAAACCACAAAGCATAGAAGATAAGTAAAGTCAGCAGTGTTTACAAATACCACGTAAATGTTTAGTGCATAATTATTACATTTGTCTAAAAAAAAATTGCTCTTATGTATACATGCTATTTACTTTCATTGCATAACCAATATTTTTGATTAGAGTTGTTCGTTTATAAATAAAAAACACGTGGGTGTGATTCTGCCCTTGAAGAAGCGCCGTAGTGATTTGGCTCGATATGTATTGAATTGTGTGCAACGATAATCTTTAGACCTTGCTACCAATCAGTTTATGAATTTTTTATGTGGCATAAAATTTTTTATAGTCAACAGCATGATATCCACACCAATAGTTTTGTTATCCACATGTATGTGATGTAAATGAGAGGTAATGCTGTTTAACAAATGGGAAATTTTAAAACTTTTTGTTTGTAAGAGTTTTCATGGTAAAAGAAGCTTGTGCTGTGGTTTTAGATACATTTAAACAAGTAATTTCATAAACGTTTCACGAATACTTAAATTACTACAGAATTTTGCAAATAAACATAATTTTTCAGTATTTTGCATTATTTCACATAATTTTGCTGTTGCAAAAAATTTTTATGCCCTAAGAATAGGGGTCGGGGGTCGGTCAAAATTCTAATGCCCCCTTCGAAATGAACCGTTTCTGGGGAATCTGAAGAGTTCGTAGAATCTAGAGTTTACTGTATGTGTGTAAGTATACATGAATGTAACGTGGTGTTGTCATATGCTGCCATTCCACAATTTGGAACAGATTTCTCAGACTGGGTCTTTGTAGTAGTCGGGGACTGTTGCAGGTGATGGTGGAACATGGAGAGCTTGTGATGGGTATCCTTTGCAAAAAGACTTTGGGAGCATCCGCAGCCTCTTTACTGCACATTTGCTTCCTGGAGCTGGGCCATGAAGTTTGTGGCCTGTTCTACGGTAACATACAGACAGTAATAAACAACTGGCTGCTTTTGGAGGGACACTCTATTGGTATTGGTGACACCATTGCTGACCCACAGACATACATGGAGATTCAGCGTGCCATCAAGAAGGCCAAGGAAGACGTGATAGAGGTGATCCATAAAGCTCACAACATGGAACTGGAGCCGACTCCCGGAAATACGTTACGACAGACCTTCGAAAACCAGGTGAGGTCACATTGCATTGTCAAATTTTTTATTAAGTAATGTTTGCTGAGACCACACCTCACTGTAAAATCACATATCTTATGGCGAATTTTTTTAATGGATAGTGTTATGTATACACTGTATGGGAAAAGTCTAAAACAGCATTTGTGTTCAGTTTATTTGAATGTTGTTGCTGACTAAGAGAGGTGGATGTCTTGTCAGTAGTAGTGTTTAGCCATCCAGAGTATTGGCTTTGCCCAGCTTTATAAAATAAATCCATAGATATGTGTGTACATACGTATGTATAATCCATTCCCCATTGGAAGCAACTTTCTCGGAGCCCTGCTAAATATCTATTTGCAGGCCCATTTCGTATCCTTCCGCCAAATGGAAACAAACTTTGCCATGTGACTGCCATATAGCACCTGTCAAAATCAATGTTTACATTCCGTTGTGTACGTACTTTCCATTGTGTATGTACTTAAGTCCATATACTTTCGCTACATCTAAAAATAAACATTGAAATGTGACTTCTACTTTTATACCTTTCAAATGTGTTGTTTACTGTGTACAGCTATTCAAAGAATTCTGTCATTCCAAAAACCATTCCCTATGAATATTCACAGTTTAGTCCTCCAACATTATTTATGTCAGCTTTATGAAGTTTTAAAAATTTCGGAATTGAAGACAGTTCTTACATTATTTTACATTAACATATTTGTTTTCCACGACATAGCTTAATACATGTAATGCATATTTGGAATTTTGCCGCGACTATGTTTAACACTGTTACAACTGCGAGGTAAAGGGCTGTAATAATTGTAATTATCCTTTTGTTATTGATATGTGTTGGGTCTCTTCTTTAAAAGGATGGCCTCAGTTGGAATAAATATTAAAACAAAGGAACAACCAGTGAAAAAGGGACATTAAATTCAAGCTCGCAACTCGTGTTGCTCATTTTTGTCATACAAACTTTAAAAGATAGGGGTGAACATGCACACAAATAAGCCTATGTTAACTTTTATTCTGCTTATATTGCTATGTATTGCTACTTACCGTTTATTAGGTTTATTGAAATTTATCGGGCTGGGCTTAGTATTTTTCTTCTGGGATTGTGGCAAATTAGTTTATACGACTGTGTTTCAAACCCCTTAGGGCAAAGTTACAATGTTGTGATTAATAAACAGACGTGGATATAAATAAATAACGTCATAAAAACAGTTCACATTGAAAACGTATAAATAGTGCTAATCAAATATTTGCAATCATGCACACACAGGGCCAGCGTATTGACCACGATGCACAAAGGCACATCATTTCACAGACGCAATGATTAACGAAACACACGTCACAGTATATTTATTGTTGCCGTGGAAACACATATTTGTCACAACATCGTAACCTGTCTAGGAAGGATTAAAAAACACGTCTACAAACGTGATGTATTAATTTTAAGTATTTTTCGGAGTAAGAATAATTTAAGGTTCGTTCGACAAAAATCAACAAGCGATGTCATGGATTGTCACGTCTGCCAACTTCACTAGGTAATTGTGCTGGCATCATATCTAAATATATTAAAATATGTATTCAAACATTAAAATATGTTTCAAGTTGTAAATTACAAATTCAAAAATCATTATTTTGCTGTACTAAGTATGAAATATGATATAATTGAAAACATTTATAATTCCCCCGTTTACTAGCGAAATGAAATTTCCCAAGTGTAAAAGAGTCTAATAAAAAGAGAGATTGCAGCAAGCCTCGCCTGCAGACAGTTTTTCAATTGCTTTCTCACTCGATAAAACAATACCGTAGCATTACGGCCTACTCACAATATTTTCCGCTGTTATTTTAAATGAGATGTCGCCATCGGGGTTACATAAATATATAAATATTTCGATAGGCACCTTTAATTTACAAATAGTGTACTAAAAAAAACAAGCTTAAAATAATATTTTATCTGTGAACTATTTATTACTGGTCGTTGCTAACATGTAGATGCACTCGCTGTTGTTAATTCATATTTGAAAAAGAAATAAATATTACAAGTTATAGAAAATATTAAGGTAAGATTCATTTATTCAATATTACAGTACTCTAAAGTTGACCACAGTGTTGTATATTTGTCGAATACAGGTTATTGAAAAAACAGGTGACCTGTTACGCCTAGAGTGTTTTTTCAAAGGTTGATTTTCGTAAGGCGCTTCCAATCGGGAATGGACTATACATACATGCGTATGTACGTAGGCGTGCTCATAGGTACGCATATAGGCATGCATGTGTACATATGCACGCACGCATGCATGTACCTTCCATCATAGCGGTTGTAATGCTTTCAATTTGGGATTCGTGGGAACTAGTGAAAATTCACATTTTCAATTTTTTTGAATTGACAATGTGTTTTTGTATGTTTGTACAGGTCAACAGGATTCTGAACGATGCTCGAGACAAGACGGGAGGATCTGCCAAGAAGTCCTTGACAGAATACAACAACCTGAAAGCTATGGTGGTCGCAGGCTCAAAGGGATCCAATATTAATATTTCTCAGGTAACCTGATATGTAGCAATTTTTTTTATCCTTGAGGGAGGAGTTTGTTTACATGTCATGATTATATATTTTGGTCATCAATTAGATGTCTGTGAAGATTCAAAAGTTACGAATACGAATCAAATATTAAAAAAATTTGCTTTGAAATGTTGCACTGATTCAACAATGACAAAAATTGCAACAGCAAAATTTTGAGGTTATATCTGAAAAATATCTAGCTGCCTTTTAAATTACATCTTTCACTTCCTAACACATATATTCAATAGATCTGGTCACATATAAGTCACCTGTTTTTCGCAGCATGCAAAATGGCCAAATTTTTACAGAAATCCATTTACATCCACGAAATTATCATGAAAATAACGTATTTATGCTCATAATCAATATACTACCTTGACGCATGCCGAACTTCTCTGTTATTTCGAATTGAGGGGTGACTACGCTGATTGCCCTCTTTGTCCCAGCGGTGGAGAGGGGAATCAAACCCCAGGATGAGGCATATGGAAATAAGTTCCTGTCCGGGGAGTTTTACTATCCTCACAACCAGGGTTATCAATAGGTGGGACCACAACGGTCCCAAGGGGGGTGAATAAATGAGTGAGTGATTATTCAAGGGTGATTGTGGGGATGAACGATCTGCCTGGGGGGTGACTGGATTTATCCGCAGCTGCCTCATCGGTCAGTGCGCGGGAACAAAATTACCCGGGGATTTGCCACGTGGTTTAGGGGCAATCTTCGGTGGAAGTCGAACCCTAATGAATTTTCCGGAGGCTAATCTTATAGTGCATTTGGTATACAGGGCTTCCACCGTCGGGTGTCAAACCCGAATCCACCTGCCCAAAGCTAATCATACAATGTTCGAAGGAGCTGGGGTGACCGGGACAGTGGCTGCCGGAGTGTCAGATACGGTAATGGGTACAACGGTCTCAGTGGGTTCTGGAGCTACGTCTTCCCGTACAATGTCTTTAGATGGTGTTTACAAACAAAAACTTCTGATGTTGTGGTATTCCTGATATGTGACTTGTGCTGTTTTTGCGCTCAGTCATATTAGCTGCTTGTTTGCCATGAGAGGGCTGTAGTGGAAGGTGAGCACGACTGCTTGTCCTAAACAGATGGGCACAAAACTAACATGATCAAGGGGGATCCTCATGTGTCGCTGGTACTACTATATCATAGCAAACAGATTCTACTGGCTCTACAGGTAGTAGTTCAATGGAGTTTGATAATGCCAGCAGATTATTAACGGGGAGTGATCTACTTATGGCGTGTCTTTCTAGTTGCCTCTGGTTGCTCCCAAATCCACCTTGGTTGTTATGCATTGAAGCTCACTGACCAGGAAAGCTATTCTACAATCACTGTAGACGACATAGAAGTACGAGTTACATAAGCTTTATTAGGTGAAACAAAGCAAAAATATTAATGACTCTCCCTATTTAATTAATACAAATAAAGGTATAAAATACTAAACCCAATACTAAAGTCTCGACAGGTGAAGGCAAGCCTGGAATATAAAGGAATAGCAAAAATAATTTAAGTACGCAATTCACAGCATATGAAGAAGTTAAGGGGAAGTCTTCAGGGGAACGTTAATTGTGTAGTCCTGCTACTACGGGAGTCAAAGGAAGTTGACTTAAGGTGAGGGTAGTGGATACAGATGGTAGGAGTTCGCCGTCTGGTGAGTAGTGGCTGGTGTGGACGAGCCTTACCCAAGCTGCAGGAGCTGGAGTGCTGGCGGCCTTCCCAAGCTTCCGGCTGGAGCAGATGGAGTTTGAGCCTTGACGCAGGCTCTGGAGAGGGAAGAGAATCTTCGCAGACTGGGTTGGGCTCGTGATCCTATTCGGCTGGCGAGCCCGGCGTCTCTCGTTGGACTACGGTACTGGACATCTATTTATACTTAATTTCTGACAATCAGTAGTTCTCCAGGGTGTGAGGGCAGCGTAGCCTTCGAATGCAGGGTTTGGTTTATCAGAGTGCTGGAGCATCGAACATTTCTTATCTCCCTGCTTGGAGGCAACAATGAATAAGAAAACCTCTGCCTGAGGCTGGCTGGCCGTGATGTCACAAGGCCATGGGGGTGCTGCCACCTCTGGGGTTGATTGGAACTTCTTTACGATAACATGAAGTTTTTGATATATATCTCTAAAACTGCAATATATATCACAATTCTAATAATAATTATCGCAGAAATGTGTAGTAATAGATTCTATTAGGTTGACGCACAGCGCAGCTAGACTTTGTCCCATCTACAAGTAACCCTTCACTCGGGACAAGTCATAACAGTAGCAAACGAGACAAACTTATTGAGCATGGAGATTCCACTAGCGTGGGCAGCTGAATACATACTTGTAGTGAAACTAAGTAATTACAATAATCACCACCCATCCAGTCCCCTTCATACAAGCGTGCGTGTGTGTGTATATATATATATATATGTAGACACACACAAACAGACAGACAGAGACAGACAGATATTGCAAATATACAATTTTATATATTGTGATACAGGCAATATATATCTTAATATTGCCTGAGAAACAACAACGTGACGCTAAACAAAGATCCCGGACGTGTGTAATAATAATGGTTGTGACAGTATTTGACTGTAATAAAGAATTTTCTCAGGAGGTATTTTATGTATTTGACAAAGTCAATAATATGCTTATATGCAAATTTTGTAATGTACAAATAGAATGTGTTACATAGGACACTTGTCTAAACCACATCCAGGGCAGTGCTACATTAGAACGCCGATGATTAGAGCCAATGGAAAATGTTAAGTAGAACTGTCCAATTTCGGTAAATAAACCCTGAGATTTTGGTGTTATATTTCTGTGAAAAAAAAAATGTTTTTGTGAAACACGTGCTTTGTACTCACAAATTACATTTACAAAGTAATTTTCTTCATGAAAATCATTACATAGTAAAATAAAATTCTAATAAAATCATTACATGCAAACACCAAATTTTACTTGTTACATATACTTTTGGGCAACTTAAATTATTTATTATTATTTGCCCAAAAAGCATAAGAAGACAACATGCATTAAATAATATCAACGTGTTTTTATCCCACATTTGCCACACACATGGCTAGTGAAACGTGAAAACATAACCTCTACTCAACAGAATGCCCACAAATTAGTTCAAACTGCATTCTGTGTAAAATAATTGTCACGATCTAATTTTACTCACAATATAGTAAAACGGAATTATCTGAGAAAAATATTTTTATATTGCTAAACACTTCATTATCTTTCCAAACTAAAATTTGGCACCTCACATTTTAATTGATATATGTTTATTTTCCTCATGTACATCAGAGTTTTGCAGTGTGATATATATAATATTAAACTGCAAGTTTTGCAGACTTAACTGCTGTGAAAAGTGTGAAATTGAACTCACTGCTTTTCAAATCTCACTTTTCAATAATGTAATGAATAAAAAAAAAAAGAAATTAACAAAATACAAGTGTGGTTTCATGCCAGAAGTATTGTATTGACTCTTTACGTACACAATTATGATTTGATGAATCAAATTTAGTCGAGAAAATTGATTTTTCCACACAGACAGTTTTGAAAGTTTGTAATATAAGCAAAAAATAATTGTATTCATATATTATGTAACTTGAGCCATTTTGCTTTCCAGCAAAGCGCCTCCTCTTTGCAGCCATTTGCGAATTTAATCAGATTAGGATTAGTCATTAATCAGATTAGCCCTTAATCTGCAAATTATATTTTTAGACCATCCAATAACATGTCATTTGCCTAGTGAATTAGAACCCGCCTGCCTCTACTACCACCACCACCACCACCACCAATACTATTGCATTTTATTTCTCTGGGCAACATCAGATATGGAGACCCTTGTCAGAGTTGACAGGTACAGTCTCAGCTCTACAAAAATACGTCCAACCATGGGACACAAGATATTTAAGCATGAAAAGTATTTGTGAAAATCCTGTCTCATGGCATGCCATTTTGGGAGGATTAACTGCTTCTTGAGTAAAAAATTACGAATAAAAGCCCATAGTAATGTAACACAAACTTAAATACTGAACTAGCAGTGCCACACATTTATGGTATTTACGGTCCTAGGTTTTGAATTTGAAGATGACTTCAAATTGTAGAGGACCCCTTATTTTGTCTATTCCTTTTGTGTTAAAAAAAAAACCTGTTTTCCCTTTGGGTAAATAGTGTACATGGTAAAAAACTATAATTTTTTTTGCAAATCGGTAGAAAACATTTCTTTTTTTTATCTGCCTTTTACCTATCTTGTAAAAATGTAAGTAGTTATTATATTTATAAAAAAAAATATAATTGGTGTAATGTATACCTGTCAACAAAACACTTTCAATTGATATTCGATTCAATATTCAATTCGATATTCTATTTGAATGCATGAATATTTTAACAAATTTGCTTCAACATGAAATATCCAGCGTCGCCCACCCCTAATTTTTCATACATACACTGAATCCTACATGATGCACCAAACTTGAGCGTACCAGATTATTTGCACTATTGTTGCCGTATTGTTTTTAAACTAACTGGATTTTATTTTAATTAAATTACATTGTCGTGAAAAACTATGAAAACTATACAAAAATTGCTGTGTTCGATTGTACTCTTTTTAAATTACACACCACCAAAACACTTTCCTAGCATGATTTCAATATTGTCTACTTTTAATGTTGTGCGTTTGTTTGTCATTATGTTATTGTACTGAGAGAATGCTCTTTCACTGTCTGCATTAGCCACTGATTTCCACAGACACTTCACTGCACAACATGAATATTCCTGAAAATCATTTTTTAATGAGAGCAAAATTGCAAGAACATCTACATCACTACCACTTGCATTGATAACAACTTGTCTTTTTATGGCATACCCTTCAAGCATTTGGTGCAGTGATAAAGAAGACAGAAAAGGCAGTGTTTTGACTCAAGCCTCTACATCTAACGCATCAACTTTAGGACCTTTAGCAATGATATTCCTTGGGTCGTACAGCCTTCAGACATTTTCAAGGAACAACTTTGCTGGATCAGCTCCCACTAATGATAAGAGCTTAAGAAAACACTTTTGCCCTGTAGCAGCAAGTTAACAGGAGTTGAATCTTTCAAACAAGAAGGATTAGCTAGTAAACATGATGTTTCTGGTCCAAAAAACCAGGTCACTGACAAGTTTGAAGCAAGTGTTCAAATCTGACAACTTGGAGTGCAATTTATGATCAAAAGGGTATGAAGATTGTTCTAAAATCTTCAACAAGTCACCGGTTAGCTTGCAGTGTTCTACCACGAATTTAGATTGGCATTTCAAAACTGTTATTTAGTCTGCTTCAAGTTGTTTGAAATTTTCAACAGCAGCGCTACAGTTACTGTCTTCTTTTTTGAAGAATGTAATTGAATGAGTCATATACTCATCTATGTACTCAACTGCATGGAACCATGAATTCCATTGGGTTACTATTTTAGAAGGAAAAAGTTTAGGGTTGGCATTAGACTCTTGTAGATGCTGGAGGTAATGATGTTTCCTCTTTCATGTGTTGATGAACACCATCTTGGTCTTCACCAAACATTCATTTAGGGCAACAAGTTCACTGGACCAGATGTTTCCAACTAGGTTCAACTTGTGCGCCCAGCATTTAATATGTAAAAGATTTTCGGAGACAAGTACTTTTAACATTTCTGCACATTTACCCATGTATTTGGCAGAGTCTGAAATGAAAGAGCACACACATTCACATTTCAATAGAATGTCCACAACTGCTCTTGAGCATTCTGTTGAATTAGCATTATTTAAAACCTTAGCCCCTGCTACAAGCATCTTGTGTTCGCCACTTGCCAAGAGGATTCTGAACATTACCACAAAGACACATTCACCTTTGTGATTTGTAGTTTCATCACATAGAATCACAATGGCGTGATCCTTTTGAGCTTCTTTTATTTTGGCTTCTTCTTCCATTTTCAAAATATTCATGTACGAAGAACGTAGTGTTGTTGCAGTTGGTAGGTCACCAGCTCCTGCAGGTTTTAAACATGAACCCAAATACTTAACCACATATATTTAGGTTAATCAAACTATTTTCCTATATGAATGTAATCACGCATGCAAAAAAGGTAATACATTTGTCAAGATACTTTTATGAAGAGTAGGCCTACTTCAAATTTTGCATCTTAAATACAGTGTCTGGAATTGTACTATCAATTTTTGTGTATTTTTAAAGTGCATTTTTAAGATTATTTGCAACATAAATCTGTATATTTCCAAATAAGCATACATTTTTTTTCCATTAAAATTTTCGTGATACTGGTGGTTATTGATATGTGTTATTTTTCTCTATTCATATTAAATAGGTGCGTTTTTATCATCATCTTGAATACAAAAGAGTAATGTACTTAGCAGGGCCAAAAATTTATGAATTATTATAGTAAGAAACAATAATTGTTAATTATTTAATGGGGCTTTTATCAGTTAATACACATTTATTTCTCGGGCTGTCGGCCGAATACCAAAATACATCCTATCACAATTGTAGAATAAAATGAAATCCCTTTTTAAAACAATTTTTTAGAATTTTTCATCAAAAATACCATAGTCAGAATTATGCAATTAACTTCATGACATTATAATTCCTTGACTTACCTTTGATGTATTCATTTAACCATTCCCTGATAGCTGGGTGACCAAGTGTGTGTAGGGGAATATTTGCATAAACAAATGCACACACTGTCTCATTCGTAAATTTCAGTTCAGTTTCTTTTGCTCGTTTATTGAGAGAAATATTATCTGTGATTGTCACTTGCCCTTTGACTGCTGAACCTGATGGTAATTATTTGCATTTAATTTTTTTTTGCAGCATGAAATGCTCGCTGTTTGCAATGCTTCTCACACGTGTCTTTTCTTTTCCCGTCCACTTCCGTATTGCAAAATTAGTACATCGTTACCCGTTTTGCTCTATTGAAAACATGGAATCTTTCGTGTTCGTATTCTTTGGCTCGTTCAAACACTGACACTACCTTAGGCATTGTTTTGTTTTATGAAATAAATACCAAGGAAAAATAAGCAACTATTTTAATTTGCATAATCACCCATGGTTTTATTAGTCACACATTCAACTCAATGTATGCGGGACGTAGAATTTCCTTTCCACACCATCTACACAATTATAATTCAAAATATTTACACCCTCCATGTTTGTTTACAGTACATTTTTTTTTACTACCAAAGACTTTTATGGTATGGATGCTATGAATAGTATTGTTTTCTACGTGCATTTAAGAAAGTACCAAATATCTATTGCTGTGTTTGTACTATGTAGTCTTTGGAAGTACAAAATAATGTGTTACACAGTGCTGCAGGCAGCACAACTTTGTCGTAGTCCTTGCAGCATAGTTTGTTTCCACTTATCTTTGGTGCACCTTGGAAACAAGATGGTGAACAATGTTTTTGTTTACGAAGCGTAGTGCGTTTTGCGGCAATTGTATTACTGTGAAACAAATTATTAATATCGTATAAAAATGCTGGGATATCGTGCATATTTCGTGAATCCAGGTGGATATCGTGAATAATAATAAATTTTGCGGTATTGACGCTTATTTTGTTAAAAGAAATGTTATAAATCAACTAATTAGTTTGACATTGGGTGTGTCGCGCCGGCATGGTTACACACACACACACATCCCGCCCACGTCAACTGCGGCGGGCATCAACTGCGGTGGAGGAGGCAGGCTTCCTTTTTTCTGTTTGCCTCTTTTAAACGGGTATGCAGCAGGCTTCCTTTTTTTCTTTTAGGGGGCGTCATTAGCAGCAATGTTCACGGGGAGGGCTGCAGAGGTGAACTAAAGGAGGCAATGAGATAGAAAGAGAGAGAAGGGAGAGGAGTGATGTAAGAGCGAGAGATGAGATAAAAGGACTGTTCCGCTACCCTCTAAACATCTCCGGACAATTAACACCTACACCCCTCCCCCTCTGCCTTTTCCGCATACGTAATTTTTTTTTGTATTTAGCTCCCACTCTAGAATTTTTGACCTTTATTTTTGAAAAAAAGAGTGCCCTATAGTTGAGTAAATATGGTATTGGGCTTTATTTCAACAGTATCAGTGGCAGTGAAGAGGTCTTCAGTCATTTGTACAAACTGGAACATGTAGAACCTGCAGCAGGACAGGAAAGGAAAAACAAAAATTTAATATTTCTGTTTAAAATAGTTATCTGTAATTGAACAGTTATGGCATAAATTTTTTTTGCAAATTAAAAAAAAAAATTATATTTAGAAAGAAATTGTAATTGACCATATTAGTAGTACATGTTCAGTGAAGTCAAATTTTGTTCATCTGGATACAGCTTCTGTTCTGATCCACTTATTTTTTTATGAGGTAAGTTCTTTATTTATGTTTATAATACAGTAGAGTCCCGTTTTAGCAAGATGTCACGGTTTCAGGTTCGATCCTCGCTATAAGAA
Organism: Dryococelus australis; assembly: GCA_029891345.1. NCBI lineage: Eukaryota > Metazoa > Arthropoda > Insecta > Phasmatodea > Phasmatidae > Dryococelus > Dryococelus australis. The sequence goes on along the minus strand of CM056994.1, from coordinate 229,578,101 downwards.
TGTCCTCGCTGTCCCCGAATCAGATCGATTTTGATCTCCTACTACTAAAAAATTGCCCTAAAATTGCTTTTAAATTGTGTTCAAACCACCAGAACGTAAAAATATTTTGTTATATGAAAACTAATTCGTGACAATGAGCGGAAAATCTGACCACACCACGTAAGTATAGCTGCTTTGTCTTCAATCAGTTCCTCGACCTACGCAGCATTGCCTCGCTATAACTTACTAGGTCGCTGAAGCACTGCCCTTCAAGCGATAACTCACCCGTCACAGCTCCACACAACCGCCTCAAACCAAATATCTGTATTTACGGACATAATTCTCGCACCTATTGTACAGGATTTTAGTGCAAAAAATTAGGGTGCATGAATTATGTAAGGAATCGCCAAGACAAGTGCATGAAAACATTAAAATGGGATCTACTGTAGGTAATCCCTCGCCAACCATGGGGATATGTTTTTTTTTAAACACAACACGTTATTTATTAATAATAAATATGAAGATACATATTCAAAATTAAGTCACTCGTGTGCTGGGGATATTCAAAATTAAATCACTCGTGTGCTGGAGCTAGCAGCAAAAACATTACTGTGTGCACGTAGCTGGGCGAGCGCCTAGATCCTTTGCAGCGTGGCCAGGTTCGGCTGCTTGCCACTGGCGCTTTGCCCTAGATCCTCAGGCAGGGCCCTTTCGGTTCGTCGGTTGGTAGCTACATGATTATTCTGGCCGGGTGGCGGCTGGCCACCGCCCGCCACTGCCGGCGTTACAGGTCCTGTTCATTTAGTAACAGCGGCCCGGTGTTGGGAAAACAGGACATGCACGTTAAACTCAGTAACAACGAATTTTTGGCCCATTTCTCTATTGCAGTGTTCCTCTGCGTACACAATTACCTGAAGTATAAATGCAGCAGTTTGACTGGCATATTTACCCATTATGCATTCATACTAAACAAATATTAATATGAATGTAAACTATTCCCTTCCCATTAAAAATCCACCTACATACAAATTAACTCTATGACTGATTCTGTTTACTTGTTTGCAGCGTGGGCACGGCAGCCATAAATCGATAAGGGTACCAGCTACCTTGAAGTGTGAGCAACCGGGCTGAATTGTGCCAGTGCGAGAATTATGCCAGTAAATATGGTAATCATTGAAAATTATACGTTCTGAACTAACAAAACCTGCATTGTGCGAGACTTAACTCAAAACCAGCAAAAATTTAAGATAACTTTATGAAAATGGATTAAAATTAAGTTTGTTATAACACAGCGATAAAATGTAGTAGTAGTTGTGTCCCTATCTTTAATTGGTATGCCACAGTATGGAAATAAACCCAGCAAAAATCTGTTAATGTGTAGCTGTATTCGATTCCAGCTATCGCTTGAAGTGTTATGTTTAAATGTAATTGGTTTTCATTTAACAATAACGTTTGACCCACATATGCAAAGTTGTTTGAAACCAAACACAGTTGACAGCACAATGACCGTGAACGACTACGGAAAAGCAGGACTGATTCATGAAAACTGTGTCAAGGTAGTAAGTGTGGGATTCTGTTTATAGAACAATGCGCTTGGGGAGAGTGGAAGAAAGTACTTTCAGAAATGAGGTGTCGGACGAGGGAGTAGAGCTACGGCATACAGATAATAAAAGCGCACTTCACATGGTCACAAGTCCTGCCGCAAGCCTGCTTCACACAATCTCGCCATACATGTTTCAATTCGTAAAATTTTAATTTTTCATGGAATATTTTTGTGGTTTTTTTACAGTTCCTCAAAAAGACCTCGTTATACAAGTGTTCTTGCAGTTACCATGCTCGCTACAATGAGATTCTACTGTAGTTTGAATTGTAATGTTTTTTAATGTGCTCTATATGTGGATTTCAATTAGTTATACAATCAAAAAATTATAATTTTACAATTTCCCTTTTCTTACACTTTACCGTATCATAAAACATTTTTAAAAAGTCCCTACAAAAGTGTTAAATAGGGGTTCTACTATACTCATAAGGAAAATAAAGCTTTAGCATTTGAACGAAAGTTTCAAAACAAGTTCAGGGTGCATCAACGTCTGGTCAGCTGTAAAACGTTAAATTGGTCTTGCCTGTCTTGTTTCCCGATTGAAAAATAAGAAAGTGGAAAGACAAGAATTTATTTTGTCAACAACCCACGCTTTCATGGAATATAACATTCCATAACATTCCATTGGGAAAAGTTGATTACCGGAAGTTACAGGAGTAGATGAATAAGTAGATTGCAGGCATTAAAAATAGTTTGTATAAACCCTTACTTGGAAGAAATCCTGACCCACTGACCATTTCTGCATTACCTAACCTCGACACGTGTCCAATTAGATTGACTGGACACAGCAGTTACAGATTTTACCTGCTAGACGAAAAGTGACTTAGGTAGCGGGGATGAGACGAGGAGTGTTGGCTAGTTCTGATACACTCTCACCTCTAGTAAGGTAGTTGAAGTAAGTTTAGTCTTAAGCTGGGTGATGCCTTCACAAATGTTCCAATGTCATGCTTCTTTCATCCAGAAGACCAAGTTTTCCCAACCTAGGTGAACTTCCACTCCAGTTAAGAAGCTGTAGACAACAGGGTGATACTTGTAGCGGGTACGAACACACGGTGGAAACTCAATATTACCGGTGCAGGCGCGACTGCTTGACGTCTGAGTTCGGCGGTACGGACCCGCCTGTCTATCCTCTGTAGGGTAGGGTGATTTTGTTCTCGGCCAAGCAGCAGGGTGAGTCAGTGGTTGCTCTACATTTCCTATAACTCCATCTCTCATGAGGCATAGGGTAACAGTTCTATAGATCACACAGTGCACTGAAACTGAAATACTGACAGTCTACCCTAATAGTGACTTGTCGGCCTGCTCGATAGAGTCCCCACTGATCCCCCACCATAGGCGGACTGATCAGGGACGTTGAGCCGGAGTCGCACCAAGCCTCTACTGGTTGTACGCCTACCCAGAATACCCGGCAGCACTGCAGGTCACCATCACAGCGCACTAATAGTGCGAGTGGTGCAAAGCAACCAGAGTGTGTCGTGTCTCCTGGTGTGAAGGTGTTACTAGTGGTTGGAGCTTTACTGTTTATACCCCATGAGCACTAATAGTGCTGTGTATTTGATGGGAAGAAACAGGTAGCCATCTAATGTGCATTCTTAGTTCAGTTTAATAACTTCCCCGGATAACGTTTTCAGTGAAAAGCGTAATCTACCTCCAACTGTGAATACAGATATATACCCTGGAAATAAAAGTAACAAAGTAGAAACCAATGTGTGTTTATTGAAAGTTCAATAGACACGTGACCTGTGCTACGTCCTACCAAGTGGAGGTAGCTGAAGGTAACTGCGTGATTTCAGGTGTAGGTGACCTGGTTCAAAATAAATGGGAAAAACTGATTCTAGACGAAAATAGGAGTTACAGTTAAACTACTAATTAAAGGTGTCCAGAGGAGACAAATGAAGTAAAGAGAATAAATTTAGTGTTTGTATGTCGCTGGGTCGACTGGTCGTCGGCGTACGTTGTGAGTTTCTGCGAAGGCGTTTTTGTAGGCTTTGAACTTCTCTAGAGCTCCCGAACACTAAGAGTGCTGTGGGCAGTGCAAGAGATGCGAGAGAATGACTCCAGAGCTTGGCTGCGGCCGTACTGATAGTGGTAGCTTGTAAGCTGCCGGTGCGGGGAGCGGGTATTACATTAAATTGTCTTTTCAGGTCTTTTTTGTTGTTGTTTTTGGAAATGCATTTACCATAGTTTTGGCCCTGGAGTCTTTCCTCTTTAATTGTATCTGTAATTTTGTTGTCTGGTTGCTTCTTTTCCATATATCTCTTGTGGCTACTTCTATATTTTTCTCATAGAGACTATTATGTTGTTAATGGGCTACGGCACCTTTTAAAGATTTTTTGGGGTAATGTATTTTCTTTTTGTTTCAGGTGCATGCACTATATAAAAAAAATATTGTGACTGGTTTAACTTTCTGAATTAAAAATGGGGAAGTGCCGTGCTAGTAAAGATTGGGTGTTACGAAAGGATTCACTTAAACATCAAATCAAGACATGGGCAAAATTATAATTGATACTGAAGTGTTGTGTGTTGTTTGTGACTGTAAAATAAATGTTACCAGAGGTTTTGAGAAGATACGTCAACACATTGCTTCCAAAAAACATTTAAAAAACTCTGAAATAAAACTTGGAACCTCGCAGTTAAAACTAACATTGCAAGGTAATGGAGAGTGTTCAAGTGCTTCAACATCTGGACTTAGTTCAGCAGAGAAGGCAGCATTAAGTATTGAGGAATGCCATGATCTGGGCAAATTTACAGTTGGAACTCTGAAGCTGTGTTTCCTCAATTAGATTTGACTACCTTTACTTTTTCTGTTACCAAAGTTGCATACCTTGTGTCAGATGCACTTGGGCCCTATTTTTGGAATAAATTGGTTGGTTTAAGGAATTGTTATTTTAGCCTATGCTTTGATGAGACAACAAATGATGGTGGGTGAACTGAACTGAAAATCAGAATTTTATTTTGTTCTGACGAGTCTAGCAAAGTGGAAAACAGGCATCTTAAGACATGTTTTATTGGCAGTTGAAATGCACAGGTCTTGAAGACGTTATGGGTCAAATGTGAACAAAAAGGTATTTAGGTTGATGAGTAATGAACTTGCAGAGTTGAGAGCTCGTGGTCTTGTGCAAAATGGAACTTGTAACCTTCACCATCTTCACAATGCATTTGCAATGGGGCTTGAAGAATTTGGGGACTCTGTGTGTGAACTTGCATTGGTTTACAATTCTTTTCACGAGTTCTCTGCAAAATTTGAATGTTTTCAGAATATTCAGTATGATCTTCAGATTCCTTTCAAGGTTTTTATCAAACATGTTTCCTCAAGGTGGTTGACACTATGACCAGCAGCTGAGCGACTCCTTGAGCAATGGTGTGCCATAACTAAGTACTTTCTAGAATTTGTACCCTTGAAAAAGTCATCACTAATGAAAAGCCAGTCTTACAAAATAATTTTCCAAAAAGAAACTCCTATTATTCATGTGCTGTACAAGCATTTAGAAGAACTTTTAACTAAAATTAGTAATAGGGTTTGTAAACCTGAGACAAATCATGACTTTTCTTCACATCATTTACATAAGTGAAGTTAATTAACAGGGTGGTCACCGAACTGGGAAAAAGTATGGAATTGAAAAGGACCTGGGGAAAACCTGGAAATAGTCAGGAATTTTGTCCATCTGTAGGGAAACCCCCCGCGCCTTTTTTCGGGCATTTCTATTTTCGTCGCAGAATACTGTGATGGTAGTTTTACATGAGCAATCGTTTGTCACATTATGCAACATTTTTTCCGGGCAGAGTGCAATCATCGCATGCCTCCCGTGTCGCTTGTAACGATCTTCTCCCCTTCATTGTCGGCGTCGAATAGTCAGAGATGGGAATGATGCCCACGTTACTAATTTTATGTAATCTGCATAAGTCTACTGAATAAAATGACAGGGGCAGGTGAAGTGTATTTTACCATCCTCTTGTCTCGATGTTAAAACACTAGTAAATGTCATGACTGTTTACCAAGCTGAATAAGTCCGCATTTAGTTGTCTGTGGTAGAAAACTACCATTAACTCAATTATATATTAATTAAATGTAAAATGTAGACGTTTTAAAAACGAAAGATTTCCCAGAAGTATTATTAACGAGTCTCATTACTATAAACAAGATGCGCGATATGCTAGGTTCATTTTCTGTTGCTGGTGAGTAAACTGGACAATTTATTTAAATTATATAAATTAGTTGTAATAAGGGCATGTTTTTATAATAAAGTGATATAAAAACATATAAATACACAATGTTATTGCCTAGAAACATTTGAACTTTGAGCAACATGTCTAATTTAGTGAACTTCGCGTTCAGTTTCAGTTGCTTCTTGCGAGAAAACCAGCTGATAAATCTTGTTTTAATAAGCAACTGAATTCAGAATAAATCATACCCTAGATGTATAAATAGAGTCTCTCGTTAGCTGAAAGAAGTTAAAACTGTGTGACATAATTTAGTCTCGAGTGTCACTGCTTTTTGGCAGGCTTTAAACATTTTTACGAATGCGGCGTACTCTAATTGGTATGCGCAAATTCATTTTAAGAGTTATTGAAGATCTTTTACATACTATGCAGACACCTAGAGTCTAGGACAATGGTCCAAATATTTGCGGCCGTGCCCCGCAACCAGTACTTTCCTTTTATTATTTCATATTTCTCCACAATTGTTACGTTTTACACTAGCTACCACTCACTTTGTCTTATCAGGAGTCGTTTAAAGTCCAACCCCCTAAACGTAAGCGAGTTGTCAAATCGAAGCATTAAACCGAAAATAAAAACTAGGGCAGACAAAAAACCGTAATTCAATAAAATCTCGTACAAGTATAGCCAAGAATTGATACTGTCAGTTCCAAACTCAGTGTGGGAAGTCTAAATCCAAAATCAAACTCCTAAAAATGGTCATTAATGTAGTAATGTTACGTGGCCTATGCAAATCTGAACGTATATGCACACATCACACACACATGTGTGTGCCGGACAATCTTTCCACTTGCACATGGGGATAAAAGGAAGTAGGAACCGCAGTCAATTGTCGGCGATGCATGGAAATAGCCCAACTTATGGCTGTCCCTGCTTGTAATCACTGCTGACAGGCAGGCAGCATATAGCAAGTTGTGTACAGTTGGCCTGCAGATAAGCAGCACACTGTGCGCCGCCAATCTGGAGGACAGCTTTATATCTAATGTGCATAACATTTTTTTTTTTTTTTTTCAGGGTATATGTTGACTTTATTACCAGTTTTCAAGGATAAATCTCTATAAACAATGTAGATGTAATTTAATTTTTTGAATTGGGCTTATGAATTGCATTTATTGCAGTTTTTCGAGGAAAGAACTTTTATAAGTAGTAACTTACTGATTCTGTAAATTAATTTTTTTTAATCTATGGAGGTTATATTGCATTTATATTGGTTTTTTAATGTGAACTCCTAAGTATGTCTATATATACTGCATTGTAAAAGATGGGACACTGTACAAAACTGGTTTGTAAGTGTGTTTGGAAAATCCTTAGGATAACCTGGAAAAACCCTGGAATTATATATTTTCAATAGAGTGGCCACCCTGAATGAAGCCCTCAGCTCAAGTCCACTTCATTGTGTCTGGGAAATACCTTCAGGAGAAGTGTAACATAAAGAAAGACTCTATTCTTCATTACTTGACTTTTCTGAATCCAAAAACTTGCAAAGCTACAAGTAGCGAAGCAAAACTTCTGAAAGTGGCAAAATTGATGCCCTTTGATGTCCGTACAGACTGCTTGATTGATGAGTGTAAGATGATTAAAACAGAAACATTTAGCGGAATCGATCAAGACCTTGAAACAATTTGATAATATGTTTTCGAGATACAGATTGTGATGAATGACTCAAAATACAAGGAAGTAACAAAAGTAGTTAAAGCCTGTCTTTCATTACCACATGGTAATAGTGATCTTGAAAGAGACTTTTCAACATCTGGAAATGTGATCACAGAACAGACAGCTGCTATGAAAAAAAGATCTTTGAATGCATATTTGAATGATAATAAGAAAGAAAGAAAAATTGCTGTAGAAGAAACCTTAAGAGTTAAAAATCAAGAAAAGAAGAAAATATATGAGTTAAAATTTGGTTGTGAAAAGAAAGAAGAAATCCAGAAAAAGAATGCAGCTGATCAATTCCTTCAGCAAACTACATTGTGTATAACATTTGCACTGAAAAAAAAAAGCCTTGAAGAGTTACAGGTAGCACATGGATTATTAGAAGGCTATAAAGTTTTAAAATTTGAAGAGGATAAGGCAAACAAATTGACACGTGCCGCTTAACGTTCTACTAATCAACCACAATTACGACTCATCACTAAATGTTGCTACTTCCATTGCTATAAACGTGAGACACATACAGAGAATTTTCTACATTAATTTTTGGCTGTCTACTTTACCAGGCAGCAGGAACTTATGAGCGAATTCTCTTCATGTGAAGGTTATACAACCCGGCAGGTACGCCCTCCCCCTTCCCTGCGCTGATAGTCTTCAAGCCACTCGTCGCCAAAGAGGCATGAAGCAGAAACTCTGACTACTGCTGACCAGAGTTTATAGACTCCCACGCCAACCAGGGTAGGATGCTTACCCTTCCCGCAGCCCGCGCCGGCAGCCTACAAGCATCACCTATATAAATCCGGATGCTGCTGGGCTCGGGCAGTCATTCTTTCTCCAATTCTCTTGCAATATCCCAGAGCACTAATTCACTGCTGGGACCTCCGGAGATCTCTTAAGCTTCAAGTATGCCCCCAGAGGCTACTTACCACATCTCGACGACCAGCGAACATGTACATACATATTTAACTTCACTTTGTCTCTTCGAGATACCTTTTGCTTATCTCAGTTTAACTTTAATTAATTTTGTATTTATCTAGAATCAGTTATTGCCCTTTTAACATAGAAGCGGGTCGCCTACACTTGGAACCGCTGTTACCTTCAGTTCTCCATGGTATGGTAGGAGGTAGCACAGGTTACTTGTTTATTGAGTATTCAATAAACACACATTGTTCACTATTCTTATGCTTTTCATTTACAGGGTACTGGTCTGTGTTAACGGTTAGAGACAGAGTACGATGTGCACTGCCAACAAGAACCAGGAGATTGTTGACATCCATATAAGATGGCTACCTGTTTCTTCCCAGCCACCCGAGCACTAATTTAGTGCTGGTGGGAAGAAACAGCAATGCTACAACCACTAGATACACCTTCACACAGGGAGGGGCTACAAGCTCAGGTTATTTCTCGCTTTGAGCACTAATTCAGTGCTGAAGTGACATTAGCCTGGGGTTTGTAGCTCAACCCTGTGCAAACGCACAACCAGTAGAGGCTTGGTGGTCAACACTGCTCTACCACCTCCTATGTAGGAAAGGCGGGCAGAACAGGATTGCGGCGCCCAACTTAGGCATCAAGCAGTATAGGCTGCTTTGGTCCTAGAAATCTACTTGTCGCTTTGCTCTCGCACTCATCCATCATGCCACTCTGTGGTAAGGCGGTTGTTAAACTGTACTGAGGCAAGATACGACTGGGGAAACCCGAACTTCTGGAGCCGTGAAGCCTAAAACTGGAATCGCCGCTTGGAGTGGACCAAACTCGCCACTATTGGGTGAAACCCACATCAAAAACAACACCCAAGACGACAGTATAAGTAAGTGATAACCAAAACTCCTCGCCTCACGCCTTCTAACCAGAATTAACCACCCCGCTTTTGGTCTAATGGAAAAATCCTCAACAGACGTGCCAATCAGTCTAACCGGACACATGTCAAAAGAAACATACTTGCATGCGAAAACACTGGGGAAAAAAGCTTTGTCAGTAGTAACTTAATTTTTTGAGAGCTGCCAAAAAAGAAAAGTAATAAAATTATAAATTAACAGTTTTATCAATGTGAATTACGTGTTATAATGAATATATCGTCGTCCTGTAAAAATATTTTGTGTATATTTTTGAATTTTCATAACATTTAGCTCAGATCATAATAATTGTTTTGGAAAGTCAAATTGAATATAAAAAGCAGCCAGAAATGTAACTTAAATGTATATTGTAATGTTTTTTTCTTTGTCTGACTTTCAATAATTAAGTTTATTAGATAAGAAAAATTTTTGACTCTTTATTTTTGTTACTGCAGTTATTATTTTATGTTTAGTGAAATGTCACAGGAAAGATAAGTAGAAAATGTACCACGTACCTATTAATCTAGTTTGAAATATTGTAAGTAATTTGCACTTTTCACTTTAATTAAAATTAGACATACAGTAGAACCCTATTATAACATTTTTCGAGGGGCTGGTAAAATAAAATGTTTTATGTAGGTAAATTTTATAAGCAGGAACACATCAAGCAAAACAAAATTCTAAAGTAATAATTTTTGTATATCACTAGCTGGTCAAGTTCTTCCACTTCATCTGAATCATTGTATTCCATGGACTGTAGCATCATTAATCACAGTGACATGCTTTCTGGATGCTTGCTTACTTGTCTACACTTGTTTATAGTTATATTAGTAATTTTCAGGACCAACTCCTCTAAAATCCTTAATATTTCAGGTATAAACAGTTTTCTTTATCGGTTTGCAGGCTACTGCATTGTTAATATCTGAAATTTCATTTGAAATTCAGCAAGCAATACTGTTGTTATAAGCAGGAAATGAAAATTTGAACATTGTTGTATGTAGGAAATTAACCCATTAATGGTCCCACCATTTCTCCATAAGTCTTAACTTATGGAGAAATGGTGGGACCATGAAATAATGGTGTTTTTGCAGGAAAATGTTATATACGGGAACATTATAACAGGATTCTCCTGTATTCCATACATGGTCTGATCATAAACGTATTGTTTAGAAAAGGAGAGTTAAATTTTAAGGATAACTCTTAATTAAACACATTAAGCCTAACAAAAAAGCTTGGAGCAACATTTTTGTTTTGACCTTTAGTGGCCTTGTGGTAAATGTTTATCTTGTAAGATTTTGTTTAGTGGCTTATTTTTATGTAGTTCCTAGTAATGATTAACCAGTGAGAAATTGTGTTGTATAATTTTGAAGATGGTAAGTAAAAATACTATGAATAATATTGTGTTAATGTATATTGTCTATTTTTTTTGTATATTTTCACAAAAAATAAAAATTAGCCATACCTCATCCAGGGTCAAATCAAAACACTGTTGATAAAATCAGAGTTAAATTTAAAAGATACAAAAATGTAATGCAAAATAAAAAAGCTGTGGAACAAAATTTTGATTTGACCGTAACTAGCTTAATGGTAGGGGTTTCTCTTAAAAGAAGAGTCATTCTTTTGATTGACTTTATAATAACTTAACCAGTGGGAAATATATGTCCCCAAAATGGCTGCATGGGTCGTCGTGTACTGAGCATAATTGTGTAGTTTTCTTTTTCCATTAAATCAGAACTAAGTATAATTGAAACGTATCCTAAAAAAGCTGTGATACTAAATTTTAGTTTGTCTTTAATCAGCTTAAAGGTGATTTTTTTATCGGTAGTATATTTTTCTGGTCGCTATTTTGGTTCCTTGTTTGGATGTGAAAGTTCCCCAAAGTCCCTAAAGTAGACTCTAGGAAGAAGTATGAGCCCTGTTAGGTTTTATTCGTGTAGCACAATAATTGTTCTCTAAGTTTTGAAAATAATGTTGTATCAAGTATTTCTTTCCTTCCCAGTTTTAAGCAGCACTAACTGTATTTTGTAACTAATAGTAGAATGTGACAGGTTATGTGTATGTTTTAGGTTATTGCTTGTGTGGGCCAGCAGAATGTTGAAGGAAAACGAATTCCTTTTGGATTTCGGAAAAGAACTCTGCCTCATTTCATCAAAGATGACTATGGTCCTGAGTCTAGGGGCTTTGTGGAGAATTCGTACCTGGCTGGGCTGACTCCATCAGAGTTTTACTTCCATGCCATGGGTGGCAGGGAAGGTCTCATTGATACTGCAGTGAAGACTGCAGAGACAGGTGAGGTATTAGTAACATGATTGCAAAAGATATAATACAGTATTTTGGATATGAATATACACACCGTAGCTTACATATTGATAAAGTTTCCTTTGAAAAAATTACATCACTTATCCTTAACAAATAACAAAGAAGGAAGTTTATTCAAAAGACATTTATCTTTTGAAATAAATCATTTCAGTAACATTTATTTTTACTCCAAAAAGCAGTTCAAAATGTGCAGCGTGATGTTACAAATATTTTTGGCTAGGAGTTATAAAGTTTATGCTTCTGGAGTATAATTTTATTCATAAGATCGCTATTGATTTAAATTAATATTTGATGTAAAAAATTATTTAGATTTTATGCAGGGGATGGTTTAAATAAACACTGTCTTTGCAGGAGGAAAAAAACATCCCTTTGACGCGTGCCCGAATGTCTGCTTGGCACGATCACCTAGGATTTGTATGCTAGACCAATAGTGAGGTTTTATACAGGTTTGTCAGTGACTGGCGAGAGGAGTTAGCTACTGACATACTCAGTTGACCTTCGTGATGCTGATGAAGTTGAGGTTTCGACCCTTGGTCTCAACTTAATGGGTGCTGGGTTGCTCCATGCTGTATTGACGTTTCCAGGCGAAAGATTCCCAGCTCCAGAACCTTGGATTGGCTAGGTCATACCTACCCTCAATCTTGTAAACCAGTCCTCTCGGAATCGGGTGATACTTGTGGCTGGGGTGAATATGCTGTGGAAAATATACAAACACCATGGGTGCAGTCACGACTGCTTGGCGCCTGAGTGCGGCGGCGTGGCCCCTTTCCACCTGCCTTTCCTGCATAGGAGAGGGAAGTGCAGACCACTCTTTGGCAGCAAGAAATGCTAGGTTTTGCTCGCTACGCCTTTTGCTGTGCCTGACTTTGAAAGGCATAGTATGTTTCTGCTTGAACAACACACACAGTGCCCCTTGACGAGAAACAATTTAACAATGTCATTCCAGTAGCTGGTTGCTGGCACGAGATCGGTAAAAGTCTCCACTGATCCCCCAAGCTTGGCGGGCTGATCAGTTGGTGAGCCGTTTGGACCACCCATAGCCTCTACTGGATGTGATTTCAGGCCAGGTTGAATGACAAGACTCAGGTTATGGTCACTCCCAGCACTATCAGTGCTCGAAGCAAGGGAATTACTTGGGCTTGCTGCCCCTCCTTGGATGAAGGTATTTCTAGTGGTTGTGGCTCCTTTGTTCCTCCCGTCCAGCACTACCAGTGCTCGGGTGGATGGGAAGAAACATGCGGCCGTCTAATGGGTGTTTTAATTTGGTTTAGGAAAATACTTGGTTTCTGTCAGCAGTGCACTGCGTGAATTGTTTCTAGTGGGCGAAATAGCAAAATACTCTTTAAATGAAAAAGCGTAAGGATAGAGAAAAAAATTATGTTTATTGAAAAATCAATAAACATGTGACCTAAAACTTCCTAACCCTCTGAAAATGAAAATAATATGATACTGAATGCAAGTCAAATTGGAATGTCCTGCGCCCACTCCTTCAACTAAGAGTGAGCAGAGAAGTTATCGATCAGGCAGTGTGTTCATGGAGGCTGGTAGGAGGAGGGTTGGCGGCGGGAGGTGCCTGCTTTTTGCAGAGTGCCGACACCTTGCGCCTGTGGCAAATGTCTGTCTTTTGAAGTAATTAATTATATTTTATTGCAAAGAAGACTTGTAATTTTGAGACAGAAATGACTAAATAAGGTGATTATTATTGTTTGTTCTTCACGGTCTTTAATAAACTTGCCATTAATAATTAGCCATAAATTTAAACATTACACTTTCAATACAGCATTATTTCTTAGAACTACTCCAAATTTCATTGCCAACATAACTCGGTGTGTTCATCCCCAGCCTGTGCGGTAACGCAAATGGTTATACATACGCAGTTGCGGACAGTGGTTTTTTTCAAACGTTGATTTCTATAGTGCTGACTTTAACGTGTACTGCCTTTACCTCCACCACCAGGCTGTTAGTAAAAACCACAACCAAAAAGACTATCAATAATGGGGGCCGCCTGAAAGCCCTTAGTTGGTAACAATAATAGTTCAAGATCACTATTCCAATATCCTCAGTTTTCTAATAATTACTGTGTGTCCCAAAGAGGAATACTCAATAATCAAAAAAAAATACTGTGATGGATGTAGTGAAAAAAAAAGGGGGGGGTAAGGGATAACAGGAGGCAATAACTCGGGGGCAATAGGGAGAGGTTAGGGGATCTTTTCATGACTCTAAAAGGGGACAGCTAGGGAGATGGCACTCTATAATCTATACATCTAACCCAAGTCGCAAATCAAATACTAAAGTAGATATTAATTTCCATAACATTCCTCCTTTAGTCGAATATTTCCCCAGCCTGTCTGAGAGAGAGAGATAACAGACAGTGGTCAACTGAGAGACCTCTTTCATTAATAAATTAATTAAGTATGTAGAACACCACACCCATATTTGGTTTAGGTAAATCTTTATAGATTTTTTATCTCAAAAGAAAGCTTAAACTTCAACACCAAGTTACTGTAGGTGATCAGTCCTAGGATAAAGGTAAGAAGCAAATAACACTCACCAAATTCACTGTCATGAACACAATGAGCATTTATTATTTTAAAACTTTAAATATAAATATCACAAAAAGAAATAAATTGTGTAACAAAAATCTAAAATGTTTATATCTCACATCACATGCTGTTCTCTCTTTATATAAAGAAAAAAAGAAAAGCAAAAAGTGTTGAAATTTACCAGTAATAAATTCTTATTATTCGTTTTTTTCTTCTATCGACAGAAAATAATAATGGGAACAGAATGTTCTCTGTCAAGGTAAGACACCAAATCTGACAATAAATATAAAAAATTATTTATGATATTGACATCAATGGTAATATTTCTTTTTCAGTAGTGAACTTTTACAAACTTTAATTCTTTACATCCTTTATTTAAAGTACACAAAATGAAGACGACAGTCCTAAAGATGGTTCTCTTATCAAAGAGGCCTAATGAAAATTAATGAGCTTTACCTATCGCTTGGTTATCTTACAACAAACGATGTTAAATATCTTGCTCAACAATCATAATTCAAAAAAGGTAAGAAGATAAAGATATTAAAATGCCCTTTTTATAACTCCACAATTTTAGGTTAGTTACTGAGTAAGAAGGATCTGTGTGATAAAACACCAATAAACAAAAGTTAAAAACAAACGGCTTGCGTATAAACCTTGGCGATGTCCAGTCAAAAAAAAAATTATTTATAATGAACATCTATTAAAATAATGGACTTATTAAACAACTAAATGTTACTGTGTAAAAAAAAAGTATGTATATGGAACCTTCACCTTATACACACTTCTTAAGAATAATACACATAACCGATCTTAGCATCTAGCTTAAACATACGATTTTCTGAAGGTTTGGCCAACAGACAAAAACAATAAGGTTAACTCATTGGCAAAACAACTTGGCATAAATTCTACAGCGGTAGGTTAAAATACACAATTGACAAATGTTTACTACTTGGTTGACCTACAAACACAAACTCCCATATCAAACATTAATGCCAACCTCAAAGCAAAAATTTATTTCCATGAGGTACTTGAACAGCGAGACCAGGGCTTGTGTACGACACAAAAATATATCTAACAAAAATGACAAACGATTAAAACGCAAAAGTGACAGTCTTACCGCAAGACTGTACCCACAGCTAACACACCCCCCCCCCCCCCACACACACACACACACACACACACACACACACACACACACACACACACACACACACACACACACACACACACACACACACACACACACACACACACACACACACACACACACACACACACACACACACACACACACACACACACACACACACACACACACACACCACACACACACACACACACACACACACACACACACACACACACACACACACACACAACACACACACACACACACACACACACACACACACACACACACCACACACACACACACACACACACACACACACACACACACACACACACACACACACACACACACACACACACACACACACACACACACACACACACACACACACACACACACACACACACACACACACACACACACACACACACACACACACACACACACACACACACACAACACACACACCACACACACACACACACCACACACACACACACAGTGTGTCTCGTGTTAGCGCAACTGGTAGTGTATTCGACTACTACCCACAAATTTCGGATTCTAATCGGTGCTGGCTTTTTTTAAGTTTTTTAAATTAACTAGAAATCTCGTAGTTTCACGGGTATTATGTTGAATAAAGTCTATTAATTTTTACAACTGTACTAAGTATTTTATCACTTTGTAATGAATTATTAACAGAAACTGGGATTATTTGAAAATAGGGATTTTTATTGGTAATAATTACATTTCGCAGAACTCATTCAACATAACCCATCAGTTACATTCAAAAGGCATTTTTTAGTTTCTCTCTTTTTATTTGAAGACCTTACAAGGCAAAAGAAAATTGTATAACATAGGTGTAAATTTTTTGATGAGCTACGCCTCGATGGCGGGACGAATTAGGACATTCCAATTTGTGCGTGCGTACAAAATGGTGTTCCATGGAGTAGTCATTGGTTTTATACGTGACAGCGAAAACTACAGTAACAATGTTTACAACCATGAACAGCAGTTTTGACTGTAGTAATTTTTTTAATGTCACATATGTTTGCATACATCACATCTTTGTAACATTTCTCTGCAGTTTTGATTCACAATGTATTAATTTGCCTGGTCTTATCTGTGAGTTTGAACATTTACCATTTCTTAACAATTTGAAAATGCTGAATTCCAGCCAATAAAACTCATGAATTAACACTACAATTAAACTGACGTATGGAGTACAAAGTGTTTGAAATGTGTATTTCTGGATATATTTAATACTGCCTATACATCAGTACAGACATTTTCGTGAAACACAGGGGTGAGTAATAATTTTTTATTACCAGGACCTAAAATAATCTTATGTATTCAGTTGCCATGCTACATACAGCACTGATGAAAGACTACATTATTGTTCAGTATTTTCACATTGGGGTTATGGGCTTCATCAACGTGCTATTTTATACCTTGACTCCTACTTCACTAATGCACTTGAATACAATACAGCTCTGATTTGCAGGACTGTAAAATATCGTAGATTTATTTATTAGGTTAAACAGATAAAAATAAAGTTGCAAATTTGCTGTTAAAATTTATGCGCACCATTTAAAGTTACGTGTATAATTTCCAAATTACAAACATTAAACATACCATATTATGTTCCATAAGTTATCACACAATAAAGAACTAAATAAATATATATCATATCAGATGTTAATAATATTTATTAGTTTTTATTACTCTATACAATGTTATTTCAAGTCTGTAATAACTGCCAGCGCTACAGATAACCTAATAAATAAACAGTGCAGGTATTTATTTTTGCAAAAGCTATTGTAAACACACACTTCTGTGCTGCTTTCATTTATTGATAGCCTCTCTCCAGGCGGCGAATAATGAACTGTGGCACATCCATTACTATGACAGGCTATAGATAAAACACTTTCAGAAATACGTTCCACGAGTAAAGGATTAGTTATGGCTTTTCTTTCGCCCGAGATGATAGCACTTACGTAATACCAAACTGAACGTTCTGCAATACCGGCCTTCGAGCTACTCAAGCTACACACCTATGAGTTTAAACCAGGTATACTCCCACTTGCGCTTCTCTTGCCCAATGGGCCTTAGTTAAATTGCCAAATGCAGCCTGTCCTACTCCCAGTAATAACGCTTCCAAGTGGACGTTGCCTTCTCAGCCACCTGGAGAGGGAGTGGGGGAAGGCTCTGACGCCAACCAACACCAGTTACTCCTATTAGGAGAGTAGTCACAGTGCCACTGTTAAGAATTGTTAACCCTTTTTTGCACAATTTGTCCAATTTTGTTGACATTTATTTTGTTCTGCCAATTATGTGTGTGTCTTGTTGATTCATGTGTTTCTTTTTGAACTTGTTTCTCTGCTCTACCTGTGTCCTCTTTTCACCCAAATCTACATGAAGTATCACAAAGCTCATTCAAGGCATTGTGATGAATAAAAATTCTTTATGGTTATTTTCTTGTTAATACTATAAAATTGTTATTGTGACATAAAACTGAAAAATTAAAGTAGTGTTATTGGAGTTGTTTAATATATTTGACCCTCCCATTTAGAAATCTTTACGCAAACTATCTGTAAAAAGCTCATGTAATTTCTTTTTAAAGAGCCGAAGTTTGCACTGACAAATGTATGGTTATAGGCTATATCCAGCGGCGTCTCATCAAGGCTATGGAGTCTGTAATGGTGCACTACGATGGGACGGTTCGTAACTCAGTGGGGCAGCTGATCCAGTTGCGGTATGGAGAGGATGGGTTATGCGGAGAGTCTGTGGAGTTCCAGAACCTGCCTACTGTCAAGCTGTCCAACCGATCTTTTGAAAAAAAATTCAAGTTTGACCCCAGTAACGAGAGGTGATTATCTGCAAATAGAAATTCAGTGAAATTTCTCAATACAGGACACCTTTCGGATAGGAGAAGTGTCCACTATTGAGAAGTATCTATCCTTTATTGGGAAATAAGTTAACGTAAAAATCAGTTACATTAGTGATAATTTTAATTAAAAAATAATAATTTCAGAAAGTGTAGCACTGTGTTTCAAGTCTATTATGCAAGTAAATATTTTAAAAATATAAAAATTATTTGTGTCTATGATCCTCTCAGAAGGCTTCTTCACTATTTAAAAAAGTTGTCAATTGAGGTTTACTTTGTGGACAGCATTTGTTTTTCCACGTGAATCTCAACATTGCATATCCTTTGGAAACTATTTACACCCCCTTTATTCAAAAAATTAAAACTTCAACTGCTTTGTCACATATGCTGATGTGTAACATAGAAAATCGTTTAAGGTTATGAACCACATATTATGTTATTTGACCGTGCGACTTAAGAAACAGGATGGAAACTGGGTGTCTCAATAATAAATAAACAAAGATAAACATCTAAACAACTCGGCAAATGCTGGGAAAGGTTAATAGGGCAATAAATATCTAGTGAACTTGGCCAACGGCATTACAGTTATAATCATCATTTGTATTTCCCAAAAACAATATCTGTGATTAATAATATGAACTTACCTGCATAATTTTACTGTAGATCCTAATTTAGCTATCAGTCATATTAATTTATATTTTAACTTGTTTGTTTTAAAATCGTCCCTATAAATGTTTTTGTTTACCTTTTGTAGATGTGTGCTGAAAACTGGTTGAAATAAGTTTTTTTTATTTTTCTTCGTTAATAAATTGGTTACAGTTTGCTTTCGGATACGTGATGCATGGTTAAACATAACTATAACCAAACTGTGTAGCTTCATGGTTTAATTGGTATCAGTCTGACCGTGGTCTGGCCACAACAAAACGTTTTCATTCACAAGCCAGTGGGAAAATGTTTGCTCTGTGGTTGCGAACCAAAAATGGCTGACGTTTTTAGATACGTTAACGTAAAAAAAAACAGCAGTTTTATTTTCTATAGTGCTTAATAGAGAGGTTTTTGTGTCTGTTATTAAGCATGTGCCACAATCAAAACCACCCACATTGTTTATGACTGTGTCCATTATCAAGAATGTCAGCTTTTCGCAGTCGTTACGTCCATTATAACCTATGCCGGAGAAGTGAAAGCCCGGCCACTATTGGGAAATGTTTTTAAAGAAGTGTTTTCATTACTGGAAGTTTTACTGTATGTATTAATTTTGATGTGTATACATTGTGAACATAATTTCTAGTCTTAAAATAGTACATCTAGTCCTTGCATAGCGTTAAGGTTATTGTCTATTTTATACAGTGAAACCTTGTTAATTCGAAGTGCTTGGCACCTAATTTTTTGACTTCTAATTACATAATTTTGAATTATCGAATTTAAAAAAAGTTTGTTTATATGTATTAAAGAAATTCACATATTTCCTTTCCAAAGTAAACATACCTGTGGTCCTGGGAACAACTACCCTCTCAAGTTACAACCCCGTTTTGAGGAACCATTGTTTTAAAAAGGGCAAAAATTTGAAGGAAATTGCCCAAAAATAAGTTTGTTGCATTTATCTTGGTCGTTAATTATATGCTCACGTGCAGTTGCCTTTAATTGCAACGCCAAAGTGTAAAGAAATGGTAAAGTTTGGTTAAAAATTGCAGCGGTGGTAGCCAGTATTCTTTAACTTCTTTTGCTTCCACTACTATGAATGCACTTCTGGCGAATGTTGATAAAGTTGAAAGCGGGATGCAGTATATTTGCGTGCCTGCCGGAATTTTTTTTCAACCACGATGACTGGAAAGGGGGATGGCTAGGGAGCCTTGCAAGGTGGTGGATATTTTTTATGGGTTTGGGGGGGTGAGGGACAGCGTTGTTGCCAGTTTTCAATCCTATGGTTCCTGGCCGGCCAGCCGGGCACTGTAGCAAAGTGCAGTGCATTTTTTTTTGTGTTAGGAAGCACCCCTCGCTTAGCTGCGTCAGGCCTCTGAAAAGGTCGCTTCCTTCTTCTTCGTCTTTGCTCCCCGCTCCTAAACTGCAGTTTACCCTGTACCAGCAGTCAGTTATCCCTCCTATTACCCACGCCATGCACACTGCTTCACTTCGCTCCCTTCCTCTCATTCCATCCTCCAGCCATGCCCACACCGCTACCCTCCTCCTCTCTCTCCAACAACAAGCCACGCCTTATTGGCTCTCACAGTGCAGGGGAAGGGGTGGAGGACAGCGTGCTCGCTTTCTTGCGCAACTTTATCATCAAGGCACCCCCCCCCCCCCACCCCATCTCTTCACCCAAAGTCACTGTGAAGTGGGAGTCGCTGTTCTGTGTTATGGCAGGTTTATTCTTGGGGCCTGCAGTGTGGTGGGGTTAGTGACCTCAATCACATTGCGCAAGGCTTTGGGAGGTGCACTGGCTAGTGTGGGACGAGTAGGTTTTTAAGGTGGGGGTGTAACATGGTGCGAGGTTAAGGCGTTTGACCACCTTGTCGCAACAAGCAGGCCGAGCAAAGGTGGTTGGCTTCCTGGGCGAGTCAGCAGCAGTGACACGGCATGTGCCAGATCAGAAATTGCGGTACCCTGGATGTCTTGGCACCTTACCCTCTTTGTTGAGTATCTTCTTCCTTTTTCCAGGAGAACACCTGGATCTTTACTCTCCAGGACCCCGACCAGGACTAGCCCCTGCGTGGTTGATTTCGCCTGCCCAGCCCTATGATGAGGCATAAGAGGCGTGACAGTACAGATAGGTGGACAGTGGGTGGTCCAAGTCGTAGACGTGGCCTGAATGAAATGAGAGGTTGTTGGATGGGGTAGGTTGCCTGGTCTACTAGCCTTCAGTCAAGTAACTTGGCAAGTGGGAGATTGCTGGCGGACCCAAGTATGAGACAAGTTATTAGTAGCAGGATCGTGCACTGAGAACCAAGACCCCTTGTTGGGGGTTGGCGTATCATTCTCTAGTACGTAACTTGGTTAGCAGGATGTTGCTGGCAGACCCAGGCATGTACTGGAGAGGACGATAGTCAAAGGAAGCAACTACGCTTTTGTTGCCCAGGAAATTGTATCCACTGTGATTCATACCTCAGTAAATATAATAAAAAATGGGATGTTAATAACTACGGTTCACTTTACACCATTTTGAGTGGCCCAAGAATACCCATACAGCTAACAGTGTATAATTGACAGAATCATAGAGGAGGCACTACAGGACTGGAACACTTTCTGCGTATTTGTGGAAGACAAAGATGGAGACCAAAAGAAATTTTAATAAACCTGACACTACACAACATTCTCTCATGTAATTTAATAATGTATACGTACATAACGAAGTAGAACCATGTTACAGTGAATCACACCGTTTAGATACAAAATTATACTGTCACTTTTCTGTGATAAATTTTTGTGAATGTGATTACATGTTCATTATTCAATGATCATAGCTGTCCTGTAACCACAACAAAAGTTGTGGTAATAATCCATCCCAAAGAGTGAACTGTCTCCTTGACCAAGGTCTTGCACATAACATCTTGTCAACAATGATTTAATAACTTCGCCTCATCAGTGAACAAGTCTTGCTGCTCGATTTCGAGAAAGTTTTCATTGTTTCGATGCATCACGAGATGCAAGATTGTACTGTTTACTACGGCTCATGGATGGCTGCTTCAGCCTGAATATTGTACTGTTCACCAACCAGGTCATTGAGGTTATGCATCCAAGGCTTTTCAGTACCACTGCACGCTGCCAAATATCTCTATCAGTATGTTCCACTGCATTTCAGTTGTCCAAGCTGGCCGGTGATGCCATGCCGAGAGGAAGCTATGCTGCAGCTATCCCATCTTCTTCGTCCACCCCTATCTATCTGACTGAGGGGTACACTAGCCAGAGTATAAATAGCAGTTGGCTTGCTCGCTTGTGACCAGTCTTCATTTTCTCCATCGCAGACTGGCAGAGAACTTTACCAGCCTGTTTCTTGACTCCAACCTGCCTCTTTCCTTCACGCATTCATGCCAAAGGAACCTCCAGGTCCTTGATCTTCACCGCAACTCTCTCTTCACCAGTCTCTCTTCACAGCACTCTGTGCCGAAGATCCAACCATCACTCACGTCGTCTACACACCTAGACACTGCGACCCCTGTTGGGCAACACTAGTAGTAGTAGTAGTAATAGTACCAGTTTGTTAGTTTCATAACTTCGTCTACCCTGCATTGTTAGCTTAGGACCAGGTACTCATCACCTGGCTCAGCGTAGGTTAAGCTTCTGTAAGCTTTTGCAGACGAGGATGTAGTGCGACACCACCCTATTTATTTTCCATAAGAAGGAATAAACAGATTGTTTACCATCTCAAGGGTATCTTTCCTGTAGTAGTAATTCCGCTCCTAGTGGACTTCACGCCCGTCCAAGGGATTGCAGGTGACCACGGAAGTTACTCTTAAGTGCAGTACACTAGAGTACCCACATGCACATTGGATGGCCACCCTTTCTGTGCACCACAGTGTACGGAATGGTAGAGCCCCAACACTAGGTACTGTCTCTTGGGGTCAGCTTGCCTGCTGAGTGGCTACTCTCTCCATCGCCCCCATGGCACCAGAGCTAGTGTTCCCGGAGTTGAGGGAGAGTGTTTCTCCTGAGACACCTACGTGCTGGGACTGCCCACTAGTGAGGCGTGATTCTCGGTATTCACAGTGTTTCGACGCTAAGTACTGGGATAGGTAGACCACCTTTGGTTGGCAGATGCTGCACGTGGCTGTACATCAGGATAACATGTCTCCTGCTTCTCTTCACAGAAGTGAGTGAGTGATTCTGTTCTAATGCCGTATTCCTTTTGCATCGAACATTGTGATGGACTGTATGACACAAATTTTTTTTGATATGAAAACTGGTGGCCAATAACAAACACCATTTTCCCCGTACGAATTGTAAACTACTAACTCCGTTAATCTGCTAGTTCCTAGAAGCACTAAGAGCGTGCTACCGATATCAATGGTGGGAAGTTCAAGTGTACACAGTAATATTTACAAAGACATCTGTACACATAGCACCAAACATCACCTCCGATCTTGAAATATTCATTCCAGCTCTTAAAGGGCAGGAGGCTCAGTGTAACGGCGGGTCGTTTATCTGTTCCGTTCACTGTGCGGACAGTGGCTACTGTAGGCACTTTATGATGACCAGGATGTAGCTCAACGATGCATCTTAAGTGTCACTGCAGCGGAGGAAGTCGGTCCTCTTTTACTAATACAAGCTGCTGAGGGTGAAGAGGATTATTTTCTTCCTGCCGCTTTGGATGCTGCTGTAAGGTGTGAAGATAGTCCTGATGCCAGCATTTCCAGAAATCATGCTGAAGCTTTTCCTCAAGGTGCCAGCGCTGTAAACTATTCAGCCAGACGTCTTCCAGGTTGGTTCTGGAACTCTGACACGTGGCTCAAGGGTAAAAAAATGAGCAGGGGTCCAAGCTCAGTGGACAAAGAGGCCTGGAGGTGAGGATAGCTACGATCTGCACAAGAACTGTATTCAGTTCCTCGCGAGAATTTGTTCTCCAATAACACACCAGCACTGCTCCTCTACTGATGACAATCCGTCACTTACAGCACTTACTGTACGTAAAAAACCCATTGTAATAAACAAGGCTGCTGCGTGCCCTACATAGATTGCGCAGAAATGCCATCCCAGTACTGAACTAGTTCTTTCTCCTTCGTTCTGCACATTGTTAAATCCTGCGTGGCGCTGACTCAAGTAGTAGGGAATGCAGGCCGACAAGGGGTTCCGGTCCTTCCCTTTGTTGACATGCCCCCACAACCCTCCAGTGACCACTACTAGATAAAGTTTTGAGCTCACAATACTCATAGATACACAACTCTGAAGAAAATTTTTCACTCTTGAACAGCTGGTCTGTCATTCAATCTTTTCCTTGGCAAACAAAAACTACTTCTGAAAGCAATTTTTCTTTTGGTAGATGTTTTCGCCGCAGTATCACAGATGGTCACAACTTCGAACCATCAGCCAAAACACTTAGCATAAGTTACACTTAATTTTTCTTTACCGGTGGTTTTAGAAATGACAGGTTTTGAACCCTTTTCATTTACACTGGTATTGGTAGGCATATTGAAGTAAACAGCAGTCTCGTAGGCATTTCTTAGTTGACTTAAAAGGTAATCATGCTTTTTTTATCAACTTTAAAATAAATCTTTGATAAGCAACCAATTTTTCCTCGCAGTCCTGTGGTAAGCGTTGAGCAAGTGAAGTTCGTCTTTTCAATGAAAATACGTTTTGCGTCATCATCTGCTGACACCACCCGATACTCGCTTTAAATTCACGACTTGGTACATTAATTTTTTATGGCAATTCTAAGGCTTTCAGTTGGATCACTTGTTTTGTTATTGGTAATCCTTCATTTCATTAGTTCCGCACATACTCTACAACACACTTCTCAATCATTGTGTATTTCCCGGACTTTGGCCACGAAATGATTTTCGTTGTGAACTTGCATTTTTTTATCTTTGCTGCATTCTTCAACCAGTGGTATACATTTTTTTTAGATTCACCGAATCCCTGTTGTGCTGCTGGTGAACTGTTTTCTTTAGCATATTTTATAACCCGCGTTTAAAATTTGCATCAAAGCTGCTTCTCATGTTGCTATAACATACATCACACACTTGTACTATTTGTAATTACCATATGTGCAATTTATTTAACAAACACGTGTTTACAAGCTTTTGTAACAACAGGAAAGTAAAAAAAATGTCTGGGATGTACACATCCACCGTAAATTCGCTCACTTCAGAGTTACAATATTACTCTCATAGAATCACTTTTTATTGTCATAGAATAGCATCTATGAGATTGCACATGGGATACCTTATAAACCTCATTTCTGTTAACTGGCTGTATAGGATACTTACAAATCCACGTGTGGAAGCACAAGACAGATGAGAAGAAGAAGAAAAAAAATATTTACTTTCCACAAATTTTAACTCTGTGTTCCACACACCACAGGTCAATATCTTACAATATCTTTGGATTTAAAATGTAAACAATTCCAGTAACTACAATTTGTTTACCAAAACAAACTGCATGATGTGTTAATGTTTTACGGAAATATATTTTTTTCCCTTTGTTATTTAAACGTTCACATTTCAATAACTGAAGTACATGTACAGTTTTAAATACAATAAATAAGTTGTTAGTATAATTAGTTAAGTACATTTTTTGAGGTGCCCGCATATAGATAGTCTTTAATTTTTACACAAAAATTTTGGAAAAAATCACCGACTTATATTCGGGACAATACAGTAACACTTGGATCATTCACATAGCCATAGTTTTCACAGTATAGTGTGTTTAGAACTGTCTTTTGTCAGGATTGAGAATAATAAAATAGTTGGTATACTCAAAAAATGTTATACATTCTTGGTCAAGGTAAAGTTAACAAAATTGGTGCAGTCTTCTTAACATATTTTCATACAAAATAATTACACAAGCAGAATAATAATGAAGGGCTCGCTTATAAAATTCATTAAGTAATCTTGAATTTTAGTTTGTTTAGAAGTGGCTCTCATGTCTTCCATCACAGCACATTACACCTGTTATGACAGTTTTAAGCTTGACTGGTTGGTTAATGGTTTGGCTGTCAAAAACAAATTCTGGTTTGTCAAGTGCATTGTACACATTTTGTCTTGAATACCTTATTATTTCTGGTTCAGTTTCTTGAATTTCTTCATCCTTCTCAGCACTATCACACACTTGTTTGTCATCTGTCGGTGATGACATATTAAAGGATTTATCAAACAACTGGTTGAATTCCACGCCACAGTAAAATTTTGAAGCCGACATAGGTAACAATTTAATCATTCCTAGAGGCACACCCCGAAGGGAAGTTCTCAGATGTGCTAATTGTTCTACTGGTGAAATGTCAGTGTTGCTAATAACAAGTGTAGAAACATGTTTAAAAAATTTAACAACTGTTTAGGATTCCCATTGAAACTAGTTAAAGGATATGTTTTGTTAGTCACAAGTGCATTTCCACCCACCTGATTGGTTGACGGATTCTGCTTTTTCCGTGGCCTTAGTAAGTATATCTATGACTGTCATGATATAAAAATATTTAAATCTTCAAAATCCGCCATACGCGTGACATGGGCCTCAGTCAAAATCTTTAGTAGCTTCAGCTGCTATCTCAACTGCGACCAGAGTGCAATCATTTCCAAGTACTTCCTGCAGTAACAATAAAGAGGGTTTTGTTACTGAAATTATTAATTCCAAAAGATAAACTTATTTTGAATAAACTTCCTTCGAATAAACTTTCTTCAGTGTTATCTGTTAAGGGCAAGTTGTGTAATGTTTTCAAAGGAAACTGCACCAATAAGTATGCAGTTCGTATTTATAAATGACGTATTAAGTTATGTTTGCAGGATATAATTTGTGAATTTTAATATTCTAAGAATTACCATTTTATCTTTCCTTTTTAAAATATTTCTTTTTAATTTACATATTAATTTTATTTACTGAAATAACTAATTGTGCCATCATTTCTAGGAATGGGCCGATATCACATTTTACCGATACCAACTATACTGATTCACAACTTCCGATGCCACAGATTACACCTATTCCGATACCAGTTTTGATGAGCACAATAATTCCCTATCCCCAATAATTGGAAATACTTTTTACTACTTAAATTTTTGCAGTCGGTTTTCTGAACACTTTAAGTACTTTATATTAGGTGTCTACAGCATACAAATGAAATAAAACACTAATTTAATGATAAGATGGACAATTTAACTGGGAAAATAAGTAAGTAAACAGTCAAGGAAAAAAATTGTTACCACACAATACAGCATTAATTACAAACTGATTTCATTAAAGTCAACCTTCAAAACTTCAAGCAATCTGATGAGGACTTGGATATTAGATCTGAGAAATACCATACTCCATACATAACCTCAACATGCATGTTGGTTTAAACCAACTGCCTAAAGATGTAATTGAAAGAAATTTTTTGAACTCAATTTAACATTTAATATTTCCTTGAAATGGAGTGAAATTTTTTTTCATTTATATTATTTTAGCTTAGTATTCCGTCGTTGGCTGATATATTTGCGACAATTTTTGCCAATTATTGCTTTCCTTGTCTTATTAGACCTTTAACACTCTAAACAAAACTGCAGTTGACAGTTTCCAATAAGAACTACACCCATCAAAATCTTGTGTGCCAACCGAGTGCAATAAACGTATAAGAAGAATATGAATACGAGTTGCTTTCTCATTGTCGCCAACATACAAATGCAGTAAAAATATAAGAAGAAAATAAAACAAACTCTTGCTGGGTGTAAACAATACTATCAATAGCACCAGTTTTCGATTAACTGCATCGTTTTGCATTCACATGGTGTCCAAAAATGAATGATGCATAACAATCTCTGGTGAATGTACCAACAGAAAATACGGTAAAATGTAAACAATGGGAACAAACCATCAGAAAACAATTTTTCTGAATATATGTTTTGGGTATTAGACATATCTGATTGATGGAGGCAGTAAATTATTGATTTATGAGATGTAGCATGCCGGGTTATTTAACATTGTGTTAAATAAATTGGGGCTACTAATCTGTGAATAATAATTGGCAAATGATGTTCAGATGCCGCTGATGCAGATGGTTGTGATGTAGGCCGGTTAATCGGTATCGACCCATCTCTAAAATTTCATAGTCCACGCTCTAAATGTTTAAAAAATAAGATAGTCAGTATTATGTACTTTTATTACTAGGTATAAAAGTTGTTTTTATGCATGTATGTTATGAGATTTTACTGTGAACTGGGGTGTCTCAGATGTACATTAGGTTGTAACATGATTTAATTTTTGCTTGTGTATGTATATGTTAGTACATGCACATGCATTTTGGTCATGCTACTCTGGTTAGACTACTTCATGCATGGCTACGAGTGCAGTGCTTTTCAATAGAATTACTGCGACTGTTCAAATGTTAATGGTTAGAGCAGGCTGAGTCATGTATGTTACATGTTTACTGGAGATGTGGAGCATTTTTGTCTGCAGGCACCTGCGGCGCATTTTCTCAGAGGATGTTCTGAGAGAGCTGTTGGGAAGCAATGATGTCATCTCTGAGCTAGATCGGGAGTGGGAGCAGCTGTGCAAGGATCGTGAGATGCTGCGTCAGATCTTCCCCAGTGGCGAAAGCAAGGTGGTACTGCCCTGCAATCTTCAGCGCATGATCTGGAATGTGCAGAAGATCTTCCACATCAATAAGAGGGCCCCCACTGATCTGAGTCCCCTAAAGGTCATACAAGGTCAGCCATGCCACCTATATTTTGGTAACTTAAATTGGTACAATCACTCTTTGTTACTCTAAAATTATTTTCAAAATTTCTGGAAGTAATGCAGTGAGACCTCATTAATATATGTTACGTACAATTTGATTCACAAACCGGTGAACTAACGAAAGACAAAAGTACTTCAAAATGATGTTTCCACATCCATTACTTAATGTACAATAAATGACCATGCACAGCAACACCGCCTGGTCATGGTGGCCATCTGGCTACGACTGATTCTAGTACAAGAACGGTACAAGTCACTGTAGCTTAAGATTTGTCCACTAACATAACTATTTACACAGAACATTCTGCCCACCTCGTTAGCACGGACTAACTATGTAGGTTAGGCACTTTTTCCACACTTGGCAGACCTAAAGCTGGAGGTCTGAAGACTCAGCAGTTGGAGAGTTTTACTCAGCAACAGGCAAAGGACATAACTTGACCAACGGACGTTGCAGCATTCCACTGGTAGTTCGCACTGTATCCATGTGAGGAATGCCATCTGTTCCTGGATGGAGATTAGTCATTTGTGTCAACCACCATGTGAGAGGAGGCGTGTTATCCTATTTGATCAGCACTAACTCCCCAGTCTTTAGAAGACAACCCTTTTTTTCCACTTGTTCCTCTGTTACAGGGTGTGCAGATACTTTTTCTGCCAGGGTTTCCATAAAACTAGTGTTATGCGTTGCACTAGCTTCCAACAGTTTAGTTGATTTAAGTTCTTGGAGGATCCAGAAATCCACTATGGTGTACTATATCATTACATGAAAATTATTTTGAAACTGCGCCATAATAAAAATTGACTATCATATTGTATGTTTTACGGGCCTTAAAAAAATTACATTATAAATTTGGTCCAATGCCTACACGACGAGTTATTTTATATAGTGGACTATTTACGAAGTTATTCAAGAAGTGAAAATCCACATAAAGGTAGAATGTTAGGCTTGGTGTTAATATATTTTTATGGTGCACAAACCAATTAAATATTTTAGAAATTTTATTTGCACTTCACAGGGAATCAAATAATTTACTTTCTTTTTTTTCGTCTGAGGGTTATGAATATTTATATAGGTAGCATATGTACATTATCAGTACGACCTTACCAAAATTTAATCAAGGGAAGTAAGTGTTTTTCTATATTTAAGTATGACTCATGCCGCTTACACCAATATAATATAAACGACTACAGCGTATCCTACGTGTTTATACCAACTACAGGAAGCTACTATCAGATGTCTAGCTGGAAGTGTTCTCGTCAGAGACATGAAAGATACTTTGTTTCCTGGATTGTTCCTGACCCGCCATACTCTCTCTACTAAGAGTATGTACACACGTGAAGGAGTAAACCAAGCATGATGTTGACGTGTGCCACTTCTAAACCTATTATAATACGACTTTGAGTCATTGCCTAGGAGTACTGCTTCCATCTCTACCAACGTGAGCAACTCCTTGCCTACCCCTTCAGTCAACGGGAACTTCTGTGTTTTTCCTTCTTGGAAGGCACGTTTCCCTTCAGGTACGCCCCCCCCCCCCCCCCCAGCACTCTACACCAACAAGCTGCCTAGACCTTGGGCACTGTAGAGCAGACCAGACGAGGCTCAAAGCCAGAACCGCTGACGACATAATTCTCACACCACCCAGGGCCAGAAGACGTCACGCCTCCCCTGCCCCCCGTGCCTGCAGCCCTCAAGCCAAACTCTGCAGTCATTTTTTTGCATCTCTTGCACCGACCACAGCACTCTTAGTGCTTGGGAGCTCTAGAGAAGTTCGAAGCCTACAAGTACGCCTTCACTGCAACCAACTACGTACTTTGACGACCAGTCAACCCAGCGACATACAAACACAAATTTCTTCATTTTATTTCATTTGTCTCCTCTATACATCTTTATGGAGTAGTTTAACAGTAACTCTTCTTTTCGTCTATAATCAGTTTTTTCCTGTTTATTTAGAACCAGGTCACCTACACCTGGAACCTCGCAGTTACCTTCAGCTATCCTCAACTTGGTGGGAGGTGACACAGATCACGTGTCTATTGAACTTTCGATAAAACATGTTACTTTCTACTTTGGTACTTTCATTTTCAGCGTATATATCTGCATTCACAGTTGGCGATAGATTATGCTGTGCACTGCCTACGGAATCCGGGGAAGTTATTAAACCGAACTAAGACCTACACATTAGACGGCTACCTGTTTCTTCCCATCAACCACACAGCACTATTAGTGCTCGTGGGGAAGAAACAGTAATGCTCCAACCAGTTACACCTTAATACCAGGAGACACGCTACACACTGGTTGCTTGATCCACTTGCAATATTAGTGCGCAGTGACGGTGACCTGCAGTGTTGCCGGGTATTCTGGGTGGACGCACAACCAGTAGAGACTTGGTGCGACTTTGGCTCAACGTCCCTGATCAGTCCGCCTACGGTGGGGGATCAGTGGGGACTCTTATCGAGCTGGCTGACAAGTCACTATTGGGGTACACTGTTACTATATCCATTTCAGTGCCCTGCGTGATTTATATAAATGTTACCCTATACCTCATGAGAGAAGGAGTTGTAGGAGACGTACAGAACAACACCTGGCTCATCCTACTGCCTGGCCAAGGATACTGTCACCCTATCCTACGCGGGATAGACATGCGGAACGGGTCCGTGCAGTCGAACTCAGACGCCAAGCAGTCGTGCCTGCACCGGTAATATTGAGTTTCCACCGTGTGTTCCTACCAGCTCTCTCCTGCAACTCAAGTGGTGCTGCGAACAGAGTGCAACTAGCCTGGTGGTCTGACCTCTCTACGATGTATATGATTAGTGGTAGGGGCTTTGCCTTTGTGTACACCAAGATGCACCGAATGGGTTGCCGTCGAACATGTGTGTGTTATGTTATGACCTACAAGTACCTGAAGGGGAGTCCGCAATTGTTTCCTAAATGCTAAAAATAAGGTGGTATTAATCCTGGTTGCCTGCTCCACTCTGGCGAATGTGATGTCTACTGGGAATCCATACAGTCATCCAAGGAATTAAAATAAAAGTAGTCGAGGATCATGTTTTATTTCGGGGAAAAATAAATCGCGGTGGCCCATACTACTCCCTAACTACCTCAAGCAGAATGGAAGTGAACAGACTACGCAGGTTTCCTGGTGAAGGGGACCTGGTTTTATGCTAGGGGGTAGGATTTTTGACTAGGTAGCCCAATAATTTTCCTGTATACTCTGTACAGTGTCCTGAAGGGACTTATGGGCCCCACTTTCTGAAGGGTCGTGGGGTAGGCGTTACCAGGAGCACTTGGCTGGGGAGGGTTGACGACTTCTTCAGGGAGGGCCAGGGGAGATCCTTTGGGAGGTCTGGTAGATGAAGGCATAGATGAAGAGCTTCTGGGTTGTTTAGGTGACGAAGAGCAGTCAGAAAGCTCCAGCACACAAGGCGGTGGAGCGAGCTGTTGGGGATGATGTGGCTCTAACAAGAGCCGGCGATCAACTGACGTTTTTTCGGCTGCGCGCAGGTACATATATATCTGGCCAGGCCCTGTCCGAGTTGCTGAGTGGGGGGGTTGGTCAGTCACTTGTTAGCGGGCAGAACGATGGACTGTCTGCGGCTTCTATTGCTGGCTGTAGCGTGGGTGGTGCTGTCCCTCATTACGCCCTTGAACTACTGGATCGCTTGGGTGTGACTGCAGCAGTCCGGTCTGCTGGCTCACTCATACTTCATCCTCTGAAAGATGGTGTGGCAAAACTTATGACCACGGGTGATAAATGGTATAACACGGACGTGTCTGTATTGTTCCCCACAACAAGGGAACAACCTGTGGGCATTCTGGTATATATTACATGTGTTCGGACCCCGTCCGTTGCGTCAGGGAAAATTGCACTGATGAAACAAAATCGTAAGGTGTGGGCCAGTAAGCATCACGTGTCAAATCGCCCCCCCCCCCCCCCCAGACATCGCCTTTCTGGTGCTACTGAGTTTCATCTTTGAAATAAAAAAATCTTGCCTTCTCGACGATGATGTAGAACTATGATCCCTTGAAGATGGCATTTTGCCTCAGTTCAGCTCTCTGCTCTGTGCACTGGGTCTGACCGAGGTGGATAATGTGTGCCACGTGACTTATCTCTGACTGGCTGCTGGCTGACTTTATCTTCCTCCTCTCTCTCATCTCTCTCTCTCTCTCTCTCTCTCTCTCTCTCTCTCTCTCTCTCTCTCTCTCTCTCTCTCTCTCTCCTCCTCTCTCCCCCCCCCCCCCCCCCCCAGCCACACCCCGTCCATCATCAACTACGACTAGTTCCGAAATGAATCGTAAGCCAGACCAATCTGAGGGACTCGTGACTCATAACGTCAAGAACTTTGTACCAAACCGTAAGGCCACGTGGCGGATCTCTATAGTCAGCCCTAAATAATCATAAGCCAACCTGTACGCACAACCGACCGAAGTGCAACCAAAGCCACACGACCGTGATCCAGCCTTAGCCAATCGGACATGCGTCAACTTCAAAAATTTGAAGAGTGGGACCTTGAAGATGAAGTCTCATACAGTTCATGGGTGTCAACTGCCAGAACACAACAGGTGAAATTTACTGTATCATTTGATGAATATTTAGCAACTTTAATTGAGAAACTAGAGTAACTTGTGCTTCATGCATTTATAACCAAAACCCAAGCAAAATTTCTGAAGGAAATGAAAGCGAACCTTGAACCTGATACAGCTGTTATTCTCTTAGACTTTAGTGAAAAATACTCTTATGTCATTCAAAATGAAACCCAAGGGTATCATTGGACGAATACAGTTGTTTGCTACACCCTGCTGTAATCTACACATGTGTCCAACAGTCTGAAGACCTACTTGTCTCAAGTGCCTGCATCTTGTCTGATGATTTGGAGCATGATGTAGCCTTTGTGTATGGAACACACAAAATTATCACTCAGTATATAAATAAAAACTTTCCAAATGGTAAAAAATGTACTTTACTTCAGTGACAGATGTGCAGCACAGTACAAGAACTGCAAAAACTTTCTTAATCTCTGCTACCACAGCCAAGACTTTACATTAACTGCTTCATGGACATTTTTTGCAATCAGTCATGGAAAATTTCCTTGTGACAGCATTGGTGTACAGTTAAGCGGTTGGTTACTTGAGCAAGTCTTCAAGCATATCCTTGTAATGTTTTAAACTCCATTGAAAAAGCCTTCAATTTCTGCGAGGCGCAAGTCAGAAACATAAAATTCTGGATGGTTAAAAAAGAAACCCTTTCAGAAACACGCCAGCAACTGGAAGTTGAATTCTCCAAAGCAACAACAATTCCTGATACATATGGCTTTCACCATTTCATCCTTGTGTCTGAAGATTCAATTGCAACAAAAAGAATAAGTTTTGATGAAGACTTCAGTACCATTTTCCATTTCTCTGGAGAGCAACTACCTGCTGTGGTGAAAATGACAGATATCTACCAACTCATACATTGCATGCATTTATGACTCTCACTGGTTTTTTGGCTTAGTGCTTTCGAAACATGAAGAGGAAGGTAATGTAGGAGTGAAGTTAATGCACCCGTTTGGCCCTGCACCATCATTTCACTGGCCTCCACAGAATATCTGTCATGTTCCTCTAGGTAACATTATTTGTTGTGTTAGTACTCCCATCACCAAGGCGTCTGGAAGGATGTATTACTTCCCTGAAAAGGAAGTTGATTTTATACACCACCAGTACGGGTCGATGCATTTCAAATGAAAAGTAAATATCATTCAAACATGTACCTAAACAACGTTATTCCATTGCTTGTTTATCGTAATTAACTACAAATGCCTGTTAATGTTTCCACTTTTTCATTATCACTTAGCAGTATGTTGTGGACTTGTCTTACTTTATTGTGTTATTATTATGATTATGTAAATTTTTATTGATATAAACTTTATCCATATTACAACAATTTGTAATTTAAGAACTTTATACACTGCTACAGAACTTGCCAATTTTCCAGTGAAGTGTGAAGGTTCTTTCCTATAGTATTGTGATGCATAGTGTGTATGTGAAAAATTATAGGTTATAGTTTATAAGTTAAAATAACTATGTTAGCAATCAAATTACCACAATTTTTCTTTTACAGCCTTTTAGATTTTGCTTCGAGGTTAAATTAAAAAAACATATATGACCTGATAGCTTCTGTGCCAGATGAAAAAATACTTACTTAATAAAACAATGTATTTGCACTTTATAACTTCTTCTGCCAAAACAAATTAAATTTTTTTTGGTTCTCAGAGGTAAGCAGGATGTACGCAACATTTTTTTCTTAAATGTACATACTTTTTTTGATATGTGTAAAAAAAATTGATTGTGATATGTAGATTAGGCCTATGGCTATGAATTTGTACCCCAAACATTGCTTTGAAATGTAGCATTTCGGAAATGTCGGGTACATGCAATTTTCTAAAACTTTGACATTTTGTATCTCAAAAACTATCTATCTTAGAGAGGAAAAATGTTACATCGATTAATAACTTGGTGGTAGCAACAAATAAAAAAAGTTTAATGAAAATGTGAGTTCATGAGTGTCACTTCAAATGTAATTTGGGTGATCTGACATAGAATGACCCAAATACTCTTAATAAGAAAATGGTGTAATTGTTTCATGTCCATTTGTGTGAAGTAGGCTGCTAGTAGTTTTATATTGACTTATTAATAGTTGTAGAAACTCGCTCGTGTTCGACTCAAAAGATCGGAGCTTTTTTAAATTCTTGGACTCGAGCTCGACTGGGAGACACGTGCAATTATTTGTGGCAGGCGTCCTTCTGCGTCTACCTGGTACAATACGGCCTCAAGGCCATTCTGACAGATTTCAGTTTGGAGTATTAGTGGGCTGTCTCCTTGTGGGCGTTGCAACAGCATAATATTACGATAACTTTCGTTGAGGCTCTGGAAAGCGTGACTTTGGTCGGGACCCCATTCCCAGCGGGTTTTCTTCTCCAGGAGTGTGTACAGGGGAGCCATATGGCTGGAAATATTGGGCACTAACTGTAGCGAGTTTCATGGCCGGTGGCCATCTTGATATGGTGCTATCTATGTAGGAAAACAGTTAGTTACCATTACTCCGTTTTTGCTGGACGTCAAGCAGTTGAAAGTTTTTACATTTTAATGGGACAATTCAATTATCGATTCCTCGATGCCACAGGTTCTTGCCTGAATCGAAGAGTTGATGAGTTCCGATTTTTGCATTCAAAAGTTTGATTAGATTCTGTAAAATTTTTCTTATTGGATAGCATATTCTGCAAACCTGGTGGTGCTTGTAAACGCAATGCAAATAGCTTGTGTGCGTTTGCAGTCATATTTAATCAGGCATAATTAGAGGCATGATTTTGTGGTAAATTGCGATAAAACGAAATAACACCAAAATATAAGTTAAAATGTGAAATAACACGAAATACAGACAAATGTGCGATAATTCATGAAATTGGCTTTCTCTGCAAGAAATTAACTCTTCTCCCTCCCATGTTATATACACTAATTTACATCGTCACTATAACAATTAAAAATCTAAAAACATGCGAGTACTAGGCAATATCGAGAGATATTTGAAATGAAAAATTCTGTATTTCTTGCCGAGGCAATTTTTAACTCTCTGAATTCATAGTTCTACATGCAATGCGCACATAATTATTTTAAGGTTTTTTTTTACTTGCATAACAAAATGTAAACAAACACATTACAATGATTACACAAGCAGTAAAATATGTACTTCGAATTAAGTTACAGTAGTTTGACAACAAACTGCTTCCAAGCGCTAGTAACATTGGTGCGAAGTGATCACTCGCTACAATAATCTATGGCCGCAGTGCCAAATTGAACGTTTGTTTACAATGACAGTTGCGCCTAAAATCTCTTGAAATGAAAGTGCAGTTTCTAAATTGATGCATTAAACAGACTGTTTTCATAAAGCATGTAGTCTCATAAATATGGAAGATGCTGCAGCCGATGTAAAAGACCGTAAAATGTGTATCATTTGGTCATTTTGTCCATGCTTATGTACGTATTTAATCTCCAATGCACTGCGATTGATTTGTTTTTTTTTTTTACGTTCAACAGTATTATAAAACGCCTCTAACCGCAACAAAATTAAACGTTAAAAAGTCACACTGAAAAATTTACGGTAAGAATATACATATGTACGACTTGGCTTAATGTTTATAATATATCTTCAAAATTATATTGTTTTGGGAAGAGTGTGGTATTCTTGAAATCAGACAATGTTGACATTTGTTTTACCTAGCAGGATCATTTCTACATGACAAAACTATAAATTTCTTCCACATAGTACTTGATGAAATACTTAATGCCACTAAATGTAGTAATTCAACTAGGAAAAACTATTTCCTCTCGCTCTCGTTATTGTAGTCCCCAAGTTTGAAGTGTAGAATTGTACAACTGTATACAAAATGTTGCAATGTATTTGACATTTGTTGATAATCAAATCAAGTCTAGAATCCAGAACCGAAACAAAAATTTTGGAATCAAATCGAGAATCAGAATTGACAAAATCTTTAAATTGTCCCATCACTAGTTTTACAAAGGATATTGTGTGGAAACATTTTATGTACCTTCGGGCCGGATATGCGTTGTTCATGCCACTTAAGAGTTTATTTAATAATTGCTCTAAACAATGGATGTGATTTCGGTATTCCTACGTGCTGGTTCCAATGCTACACATGCAGAAATTCATTGAGAGTACTGCAGTATGGCAGGAAGGGATCTGTCATGGCCAGGATCCACAGTTGTATAAAGTGCCACAGTTTCAGGGCCACCAGTACACAACCATTGATGGGAAATCTACCAAGTAGGGATCAACAATTGAGGCTATTTCTAAATGTTGTTGTAATTTACTATGGGGGCCCATTCCAAATCAAATAGTAGTGTGTTCGGAACAGTCAAGTGTCAAAGGCTTATTGATACCTATCTGTTTGCTACTGCTAGGCATGGGCTTTGTAAAAATGTTTTTTCAGACCTTGGAACAAACTTTACAGTTTATTTCAATGATCTTCAGAAGTTCTTAAGGAAGAGTTTCAACTTGCTGTGTTCTGCAGATACCTTTGCCACTCATGGCTTTCAGTGGAACCTCAATCCTCCATCTGCACCACATTTTGGTGGGTTGTGGGAGGCAGTCATCAAATCTGCAAAGTACCATCTGAAAAGAATTTTGACACGCGCTGCTTATAACAACTAATCTAATATGATTACGACTTATCTAGAATACCTATTCCACCACTACAGACGTGAGCAACATGCTGCCTACCCTACAGGCAGTAGGAACTACAAGTGATTCCTTCTCACCTGTAGGATACGCAACCCGCAGGCACCCCCCCCCCTCCCCGTGCATGGAGCCAACAAGCTGCCCAGACCTCGCATGAGGTATGAAGCAGAATCGCTGACCAGAGTATTCCACGTCAACCAGGCAGAGGATGTCACGCCTCCCCCACACCCTGCGCCAGCAGCCTACAAGCTTCCACTAATAAGTCCGGATGCTGCCGGGCATGGTCAGTCATTCTTGTTTCATCTCTTGCGTTATCCCACAGCACTGCTTCCAGTGCCGGGATATAGCGTGGCTTGAGATCTGCTGTCCATTCCTGTGTGGATGTACATCCAGTGGTGGCATTGGTGACCCAAACAGCTCCACGTCTCTGATCAGCCAGCATAGCATGGGGGTTCAGTGGAGACTTTACAGAGCCTGGTCAGCAAGCCAAAACTGAACTTACACTATAATTTATGTACAGTATTTGAGTCAAGGTGTACCCAGTAACTTGTGAGTGGAGACTCAATGCCTCTCAGCCAAAGGCACGGCCGCAGGCGTAGGGAGCAACACGCAGCACTTCTTGTCGCCAGACAGTTGAGTACACTTCCTCAGCCTACACCGGAAAGGCAATCGGTACGTAACCGCGCCGCCCAACTCGGGCACGAGTCAGTATCGACTGCTCCGGTTGTGGTATTATTCGTTTCTCCATGCATACGCATTCACCAGTCGTGTCATCCTATGGTAAGAGGATTGTTGATTGGTACGGAAGTGAGGTTCTGTTGGAATACCATCCACTTCTGGACAAACGAATCTCGTGTGTGGAACCGCAGACACTGTGTGGGCCAGGCTTGTTACGACTGGTCCAAGTACACCACAAACATGGCACCCAAGAAGTAGGAGTGAGTGAGTACTAGCCAACACTTCTCGCCTCTCGTCGCGTAGCTAACTCAATCACCCCGCTTTTGGTCTAGCGGACAGAATCCTTGTGTGTCGTGACTATTAACCTAGTTTTATGCCAGCAGGTTCTTACCTTTGAGGAGCTGTCTACTCTCTTTGCCCAGATTTAAGCAGTCCTTAACTCACGTTCACTGTGTGCCATTTCGTCAGATCCAGATGTCATAGCAACCGTGACACCAGCAATCTTCCTCGTGGATACCACCCTGACAGCACTTCCAGCTGCAGGCCTCACAAAGATCCAGTCAAACAGTTTGATCGGAAGTAGCTGGCACAATATGCTACTTGGCGCTTCTGGCAGAGATGGCACAAGGATTACCTGCACATGCTACGATCACGTGGCAAGTGAACCAAGAATGAAGGTGAGGTGCAGATTGGTGACCTTGCCCTTGTCAAGGAAGACCACTTGCCACCCCTTCATTCGCAGCTTGGGCACGTTGCAGTTCTACATGCGGGCATGGATGGAGTTAACTGGGTGGCCACCATTAATCAGCAACATCAAACATCTTCGCGCTTCATTAAGTTGTGTCGCTTACCCATTCACTGAAACCACATATATCATTTTGGTATTGTACAGATTTTTTAGTTTGCTTAAAAATATTATTTTTGGTGGGCGGTATGGTTAGGTTTTTTTTTTGTTTGTGCTGTTTAGTGTATGTACTTGGATTGAAATTAATATTTAGCACCAACTGTAGCGAGTGCCGTGGCTGGTGGCCATCTTGACTTGTGGTGCCATCTATGTATGAAAACATTTATTTACCGTTACTCCGCTTTGTTGGACGTCGTGCAGCTGAAATGTGTTACAAAGTATATTGTTTAATATCCTCTACTTGCATCATGATTGTAGCGCCTTCTGGAGGACACTCTGTGTGGGCAGTTGTATATTGGGGCGTCGATGGTGGTTCAGATATTTTGCATTGAATGGTCCGGGTTTGGCACAATTACCCCACTTGCCCAAATGCGCCATGTGTTCATCTAGGATCAGTTTTATCTGGTTGAACTCGGGCTCCCCCAGTGATATATTTTGTCTGGGTTAATGGGCGTTGGGACGACTGCTATGGGACTATGCTCCCAGTTTATGGTGACCCTATCCTTGTCTCCTCGATAGACTCTACCTTGTTCGTGATGTGGGATGCATTGTTACTGGCGTAGCAAAGGGTGGCTGAAATTACAGCTTCTGTAATGTCTGGCAAAACTACAAACTGTTGAACTGGAGTGTTGTGCAGGTTTACCACGAGGTAGGTACGTCCGCCTTCGCAAAGGGTTGCATTATGCTGGGGCTTTCGAACTACGATTTTTTGTGGGTGAATTGGTGATACCCTTTGTTGTGGGGTCAGAACATCACTTCACACAAAATTGCAGTTCGTTGCAGACTCTAACAGTGTGAGTATCTGTTTGCCATTAATTGTCACTTCAATATGTGGTGTTTCTAGGGATTTGTATTCTTCTTTTAATCTTTGGAGGATAAACCGTTTGATTCCGGTGGTGGCGGATTGCCTCTCACCCTGGTATTGGCTTTTCCCGCCTGGCTAGTTTGCTTGTGGGGGTGTGTGTCTCTCGCTTTCTCACATGCGCTCTCTCTCTTGTTCGCTCTCTTGCTCGCTCTTTCTCTCTCACACGCTCTCTTGCTCGCTCGCGCTCTTGCTCTCTTTCTCTTGCTTGCTCCCTTTCTCTTGTGCTCTCTCTCTCTCACTTGTGCTCTATCCCACTTGCTCTCTCGCTCGCACTCTCTCTCTCGCACTCTCTCGCATACGTGCTCTCTCTCTCGTACACACACACTCTCGTGCACGCTCTCTCTCATGCATATGCTCTCTCTCGCACGCGTGCGCTCTCTCTCTGTGCATATGCGTGTGTGTGTGTGTGGGGGCTGGTAATTCAAATTTTCGGTCCTAACATTTACCTATTGCTTTCATATGAGTATAATCTGTATTTTCCGCAAGTTATACAAAATATAAAATTGTACTATAACTATAGACCCTGAAAAATGATAAATAGAAATTTAAATATCTGTGCAAAAAAACTGGTTGAAGTGGTGTAGAAAGTTGGTGTAAAAAAACTGGTCAGAGCAGTGTAAAAAATAGGAAATTATTTATAAAACTGTAGAAAAATTTTGTTGCGCTTTACACACAATACATTTGTGAAACTAAGCAAATAAATTCAGGACAATAGAAACAAAGTGAAAATTGATGCTCTCTCGCCCTTCTCGCTTTGGTACACATATAGGATGTTCCAGGTGGAACGTATACTAGGGTGCAAAATTACAAGAAAATGCCCGACTGGGTCGGGGGTTCTCCACTTTAGGAGTTTATGCTGTGGGTTTCTTTGTTTTAGTGGCTAAAGATGAAGGGGAGTTAAACCCCAGGGTGAACATGACTTGGTAGATCTGATAGGAGACTTTGGTTCTGTTTTCCTTAAGGAACGTTAAATACAGTGTAGCCAGTTTCATGGGAAGCATGGGTCTAACTAGGTAGGGACCTTAAGTTACTAAAGGGCCCGGCTTTTATAGATAGTTGGCCTAGTAGGTTGATATGCGGGTACAAGATCAGGAGTACAGAAATAACCCTTTGACGTTTCGGTGCCTGGGTTTGAAGGAGGTGAATGATCTTACCAGCTGCCGTGCTCACTCTAAAAGTGGGCGGAGGTACAGCTGCATGCTGGACGAGGTGGAGAGAGACAGGGTTCGTTTCTGGGTTTTGGGTTCTTGTAAATATAGTCTATGCAAAGTCCAATTGTCTCCTAGATTAGCCTCTCCTCCCTGTCGCACGGCCTCGATAGCTGGATGTTCTTTGCTGGTGCGAGGTACTTTGGTTTGAACAGGTTGAAGTGTGTGACCATTATCTGTGGTGGTTTCCACTGGCGTTAAAGTAAGTAGCTCTGACAGCGTCCTGCAGGGCCTTCTTCTACATTGCTTACTTAATTTCCACTACGAGATAAAAACAAAAACATC
Organism: Dryococelus australis; assembly: GCA_029891345.1. Lineage (NCBI taxonomy): Eukaryota > Metazoa > Arthropoda > Insecta > Phasmatodea > Phasmatidae > Dryococelus > Dryococelus australis. The sequence continues at coordinate 229,536,418 of CM056994.1, read as the reverse complement.
TTGCTATTCTACACACTTTACTACGTACACATATAAAAAAATTGATATTAATATAGTTGTAAAGTTAGTACGATACACAAGAATATGTAATTATATCAAGTTGTTTTCACTTACTTCTTTATAGAATTTATCCTTTATCTCTTTTATTGCATCGTTAACTAAAAATTGCATTTAGCTACACTAATATTCATGTCAGTTCATCAGAGTTACTCTGAACCAAAGAAGCACATCGATAGACACCTGTGTTTGTGCAGAATATTTTTGTTAGATTTCGTCAATTTTTTGGCTGATTTCGGTGAATTTTTCGTCAATTTTAAATTCATTTCGTCTAAAATTTCGCTGAAATTTGTCTGAAGAAAAAAATAGTTTGGTAATAGCACAAAAAGATAATTGTATATATTTGGTCAAAAAATGTAAGCACATGTACATATTTCATATTGCAACTGACACGTGCCCGGATGGGCTGCTAGGCACAATGGTCGAGGATTTTGTACGCTAGACCAAAAACGGGGTGGTCTAGATTAAATAGACGGCGAGAGATGATAGGTGTTGGTTAGTATGTTTTTACTAGTGCTTCTTGGGTGCCGTGGTCATAGTGGGTTTTACCCATATGTAGCGAGCTTGGCCTACGCCGAACTGGCAATTCCACGGGTGAGCTTAGTTTGTCCTGCAGTGGACGTTATCCCATTTGAATCCTTTAGCTGTTCCGGTTAACAGTCCTTTCATCATGGGGTGCACAACGGATGAATTTGGATACAGAGATACAAAAAAGATGGTTACCAGAGCAGCCGATATTGACCCCTGCCTGATTTGGGCAGCACTGTCCCGTTACTTCTGTCGTTCGGGTGTAGGTTGAGGAAGTGCACTCAACTGTCTGGCAGCAAGGAATGCTGCGTTTCATTCTCTACGTTTACAGCTGTGCCTTGTCAATAATGATGGGCGTCGGCTCGGGTCTCGTCGAGGGACCTGGCTGTGTATCAGCTGCTAACCTTTTGGGTGGAGGTTCATCTTCATCCCCTGATTGGCTAGGTGTGTCTCCTTTGTCTTTGTCGTCCCCAAGTGTCAGCATGTACTCTAGGTATGGACTTAATCTGGTCTCTGGTGGTCTTCCGGATCCGTCTGCGTATATCTTTGGCCCAGTAGACGTCTCACCTGCCTACAATGCGGTACAGTCCATCCCATTTTACAGCAAGGCCAGCGCTGAATTGGTTGCTGGTTTCGCTGAGAGGGTGACTTCGCAGAAGGATGGCTTCCACTAAGTTAAACTCTCTTTCCCCTGTTTTCGGTTGGGGGTATTTCGTAGAAATGTAGGCAGCCTGGGCTTTCTAAGCGTGCGTTGTGCAGGCCAGGGCTGCTAGCCAGATGTCCTCAAGTTGAGGCCTAAGAGTGGGCTCGCTTTCCCACTGCCATTCGCCTGGTCGGCGTAATGTCTGTCCCTGGAGTAGAACTCTCGGACTGGTGTCTATGGCGTCATTCGTATGGTAGGGATGTGCTTATCCCAATGCTAGTGATCATTTCCCACACTGATACGGAGGCACTTCTTGATCTCCTGGTTCCTCTGTTCAGTGGGGTTGACTTGGGAATATAAGGGAGGGGTAGTCCAGGTCTCTACTCCCCACTCTTGACAGGTGGTTTGCCATTGATAGCTCGTAAACTGTGTGCCATTTTCTGTCAGTATAGCTTTCTGATAACCCCATTGTGCGAAAATCTCAGTCTCCATTTTCTGCACAATTGGGGTGGTTTCTTGGCTGGGCAGAGGAAATGCCACTACACATCTTGAAAATTGATCTGTGACCACGAGTAGGCAGTGCATCCAGGCTGTCTTGGGTTTCCGTGGTTTTGCAGTGAAAGGGGGAACCGTGTAGGCTTGACCGCTGCAGCACGTGACGCAGTTGCTGACGTAATGCCGGATATCGCAGCTTATTCCATCGCATTTGTAACTGGTTTTAATATACTGCAGGGTTTCCCTAGTACCTAGGTGACCAGCTTGGGGATGGTCGTGATGATGCCGAAAAATATCAACACGTAGTCGCGCTGGAACCCAGATCTTCCACTGCATATTGGGCTGTCCACTATTCGTCCACATGATGTCATCCCATAGTGTAAACCGCTGGGGCTGTTCCCGTAGTAGGCGTCGGATGTCGGGGTCCTGCTGCTGGCTCAAGGTTATTTGTTGGCGTGTTATTTGAAGTTGAAGAAGTCGGAGTTGCTCTTCCGGACTTCTTTCGGCCGGGGGGTAAGGGGGGGGGGTCGTTTTCACCTTTTCTTCTTCCTCAGCTTTCTCCTCCAATGTTGGAGAACAAGACAGGGCGTCTGGCAGATCGTTTATCTTACCTGGGCAATGTTGGACCTCGAAGTCGAACTCAGTAAGGAACATTTCCCACCAGCTGAGCTTGGCCTTGGAATTCCGGGACTTGTGGTGCCATTGTAGGGCTTTAGAGTCGGTTCGTAGAATGAAGTGTTGCCATTCGAGATAATACCTATAATTTTTCATGGCCCAGATAATGGCGAGACACTCCTGCTTATTAATGTGGTAGTGCTGCTCTAGTGTCTCGTTTAAGCTAGTGGATGTATACGCTATCAAATGGGGTTGTCCTACGTCATGCATCATGACTCGAGTTGCATGTTCATTAGATTGATGTCTGCTGGAAGTAGCTCTACTCAAATGCTAAATTGCTCTTTGTCGACTCATCGCTAATATATCATAATTGTCCTTTTTTGTACAATAAACTATTCTGTTTTGGAATGAAGTTAACTGATGTTGAATCAGTGTAGTTTCATTAAATTTTATTAACAGACTGTTCCAAAGATTGTACATTTTATAGTGAGTGGAGGATTGTTGTCTCTTGAAGATAATGCTTGTTTTAAAATATATGTATTACTGAATGGATGGCTCTGCTGTTGAAATATGTAAAATTGTGTGTCTGTTGCAGGGGTGAACAACCTTCTGAAGAAGTGTGTGATAGTCGCAGGGGAGGATCACCTCAGCAAACAAGCAAATGAGAATGCTACACTGTTATTCCAATGCCTAGTGCGTTCCACTCTTTGCACCAAGTGTGTATCTGAGGAGTTTAGGCTGTCTTCTGAGGCTTTTGAGTGGCTTATAGGAGAGATTGAGACACGCTTCCAACAGGCTCAGGTATGAGCATTGTAGCACCTAGTTAAACATTTGATAATCCAGTCTTATTCACAATAATGTTTAAGGATGGATACATACTGAACTAATGGGTAGAGAAATTATTGTATGGTAAACAACGATAGAACCAATATAAAACTGAAATGAATGTTGATAATAAACTGCCAAACACCGAATTGCAAGTTAATACACTACATAACATCGTAATTTTAGTTAAATGCGAAATAAAATTCAATTTAGCTTAAATGTATTATTTTATCTGAGAAACCATGACGAACAGTTAAACTAAATGTAGAAACCAAGCAGTAAGAATAAGTTTAATTTTTCAGATTGTGGGGGAAAAAAAAATTAATTTTGCGATGTCATTTTTGTTGTGTGAATAGCTACAGTAAACATTAAATACTGTGTGAATAAGATTAAAATTATATTTTAATGAGAATGAAAAAAATAGTAAAAAAAAAAAAAATAAGAATAGTTCAATTTCCAGTTTGGGATGTTTTTTTCTATATAAAATCATATCGAAGACATTTCTGTAAAAAAAAAAATCAACTGTTTAGGAACCTCAACATGAGTTAGAAAATAGTTAAAACTAGGGATGTAACGATTCCACTTTTCCTCTGTTCTCGATCTTGATGCCGATACCACTCTTGATTCCAAAAATCGCGATTCCTTTTGTTACAGACAATTACAGAACTAAATAATGTATAAGAAGGGTGTGGAATTTAATTATTTAAACAAGTCCTACATTATGAGTAGGCCTATTACGAACATAAATAATATATATATATATTCACACGCACAGACAGCCAGATTTGAATGCAAAGGAATTATGACATGCATACATAAACTAGACAAGCAACATCCATGTAATATTAATATTATATAAATTATTGAAGAAAAAAAACTTTTCTCATACCAGTTCAGGTATGTTTTTGTATTAATTTCTTGCACACTTTACACTCGCCTTTGCTCTTTTCTTTTCACATAACATGTCTGCATGATATACATTTTATGGTCTTTAATATTGCCTGCAGCATCTTCCATAATTTATGAGACCACACACGCATGTGTACACCCCCTCCCCCCTTTTTGCCTCATAATTTGGCCACTCCTCCTACATGCTGTAGGGCGTCGTTGTTTTGCTGAAACAGAAGAAAAAGGAAACGAGAAAAACTGGAATAAGAAATGCATACAAAGATATGTTATGCAATAATTTCTTAATTTTTGTAGTTTAGATATTCATCTACGCTATAAAATGTTAGTTTGGAAAAAATTCTTTCAGCTGTTTTTTAAAGAGTTTTTTGTTAGAGAAGCAAATTTCTTGAAGGTGTTGTGGGAACTTATTAAAAAGTTGGCTACTAAGGTAGGATGGCCCTTTCTGGACAAGTTTTAAGTTAACTGAAGTCCGTGCAAGTGTTTTTTTTATTCTAGTTTCATGTTTATGAAAGGACTCATTTTTTTAAAATAAATGGCTGTTTTTGGACACGAATATAAGTTCTGAAAACACGTACTCAAATATACCATTTTTGCTCCATTTTTGTTCAAGACCTCTGCAACACTCCACAGGGCGAAACATGCTGAACTTAGTTTAGGTAAAATATACACAATGTGAGATTTCTAGTTAAGTATATTGTCTGTTTTTAAGTTGAGAAACTTAATCACTGCAGTTACGTTAATTTTGTCTCTGTTACTGCTAACATGTGAGTTAATGTTTTTTCTATTCTTTATGAGGAAATTCATAAGATATGTTTTATCTAGGTTGAGATTTAATTTGATTGCAGTATACCATGCATTTAGCTCTGTAAATGTTGTGTCCGTTTTTTGTGCAAGATCATTTACCGAGTCTCCAGAGACTAAGATGCTAGTATCATCTGCAAATAAAATTGGAGTAGTTTCTGGGGTTAAGGCACATGGAACATCATTTATATAAACTAGGAAGAGTAGGGGGCCTAATATTGATCCTTGTGGGACCCCATGCTTTAATTTTTCCGGGTTCTCAGTAGAATGAAGTATTTTTTTCCTTTGATCCGTACTTGTCTGTTTGAAAGGTATGAGCTTATTTTATTAGTTTATTTGGTGTACCTGAGACTCCATAGAATTTGAATTTTTCTTGTGATTTACACAGTCAAATACTTTAGTGAGGTCGCAAAATATTCCATTAGATGGCATATTTTTATCAAGTGCATTAAGAATGCTATTTGTTAGTTTGAAAATTGCGTCATTTGTTGACGTGTTTTTACTAAAGCCAAACTGGAAATTTGATAAGATTTTGTGATTCTTAAAATATAGCAGCAACCTCCTGTAAATTATTTTTTCAATTACTTTTGAAAAGGATGTAAGAAGTGAGATGGGTCTATAATTGTTTACTTCGATCTTGTCTCCTTTCTTGAACAATGGTGTTACCATAGCCCATTTCAGTCTGTCTGGAAACAATCCTGTATTGCAGATGTCATTACAAATATGGCTTAACGGAACACTGAATTCAAAAGTGCATTGCTTTAATAAGTAATTTTGCATGTATAACATGGAATAATAGTTAATTTCTTGTGGAGAAAGCTCATTTCATAAGATATCGTGCGTTTGTCTTATTTCGCGTTATTTCACGTTTTAACCTGTGTCTAAGTGTTATTTAGTTTGTATTCCAATTTTCCCAAAATCATAGTAATCTGTTTTTCATGCTTTGATTCTTGGACTTCCGATTCTCGATTATACGATTCTTCAAGAATTGCAGGTATCGAGGAATTGATTTTTTTTCACCCATGGTAATGCTCTGCGTTATCCAAGTTAAAATACAGTAGGATCTCAGATTTAACAAAATGTCATGGTTACTGAAAATCTTGGTGCGTGCCATACCTCCGTGAGGTAGTGGTTAGGCCGCTGACTACCCACAAGGAATGCTAGGTTAGCCTATTGCGAATATTGCTAACTTTCTGGGCCCAGCAGGTTGTGTAAGGGTTAGATACTATAATTTTCTGCTTGAAGGTAAGGTTCCATTGGCTTCGAGGGGAATCAAACCCCAGAGTGAGGCGAATGGCTGTAGATTTCCGCCCAGGGAGCTCTACTCGTCTTACTATCAGAGCTGCCAATATATGGGATACCAGCTGTCGCAGGGAAATAATTTTATGAGGATGCAATTACATGATTTAGGGGGGGGGGGGGAGGTGTGTGATTTGGCCTCACAAATCTTAACAGGTCAGGTGGATCTACGTGCGGGAACAAAATCTAAGGGAGGCGGTGCCACACATGATTGGGACTGTCTTTGTCGGGAGTCGAACCCATACTATCTTCCCGGGTGCTAGCTTTAGTGTACAAAATGTTGGGAGCTCTGTACCATCTGGGTGTTTAACCCGGATGAGTCTGCCCGAGTTAAGTTTAACAATGCCAGACGTCGTAGGTGTTTGGCTAGGCATGGTGTCCGCCGGTAGAATACCTGGACCAAAAGATGCCTAGATTGTGGTCCAGTGGGGATGTGTGTTCCAGGGGAACGAAGGGTGAAATGAGAGACGGCTTCGCAGCTCTGCGGCTGGGGTTCGACCTCTGACGTGGAACTTACCAAGGCATCTGCTATCTCGTCTCTCACTAGGGCGTGGCATTCCGTGCGCCGTTGCCTGCTCTGTATTCCCCCTCTCCTATTATACATTAGGCTCCTGTACAAGCTCACAGTAACTCACTTCTAAGCGTAGTGTTACCTGGTACACCAATAATTAAAATACAAAGTTCTGGGGAACGCAAGGTGACTAAAAAAAAAACCTGTACACTGACAACTAAGTTTGACGTAATATTTATTATGCAATAAGGAAACTGAAGAGTCCCGGCTAATAGTAAAAATTACAATAGAATATTAATTTGCTGACTGGCTAAGCACTCAAATGTTTAATAAAATTATGTTAGTGAGAAAAAAAAATTGGCGAAAGCAAGCGTGGAGAATATAATTATAAAATCCCTAATTTTACTCTGACAACAATCTACAGTAAGTGAACACACTTCTACAGCGTACTCGAATTTACTGGAGTTTATCAGGTTGGTAAACTAAGACTTGCCGGCTTGTTAGCTCGGAGTCGCAGAAGTTGACTGGGGTAAAGGGTATCGGGGTCGAGGAGTATGTTTACGTGGCGAAGTAGTCGATGTCCTCACGGTCAACTGGTGTGGTAGAGGAGAGCCGTTTGCAATCTGTTCGACGCTGCAGTTCTTCACAGCTTGCGGAGTGGATGTTGCGCCTTGTTGCAGGTTGTGGATAGGAGAGTGTGTGTCCTCGCAGACTGAATAGAGCCTTGTCCAAGCTTGAGGAAGTCTTAAGCAGACTAGAGAGTCCTTACGGATTAGGTAAGGAAGTCTTTGCGGAGACTAAGGAGAGGAAGTCTTTGCAGACTGTGGAGGGGAAGTTTTCTCAGACTGGGCAAGGCTCTCATCCTCTTTGGCCAGCGAGCCTGGCGTTTCTGCCAATGCTGGAGGCTGGGCTTCTATTTAGACAAAAAAATTTACGTATCAGCAGTTCTTCATAGAGGGGTGTAGCGTAGCCTTCCGCACTGGGGTGCGTTATCGGGGGTGCAGGAGCGCAGCTCATTTCTTATCGCCCTGCTTGGAGGCAACTGCAAATTAAAACTCCTGTTCTCGAGGCGGGCCGGTCGTGACGTCACAAGGCCATGGGGGTGCTGTTATCTCTGGGGGTTGCAGGAACTTCTTCCAGGACTAAGCGATAAGTAGTAGAACTTCGCAAATATTTATTTATTTCATTGGGGGGGGTACCCTTTGCATGCGTAAATTCGGACAGGCAATTATGTAAGTAATTTACAGTGACATATTCTGCTGCCCAGGCTTGTGGGTTCTCCTTGCTCGATATGTTTATTCATTTTTGCCACTTATATATTTTTCCCCTGAGCGCGGGTGGCTCATAGATGGGGTGAATTTGTCCGTAGAGTCCGCATTTGCACAGCGTAGCATGTTGACATGCGTCAATCTTTTTGGTATTTTGCTGTTTTGTTAAATTCAAATTTACTCATATTAACACTCCCATTACCAAGAAATTGTTATAGAAATGTGTTTTTTTTTTTTTTTCAGTTAAGACTGTGTTTTCGTCTTTGATGTTGCAAAATAGCACTTTTATCTAAATTAAACTAAAGTAATTCACTAGGCAGCTGTTGTGCAAATTAAATGTTACCCCACAAGACCATAAACTGTCGCATGACCATCCTTAGGCATGTGAAAAGAATTACATTACAGAAATTGAGTCACATAAGAGAGTTGCCGGCTAGGGCGTGGAGATTCTGCCACGTTGGAGTTGCGGTAGAGTAAGACTAACGACTGCTTGGGTAGTTGAATCCTGTATTCTTATGGTTAGCGTAAACTGGTAATGTGCTTTATACGTGCGAGTGAATTGTTTACTAAAGGTAGAGAGACATGACAAGCATCCCTCTGTCAGTGTCACAAAGCACATTGAATTCAGTATTATCAAACCTAATGCTGTTGGGACATGTCCCATAGCGAGGCCTTGCCTGTATATAGACTTGGTCATGTGGGCTTACGCGTTGGAACAAAGTCAGGCACTGAAAGAATAATTAATGGTCGATTCTTTACCTGTGAAACTCCTGGGTGTGGCGGTCTAGCTGCTAGAGTCTGGGATCGTGCTGGCGGCATCTGTTGAACAGCAGTCGGCATTGATTGCCGCAAAAGTGTGACCAGGTAAATATCTAAGCCAAAGGTAGGTATGGGAGCGTTAGCTGCAAGGATAGGATCGTAGCCTTATACTCTTTCTTGATACTGTGTGCTCAATGAATAAATGAGTCTGGCGGTTTATAAGTATTGGCTCTTCAAATAAAGGTGAAGGCTTATCTATCTGTTTCTCTACTAGCTGAATTAATTAATTAAGTAAATTCTGTACATCCAATCTGCAACGATTATTGACTCCTGTTTAAGTGATTCAATTTGCCTTGTGACTAAACAAACATAGGTTACACTCTTATATGAAAGCTTTAATTCTGGTAAGGGCTTTTCATTGAAAGCTGTCAGAAACAAATGAGGCTGCACTCTTCTAAATATAATTGCTGTATTACAAAAAAAGAAAAGGGTAAAGCTAAGTCAGGCGAAGGCGTCGTGATCAATGTTAAAGTGAATACTAGTGTTATGTGTTGTCGCATGTCAGCAAGCTGCGCCGCAGAGAGACACACTTTACAGCCAACTTCGCCCCATCTGAGAGTGCACTACGCTCAAGAAAACGAGCTGCGCTACTGCACCTGGTAAATCTGCCTCTGTGTTGGAAGGCTACGCTACCCCCCGCCTCCGAAGAATCGCTGACACGAGGCGATTTTTGTATAAATAAGAGATCAGAACAGAGGTCCAGCAGAGATGCTGGGGCTCGCTGGCCGAACAGGTTTGTGAGCTCAACCCCCAGTCTGCGCAAGACTCTTCCCTCCTCTGCAGCCTGAGGCAGGGCTTCCTACTTCTTGGCAATCTGCAGTACTCTCTCTCCACTCCACAGTCCGAGGCAGGGCTCGAACCACCCTCCTACGGCTTGGAAATCAGCAGCGCTCTTTCCAGTGCAGCTTGATGAAGGCTCATCCTCACAGCTGACCGCCCAGGGATAGCTCACCTCATCTACGGTAATTCCAATACCTGTACCCACTACTCTTACCTCAATCAGCTTCCCTCGGCTCCCGCCGTAACAGGTCGTTGCGCGATTACGTCCCCCTGGATTGAGCCCCTCGTAAAGTCACGCTGTGAATAATGTTGGTTGGTTTAGTCAATTTAAATTTACAATATTTTAAGCATTTTAACAACTTAGTATTTTATATTTTAGCTAACTTTTAGAGTGTACAAGTCAGCCGGGACTTTCCGACATCTTTCCTCTCTGACATAATAAAAATTACGTCCCATTAAACATTTTTGTCACCGTATTTTTAGCTCCTTAGTCATTACCGCATTAATTTTTATCGACTTTAAGTGTGGTATGTTAATTCAGAAATACAGGAAATTCAGTTGCGCAATAAATATTTTAAATCTCACGTGTCTTTCTACCGTGAGGTGTACTGAACTTTCCAGGAGACGGGGACTGAAAAAGGATCACTGCTTCTGGTTTTCAGGGCACCCTCTGCTGATACGAGACGAAAGGTCTCGATACCTGGGTTGTCCATTACACAGCAGGTCCTCGGGAGTGATGAACTCGCCCCACCTAGGAATGCTCGTCCGCAACAAGGCAGGGTGCCTCCTGTTTTTCCTTCCTCAAATGCGCAATCAGCATGGAGGTGCAGGTAGCCGTCAGAAGCGACGAGAGAGGCGTGCCGCAAATAAGCCATCTATTAATGCTCAAGTAATTGTTGAATCTCATCCAGTTGTACTTGTTCACTTGTTCCCAGTGAGCCAGAAAACTTACCAATAGATTTTGACGTGATACCCCCAGACCGCGAGACACCGTTAAAACGTTGGCTAGGTTGGTTTCCCCCAGACGAGGAGTCACAGCCAGAGGAAACGCTCACCGAGCGATCTCCTGAATTTGTGTCTAATCCTAGCGTAGAAGCACAGAACCTCGCCGCTCATGAGACCCCCGTCCGCGCTAGTTGTATAATGTTGTCAGACCAGTAGTAAAGTTGGCCTCCAGGAAGATGATCAGGGTTTGACTCCCTGCCAAGGCAGTGCCCAAGTCGCACGAACTATTCCCGGCCAACTTTATCCCCGCTCAACAGTCAACGAGGCCGTGGCGGATAAATCCCGTGAACTATAGCCAGATCGCTCACCATCACACTCTCTCAAATCACCTCTGACTGAGTATATTTCCCGTATTGGGACAGCGGGCATCCCGTTTCTTGACATCCTTAGTTGTGAGGAGAGTAAAACTGCCCGGAAGGGATAGTCTAACGCCCCCTCTCAACCTGGGGTTGGACTCCCCTCATAAGGGCCGAGAGGGCAGTTAGCGCCCTAACTACGTATCCAACCGGCAAGCGAGCATGTCAGTGTTAAATATGCGTATGAGCCACACTGTTTAAATTTAATTAAAAATTTTATTATGACTTGTTCTGAAGGAACCTAACTAATGCGCACCAGAAGGGCGTGAAGAAGTGTGGTGGCTGTTGGGGTACTTGAGGATGGTTTATCAGAGGAACATCTGTGATGGTTTATCAGAGGAACGTCTATGATGGTGAGGTTACTAGAAGGAAAGTTGAGGAATGGTTGACAGTGTTTCCAGACCCTCTGAAGCGTCTGTGTATTAATATGGGGGCTTCTTTCCCAAGGTGCTCAAGCAGACACGTGTCCTGTCTCTTCTCTTCTTCCTTTGTTACTGGTTGCCAACTGGCCCATAAGGAGAATGTGCGTTCCAAGATGGGATGCTGTCGCAAGTAGAGTGCACTTAATAGATGTGTAACATACGTCAAACGTCAATCGCCTCTCCTCTTTTCCGGGAACGGTTTCTTTTTCGCTCTCTGTTCGTCTGTGCTTCCCCCATCACTCCTCTTCATCTTCCTGCAATGGCAGGCTAGCTACTCAGCTGGTCCGCGGTGCATTTGCCTCTGGTGATAGGAAGGCTGGGGTAAGGGAAGGAAGAATGTCAAGGTCGAGGCACGGGAAAGTTTGCTTTCGGGTGGCTGGAGAGTGTCTGGCATCCCTACATGTATAAAGGATACTGGGCCTTCTTATAGCTTGCAGTGCGCCAGTTTATTTACAGCTGATAATTTGTTTTATTAATACATTTTATTTTAGTGCTGAAAAGAAAATTACGATGAACTGACGTACCTCGTATAAAGGAGCAACGTGTCCTGCTCGAAAGGATGGGAGGAATAGGCTTTATATTTACCATGTAGCAAAGAAGCTTTTGTAAACGTACTGTGTTAAGGACTGTAAATAGTGATGTGTACCTCTACAAGGGGAATTACTATATAAAACGAGCAAATTATTTAATTACATTTTAATTAAGTCTACCCATATAATGATTACATATTATAGTAATTTTGAAAAAACAATTTTTTTTCACAATGGTATAGTTTTTGTTAAGTTATTTGGGGATTTCAGAATTAATTGTTTTAAATATTTGTACCATAAAACTTACAAGAGAATGACAATTGTCCATTCTTAGATTTTTCAATAAGCAATTTTAAGTTTTGTTAAGCGAATAAGGTTCGACATGAAACAATTTTCATACACTGTACATGTAGCATACGAGAGACTGAGCAGGAACTGCCGAGAGAAATATAGTTCATTACCATTTTGTGACTGTAGCATACCCATTTATTTCCCATTTTAAATTAATTAGTAGGGGTGTGTGAAGCTTCGCATTTTTGAACTAGAATCAAAGACTTTTATTAACTTCGACTTTTTCAAATTATGAAGATTTTCACCAAGTGTTTTTACCACCGTAACTAGTATCAAAACCAGCAGCCAGTGTCATTAATAAGGGTGAGTGGATATTCGAAAATTAGAATAGTTGCTAATAGTTGACATTTTCATTTGGAGTGGTTGTACAGCTGGGTAGGCCCTTATGAACTCTGAAAGTTTTCCCATGTAAGGAAGCATGTCTGGTAAGGAAAGCCTCAGTGGAAAAGATGCTCAACTTCCACTGTTTTTCAAACAAAGTTTGTAGTTTTTATCCTAAGCTCCCCACCCCACAGAGATAACAAGCAATCTCCAAGCTTGACATTTGAGGAGGGCCAGTCTGAGGGTCAGTCCAAGAGGAATAAAGGGCGAAGGAGGCAGGGACTGTTGTTACAGCTGCTCCCATTCCTTTGTCTTTCTTTCTCCCTCTCTGTCTCTCTGACTTCACAGTCTGTAAACAGCAGACTGTGGAAAACCCTTGGGTAGTGGTGTCAAGCCAATCCTCCTAGCCAGTGTTCTGGAGATCAGTCATACAGTAAAGCACCACTTTAACGTTTTTCCGACTTATTAAACACTTCACCATAATGAACTTATCATTTGGTCACTGCAAAACACCATACATTTATATGCAAGTAATTAGGTTATACAAAATTTTCTATAAAAATTTACGTAGTGTTTATTAAATATTCACGTTAATGTACACTTTGTAATCTGAATAAAATGTAAAAAATGGCAAAATTACATTAATTTTTAAATTTTTCAATGTTATAAACATAAAAAAACTGCAGCGGTTTTGTTCTGTAGATAACTCAGTCATAGGTAATACAACACATTGGTGTGGTAATACGAGACACAAATTGTGAAGGCTCATAGTAGAAAAATGGAGGTTCGGAACCTGGACTTTTCCGCATATCTTTATACTATAGGCACGTGATAGCAACATGTTTATTGTTTATATTACCTTAAGTGGCTTGATTTTTAAATATTCGCCTATGAACTCGGCACTTTGTTCAAGGTGTGTGTTCAAATTGCGAACTTCAAAGGCTCGCAGAATAAAAATTATATCTCGTAACCCAGTCTTTTCTGCATATCTTGATACTAAAGGCACTTGTGACCTACGTGTGGTATGTTTTATTAACTTATTGTGCTTAGTTTTCATTTTATAAGCTTCTGGACGTGCAACTTCCAAGCACCCCTGTGAGCATTCCCAATGCAACTGTGCAGTTCTTCCACTAAGCGTGACCTGTTATCCTCCCATATGAGGCGTGAGTCACAGTTACTCTCTTGGCCAGAGGTTGGCAATAAAGATTTAATCTGGGATTCGAAGCTAACGTCACTTAAGTAACATTTTGCCACATCTAATTTTACCTCAAGAAATTTTTTTTTGTGCGCTTCACTATAAAGAACTTCACTATAACAAACTCGCCATATTTTTGGTCCCTTGAGGTTTGTTATAGTGAAGCTGTACTGTACATACCAGTGGAAAGTCTGCTTAATAGGGGGGTGACCGACCCTAACATTACACAAATACACTGTGGAGTTTCTGCCTCAGAAAATTCATGTTTATTTGCCTTTCTAATTTTGACACTGCTAGTTTTTTCTTATGCTATTTTTCATGACATTTTGCGCTGTACCACACCAGCAAACCAGATGTTGGAAGTCTGGAGGATGATTAAGTCTGTATGCATTGCTTGTCAATATGCATGATCAATATGTTATTTTTGGCCCTTGAAAAACTATCCATACAGGTTACAATGTATTTTAGTTTGACTTGCGTTTATGTTAAAAACATTTTATTATGTTTTTCAGTTATAAATGGTTTTCCCACAGGTTATTAAGAGATATTTTACTAAAGATTTACTATATAAAATACTCTGCATATGTAAATTTGGTATATCAGTTTTGTATATTATTTCAGGACGTGTACACATGAAGTTCCCCCAATATACTAAACATAGCAAGTGTTCCCTTCATATTCATTATAAAAAATGTTCTATTATATTTTAGATTTCATATACGTATAACATTTTCATGTTAAAATATTTATTCTGTGGCATGCCTTTATTGTGAATCTTCCTGTTCATTATCAAATAATTTTAACCTACACAAATGTGTATCAAAGTACCCAAGTTTAAATCATCAGCCTACATTTTGATTTTTGAAAAGAACTAGGTTTTGAGAGTAGATATTTTGTAAGTAGCATTAATCTTGTTTATCGCAGAACCAATTCATATAAAAAAAAAAACATCAGTTTGTTTCAAGTCTATTACTTGACTGTCAATAGCATGCTTACTTTATGTATTAATGTATTCATCTTTTCAGTTTAGTTGCATCTAAAATTGCTCAACATGGCAGATTTAGTTGTTTCTTTGTGATTGTTTATACAAAATAATTCTGGCATGCATTTTCAGTCAAATTCCTTGTGTTGAGTCAATCAAATTTTTCATAGAATAATGATCATCCAAGGTTTTTTCTGTCAGTGACCATATTAAGATTACACATTCTTAACTACAGACACAATTACTAATAATATACTATGTCTGCATCACTGGGTGAAAGTCAATAAGTAATAATCATTGATGAAATTAATTTGTTGCTGCACGTACAGCAGTGGTTAACAAATTGTTTATTAGTGTGAATTAATAAAATCGGAATCTGAAGAAATAGACTACTTTCAGATTTTTGAAAAGTTGCAGATTGAGCCAAAATCTGCCAGTTCCAATCTCTTGCCAATGCATCAGACACATCCCTAATGTATACCATTGCTTTTATATTTTGCAATGTGTGTATTTTATTGAAAAATGAACCAATATTTTAAAATGTAGGTCTATTCTGTTAAAATTATTCTTTAGAACTGCAGTTATGAACACATATTACATTAATACTGATACATATTAACTTAACTATAACATTTTTTTCTTTATTAATAAAAGAGCTTGAGCTCTAGCTTGAAGCTCAGGAACTTTTCTTTAGACTTGCTCAGTTTCGGCTCGAACAAAAATCCCAAGCTCGTACCTCTTAGAAATGTACTTCTGACTTGGTTCTGTATTCAGGATGCATGATTTATGGTCAGTCTGTATAAAGCTGTAATTTGTTTTCAAAATATGGAAATAATGGTTATTTACACAAAAATGTTGATTTTTTAAGATTGTACCACATTAAAAAATAATGTTAAAAATTCATATTCCGAAAATGTTACACTTTGCTTGTTTTTGGGTCTGCAAATTTTTTCATACTTAGACTGTAGCGTTGAGAGGTGGAGGCTTGTTGTTGCAGTGCAGTCCTGGGGAGATGGTAGGAGCATTGGCTGCCCAGTCTCTTGGTGAGCCTGCCACTCAGATGACCCTCAACACCTTCCATTTTGCTGGTGTCTCATCAAAGAACGTGACATTGGGAGTGCCTCGTCTTAAGGAGATCATCAACATTAGCAAGAAGCCCAAGGCTCCATCCCTTACTGTGTTCCTTACCGGCACAGCTGCACGTGATGCGGAAAAGGCCAAGAACGTTCTCTGCCGCTTGGAGCACACTACTTTGCGCAAGGTATGTTGCAGTGACTGTTCACAAATGTTTTCTGGTTTACTTTTTGATGATTGTTCACGTGTTTTCTTTTCAGTTCACTCTCAGTGTAAACAAGGCATAAGGAGAGGAAATTGTATCATTTTAAAACGGTAAACAAAACTGAAAAAAAAGTTTGCTGAAAAGTGCACAATAGTTCCTCTTGGAGGGGATAAAAAGTAAAAAAATTATTTTAATTCATAATACTGGTGATTTGCTACCACATAATATCCTTTAAAGTAATTAATGGGGAAAAAAGTTGTATGTTATATGAAATTAGCACTGTAAAATATTATTATACAATTCCCAGGTATTTCACTCTTAGCGTCAGTGATGTGAAAGCCGCAAATGTGTAGATGGCTGCACACACAGACACACACACACACACACACACACAGACAGACAGACACAGAGATATATATAATTAGTGTTTTGCTGATATAGCTTTTTTAAACTGAATTATAATTCAGACTATAATGGTGATAGAGGTAGATTCAACTTATGGAGTCTGTTTTGATGGCACTACAGTTGTGTACCAATTTCTATACTAGGGTGCTCAAATGTGTTTTATATGGCCTCGTATGCTGGTGCCTATTTCTATTCCGAGCAGTGTAATATGTTTTAATATGCAATATAACACCAAGTCATTACGATTTTTCATAAATCACATACACCTATCAATGCACAGGCACATGTATCTCCTATTCAGAATATGATAGTATACTTAAAAAAGTAATGTATAAAATTTATATTATTTTTATAATCAATTTGTTATGCTAAACACACACAAGTTTTAGCAAGAAGATATGGAGCCCTTGTATTTATATGATAGTAATCTACCACCTCCCCAGCATTACATGTAAGTGTGAATTTATAATTTAAGTGATGGTGATGCGATTTCCTATATCTTTGAAGTATTAAAATCTATTTCCAGTCGTATACTCTGATTATTTCTCAGCTGAAGTCAGTTTATAATGGGACCACTGGGTTTTTTTATACGGTTCTTTAAAAGAAAGTGCCTTTCTTGCAGCAGTATAAGAATTAATTATTACAATTTACTGTGCTGTAGTTGACGGGGACCTCAACATGCTCCTGCCTGTCATCTGTAGTATAGTTATCTTCCATTTGGCAATAAAATGTCCCCCCAGAGCGAACTTATGGAACTCTTATATGTCACATTTCTTCATATACTCCAAGCGCTCTCAATTGTGAGAAACATATTTCAGTTTAGAATACACAGTGGTATTAATTAATATCCAGCCGCAGTTATACAGCAATTAAATTTGATGATATTTAACATGAAATCATCTTCACACAAAGGAACAAGCCTTAATCTTGACGCACAGTCACCCTCTCGCGGGGGCTGTATAAATATAATATATAGGCCGTTTTCCTTTCTGCTGCTATCACTCTGATATTGGGCAAACTATTATGTCTGCTGATTTCCCTCTGGGATATAATTATAGGGCCCTTCGGCAGTGGAAGAGTTTCTGACGGGGTTTTCGCCTGGCGAGTCGAGGATTTGCCAACGTTGGGGGGACTTAATGGGATACCGCCCCTGGTAGAAGGGCTGTGATTGGTTGGAGGGGAATCAAACCCTAGGGTGAGCTTGATCGTAAAGGTCTCTTTCACAGGGAGCTTGAACTTGCTCACCGTAAAGGCCATCAAAATATGGGATGCCAGCTGTCACTAAGAAGAGGTGAATGAAATTAAATGAATTATGTAAAATGGAGATGAAAATGATAACGAAATGGGGATATGAGATACTGTTCTGGATAGCGACCTATTCGGCCTGTCACTCACTTCCGGGATGCCTACCTGGGGCAGGTCTTATGGGCTTACGAGCTGGCACGAAGTCAAGGTTAGGGGATGCTATCGGGGGCTTACGCACGGGTATAGGACGAATTACTATGTTTAGTACACTCGCGGAAGCTGTACGGATTCTACATGTGGTGTGGGGTGTAGTGCTACTCATTTGTGGTTGTGGGGGTGGTTTTATTACAGATTCTGGTGTAGGAGGGATTAAGTAACTTACGTAATCGTAATTTGGCCACTGCCAACAAATTCCTAATAATGGGTCCAGGTAGGTGTCTCGCGACTACTGTCGATTGAGGGGACTTCTCTACGTAGTTTGATGGATCTTATCTCAGATTGGTGCAAGGTTAGCAAAGGGATGATGCCTCAGACGGGCGTGCATCGTTCTGCTCAGGCAGTGTGGTGACATCATGTGAAGTCCACCGCCTTGACTTTAGCAGCTACCTTTCTCTCATTCAAGACGTGTACACTATCACAGATTTATTTTTCGGCACGGACAAAATCAGTCACGTCATGGCAGTCTCTTTGCAAGCGTACTTCTAGTTTCGTCTTTCCCTGCACGACAAACTCGGTCACCTCGTGGTAGTGTCGTTGCGCACGTTTTTACATTTTTATTTTCCATGCTTGACAAACATCAGTTTGTGCAGTGTGAGTTGGTGAAAGAACATTTAAAACATTAATATAGGTTCCTTAATAATTTGCTGTGTAACAAAATGCGCGGGACTGGCTGTGCCGTAGCTGTATGTAAAAATTGTTGTGACGAGACAACCAACATCAAATATCACAGGTTCCCAAAAGAAAGTGTGTTAAGAAAGAAGCCAGTGGGTTCAATGCTGGAAAAGAGAAAGTAAATTTAATCCTGATACATTATATGTTTGCTCAGATCATTTTATTGTTGAAGACTATGGGAGAGATCTACAGGCCAAACTGCTTAAAACTGAACCAAAGAAAATCTTGAAGAAATGTGCTTTGCCATCACAAAAAACTGTTTTCTAATGAACGTACTCGTAGGGAGGATGAAAATTATATTGAACATAATTTAAGGTATGATTCAAGACAACAAAAAAATAGCAACAAAACTGACAAACGAATCACATTTGCCTACTGTACTGTACGGTCCATCCCATTTGTCAGCAAGGCTAGCACTGAATTGGTTGCTGGCTTTGCTAAATGGGTGACTTCGTAGGAGGACGGGTTCTCCCAGGTTGAACTCTCATACTCCGGTATTTGGTTGGGATCTTTCTTCAAAATATAAGTTTTTTGAGCTCTCTGGGCACGCGTGGTTCGTGCTAGCGCTGCTAGCCTGGTATCCTCAGACTGAGACATCTCAGTGGGCTCGCTTTCCCACTGCCAGTCGCCTGGTCGGCGCAAGGGTTGTCCCAGGAGTAGGACGCTCGGGCTGGTGTTGACGGCCTCGTTCGTTCGGTGTCGAAGGGCAAATTGTAAGGTGGGGATGTGTTTATCCCAGTGTTTGTGGTTATTTTCCACACTGATACGGAGGCACTTCTTGATCTCCTGGTTCCTCCGTTTAGTGGGGTTGGCTTGTGGATGGAAAAAGGGGGGTGGGGTAGTTCAGATTTCTACTCCCCACTCTTGATATGCGCTTTGTTAGTGATGGCTAGTAATCTGGGTGCCATTGTCGGTCAGTATGGATTTCGGGTAGCCCCATCGTGCGAAAATCTCCACTTCCATTTTCCGCGTGATGGGGGTGGTTTCTTGGCTGGGTAGAGGGAACGCCTCTACCCACCGGGAGAATTGGTCGCTTACCACGAGGAGATAGCAGTTTCCCTTAGTACTCCGAGGATATGGGCCCATCAGATCGGCAGCGATGTGGGTCCAGGCTGTCTTGGGTTTCTGTGGTTTTGCAGTGGGAGAGGGAACCGAGTATGCTTTGCCACTGCAGCACGTGACGCAGTTGATAATGTACTGCCCGGACATTGCTGCTTATTCTGTCCCAATTGTAGCTGGTTTTGATGTCCAACAGTCTCTCCCTCGTACCTGGGTGACCAGCTTGTGGAAGGTCGTGATGGTGTCTGCATATATCCCACTCGTAGTTGCTGTGGTATCCATATCTTCCATGGTGTAGTGGGTTGCCTGCTGCTTATCCACATGACGTCCCGTAGGTCGTAATGTTGGGGCTGTTCCTGTGTTAGGCATCGGATATCGGGATCCTCCTGTTGGCTTAGAATAACTTGGTGATGGGTGGATTTGCTCTTCCGGACTTCTTTAATTCTGAGGGGGGTGACATTTTCTCTTCCTCATCCTTTTCAGCTTTCTCCTCCAACATCGGAGCACGAGACAGGGCGTGTGGCAGGTTGATTAGTTTACCTGAGCAATGTGGGATCTCGAAGTTGAACTCCGTAAGGAACATGTCTCACCGGCCAAGCTTGGCTTTAGAATTACGTGAGTCGTGTATTAATTGGAGGGCTTTTAAGTCGGTTCGCAGAATGAAGTGTTGCCCTTCGAGGTAATATCCATATTTCTTCACTGCCCAGATAATGGCCAGACACTCCTGCTTATTAATGTTGTGGTAGTGCTGTTCAGTTTCATTTAATCGGGTTGATGCATACGCTATCTCATGGGGTTTTCATCCTGCTTCTTGCTGGTATAAAACTGAGCCACGTTTGTTTGCAGTATTAAGTGTTTGTCCTCTTGTGGCCAATGGAGTTAGTGAATATTCTTGAAGCTGTTTTTCAAGTCGGAAAACGCTCATTGTTGTTCCGGACCCCATCGCCAATGGGTGTCTTTCTCGAGAAGAGGGTTTAGGGGTGTCATGTATTCTGCAAATTTTGGAACGAAGTCTCACTATCAATTACACAGACCCAGGTACCGTCATAGTTGCAGTTTATTCTGAGGTTTTTCCGCTTCTTCAATAGCGCGTATTGAATTGTGTTTCAGTAGCGCGTATGAATTGTGTTGGGTGAAGTTTCCCTTGGGCGAGATGACTTTTCTCAGATAATCAATTCATGTATTGCAGAAAAAGCTTTTCAATAGCTTACAAGTTATCTCATGTAATTTAAGCCTTTCCAGTACTCGCTGATGGCCTAGATGCTCCTCCCAACTATTTAGAGTATATTATAACATCGTCGAGATAACCAAAGCAAAACTCGCCGATGTATCCTGTCAGCACTTCCGACAACATTAATCGCTGAAACGTTGTGGGGGCGTTTTTCAAGACGAAAGGCATGACTCAAAATTGTAAGGTTTTACCCTCAGGTGTTGTAAAAGTGGTATACTTTTGACTATCTGGATGGATGGCAATCTGCCAGTATCCAGACTCCATGTCGAGAGTACTGAATATTTTGTCTTTGCCAATGTCTCAAATGGTACGAGACAAGTCGATAGCTGGGGGAGCAATCAAGTGGGTGACTTTGTTTAGCGATTTGTAATTCATGCAAAATCGCAATTTGCCATCTTTTTTTGGTACAAGTACGATATGCAAATTATATGGAGAATTTTATGACTATACTATCCCTGGTCCTTCATCTCGTTAACTTGCTCCATGATGTCACGTCAGTGGGCTGACACTCTGTATGGCCTGTTGTAGATTGGTACATCAGTGGTCGGCCATATTTCATGTTGAATTGATCGGGTTTTGTCCGAAGGCGCGGGCGTGCTCGTCTAGGATGGCTTTAAATTGCAAGAACTGTGGTCCTTAGAGTTCAATATTGATGCTCATTGGATCGGTGGGCATTGGAGGAATGTCGACTGGGTTTTGGTCCCAACTGATAGAAATGCGGTTGGTTTCTCCCAAGTATGCTCTATGTTGACCGTGTTCGAGAATACATTGATGGTGTATATGCCATGTATATCCTAGTATAACGGATTCGAACATGGTTGGCAAGACAGTAAATTCTGTCGGGGTGATGATATTTTGAATTTTTATATCCAAGGTAATCCACCAGTTACTTCCAGAGTTGCATCGGGTTGCGCCATTCTTACCACTTTGTTACATGGATGGAGTTCTGCGAGCTGGTTTGCTGTTAATAGATTCCGTCTAATGAAATTACCTGTAGCCACAGAGTCGAGTAAGGCGAGCACTCTGTTGTTATTTAATTCCATCTGTGTGTGTGGGGCTACGGGAATTGGTGCTTCCTCACTTAGTCATTGGAGGATGGGCCCTTGTAAATCGGTGGTGGTGGCCCACTTTGTACCCCAGCGTCTGCGTTTCGCATGTTGGTTTCCGGAGTTGGTTTGTTTGGTGGTCGCTGTGGGATATTTGCTGGCGTGTTGCCCGCTCAGTTAGGTGGAGCGATGATTCCCTCTGGTTTCCACTGACGGTCTTTGTTCCAGTGATTCTCCGGGCTGTATCAACACTTGGGCACAAAGGCAGTGCGTGGGGTTGTTGTTGGTATGCCTTTATGAGGTGCCATGGGTGGTATTCGCACTGCGGGGACCTTGGTGGAGACATGTTGTTGTTGGTGTGCCTTTATGAGGCGCCACGGGTGGTGTTCGCATGGAGGGGGCCTTGGTGGAGACATGTTTCTCGAGGCTTGCTTGAGCGGTGAAATTTTCTCAGCCTCTCGAGCTCTGTTGACCAAATCATCCACGGTTGTGGGGCTCGCTGTTAAAAGTACGTTGGGTAGTAACATGCGCCAGATTAAGCGACCGGCAGTAGCCTCATTGATACCTGGAAATACTCGTCGGAACATTTGCTCTTTTCTTCATATGTTGATTTCCGCTTCCTTGTCGAGTACCTGGTTCTTGGCTGTAGAACTGGGTGGTTAACCTAGTCAACACTTTCTTGCCCGTAAATTCCATTGCTATGTGGTCGCAGAACTGTTTCCAATTGGTTAAGAATTCCCTGTAATGCTCCCACCGGGTGAGGGCGTTGCCCTTTAAATGAATTTGAGCCCGGTCATCCCATTGTTTTTGCGGCAGAATTTTTTCCTTAAATTCCTTCTTGCACTCCTGAGTGAATACAACGGGGTCTTCGTGAGGGTGGTCTGCAAAGTCTGTTATTTTTATGTCATGGTCTCTACCAATAGCTGGATGGCCGGGTGCCATTCCTGGTTGGATGTATATTCAGGAAGGCCTAGATCGGCGGGAGAAAGAGATGTGTTTACTCCGACACCTTTCGCACTTTTAGGCCATCCCAGGCACGGAGGCGTGTTCGTTGAGTCACCATGTACACAGATGGTGGTAGGGCTCACTACACGTGGTGCACCTGATTCGGTTTATGGCTCGCCCAGGGAACGTTACCTCATTACAGAAGCTCGTGGGTTGTTGTCAGCATGCTGTACAGTGGTATACTATGCCGTCATAAACCCTGGTTTCTCCTGGCCAGCCTATACAGGTATAATGGAAGAGTTTTGTGCAGTAGGTGCACTCGACTCTTAGTGTGCCATTGCCTGTGCAGACAGCATGGCTACATGGTATGTTAGATACGTTGTCATCATTGTCAGGGTGTTCGCCAGTGACGGCGTTGGCCTCTGTGTCTGACATGGTCGTGGTTAAGGGCACCATGGGGAGTTTCAAGGATATCCCGAAGTGCTCCTGTTTAATCGTATTGACCCTTAGTTCTCGGGGTATTATTGGTCTATTGCTACCTTTCACTGCGCGCAGCTATTCATCTGACGTCCCACGTTGGGCCCCAGAAAATCTCATGACGGGTGTCTGATTAGACTGACTGGACATGGTAGTTACAGATTTTACTCACCAGACCAAAAGCAATTTAGGTAACGGAGATGAGGTGAGGATTGTTGGCAAGTTCTGATACACTCTCACCTCTAGTTAGGTAGTTGAAGTAAGTTTAGTCTTAAGCGGGGTGAATGCCTGCAGGAATGTTCCAAAGTTGTGCTTCTTTCGTCCAGAATACCAAGTTGTCCCATTCTAGGTGAACTTCCACTCCGATTAAGAAGACGTAGACAACAGGATGACACTTGTAGCTGGTACGAACACATGGAAACTCATTTAATATTACTGGTGCAGGCGCAACTGCTTGATGCCTGAGTTCGGCGGCACGGACCTGTTCCGCCTGTTTATCCTGCGAAGGATAGCGTGATATTATCCTCGGCCAGGTAGCAGGGTGAGCCAGGTGTTGCTCTGTACATCTCCTACCATTCCTTCTTTCATGAGGCATAGGGAAACGGTTGTTCTATAAATCACGCAGAGCACTGAAACAGAAATACTAACAGTGTACCCCAATAGTGACTTGTCGGCCGGCTCGATAAGAGTCGCCACTGATCCCCCACCATAGATGGACTGATCAGGGACGTTGAGTCAGACTCGCACCAAGCCTCTACTGGTTGTGCGTCGACCCAGAATACTCTGCAGCACTGCAGGTCACAGTCGCCGCGCACTAATAGTGCGAGTGTTACGACACAACCCGAGTGTGTCGTGTCTCCTTGTGTGAAGGTGTTATTAGTCGTTGGGGCTTTACTGTTTCTTCCCCACGAGCACTAATTGTGCTGTGTGTTTGATGGGAAGAAACAGGTAGCCGTCTAATGTGTATGTCTTTGTTCCGTTTAATAACTTCCCGGATTCCGTTGTCAGTGCACAGCGTAATCTACCTCCAACTGTGAATACAGATATATACCCTGGAAATAAATGTAGCAAAGTGGAAAGCAACATGTGTTTATTGAAATTTCAATAGACACGTGACCTGTGCCACCTCCTACCAAGTCAATGATAGCTGAAGGTAACTGCGAGGTTCCAGGTGTAGGTGGCCTGGTTCTAAATAATTGGGTAAAGCTGATTCTAGATGAAAATAAGAGTTATAGCTAAACTACTTATTAAAGGTGTCTAGAGGAGACAAATGAAGTGAAAAGAAGATTGTTCGTGTTTGTATTTCGCCGGGTTGACTGGTCGTTGACGTACTTAGTTGGTTGCCATGAAGGCATACTTGTAGGCTTCAAACTTCTTTAGAGCTCCCGAACACTAAGAGTGCTGTGGGCGGTGCAAGAGATGCGAAAGAATGACTGCAGAGCTCGGCTGTGGCCGGACTTCTATAGTGGTAGCTTGTTGGCTGCTGGCACGTAAAGCGGGGGAGGCGTGACGTCCTCCAGGCCTGGGCGGCGTGAGATTTATCTTGTCCACAGTTCTGGCTTCATGCCTCGTCATGTCTGTTCGGCCATGCCCGAGGTCTGGGCATCTTGTAGGCATTGTACGCAGAGAGGTGGGGGTTTGCGGTGTGCCTGCCTTGGATGCGTGCCTTCCAGGTTAGAAAGTTCCCATTGCCTGTAGGGGTAGGCAACTTGTTGCCCACGTCTGTAGAGATGGAAGCAGTATTCTTAGGTGATGAGTCGGAGTTGTATTATAATAGGTGTAGAAGCGGCACACTTCATGGTTCTGCAAGTAAAACTGAAAAGCTATGTAAAACAGTTAATATCCTTAGTGAAGAAAGCAAGTCTATAGGAAATGTAACTGTGGTGGACGATATTAGAACCCAAACAGAGTTTATATTTTGTACTGACTTAGAAGAAAATGCTTTTGAATATCTTTGTGGTTGTGTGGCAAGAAAACTCAAACCACAGTTTCCTTACTTAGATGATAACAATGAGACAAACATTATTAGACTGTCTACATCATCATGGGTTAAACTACTCTCCTACGGGGGATTATGTAAGCTGTGTGAAATATAGTTACGTCAAGCAAAACAGCTTGAGCATGAATTCCAATTCATCATGGTAAAGTGTGTCCTGAAAAAATTGGTGCTCCTTTCTTAAAAAATATTCCGAAGAAAATCATTAAAACCTTTTTACTTCAGAACTTTCATAACGATGAAGAGTCTCAATGAAGAATCCTGCACATCTACCAGGAGAGCTTCGGGTGACGTATAGGATGATTGAAGGCAAAAAATGCCAAAAATACAAAAAATTGTGACATGAAGTTTTCGGCATTTCCAAACTGTTTCGCAAGAGCTACATTAAGTGTATTAAAATAGATATTGGACTTATAAAATGACTAAGTGGAATATAATATTAGTTTTGTTCAATAAGACAGAAATTGTGGACAGTGTATAAAAATTTTAAAAATATTGTTATGGTGTCGAATTCTTGGTAAAAAATAACACTTTTTTCACACTTTGCTAGAGTAAAGTGATAATCTTACATCGGAAGCGACGGACAATCAGTGAGCAGAAAGAGCATCCAACAGCAGCAGTGTTTGGCGAATGCAGTTTTTTTTTACTATTTAAATGGATTTTAAGAGGTTATTTACTGCATGTTCACAGCCAAGACTGAATATGTGGTTTTTTTTTCTTTTTTTTTTTTCTTTCTTTCTTTCAAAATAACTTTTCCCATGCATTTTAAGAATGGAATCTATATTCGTTTATGATGTTAACAATGTTAATTATACAAAAGTGTATGCTTTGCTTTAAGGCCATTTTAGCCCTAAATTCAATGTACTGAAATACACCCAAAACTGGAAATTTGAGTAATGTGAACTCGTATAATCTACTGCTAGACAATATTTTCAATTAAAGTTTAGAAATTTATGTCAAAATAAAATATTTTAATGAATGAATTATGTAAATGGCAACTCCTTTATGATGAATATCATGTAAATTGTGGAAGAAATGTCATATTTTATTAATGTGTAATTTGAACTGTGTACTAACGTGCTGTATTTGTGGATTGCTATGATATAAACACATAAATCTGTTTTCGTAACTGTGGACATGGAGAATTATAGCCACAAGAAAGGCATTTTCAAACTCGCTTTTGTTGTTGTAATACGGTAGTTATTTATTAAATCTAAACGATAAGCCATAGTTGCTATGGTTTAGAACTAAAAATAACAAGTATTTTTGCTGAAATGTCTTCATATAACTAGTATTATTAATTTCAGTTAATTATATCACCAGCCATATTTTTTCTATGGTTTCACTCTAGGATGTGTTACAATCTGGTGGTCACAAATATAACTACTAGGAGCTAGCTGCCGTGTTAACAACCAGGATGGGTAGGGGAAGAATGTCCCGTTATGAATTAGAAACATTGGGGAGGGAGCTACTGTGTTACAGTACGGTTCCAAGAAGTTGAGGAAGGCAAAGAAACTGCAGTGGTGGGGGTGACTGATTGTTTCTAACCGGGCAGGTGGTCAGTCTCATACACCTATGTTGGCAGATTTTTTACAGCTCTGCTCACCAGGCATGTACCACAGCTGTAAGTGGAGGTAAGTTTAATTCTGCTCAGGTTGGGAAGTTAAATATTAAAATTTTGGCAACCAAAAATTTTCGCCACTAGGTAAGCGCTAGTGTCCCATGTGTACTGGAATTTATAAATTTTCCACATTAAAAAAAAACAAATATATGCAATAAGCATACACAAAATATAAAATAACTATGTAACTAATGGAAATCTTTCTTTTTTATTGTTCAAGTCACTTAAAATTTCAATTAAATGTTATATTTTTTTGAGCACTGCTCACCAAGCGGCGGAAATTGTCTCTATGCCAAACTATCCCATAAGAAAACTCATTTTGTTCTTAACTTGAGTAGAATTAACCTTAGTGTAGGTATCAAAGTGGTAGCAAAGCGACCGGTACAGTTCTGATGATGGTATGTGTACGTGTTGCACTGTATGGTACATTGGTTTGAAATAAATAAACATTACGTTTACCACTTTCATATCCCCATTTATGTACTTATTTTATTATTTTACTCTTTGCATTAAAAAATTTTAGTTCAGCATAAGATTTGCTGCAAAAATATCTGTCATCTAACTTTGCAATGTAGACATGTTTATTATGAACTTAGCACCACAAGCTGTATAATTTGTACGGTTGCAACTGATATTTTACCATCACTCATTGTAATAGTTAAATAATTGGTAACTTGTGTAATTTTTTAAACAACTAACATTACAAATGCTTTAAAAGATTTGTAAATAAAAACAGAAGAGTATGATAGTTTTATACTGGGACTGATAACATAAATGGAACACTTATGGAAATAGTACAGCAAAATACCAGAGACAAAATGTTTTGGTGACTGTAATATGTATCACATTTCAGCGGGAGGGGATTGTGGACTGCAGTTAAGGTGAAGTTGGACTAATTACTTTTGAATTTTTATGACTGCTTTCGGTATATAAATGAAAATGCATTTGAAATATTTATTTAAATAGAGGGAGCGAAATACTACATATTGTTAACTCTAAATGCATATTTCATATGCTGTTATAAATCCTATGTTCACGAATAACGTTAATAACAATTTTCAGAAGAAGCAATACATTTCTTTAATATCTTAATCTCATGCAGATGGTTAATCACATATCATGTTAATACCCAGTTCGCTGTGGTAAGCTAAGACTTTTTCGTGACACAAATTTAACTCTTAGGTTTACAACTGTTTGACTGTGTGGTCGGTGACAGTGAATGGAACTTGGTGACTGAGTCATTAGCACGTGTTAATCTTTCAGAATATACACACAGTTTCAGTATACAGACATACCATTCACATGAGTACTTTCAGTGCATAAATACATGAAAGCGATATCAATTGAATGTCAGAAGTGATTCATTTGCGTGTGTTTACTTTGTGTGTTAGCTATTTCTTTGGCATTTACTGGTGTGTGAATATCCTTAAAATAACCCATGTGATTGAAACCAATAAAAAACACCATCTAGTTACATTAGAGACAACTGAGTGATGGTATTCTAAAAAGAAATAATTTTGACAAGCATTACTTTTGAATTACAGTAGGGTCCCGTTATAGCGAGTTATCATGGTTCCAGGTTCGATCCTCGCTATAAGTGTGTCCTCGCTGTCGCCGAATTAGACCAATTTTGATCCCCAGTAGGGTGTACTACTTAAAAATTGCTTTTAAATTGTGTTCTAAACACCATAACATAAAAATATCCTGTTATATGATAACTGATTGTGTGAAAAGGAGTGGAAAATCTGACTGCACCATGTAAGTATAGCCGCTCAGCCTACAATCAGTTACCCGGCCTACACAGCATTTCCCGCTATCGCTTTCTCGGCCGCCGAAGCACTGTCCTGCAAGCGATAACTCGCCCGTCACAACTCCGCACGCATAATTCTCGCACCTTCTTTACAGGATTTTAGTGCCAAAAATTAGTGTGCGTGAATTATGCAAGAAATTGCCAAGACACGGCATGTAAACATTAAACTTTGTGAGATACATTTTTTAAAAACAGCACTTTATTTATTGATAATAGATATGAATATACATATTCAAAATTAAATCACTCGTGTGTTGGAACTAGCAGCGAAAACTTTGCAGTGTGCATGTAGCTGGGTGAACGCCTAGATCCTTGCAGCGCGGCCAGATGCTGCGTCTTGCTGCTGTCTGTCGGTCGCTACACAATTATTCTGGCGGCCAGCCACCGTGTGCTACTGCTGGCTGGTCACCGTGTGCCACTGCTGGCTGGCCACCGTGAGCCACTGCCGGCCATCAGCGGCCCAATATTGGGAAAACATGACATGCACGTTAAACTCAGAAACAGTGAATTTTTGGCCCACTTCTTTATTGACGTGTTCCTTTGCACACGCAATTAACTGTACTTTAAATGGAGCAGTTTGACTGGTATATTTACCCATCATGAATTTGTACTAAACAGAAATTGATATAAATGTAAACTATTTCTTTTGCATTAAACCCACATAATAAACCACAAAATAAACACGTTGACGGACTTATATGTTTGCAGCACGGACGCGGCAGCCAGAAATCGATAACGTGACCAGTGACCTAGAAGTGGTCTGCGACTGGGCACGGTCGAACAAAGCTCACGCCGCGCATGTCCGTTAGCATTACATGCCTCATTGAGAGGAATATGCTGCATGAAATATGAAAGGAAAATTTTTTTCCCTAATTCGGCACCATAAAATTCAGGTGCGTGAATTGTGCCAGTGTGAGAATTTGGCCAGTAAATACGGTAGTCACTGGAAAATTATACGTTTTCAACTAACAAAACCTGCATGGTGCGAGACTTACTCAAAACCAGCAAAAATTCAAGAAAACTTTATCAAAATGGATTAAAATTACGTTCTTTATAGCACAGCGGTAAAATGTAGTAGTAGTTGTGTCCCTATCTTTAATTGGTATCCCACAGTATGGAAAATAAACCGGTGAAAATCTGTTAAAATGTAGCTGTATTCTATTCCAGCTATCAGTTGGAGTGTTATGTTTAAATGGAATTTGTTTTTATTTAACAATAACATTCGACCAACGTGCGCCAAGTTGTTTGAAACCAAACGCAGTTGACAGCACAATGACTGTGAACGACTACGGAAAAGTGGAACTGGTTCATGAAAACGGGGTCAAGGTAGAAAGGGCGGAATTCTATTCATTGAACAAAGTTCTTGGTTTTCTAGAGGGTGGTTAGGAGGCAAGGCGGAAGAATGACATATGAGAGCGGCACAAGGTACTTAGGGAAACGAAGAGGCGGGGCGAGGGAGTGGAGTTATGGCTGGCAGATAAAAGCGAACTTCACATGGTCATGAGTCCCGCCACAAGTCTGCTTCACACATTCTCGCCGTACATGTTACAACTCATAAAATTACAATTTTTCATGGAATATTTTTGTGATTTTTTTACGATACCTCAAAAAGACCTCGTTATAACTGTTCTCGCAGTTGCTGTGCTCGCTACAGCGGGATTCTACTGTATATTGATATTATATTTTGTTCTCAGTTTGAATACACAGATTGTTTGGCTTGTTTGGGAACGTAACTACTTGAAACCAGTCTTACCTGTGGTTAAATATAAGGTTGAATTTCTTAGTGGTAATTAATTATCACCCATTAGCCTTTGGCTATAATTTATTTTGCATAATATTTAACAAAGAAACACATTCACTTTCATTTTTAAAGCAGTTATGGTAATAAGTAGTATTTAATAGGCAATGAACACAAGTACATAATGTCATAAATAAGGAACACATTCGTCCAGCTGTAATCGAAAACACACTGATTGATAATATTATGGACCTCTACTTTGCCCGACCAATAAAATAAGTAACATTACTAGTAGTAGGATTAAGATTACTTGGGGTCATCTGCATCCGGCGCCGGAGCCCGGGGAACCGCAATCTTGTTACGTCAACCTACCGCCATCTTTGATGTCGGTCATTGACATTTTACCTCTGTCCCTAGTGACCCTAATCTCGAGGACCTTGGAACTTAAAAAACACTAAAAAAAATCTTTAAAAAATTCCAGAAACTCCTCAAAATACTCCACAAAATGCTAAACAAAATTTGAAAATATTTATGTTTAAAAATTATTAAAAGGATCCTCAGAAATGACCCATTTTTTCCATAAATGCTGACAGGGATCAGCGACTCTGGTGACTGTGATCAGTGACTCAGAGCCAGGCGACCACGATCAGGCCCATTGACCTTTGACCTTGAAAATGCAAAAATCCCAGAAAAAACGACAAAAAGTTAAAAAATCGATTAAAAAATGTATAAAAATTTGTTATTAAAATTTTTAATTTAAAAATCGTTTTAAAAATTAAAAATATTATTTAGAAATTTATTTTTATAAAATATTATTTTAAAAATTTATTTATTAAAAAATCTTTTATCCCAGTCGCCTTTTTTTTCCTTTTTCCTTAAAAAAATTTCCCTTAAAAATGTATTAAAAATTTAATTAAAAAACTTAACATTGCCTGAGGTCTCCCCCCCCCCCCCCCACCCCCATCACAAATTACTCACTTCTGTTTGAATCCAGCAGACGACTGACTCCCTCACGCCCGCTCCCCTCATCTATACTCATTCCGCTATCTTGTTTTTTTCGTTCGCTATTTGTTTACACGCTACTGGAGGCGGCCATCATTCTTTGTTTATGTTACTGAAGTCCGTCATATTTTTCTCGTTCGTCATTTGTTTGTACATTACTGGAGGGCCTTATCTTGGTAGGTGGCCACCATCTTGGTAGGCATCTCCCATCCACCATATTGGAAGATTATGACCATTGCCATGACCTTGACCCTATGACCTTGAATGATCGTAAAAACTAGAGAAAGTACATACAATTCAACAAACATAATACATTACAGACTGCCACCACCATATTAGATGCAGACTACCTCAGCCGTGACCCCATGACCTTGAATGACCTTGAAAATAAAAACTTAGAAAATGCTTAAAAGTTAGAAAACATATTACGTTACAAGCCACTACCACCATATTAGATGCCGTTGACCTTGACGTTGAATGTTTGTGACTAAACCAGACCCATCATACTAATAGCGACCAAATGCACGAGTATGTTATAATCATGGTATGGAATATCTTGCAAGTGCACGTTCCACACAAATGGACTGTAGTGCACTCATTCCGACTTTAGCATGGTCATTGCCTTCCAATATGGCAGATGGGAGATGCCTCCCAAGCTGGTAATGCATAAACAAACGACGGACGAAAAAACAAATATGGTGGCCTCCAGTAACATATAAACAAAGAAATATGGCTGCCTCCAGTAGCATGTAAACAAATGGCGAACGGAAAAATCAAGATGGTAGAATGAGTATTGGTGAGGGGAGTGGGTGTGAGGGAGTCGGTCGTCTGCTGGATTTGAATAGAGGTGAGTAATTGGTGGTGTGGGGGGAGACCTCAAAAAATGTAAGTTTATTAATTAAATTTTTTATAAATTTGTAAGGGATATTTTTTAGGGAAAATGGTAGTAAATTTTGAGGTAAAAAAGGGATAATGCCCGCCAAGGTTAAATTTTCTTAAAAATGCTATTATATAGAAATAAATTTTGAAACAATATTTTTGGTTTTAAAATTATTTTTAAATTCAATTTTTTAATAATACATTTTTATGCATTTTTTAATAATTTTTTAAATTTTTTTGTGAATTTTCTGAATTTTTTTAAATTTTGTATTTTCAAGGCTAAAGGTCAATGGTCTTGATCCTGGTCGCCTGGCTCAGAGTCACTCATCCTTCACCAGAGTCCCTGATAGCAGTCAGCATTTCTGGAAAAATGGGTCGTTTCTGAGGATCCTTTTAATAATTTTAAATAATACATTTTTGTAAGTTTTTTAAAAGTGTTTTTGAGGTCAAAAGTCCTTGGGGTCAAGGTCAAAGGTCAAATGGGTAAGATATAAAAGGTCAGTGGCGTCCAAAATGGCGGTCGGGTGACGTAACAGGATGGTGGCTGCTCCGGCTCCGATTCCAGATGCAGATGGCCCTAAGTCATCTAAATTGTACTACTATTACTAATACATTTTGTTTGCAGTGAAAGTAAGTACAGGGAAATAGTAGTACCAAGTAGTAGGGATAGTGGTTAGTGGTGCATTGTGGTAGTAATAAAAGACGTAGTAACAAAAGTAATAGCCAAAATAGTGGTGGTATAGTTGTAGGAATAATAAACACAATTATATTATGAGTGACGGTGATAAATGGAGTGCAAATCCATTAATTAATTTTGAAATTATTTCTTTGTTTATTACAGACTTTGCTTAACAAATTAGCCTATACATAATATACATAATATTGGTTGCAAGTTAAATATACATATTATGTTATTAACAGTTACTTGTAGCACAACATTTCGCAAACAACAATGCATTTTTTTGTTTGTGGGTAATCTTAAGTTTATCACAGAATCATTACTTTTCATAAGCAATTTGCCACATTTTGCAGTAAACAAAAAGAGGTGTATTCAGGTTTCAGCAACCCTAAGCACAGTAAAACCATATTATATAACTTACATTAAATATTCGCAATCTAGCTTTTAGTATAGAATTATTTTACCACACACACACACACACATGCACAGACACACCTGTTTTCTGTAACAGTTTGCCATGATTGTTACAGCAGACATTGCTATTGTCTTAAGATTACATAGATAAAAAATTACATAGTTACTCATGTCATGTAGGTTTCCTTATTGTTTAATTTAACACCATAAAATTCACATTGTTTTGAGTTCAGGCACAGAATAATATACTGGTATGCGGAATAGGTTGTGATTGCAGCCCTGTACTAAGTGAAGTAGCTTGTGGTTTATTGTAAACAGATTTACAAATAAGATTAAGAATATCTATGCATGAAGTAAAAAAAAACCTGTACAAACTTAAATTTGACGTAGCCCAGTAAATTACAAAGCATTTTGTTTTGAATGTTGTACACATTTGCCTCCAATATCAACATAAGTTGTTTCTTAATACTTCAAATAATTTGTAGGTTTTTCAAAATACAAGAAGTTTTTTCCAAACATATCAACCATAGCACATTACAAGCCTAAAATAATTGCATGTAAATAAATTAAATAAGTTAACATAAAATTATTATACATGCCACAGAAAATCATTATTTACTCTTCTGTTTTGTCTTTGTTGTTCTTCTGTTATGTACGCCGGCTCGCGTACTCTCATCCCTTTTCAAATGTGACTGTCAGCTATTTCTGGCAGGAGGCAATTTATACAAAATTTACTGGGTTTTGGAAAAAGTTTGGTCTTCCATCAGTCATTATTTCTTCTTTTCCGTAGTACTTCTATGCCGAAATCATAGAACAGAACAAGATCACAGAACTGTCCTGAAAGAATTAGTTGACCTTGTATCTGGAACCAATATTTATTATTTTTCGTAAGAGCAAGGAAGCAGTTTTCGTAATGGCCGCACAACTTGCCTATTTTGGCTGCTTCTGTAATTTTGGTCGTAACAGATTGCAAGCACTTCACTTCTACCAATCCTTCATTTACAATCAGCCCATCAGGAGAAGCCCCTAATTATGGTATTTCCTTCTTGACAATAAGTCCACAATGTTTAACTTATACATTGTATACTCTCTCATACAAAGAAATTGCCTTTTTTTCATTAAGACGTCCATATGCCACAGCACTTGTATACAAATCATGGTTGAAAAGTATGCTTTTCACCATGTTATGACAGGAAGTGGTCTCTCTCATATTGTAAACAACACCAAAACGGTATGTTAAAGGACGGCGAGCTACGGTCCACAAAGGATTATTGTCCAACAGTCACGCTCTCCAGTCTGATAAACTTCACCTTGTCCAAAACGTCTTCTCGTAGTATTTATAAAATCTCATTAATTTTTTACCCAGTTCACCTTCGGAAATGTCTACTTCGGCTGTGTCTGAACCATTTTCAGAATCTGGGGCACAAATCAATTTTAGTCTGTTTCTCTTTGTTCATGTTTGTCGGCATTTGTGGCAAATAAGATTTTTTGCTGCTCTTTGTTTTCCCTTCACATGGTGACTTTCATTGTTGTTTGACCAGGGCTTCTCCCAGTCAATGTCTTCCAGGGGCTAAGAATGTAACTGGGGCCATCCATGTGAGAGAGAGCTGCTTCATGACATCGGCGGTGATATGAAGAACTTCTTGAAAAGTTTACCCTCTTTCCACCAACAAATTTACATACAAGCGACATGGGGTTTTCTGCAGAATTTGTTGCTTTATTTTGCAAAAGTCTTTCTGCTTTTTGCACTACCAAATCCAAACATCTGTATTTGATCAAAGAATTTTGTGTTTACAAGGAATAACACATAATATTTTTCGTGAAAATATTTACGGAGGCAATAAAATGAATCACATTTAGCATTATCTCCAAAGACATGGAGAGAGCCATTCCTTAAGTCATTGCAAAGTTTAGAAATATCCCCTTCACTCTGATGTATTGCTCCATGTGCTGCAGCAGAAAGCCTCGTAAAGTGCTGCTTTAGAAGATGTCTGCATGCTAAATCTAACTGCACGTTTTCTGCTAATTGGTGTAGCTTCAATGTGTAACACCCTATCATTACATGGTTAGCACATTCTAGCTTCTTTATCTTATAGCCAAATGGAGCTCTCTAACACATGCATATACACTCCATTTAGATTATTTCGTCCTTACACCATTTTTTCGGAAGATGTTAGTCCTATTGTTACAGTTTGTTCCATGCTAGTGGAAGGACCAGTGAAATTGATGTTGCAGTCATGTTCTATAATGTTTCCGCTTCCCTTATGTGCTGCGCACTTGCAACAAAATTTGTTCTTAATTCCAATGGTTAAAATTATGTTTGTTCTTTTGCCAATAACACGCCTGGAGAAAGAAAACATTTACTGCGTTAATCAAATTGAGTTGATATGAAACTGGTATTCTAGTAAATACGCAGTACTCAGTATTGCTATTATTACGTTTTAGAAAAAAAAAACATTCGTTGGATACTAGTTGCGAAAATTATATTTGTAACACTAAAGTACAACACAAATCTATACAACATATATAAAATAAATTGTGTATGTCTTGTTAATGAAGGACGAAGTCTACTGTACTTTTTTCTTAAAATAAAATATTAGCTTTACACATTCCATGGCAACATGTAATATTTTCGTAATGGAGTTGTACTCTTTCAAAAATTATACTGGCAGCTAAGTTTCCAAAGATTTTTTATACAAAAATATTTTACTGTGTACTTATGTAATACAAATTATGAAATTGGGGCCACGTTTGGTGTAGCGACTAATGTATTTGCCTCCAACCAAAGCGAACCAGGTTCTATTCCCGGTGGGGCCACTCCCGGATTTCCGCATGAGGGAATCGTGCTGGGCGATGCCACTAATCTGTGGGTTTACTTCGGACTCTTAAATTTCATCCACCTCGTTTGACTTGAATTATTTTCCAAGCTCCTTAAAGATCTTATATTCAATTAATTTATTGTGAACATGAACTATTGTAGAGAATTTGGGACAAGATATGATAATAAGTATAGCTGAACACATTGTTCGAGGCTTAGTTCTCATAAAACTTTGAGTCATGAAAAATCCTGGATTTTAAAATTTGTCAATGACAACAAAACATCTGCTTCTGAGTCTTGTAAGTAATCCCACCGACTACTTCTCTTTGGTCTAAAAATATTTGAGATATTCCCGCCTTTCTCTATTAATTTTTTCAGCTTTAATTTATCTTGCAAACACTTGCAATGTTTTTAGGCTCTAAATAACATTATCTACAAGAACTCCAGATGTTACATCCATTCAAACAAACATGTGCTTCGTGAAAAAGGTTGTATGAATGGCTACATCATTTCCATTGAATATATTTTTGGCTCAAAAATATTTGTGTGCTTTTGCCAACTTATTCTTCAACATGATCAATTTGTATGACAATTATTATTCGTAACTTTGGTAATGTTACCAAATTAAATTACTTTTCACAAGCTGTTGGCAAAACTACCAATGAATTTCTAAATAGTATAATGCGTGACGCTTGCAAAAATATAAGCCGCATTCAAATAGTTGATAATTTTTGTTATTTGCATTAGTTTAGGGTATGTCATTATAAACTTCAAACTGAAAAGCATTGATCATCATATATTGTGGGATAACATAGAAGTTTGAGTACTATGTACAAAATTGAATGTATCGCAACTTGCAAAACGAAATATATTTATATGGTGAAGAAATTTACACCACTCGTTCACAAATTTAATTCACACGTTAGCAATTTTAAATTGTACTAAAATAACTATGTAATGGAAAAAATTGTTTGAAATAAATAGTGAACGTACTTCATAAACAATAACTATGACTGTAAATAAATATAAATGTATGTATGTATGTATGTGTGTGTATATATAATATGTATGTGTATATATATAATATGTATGTGTGTGTATATATATGTTTGTGTGTGTTTTTTCCTTTTTGGTACTGTGCTGAAGCATTACGTCTTCTCTATCGTAACTGCTACTCATCAGTCAACTACACCGCTGACAGCTTGTCCACGAGTCACGTCGCTGCTGCCGATGTCTGTAAGACTGTATTACCTACCAGGCCGGGACAGGCGTCCCAATGATAATTATTATTTTGCCCCATGAGCAACCGAGACCATGCAGAGGGCCGTGGCAAGTACAGCAGTGTGCCGCTAGATGCAGCAACATACAAGAGGCACGGATCCCGACGCTCTTCACTACTCCGCCCGCTCGAAGGATCTAGACTCCGGGCTCACACCTGCTGTGTCCCCTCCCCAAATGCACTATGCCAGAAGAAGAAGGGATGGCTGAGACGTATAAAAGGGCCGGCAGCCAAGTCTCCAGATCACCAGTTCTTCTCAGTACTCAATCTCTTCCTGAGCTTTCACCACCCCGGTTACTAGTGCTGAGGCTCCAACTTCTCCTAAGCTTCATCGCTCCCCTCACAGGGCTGAAGTTCCTCTCCAGCGGAATCATAAGGAAGACCCGCGGCCGTCAAGAAGTTATAATTAGACACGTTCGGTCCCTTATGGACAGTCACCTGTGAGAGTAGAGCTCGCCTCCAGGAAACACGCATTAAGTAACTGTCTATTCCACTCATCTTTGCACAGGGCACCTTCCCCTGTTTATTGATAGGGTGTTTAACCTTCTGGATACTCCGTGGGGGAAATTAGGTGTTAGCACCTCTGCCATCAGTGTTTCTTTCACTTTGGTAAATAAACACAGTTCTTACCAGTCATCTTAACTTTCACTCCAAGCTTCTTCCCGTGTCACATTGGGGCTGCAGGACTTGGCAGGAGACGACCGAGTTTTGATACTGCCGAACGTACACTGCACATCAGAACAAGTACATCCTTGGAAGGCCACCCATTCCTTGCAGCGCGTGGAAGGAACGGTAGAGCCAAATCAGGTGTGCTTCCGGTGGATTGGACTTGCCGGCCAGTTGCCCAACTCTCATCGCTCCCCTAGTGGTGCTGAGAGGGCTGCAGTCTGGTGCAGGGAAGTCTACTTCTACGGGACACCCGCACACTGTTAAACACTGACACGTCAACTGCCCAACTCCTGCTGCTCTGATTTATACTTCATGCCGTACACCCATAGGGGTGAAGTTGACAGAAGGGCCAGAAAGGCGAGGACAATTGCTAACCTTTCCCAGGGAGTACGTATCCTTCCTAGTGGGTTCGGGTTACTCAGCTCATGGAACAAGCTGCGCTTCAACGACACCTCAGCATACCAGTTCCCGACATCGTTTCCATCGGATTGTTTGAGCCACCCACCAGGTTCGCTGAGGGATACCATCCTGTGTGCAGGAGGCACTCTTTGGCATCAGACAGCCAGGTGAACCCGAACCACAGCCAGAAGCACCCGTACTGGAGCAGATCACACCCCAGTCAAGCGAAACACCAGCAGTGCAAATACATACATACCCGCCAACCCCACGCCACCTTGCCGAACTGCTGCACCACTACCCAAGCCGGTACCTCGTAGGGGGGTCAAGGTCGTAGGGCCTGACTTTGTGCCCAGCCGTGGACCCATGAAGCCCGTACTGTACACCAGGCTAGTGCCTGTGCCCCGGATCGAATAATGTAGATTAGACGTCACTCGCCTAGCGTCACCCTAGTTAACCTAGGGGCGGGGGCAGTCTGATAGCCGGGACTGTCACGCATCTGTGCAAACACTGAAGCGACAAAGTGCAAGAAAGTTACATTACTAATATTCTCAACAAACCGAATCATGTGACAAATTTTGTAATGGTTAACTGGAACGTTGCATTTTAGTACCAAGTTTTTTTGGAGGGCCGGTTACGTACTGCATCACGTGCTAATAAAAAAACGTGCGTGAGCTGGAAGTCAATCCCATAACGTATGGGCATACATCTAATGTACACTGACCGTTACACCAAATACGCCTAAACTTCTTTCCTTCGTGTTTCGACAATATTTTAATTGGCATTTTGCAAAATGCTCAGACAAGCAGGTATGAGGAAGGGAGTGAGATCGGAAAACTGAAATCTGAAATCATATTGGCCTGATTGGGACTCAGACCTAGGTGCCCTGTAATGCTTGTCCAAAATGTTATCACTACACCACCTCACTCTGTACCTGCAGTTGTTTGGTGTACCATACTTTTTGATTGTGAGTCCTATAAAACCGATTTGGGCAAAAATGAAAATGAAAATAATTTTATTCAACCAATTAATATGAAACATGGCATTTTAGTGTTTTGCTATGAATTGTCAAATGTGAGAGGTAGTGATATTGTGTGATAACTACTTCTCAGCTAAATATATTTGTGCCATAAAAGCTTTTCAAGCTTCCCATAATATTTAGGCTATGAATTAAATTTATAATGCTAGTGCTTAAGTCACTTGCCAGGAGAGCAAATAAAATGCCTCCAAGCGTGATTTTTATATGAATAACAATTTGTTGACAAAGGACTTGTTCTTGTGATTACCTTTTTTTGCTTAAATGAATGTTAGCTATGTGCAGAACAGTACTGTATATGGAAAACCGATGTCATGAGTAAAAATATTTTCTGTCTGATTAAAAATCAGCTGATTTATAATTTTAATAATGCAAACTAGTATATTACTTATTTTTAATGGTCTTATAAGTTGGTAAAAAAGTATTGGTAGCAATATAAGTGCCCAAACTGTATATTCCCAAACAAACTTTGCGTTGTTGAGATCGTTACTATGACATCATTCAGCTGTTAATACCCAATGTCAAAATAATAATTACGGCACAAAGGGCGAGTCGGTTATACTTGTAGGTTGGATTACTTCACTATGTAGGCCGTCAACGCATATACTTGTAACTAGGGATGGAACGATTCTACTTTTCCTCAATTCTCGATCTCCATGCCGATACCACTCTCGTTTCTTGTTTCCTTTATTTACAGACAATTACTTTACAGAACTAATTAATATATAGGAGGGTGTGACATTTAATTATTTAAACTAGGCCTACACTAGTAGTAGGCCTATTACCAACTACAAATAATATAACATTTGAACAGTGGGAGCATATTCATATGAAATTCCCAAAAGTTCAAAAGAGGCATGAGATAATATTGAAAATGTATGTACATATATAATTGTATATTTCGTCCACATAGTTTATTTGAAAATATTTCCAAACCTCACTTGCCATGATAAATGTTCACCAACATAATAAATTATTAAAATGTTTGCAAGACTGTCACTTATTGAAAAGGAATCATAATTTAAAAAATTTTCAAGCAGTAATTATTTAACAGGTAGCAATTTAAAAATACAGTATCATTTTGGTAAATTCACAAACAATTTTTCTGGAAATGCAAAGAAGTTTTTTAAAAAAAAATTGTTTACACTAATATATTTTAATACAGGGAATTATGAGATACATACATAATCAGACATGCAGTATCCATGTAATATGAATATCATCTGCATTTTTTTTTTTTCAGACAAATTCAGGTCTGTGTTTGTATTAATTTCTTGCACACTTTACACTCACCTTTGCGCTTTTTTCTTTACATAAAATATCCAAATGATTAGGCATTTTACGGTCTTTTACATCGGCTGCAGCATCTTACATAATTTATGAGACTAGCTATTTAATGAAAAGTCCGTTTAATGTGTCAATTTAGATATCACACATTCGTTTCACGCACATCTGTCATGTTAGTAAACAAGTGGCAGCCATAGATTACTGCACACATTCGAGTTGTGAGTATTCACTTTGCACAATTGGAGGCATTTTGTTGTCAAACCGTCTGTAGCTTATCTCGAAGTACATGTTTTACTGCTTGTGTAATCTTTGGAATGTGTGTTTACATGCACTTTCACAAAAAAAAATGTATTTACGTGTGTTGTTGCATTTAGAACTATGATTTCCGAGATTTAAAAATTGTCTCGAGACGAAATCGAGAATTTTTTCATCTCTAGAATTTCTCAGTATTCCCGAGACTTGTGCGTCTCTAGATTTTTACAGTGCTGAAGTAAATTAGTGATATAATAGAGGAGAAGAATTTATTTCTTTTGGAGAAAGCTCATTTCGTGAGATATTGCGCATTTATTGTATTTTGTGTTATTTCGTGCTTAAACTTGGTGTTTCGGTGTTATTTCGTTTTATCATGATTTTAAAAATCGTGCCTCTAATGATAGGTTACGTATTTGTAGGAATTGGGTTTAAATTCTTTGATTCTTCATCTTTCGATTCTCGATTATACAATTCTTCAAGAATCGCAGGTATCGAGGAATCGAGTTTGACATCCCTACCTGTAACACTATGCAATATGGTCTACAATGGCAGATAATATACAAGGTTTAAACAAAAGATTAGACTAAGTGTTAATTCGACCTGGCTTTTTGACGAGTATAGATCGAAATTGTGTTAAGTTTTCTTAATTTTTTTTACATTAAACGCATACAATTTCACCATAACTACGCCACACAAATGTTTTTATACATACAATCGATTGATCTTGACGAGAGCTGTCGATTTAAACTTAAATGAGCGTCGTAGCTTCTCCTAGTCAAAAGTTACACTACGCGGAAGTTATGAGATGCGGCAGAACAAACTAAAAATTGCGGCACTCCCCTCCCACTTACCAGGCTCGTGCGATGCTTCATAGTCCTCACTCAACGCAACATATTAGTTGATCCTTTGGCAATTTAGTGGTGTAATTGAATTTTGAATGTAGACAATAGATTCGGAGCTGCAATGCAAAACTGTATCCCCTAATTTTATCTGATTTTCCTGATTGCCTCCCACTATGGTTGCAAATTTAAATACATATTCGCATCAAAAAGTTCCTATGCCTGATTGTGTACTATCCCTATACAGACAGACCCCCCATACAAATGCTGTGTTGACATTGGTTTTGTATTCAGGAGGTTCTGTAGATGTGTGTTCAATTCTGTCACAGAACATGAATTTAAACTTCAGTGTGCTTTCCAAGTCAACCCTCATTTTGTTTTCTAAAACGAATTTCCATCCAATGCATGTCACGCTGTGTTCGGTAATTCGGTCATACTCTTTCATGAAGAAACTAAGATCAACAACACGATGACACTGTATCGTAAAATTCTTGATTGCAAGAGTATACTTATCACTTTCTATTAGAAGCAGTGGAAGTTCCTTGTCACTGAACCAAAGAAAGTTCAAAGTAATGTAGGATACACAGATAATTCAAATGTCGCCATACCCTTAAAATGTAGTAACCACTTTAATGACATACCGTATATCAAAATCAAGGGAAACTGGTGAAGGAGGATTCTTTGCCACTTCACGTGTTTCTGTAGAATACTTCTGTACCGTTTGATCAAAATCATCAAGGGGAACTGGTATTGGAGGATTCTTTGCTGTTACAGGAGTTTTTTTGGAGTATGTTCTTTATAGTTTTTTGACATGATGGACTTGTCATTATAAGCAGTAAAATAATGTCGCTATTTTTACATTTAGTGAGTGAGCGGTAGAAGATTTTCAACTCTGGAAAAAAATTAACACAATGAAAACTTAATGCTTAATTTATCAAATTCCCCACGTATTATGCAATGTTTTTACTGATTTTATTCCATAACTTACTTCTGAATTGTTCGTGGGAACATGCGTCAAACAGGTCTGTGTAGTTATTGATATATTTTTAGTGTCTGTCTTTATATGATCTCATTGGTTATAAGATGTAATAACATTTCATTCCTGGCTGATAAAATATCTTCGGAACTGCAAGAAAAAATTAACTGCATAATTTTTCAATAAATTACTACTATTAAGTCTCAAGTGTTCAGATAGTCTGTGTAAAAATATTGTGATGTGGTGCAGTGGAAGAGGTGCACAAATCACGTGTGCGCATGACCTTCAACATTGGACTTTTTTGTCAGTCAACAAAGATGGCCACCCGGTGAGTCTCTTGTGTAGTGTAGTCTCATTATTTGGGATTTTTCTCTGGTCCTCCGGGAAATATGTTCGTTTTTGTTTCTTGTCATTACGTTTTTGGTCCTCTGGGCCGGATAATTAATTGCTACGTATGAAGTGAAGGTACGCACGTGTTGACTGAAGACTTGTTTGGTTTTTTGGCAAAATGGTGGCAACTACGTAACGTATTTGCATAGTTTTTCGTGTTGTGCGGTATTTTGGTTTCTTTTTTCTAGTTACTATTAACTATTGTGCAAAGTCGGCAAAAGGCATGTACAATTCATGTGGTATCTTGAAGGTTAAGTGGCGATTCGGTAATAATTGTTTCTGTGGTGTCCCGCCTATTTTGCTCTTGGTTCGTTGGCCTAATTTTGAAAGGTAATTTATCAGAGTGAGTTTCAAAGGGTTATTAATTTAACTAAAGCTTCAAGAAAATTAGCTTAAGCAGATTCAGGCACACCTGTCGCCACCCACATATGCCGAAGGCGCAACATCCTTCAGTCCACAGGAAACTAAGGTATATGTACAGGATATCTAAAGCATTGAGGCAAGTATCAATTCATGCTGTGACAAATTTATGACCTTGGAAACCATTCCTAAGGATTATGATGAGGCTGCCTTGATAGAATGTTGTGCAAATTTGTCGGCATTGATTTTGGATACTTGCTCTACCATATCATCGCTGTTTGCAAACAAGGGTTAAACAACCACTCTTGTGTATCATAGGAATGTCAGGCGCCCCAAACTGAACCTACCAACATTTTCAGGGCAGTGGGAGGAATGGCCTACATTTCACCAACAGTTTCAGGCCACAATTCATGAGAATCACGCACTTTCCAATGTTGAAAAATGTCAATATTTAGTCAGTTATTTGAAAGACTAAGCATCTCGAGTCGTGATAAACTTACCCTTAACTGGTGAAAACTATTCTGTTGCATGGGAAAGTTTGTCATCCCGTTATCATAATTCATGGAAACTTACTACACTCCATATAAACAGAATTTTGGAGTTGCCTCCTGTTACTGCTACAAATTATAAGTCATTGCAATACTTTGTCAATGCCCTCATGGAAAATTGCAGTGCCTTAGAAAACTTAGGTTATGCTGTCACCCAAAATAATCCCATACTGCTGACTATTTGGTTGCAAAAACTGGATTTGCCCATGTGAAAAAAGTTTTATCATCATTGCTCTTCATCACTTGACACATTCCCTGAGGTTGGTGAGCTTGTGGAGTTCTTAGAAACTGAAGCCGCTGAATTGGATAATGCACAGGAAATAGGAACCAAGCTGGGTCACGTTTTGTCTAAACATAGTCCAGCAAGTTCTTCCCAAAATAAAGCTGTTCTACTGTCGAGTTCTGGGCTCAGTACTAGGAAATGTGTTTTGTGTCAGCAAACGTCTCGTACTATCTACAGCTGTGTGCAGTTCATGGAGAAATCTCCTGCAGAAAGGCAAGAAGTTGTACGCTGTGGAAAGTTGTGTTACAAT
Organism: Dryococelus australis; assembly: GCA_029891345.1. Taxonomy (NCBI): domain Eukaryota; kingdom Metazoa; phylum Arthropoda; class Insecta; order Phasmatodea; family Phasmatidae; genus Dryococelus; species Dryococelus australis. The sequence continues at coordinate 229,491,606 of CM056994.1, read as the reverse complement.
TGTTTAGGTACCTCCCACATGTTGGCACAATGTTATTCAAAACATACCTGTTTACATTGTGGCCGAAAGTATCATTCATCATTACACTCTGACCTACAGGTAACTGATGCACATCACCCACCAACTTCAGGCTAACATGCTAATCAGCAATTGAGCTAGGACTTAGTTGGCACTGATGGTAGTGCACAATTTGTGGGAATATCAGCCAGAACCTCTGCTCGCACTGTAATTCTTGTGTCTATAGTAATAGTGAAAATTGCTGATTGTCAAGGAAGGTTTCACAACTGCCATGCAATTTTGGATAGTGCTGCCCAGGGAAGCTTTATGTCAGAAGCATTGGCACAGAAGCTGTGCTTGCCCAGGGTCCGCAGTACAAACCAGGTGTCTGGACTGTCTCAAAGTCATGTTAAGATTAGTGGAATGGTGACTACTCAAATCAGGGCAACTGCAGAGGGAGCATCAGAGTTCAGCCAGTCCTTATTGATTGTGTCCAAGGTTACCTTTGTGTTACCCCCTACCCAAGTGGATGCTAATATCAGGGAGAAATTAGGCTCCCTTCCTTTAGCTGACTCTTCCTTTGATACCCCTGGCAGTGTAGAAGTCATTTTGGGTGCAGAGGTGTTTTTGCAAGTTCTGGTAGGAAGCAAATTGAGTCTTGGAGAGGGGATGCCTGTTGCCTTCGAAACCAGCCTTGGGTGGATTTTAATGGGAAAATGCCTTACGACCCGTGTAGAGACCAGTGATCAACCAGCACAGCCAATCACATTGCTGTGTACCAACACACTGGAAACTGTCCTCAAGAAATTCTTGGAACTAGAGGAACCAACCTCTGTTAATCCGTTGTCTCCAGATGAAATTGCATGTGAGCAACAGTATAAAGAAACGCACTATCACCTTCCCTCAGGTATGGTGTTCATCTCCCATTCCGTTCCAACATGGAACTTGGCCACTCTCAGGTGACTGCTCATAGACGCTTCATGTCATTGGAGCGCAAGCTATTCACTTAACCTGATTTTAAGTCTCTCTATGTTGATTTCATGACTGATTATGAAGCCTTAAAGCATATGAAACTCTTCATATACTCTGTCCCAGAGGCCAGTTCTCAATATTACATCATTCATCACCACGGAGTTATGAAGCCTTCTAGTTCTACGACTAAATTTAGAGTTGTATTTGATGCCAGTGCCAAAACGTCAAATGGAAATTCTCTTAATGATTGTTTATATTCAGGTCCCAAACTGCAAGCTGACATTATGGATCTTATCTGTAAGTTTAGAACCTAGCCATTTGTCTTTTGTTGTGACTTCAAACAAATGTATAGGCAAATTGACATGCACCCTGACGATAGAAACTATCAACTTATTTTATGGCGTTCAGACCCAGCAAAGGCTCTCAACATTTATGAGTTGAGTACAGTCACCTATGGCGTGACAAGTTCTCCATTTTTAGCCATCCGAACTCTGCAGCAGCTTAGTATTGACGAGAGTCATGCATTTTCTGTGGCAGCAGCTGTGCTGCATACTCAGACATTTGTTGATGATATCATTACTGGTGCTCTGTCATTCGAAGCTCTTGCTGTGCGGGACGAGCTCATCCAACTACTGCAGAAGGGATGCTTTAATTGCGGAAACGGGTTTCCAAACACCCCCAGCTTTTGGATGGTCTTCCAGTGGCAGACTGTGGAATGCTCACGTTCACCAATCATTCAGCGCATAGCATTCTGGGACTCCAATAGAATGTCAAGAGATATGTTTTCTCTTATCACGTGGAAGGGAAGATGTAGTTTTTCACCAAGCGAGCGGTGTTGTCATACGTCGCTAGGATTTGTGATCCTCTTGGATGGTTGGTTCTTGTTGTGATGTGGGCAAAAATCTTCCTACAGTCACTGTGACTACGTGGACTTGGTTGGGATAACCTTCTAATCCCATCACTTTTGCATCTTTTGCAGCACTTTATGCACAGAATGGTAAACGTGAATTATCTGTCAATTCCCCATCCATATGCGCTCTGTCAATTTTTAAGCGTCCAACTCCATGGTTTCTTTCTCAGATGCATCAGAAAAGGATTACACAGCTGTTGTCTATATCCCTGTAATGTATTCAGGTCACTCCACTTCTGTCAGATTAGCTATGGTGAAGACTAAAGTGGCACCACTAAAATGAATATCTCTCTCTACCCTGTCTTGAGCTTTTTGGAGCACACCTTGTGGCCAAATTCCTACGTCAGTGTCATGAGCTTCACCTTCCAGATTATCCTGACATGTCAGTATATGCATGGTCGGATTCAATGGTGAAACTCGCATGGATCAGGATTGCTCCTCACCTGTTAGACGTATGTAGCCAATCAAGTGTCTCAAATTCAATAATGAACTCCCCTAGTAGTTGGCAACATGTGAGTTCAGCTGACAATCCTGCTGACTGTGTGTCATGTGGGTTGATGCCTGACCAGTTGCTCCCTGATCACATCTGTTGGGCTGGTCCCCAATGGCTAATGCAGCCCTGTTCTACATGGAACATACAACCTTGCACTGACAACCAGCTAGAAACCATCTCAAATCTAGTAGCATGGCTGTCTTGGTTGGTACTCAAGATGAACCTGGGGATGAAGATGTTTCAGCGATTCTTAACATGTGCAGGTACTTGCTTGGGTAACGAGGTTTATTCACAATGCTAAGAGGGAACCTCAGCTTAAGGGATCTCTGTCTGTTGGTGAATTGAATTTGGCCACAAAAAGAATCTGCTACATGGTTCAACAGATAGCTTTTCTCCACAAAATCAAATTATTAAAAGGCAACAAACCATGTTCACCTCGTATACAGCATCTTGCTCCATTCCTTGATCCAGAATGATTGCTTAGGGTGGGTGGGAGCCTTGAGAACCCTAATCTTCCTGTTTGTGCTAAGCATCCTGTTATCCTGCTGAAAGACCATCATGTTGTTCAACTGCTAGTGAATCATTACCATATAACGTATCTGCACACTGGCCCACAACTGCTGCAAGCTATGTTGGCCAGCAGATTTTGGATTTTGTGGAGTCGCAAGGTGATTTAGATCATGCATATCAAAATGTGTACGATGCTTCCGCTGTTGGCCAAAAACCACACCTCAGCTGATGGGTAATCTTCCAGAACCTCGATTTACCCTCTAGCCTGTGTTTCTCCACTGTGAAGTGGATTTTACTGGGTTCTTTTCCATTAAGGTCAGCAAGTTGCGAAAAGTTCCATCGCAGAAGGCATATATCTGTCTTATCATCTGCTTGTCAACCAATGCTGTTCACCTAGAAGTCGTTTCTGATTTATTTTCTGATGTTTCATTGCTTCTCTATCTCGATTTGTGTCACACAAAGATCTTATTGCTCATATCTATATGAATTGTGGAACCAACTTTGTCGGGGCAGCTGCTCAGTTTCAACTAACCGTCTCCAATTTGCTGCAGTCATCCTCCCACCAAAACTCCATCACAAACTTTTCTCTGGCCAACAGGATCACTTTTCATTTCAACCCGCCAGCTGCTCCTCATCAAGGTGGTCTTTGGGAAGTTGCTATCAAAAATGCCAAGACCATTCTAAAGAGAGTAATCTGACTGCAAATATTAATTTTCGAAGAGTTCACAACAGTTACAGCTCGAGTTGGAGTTCTGAACTCTCGACCCCTCACTCCAATGCCATCAGACCCATCTGACCACCGTGTGTTGACTCCTGGCCATTTCTTAATTGGTAGACCGCTCCTAACCTATCCGGAAGACAGTCTAACTCACGAAAAGCTGGATAGTCTGGATAGTCTGGATAGTCTCACTCGATGGAAGCTAGTTCAAGCTATTAGCCACCATTTCTGGATTCAATGGAAAAGGAATATCTCTATACACTCCAGCACCAACAAAGTGGGCTGTCCCCCAAAAAAGTTTGACTGTTGGCGGCCTGGTTCTGGTGCAACAAGACAACCTACCACCCTTAAGCTGGTGTTTGGCAAGAGTAGTGAACGTATATCCTAGTGAAGACACCTTAATGAGAGTAGCCAAAGTGAGAACCTCCACTGGTGAACTGAAATACCCTACTACCAAATTGTATTCACTACCATTGGATGCTGTTTACACTAACAATATTCTTAGTAGCATAGTTTTTTTTTTTTTTTTTTTTGTGTTAATGTAAAATAGTTATTTTAGGTGGATGGAATGTTAAGTTTTAAGTGTTCAGATACTGTGTGTAAAAATATTGTGATGTGGTGCAGTGGAAGAGGTGCACAAATCATGTGTGTGTATGACCTTCAATAGCGGACTTTTTCGTCAGTCAACAAAGATGGCTGTCCGGTGAGTGTCTCGTGCAGTGTAGTCTCGTTATTTGGGATTTATCTCTGGTCATCCGGGAAATATGTACAAGTGTGTGTTTCTTGTCGTTACAACTACGTATAATTTTATAATTACCATTTTTTTCGATATCGCCAAGCCACACGGCGCTCACACTAACATCGGATCCAGTCTGACAATTATTACCAATAAAGTTAAAGTAACCTTTAATTTAGTTGCATTGTGAATGAGACAACTGTGAACACGCCTTGTCAGGTTTGCTCCTAAAACACTTGGAAGTGAATATGTGTGTGTGCGTGCGCACATGTGTATATTAGCAAAAAAAAAAAAAATATTTTTCTTGTGACTTGGTAAAGATTTTCTGTTTGCAAGGACTATGCGACCACCTTTTTGTTTTGCCTATACATTTTTTTTACCAACAGTTCATATTTTTAGACTACTTAAAATTTGGAAATGAGGCAATGTATAAAACCAAACTTGAACAAATTAAGTAATCAATATAACTAAATAACCTGTTTTCAAGAAATTTTATGTAGGTCTGATTCAGTGATTAGATTCGTATTCTAAACTTAAAAAAATATCAGGTGTGTAAATCTATGGTGCAGTGAGTAATTACAAATTCCATCATATATTTAATTAGTTAAGCACTAGTAATTAATAAACAATTTTAACTTGAATTAACGTTTAAAAAAAACTTACTCTTTATCACTATCTAAAATGTCCCAAACTTAATTTTTGTGCATTTTCCTTTCCTAGCCTTTTGTAACATGTGCATAACCCATGATTTCTTGGTGTATTTTCGTCCTATCGTAATACCTTATCATCTTTTCGGTATTTTGCAAATATAATTTTACGATGTGGCTTGCAATACACTTAACAACCTCGCGCCAGTCAACTAACGGGACAGACGATCATGGCCGCAGTCTGGCCACACCGGGTGGTAGTAGGGGTGTAGATGCTACCTCCTTCCCCTCCTCACAGCAAGGATTACAGTAAAAGATTTTTCCTGGGCGAGGGCTGGAAAGGAAAGAGCCTCTGACACAATTCTCAACTTCAACACCTCTTGCGGAGAAACAGTGAACTCTTGTAATGAAGCTACATGGCTTTCCATAGTTATTGCCAGGATCACTAGTTGTCTAATTCTATGGTAAAGATGGCGGCGCCTGTCCGGCCTTAAAACCAAAAGAAGATATGTTTATATTTCAGTACCTGATGTGGCACAACAGTGGTGCAAAAGGCACGAGCATGCAGACACAACTCAGCGCCTTTCTCAACTTTCATAAATATAACACATCTGATGAAAACTATTGCATATGGTGAACTGCGGTTTTTTGCAAAATTGCGTGCACAGTTTTGAGCAAGTTTTGAAGTACAGCGCAAGTTTTATAAGTAACATTATTAGCCATAAAATATTATTTTAATAACATCATGCTTAGTATGTTAAACTTAGAATTTGTCTTATGTAAAACAATGTTTTTTTTAAATGCAAAGCACAGCAGCCACACACATCAAACATAAACATTTAGCATTGTCATACTCTCCAGTGCAGAAACTAAAATTTGGAGGAATTTCTTCCTCAGTTATTACGTAACTGCCGTTTTAGTAAAGGTGCGTCTGTGGCCCAGTGGGCAGGTAGCTGGCATGCGGCAGCTGCAGGACTTCATGTGAAGTCACGCGCCCTCGGCCGGTTGGCTATACAGACCTTACGGGACTGAGACAACCTCCCCTTATTAACCTTGGGGTTGGAGTGGAAGTGGTGTAGGCTCACTAGTGTGTGCAACGGGAGGTATACTCTCTTACTGGGATAGCTCTCGCTGCAGGGCTCGTTGAGCTAAACTACGAATGCAGCTATTTTGACCACCTCCTTTCTTAGGAATCTGAACTTTTTATTCATCAAATATAAAATAGAGAGGTAAATTAATTTATTAATTTCTGCCCAAATGGGGCTCTTCCGATGTACTAATTGATTGGATTTGCTTGTGCGTATCCTAGCAGTCAGATTTCAGCCCTCCTGGGGAGTGTCTTTTACAGTCACTCCGAGGCTATGAACGTGAGATATGACTTGCTAGCGCTTCCACAGATATGCTCGGGTGCACCGGACACATCTCAGGTGTCCCTGTCTTATACAGACTGTAGCCTTATGCAAGCGCCAGGAAACCTAAGGGGTTTAGCCCACTTGTATGTATTCTCCCGAGGTCGCTTAGTTAGTGTTTTGAGCCTCTTGTTATCAATAATTAGTCACAGGTTTAAAATAATTGAGTAAGGAGTGAGAAATAACTACCTTACAAAAAGATTCAATTTTACACGCCTTATTTATTATCACTTTAAGGCAAAGGGGATAATGGTTCTGTATAATCCAAGCTGAAATAATTAATTGAAATGATTTTACTTTGTCAGGTGATGACAAACCTGGTAAAATAAATTCAAATTCCAAATAAAATTCCAAGCAGTTAATCTCGCAGTGAGCACGAGGGTTGGTTAATGTCCAGAAGGGACGTCGTTGTGGCCTGCTACCACAGAAGTCAAGGAGTAACTTGGGAAAGGGTGTGCAGGGGTGAGGACAACGGGTTATCTTCGGTTTCTCCACCAAAGGGTTTTCCCCGTTGGCTGCGGAGCTGGAGCTGGAGGTTGAGAGCATTTGCAAGCTTGTAGAGGAAGACTGGCCTTCTTCAGGCTTGGAGAGGATGGCGGCCTTCTTCAGACCCATGAGAGCCATCCGGCCTTACGCAGGTGTGGTGAGAGCATCCTTATACATCCAAAATCTGAGCTTTGTGATTGTCACAGGCCCTTCTCTTCGATCGCAGATGTAGGTTATTTTAAGGGCAGTGAGCTGCGCCACACATTTCTTATCGCCCTGAGTGGAGGTTGACGACATATTTAGGGGTGTTTACACCTGTGCAACTTTCTGTGCACTTTGGAGGCATCCGCCTGTTGCACGTAGTTTCAAGTAGGTGCATGTAACGGTGCTAGGAGAGGCATGCCTCTAAACTGTGCACATGGGCCACAGTATGCAGGTGCAAGCAGATTCCCATCCCAGACTGGGAGCTATGTGCAACACTCGTGCACCTTCCGTTGATCGGGTAGCTTCAGTTATATTGTCTGAACCGTGTGGTGGTGGCAATTTGTGACTTTGTTTAGACGGCTTGCCTCACTCTGGTTGCTTTGTGGGTTTTGGGCGATCGAGAATAGCTTGCGCTTTAAAATTGTGTTCCAGTTCACATGCTCGCTCCACCAGATCATCCACTGTAAGTGGTTTGGGTATGAATAGAATGTTTCGTAGTCTGTGTAGCAACAGACATGTTACGTGCCGCATGCAGCTTTCCTCATCTCCGACTGGGCAGATTCTACGGTACGTTTGTACTATTTGGCATACAAAGATTTAGATTTTCTCATATGGTGTTTAGGTGCAGCTGTAAAATTGCGTATTAAGGCATGCCAATTACCTCTTCGCCTGTAATTGTTTTGCAGGTAGGCTACTGAGTTGGCTCCACTCCGAAACAAATTCTCCGTATTTCTTCCACCATTTGAGGGCTTTGCTATTCAATTTAGCCTTTGCTCCTGAGACCCATTAGTTCTTGGACACTTGGTGCTCAGGAAATTCTCGTTCACATTTGGCTGTAAACAATAGCAGGTCCTTGTGACTTCGTCCCACAAACTCTGGCAGTTGGGGCTCTCCCATACTATGAGCGATGCTGAAATGAGAGGCTGGTCCTGGGTTATGCGGTCTGTATTCAGCTGCATGCTTACAAACTATGCACTGATACACCATTCGTGGTCGGGTAATGCTTTCCTCTGGACTTCCTATGCACCCATGGTGATAGGTTTCTCCACACAGGATACAACGCACTGTACGGGTACCGCACCCTTGTCATATTATTCAATTGCAGAATGCTGTTTGACGTATATAGTCATCATCATGACTGTATTCCAGGCCATAGGCAAAGCGTGGTTCGTTGCGGTTGCAACTGTGCAATCATCATCTTGCTCACTAGGGTTGTTCGAAATATCAAAATAACTTATCGGACAATATCTAACTTTGAAAAATATTGGTATATCAATGTTTTGATATTACCAAAGTTTACTGCATTATCTAAATGTTCGGTATTATCAGAATTTTCTGTATTATCAAAATTTTTGGTATTATTGGGATTTTTGGTATTCTAGAAATTCGCCATTCCTGATATTATCTAAATTTTCAATATTACCAATACTATATTTATTTCCCATATTATTGTCATTCTTGATATTATCTAGTTTTAAAGTTAAAACATTTTTGTCAGCTGTAAATTAGTTTCTTTTTACTGTATTTAAATAAGAATAAAGTATGGCATAATTGTAACATATTTACATATTTATAGCTCATTTACATTATCGTCTGGCTTATGCAACATTTAAGTTAGCTGGTTCATTGTTTTGTTTTTTTTCGGGTCAACGCTCCTGTGTAAACAAATAGTGGTTAACGAGCAACCAATGTGTCAGTTTGTATATCGTGATATAAAGTATTCATTAACGTAATAAATAAAACATTTTTATGAATGTTCTGAGTGAAGTGACGTAATTTTTAAACGTAGTTTCTTGTTCTAGAAATAATTGACATTTCACATAATATGCCGACCTGGAAACTGTGCTGCTTCATGCAGTTGAATTCTGTATGTATTTTAAACCTCAAATAAACTTGAAGAAACTTCTGATTAGAGTGTTTTGTTATATTTGCTATGTGAGTTGCAATTATTCAGAAAGCTGTAAGAAATGTGTATTTAATTAGCTATTTACGCGATTCACAATTTACAAAAGTAGAAGGGAAATGCAAGTCTGGGGCTAATGGATTACGGAGTAGGAGCTAGGAGCCGGGGTCCGCCATATTAGAATTTCCCTTTTCCCTTAAAAATGTCCCTTTTCCCTTAAAAAAAATTTCAGGAGTTTTCCATTTGCAAGAAAGACCCCCAGAAAATGTCAGTTTATTTGCCGAGCAGGAGACCAGGATTTGTGACTAAGAAGACCGGGATTTTGTGAATTGCACCAAGGAGAGTAGTTCTCAGGGCCCATGACCATTGACTTTTGACCATTAACCTGTGACCACCAGAAATCCGAAAAATTCCAAAAAATATTATTAAAAAATTATTTAAAAGGGATTTAAAAATTTAAGTCCCCCGGTTTCCATATTCCCTAACAATTTCCCTTTTGCCCTAAAAATTTCCTTTTATTTTTATTTTTTTCCACTAAAAATTTCCATTTTCCCCTTAATATTTCCCTCCTTTCCTAAAGCATTCCAAAAAAATCGCAAAGAAATCATAAATGTCAACGAGAATATTATGTTACTAACTACTACCGCCATCTTGACAGAATTTGATAAAAAAAATTCATAAAAGTCAACATGCATATTATATTACTGATTACTACCACCATATTGGATGCTGCTAACCTTGATGTTGGCCCCATGATCTTGAATGTCCTCAAAAACAAAACCTCTAGAAAATATATAAAAGTCTGCTAGCCTATTACATTACCGACTACTACCACTATCTTAAATGCAGGTGACCTTGACACTGTGCAGGGCAAATTATGTAGGTAACTACACTTTTGAGGGCTTGTACCAAAGTCACAAGAGATCTACTTGCAGTAAACCTTGTACCGAAGTACTGATGAGAAATGCACTTCATGTTTACAGGCCTTTGTATGTCTAAGTAAACTGTCGGTATGGCTATACGGCTTACCACACCTGTCAACACAAATATGACATGCAACAGGGATTCTTGGCACAATTAAAGCACACATGTTGTCATGCATTGTGGTAAAAGATAAATGTCTATCACAAAAGTACCACTGTTAGCGACATAGTGATTCAGGCAAAGACGTGGATGGACCTATTGGAGATGTAGGTACTGGAGCTAAAGAAGCAGGTATCATCAGCTGCACTCATGGAAGTAGATGCTGCTGGTGATGTAGCCATCACAGCTGAAGAAATCGATAGCGGGAAGCCATTGGCGGGCAATATCCGCTCCACTTTAAAATAACTAGTCATGGATTGCCTGATGTAGTAGCTAGCCGAAACTGTCCCTTTCATGGCAGCCACTGTTAAACTAAGCATCTTGGCTGACCTTCCTACTGCATATAATGTAAGACTACGCAAGCCCTATTATGTCATATTGACTTTGAGCCAATTGTATTACACCATTAATACATTGTTCGGACACAGACCAGCCAATCACCAAGTTGCCGTGTGATTGCAGCTGACCAATCGTGTGAAGGCACTGAGACATCACACACAGACAGATAGGCAGAATTAAGATGCTAATTCCTTGTTCACATTATCATGCAGTTATGTCTTCAGCATTTTCTTCCAGACAAGTTCTTTTCTCTGATTTAAAAGTTACGCAAATTTTTTTTTACATTCTTATATTGAAAGTGTTTAAGATACTAATTAAGGTTCCTAGTATTGGTTTTCTCTTGTGTGTTCTTCTTGTGCTAGAGAAATACATGATGCGTCTTAAGTCATAAAAGTAGATATCAAGGGTAGGGTTTTATGTGGTAATGTCTGTCAGTTTCATTTGTGTCAACTCACATGTGAGCTCAAGATGACTACGCTGATAAAATTGTATTAATTTTCAATGAAATGTAATGTTTCAAATGTGTGTCTGTGCTTGTTCATAAAAGTTCAGATGTTAAATAACCCAAAATAATACTTGTTAATGTAAGGTACTGTTTTGTGGCAGGTGACAGCAAACACTGCAATCTACTACGACCCAGACCCACAAAACACTGTGATTGCCGAAGACCAAGAATTTGTTAATGTGTACTATGAAATGCCGGACTTTGACCCAACCAGGATCTCTCCCTGGCTGCTGCGTATAGAGCTGGATCGCAAGAGAATGACTGGTATGTGTCGAGTTTTTTGCTAAGGCTATGGTTTCCTGGTCGTTGGCAGGTAGATTTGGTGTCACATCTGTTGGTGAACATTAAAGACTAAACTTCAAGTTTAACATGTGTCCGATTAGTTAAGGCTGGATCACGGTCATATGGCTTTGGTTGTACTTCGGCCGGTTGTGCTTATTGGCGTTTACGGTTCAATGTGGTAGCTGGGCACGTGGCCTTACTGAAAGGAACAAAGTTCTCAATGTTGCGATTGACAAGTCCCTTGGATTGGTCTGCCCTATGGCTGGTGGCATGACTAGTTACCATAGACTGGCGGGAGGTGTTAGCGGTAGCAGGCTTACTAGCATGGTGAGTGCGTGGCCTAGCTGGGTATAGTTTGTTGAGCAAATCATTCTCTGCCCGGGCTGCAGCGAGGGCCCAATGTGTAGCAATGCAAAAACTACCATTCCACCTGGTAGCTGCTGAGCTCCAGAAGTTGGCGTTGGAGATGCCAAGGTGTTCCTCAGTCCGTTTAATTAATCCACACACAACTGAGTGGCAGGCAGGATACGTGCGAAGAAGTGATGACTAGAAAGTAGCTGGATCCCCTGCTGTAGGTGTATGTCGTTATAATGATCTAAGCAAAGCGGCACAATCTCATTCGGCTCGTCGATTAGCTGTAAGGGAGACGGAACCAGCCAGCTGCTTGGCACCAAGGCACGCAACTCTTTGCTCCTCCCTCCTTGCACCGTGTCTCACATTAAATGGCATAGAACGGGTTAGCTGCTGAGAACTATGAATCGAGCACTACGGACACGAGTAGCCCTAGAATAGTGTTGCCCAGTAGTGGTTTAGTAGCACGAGCCCTATGCTTCAGAAGGTCCCCCACCTTAGCGGGCGAACCAGACTATTGCTGGGTACGCAATCCCAACCAAGACCAGGCCATAACTTCTATGCAGATATCCCCACCAGCACCCAGGTGCTCCAGTAGGGATATAACTCAGTTGTACTGTCTCTCCCTGGGTGGAACGTGGTGTTGGTGGTCGGGGCTGCTCTATTCTACTTCTCCAGTACCGGTATACTTGGCAGGAATAAAATAGATGGCCATCTAATATGTGTGTATTGCAACTGGAGCTGTTTAAGGGGGAGTCTCAAGTTGTAGCTAGTTTGTAGTAATAATTTCCCATTCCCGGTCGGTGGTACTCTACTCGAGGGTTCTCCCAGCAGTTGGTTACAAAGTACATTATAAATGAGATTCATAGTTAAAAGAAATAAAGCAGTGTTTATTAAGAGCTTAGTATACACGGTGACACGTGCTCTCTTACCAAGAAGACTGGAGGCTGGAAGTAAACCTACGGTAGCCAGGTGTAGGTGACCTGGTCCTAGGCTAATGGGGTAAGTGAAATTAAACTGTCGAAAATTGTTTACTACTAATATAACTCTAATCAGGTTGTCTGTAGGAGACAAAGAAGTTAAGTGTGGTATGTCTGGTAGCTACAGAAATCTAGTGGTAGCTATTGGAGATTGGCGTCGCTGGAGCATCTGGTCGCAGGTGCTGCAGAGCTCTGACGGCGACATTAATGTAGGCAGCTTCTGGTGGCTGCAGAAGAGTATTGAGCAGTTGGTGGCAGCCTCTGGGAGAGCTGCTGGAAATCTAACAGAAGTGACGGAGTGAGCTCGAAGAATGAAGAAGAGCAACTGGCGAGGTCCGCAGCGCACGGACTTGTATAGTCAGGGTAGCGTGTGTCGCAGCTGCGGAGGGAGTGTGATGTCCCTCTGCTACGAGGCTGGAATGGGGGTAGCACCCTCTTGTCATCTCTTGGCCTTCGTGTATTCTCGGTGGCGCTCGAGCATGCCCCGAGGTGGCTGATGGCTTGTTGGCTCTCGGATGGGGTAACGCGCCTCTGTCTTGCACAACCCCTTGTATCCACGTGTCCGGCTGCCCTCCAGGATTGTGGCAGGCCACGACTTCCGTGTACAGTTTGGCGCGGGATTTGAATCTCACGTGTGTAGAAGTAGTAGATTTGGTTGCAGTGAGATGAGTCATAATCATTGTACATAGTTGGAATAAGTGGCACACGCCAGTTTCTTCTGTTAGTTCATTAGTTCATCCTTTTGAGAAAGATGATGATATCAGTAACAAGTATGGTAACAAAACACAATCACCATTCATTGGAATGTACAGTTGACCAAGAGTATCGTTATCACATGTACTGATAAATTGCATCTATCTACAATTTTTTGTGGTCCTGGCAATATTACCATTTAAATAATGTTACCGTAACCCGCTTTTATGGGTTATAAGTTGTTAAGTTGATCAAAGTATATTTTGGGTCCCATCACCTAAGATTTCCTGCAACTATAGTTTTTAAGCTGCTTGTTTTATTAATCTAGTAACAGGATGTGAAACATATTGTACGCGCTGCTGTTTATCATTGTTCTGGGGCACTTTGTCCAGTATCTTCCCAACACATCCATCCGACACTGCGGCGTGGTGCAATAGCTTGCTACTTCTCCTTACACGCCTGTCGAGAGGGGTGTGGTTACCTAGTAACCAGCGTGACAACCTAGTATCCTTTCTCACCCATCTTTCTGGCTCTCAGCCACTCACCTTCCTTCCTCCCTCCCATCACAAATTTTCGAGAGGGGAAGCTGTTGTCTAGCAAATGATAAAGCAAATCTCTCGGCTGCGCGTGCTTGCCTTCACACATCGGCCACAGAGCAAATGTGTGCCTGGCTAACGTAGAAATTTTATCATGATTATCCGTGGTTGAAAATAGTTACACCTATCGTCACTTGTATTTCAAAGCAAATGGTTTCGCCTGAAGATGTTATGCAAAACATTTTAACGAGGAATTATTATTTGCAAAGATATTTTCTTTGGGATTAAAGGCCGGTTTTTCCTGTAAGGTTGGTGTTTCATTGTATCTGATGTAAAATTGACATGATTTTAAAACATTATATTTATTCAATTCGAGGGCAGCATTTTGTGAATAAAATTATATGCCCAGAAGCATATACTTGTCACCAAGAATAGTTTTAACATAGAGTGACTTGTCTTATAAGTGTAAAGTTAATTCTCACTATCTTCGTTCAGGGAAATCTGAGGATTTACAATAATTTTTTTCAATAGACATGTATCTTTTGAATAAACTGATAAAATGAAGGACCTGTTCAACATCTTTTGCTGTCTAATAATGGTTAGGTAAACATAGAGCCGATTGCAGTGTAACTTACGACAAGGAAAATCAGAGGATGTGGTTTTGAATAATTAATTATTAAAGTCAGTGAAGAAATAAATTATAATTACCTTATTTATTCATTTCTGTCTCATAATTACAAGTTTTCTTTGCAGTAAAATATGATTAATTACTTTAAAATGACAGACATTTGGCATGCGCGCCAGGTGTCTGCAAGATGTAGCGGTATGGAGGGGTCATCTTCCCGTCGCCATCCCGCCTCCACCAGCCTTCATGAACACACTGCCCGATCGATAACTTCTCTGCGCGCTTTCAGCTGATCGAATGCACGTGGGATATTCAAAATTGACTTGTAATTAGCATCGTGTTATTTTCAGAGGACTCTAAAGTTTTAGGTCAGCTTGCATTTGGTATTGCATTACTATCAGTTACATACATTATTTTGAGATTTTTGTTTATTTGAACAAATTTAGGTGAAATGTTTTTTAACGTATTGTTACATGTGAGGACACATGAGAGGCTTATCTGAGTTAGTGAAGAATGGAGGTTTTAATAAAATAAATAAATAAAAGACATTAAATTATATTTCTAATTTATTTACTCTGCTATTATCTATAAACTTTGATTAGCTGACTCCACTTTTACTCATTCTATTTAGAAGTAAGCGTGACACGTTATGTATCCAGGAGTAAAATACTCACACATCACAGAGGCATGGTCATTTTGTCTAGGAGTTAAACCGGGCGTTCCTATATGCTGGAGGTCTAGTCCTGACAGTGCACTGGTGCTTGTCAGTTATACAGAACTGGCCTGGTTGATTTCCGGCAGAGCACAAGGTCGGGTTCTGATAACACAATCTTGCATTTAGGGGCAATTGCCTTATCAGGAATACCTGGGCGACGGAGCTCGGTGGGCATGTGTGCAACTATAGGCTGTGAGTAAGATGGTGAAGGTGATGCAGACCTTGCTTGAGGTACAGGCCGAGGAGTTGGACAAAGTATAGCTGGGGTCAAGTATGCTATGGCTTGTGTGGATGGTCAATCTGGTCGGCTGATATGGCCTTCTACCCATCATGGGTACTCTTCTGGGCCGGTGTGTATGGGGTCGGCGAACAAGTTCTTTGGTGTCTGGGGTATCACAAGAGTCCTGCAGGTGCGTCATAACTTGGGCCTGTTCCCTTAGTTTAGTGATGATGCGACAAGAGCAGGGGATAGCTCATGCAGGCACCCAGAGGCAAGTAATGTCTGCTTTACTCGCTCATTCAGACCCCACCGATTGAAGTAGGTTATCAGAACACATACACCCTCCTTGTCCGTGAGAAGGGAAGCAGGCTCCTTGTATTCCAGATTACGTGTCGGACCATGTGAGGGCCGTATACTGCGTGAACATCCTATTCCAGCACCTGGCACGGAAGAGCAGTACACACTGGAAGTCATGCCGCACTGTTTCGGGTCGCACATGTTGTTGTTGCCCTAGCCGAATCTTTCCAACTCAAGAGGACACCTGTCTTTCTGGTACAGAGATGCAATAGAAAGACAAACGAACACCGAACTGACAAGCTGGTCCAGGGTCAGTGTACCTGTGTGGCTCCCCTGTTCTGTGTACACTGTAGACAGAAAGGATGGCCACCCTAGATGTTTGTGGGTAAAAACTGGGTGTTTAGGCTCGTACGAGTAACCTTCCCGGGATCACCTGCGTTCCCTTGCAGTGAGGAGTCGACTGGGAGAATGGTGCTGAGTCTACGGGAAGGATTGAGCTGACACTCGTTTATTTCCGTTTGACGGGAAACATCCGTGATGACGTACTCTTAACTCCTGCGTCTGCACAATCTATTGCAGGAAGCTGAAAGTACTGTATGTTAAGGACTGGTAGACACAACTGGTGTAAATCATCTGAGGTAAAGGGTGCGTAGCGCTTTGTGAACAACTGGTTACTATGCAATTTCCCTTTCCACTGTTACCTTTGAGCTACTAATGTGCATTATAACAGGATGAGTTCTGAAAAGGACATTAAGGAAGGGATTCGCAGTTTCTGGCACATCTGTGCAGAATGAGGAGGATTGTTAGCAAGGTTCATCGCGAAGAGACACCTGTGTTATACGTTTTGGCAAGTGGTCAGACTATCCGTAGTAAGTGCCTAACTAGCTAACAGTTCCGAGCAGCGAGTGCTGGAAGACTGAGGCGTAGAAGTAGTTAGGGGTGCAGGCTGGTCAGTGTCCTAGCAATGAGTGCTGGATGACTGAAGACTGGGGCAGTTTGATCCTTCCCTGGTGGCTAGCGCGGTGGGATTAAGATAACTGGTTGGGAGCCAAAAACTCTCCTTTTATATTCATTTGGACCGCTGCTTGATGCTTATTGGCTCGTGTCTTGAGAGGGAAGGGTGGTTGCTGAGCCGGGGGTAACAAAGGCATGACTTGCTAATGTGACGTCACCGGCGTGCTGGAGGGCAGGAAGCAAAACAACTGAAAATCCTACTAGTAGTCCTATCTAGTAGTGGATAAAAGAATTTGTGGCCTATATGCAGCATCCTTGATGGTGTTACCCTTGTTGACTCGTGAACTGCTGAGCGGTAAGCTAGAAGGAACGGACACCTTTGAATCGCAGATCTTTTGGTTGTCTGCCACAAAGATTGACATATACTACTCAATAGTGTGGTTTAGTCTCTAGACCATTCCATCTGACTGAGGGTGTAAGGCTATAATCCTAGTCTTTTTCATCCCCAGAATTTTTATCACCACCTGGAAGACCGCAGCTTCAAAGTTTCTTCCCTGATCAGAAAGGAGTTCCACTAGATCCCCAAACCTCAAAAAGATATATCCTATTACTGCCTCAGCCACAGTAAGTACTTCATTATTTGTGAAGGCAATGACCTCAGGCCACTTAAAATAAACTGGAGCTTCCAGTAGATACTGATTACCTTTCTCTGTGGCTGGCAAAGGATCCAAAAACTGCCATCCTTTTGAATGGGGCTGCAACATTGTATTTCTGGAGGTGACCTTGTCATCTGGTGCTTGGACCCTACCCGCAGTGCAGGTGTTGATCAATTGACACAAATTCTCAACATCCTCTCAACAGTGAAGCCAGTAGAATCTCAGTCTAATTCTATCAAGTGTCTTATTAACACCAAAGTGCCCACTGGCTGCCTCATTATACAGTTATTTTTTAAGACTTCTGGAACCCGGCATTCTGGAAGGACCAACTGTATGTGTGTGTGTTTTCTGTCATTACTGTCCCAGTTTCTGTAAAGTATGCCATTCTTCAGTGTAAGGGAATTCCACTGTGCCCAGTATGCTTTGACTGCCGTGATCAGACGAAATATTTCTTCCCATTTTGGCTGACAGCCAAATTCTTTCCACTTTAATAATGGCTGCAAAGTGGTATCATTCATGTGTTCTTTCCTAATACCCTCATCGCTCTAAGTAGGTGTTCCATCACGAGATAGAGAACCTTGAATTTTTGTCCTCCGTACCTTCAGCGATTTACCACTCTTTTCTTCCTGACATTCACAATTACGACAAAATTGCTCACATGATCTCCTAGAAAGTAAATCTGCATTGCTATGTAAGCATTCAGATCTGTGTTGCATTTCTAAGTCATATTCTTGAAGCTGCTCTATCCTCTGGGATACTGTATTTAGTGGCATAATTCTCATGCCTTTTTTTACATCATTTTAGTGCAAAAAATTAGTGCGCGTGAATTATGCAAGGCATTGGCCAGACATGTGCATGTAAACATTAAAATTAGGTCTACTGTACTTATATGTTGTGTCCTATTGCTGGCTGCTTCCTCTGTGTCGTCAGTTGAAATAGCTACACGAACAAAATAAAGAAATATTGGGCAATCATTAGTATTACTGCACATCGTTTTTAATTTATCATGCAGCTAAACATAAAAAAAGGTGAGTGTAAACACATGTAATGGCAATGCAACTGTTTTTCAACATGGCAGCTTAGTAGGAAAAACAAAAATATTTAGGCTACGTACATTTCAAAACGTCCCTTAAGACCAAAGGGTAATAAATATTTTGGTGTTTTTGTTTATGTAAACATTATTGGAAAATTTAACCCTACACGTAAAAATACAGTAAAAGCAGCAATTTATAAACTCTAAACTTTTAGCGATAAGGAAACCTTAGCCTCACTCCGTACTGGGTCGAAGGAAGGTTCGACAAAACCTAAAACGCCATTCCGCAGATTATTCCACGTACATTTAACCAATTATCTGCTTGCACTCGTATTGATCCAGTGATGATATTCTAACTAAATGCCAGTGCCCCTATTATGACGGCCATCTTGTGAAACCTAAACCGCATGCCGCAGACTGTTCCAAGTATGATTAACCAATCATCTTGCGCTCGTATTGATCCAGTGTCAGTGTTGCTGTTCTAACTAAAAGGCAGTGCCCCAATATTATAACGGTCATCTTGAGAAGCCTGAACAGCACGCCACAAGCTGATCAAATACTTTGGCTGTTCACTTTACTTGCCGGCACGAGCACAAATATGTATTTTGTCGGGTGCAATATCTTTAGAAAGCTAACAAATGCTGTAGTCTTAAGGGGGTTTGGTGTCTTCTGTTACTTTTAATTATTTGACGCACATTTTTCACAGTTACGCATGTATGCATTAAAGCATATGGAATAATGTTTAGAACCAATGGGGAAAATGTGATGTAGCCAGACATGCCACTGGCTATCATTCATTGGCGCATGCCCTTTTTTATATTGGTAGCTGTTTTTTAGTTAAAAAAAATTTTAAAAATATATTTAAAAAGGATTAGAAAACATGTGTTATTTTGCCTCGCCGAGAGAAACTTTGCTGCGTGAAATATGATGAAAGGAAAATTTTTCCCCGGAATTCGGCACCATAAAATTAGGGTGCGTGAATTATGCCAGGGCGAGTATTATCCCAGTAAAAACTGTATTTGACCTTCAGGATCTTAAAAATTTAGTGGCCAGCGTAATGAAGCATGGTTGGTTCTTAGAATAAAATGTCTGCCATTAAGGTAAGTCTGGAAATGTGAAATTGCCTTCACCATGTCCAGGAGCTCCCTGCTTGTAACACAGTAATTTCTCTCAGGCTTATGCAATACCTTACTGAAGTATAGTCGTCGTTCCTTCCCATCTTGAACCTTAGTTTGCACAGCTCTAATGCTTACATCACTAGCATCAGTGTCAAAAATGAATATAACCTCACTCTTTGGGAAACCCAGGACTTGAGGAGATATCATAATTTTCTTTAGTTTACTAAATGCATCTTCACATTCATTGGTCCAGTGTAAGCTCCTTTTCACCTTAAGTCAGTTCATATGGTGGCTTGGCAATTGTGACAAACCCATATATAAATTGATGGTAGTGTGTACATAATCCCAGAAAACTCCACACTTCAGTTTTGTCAGTTGTCGTAGGCCAATTTCTAATTGCATTAGTCTTCTCGGGGTCTGTTTCAATCCCATGGACTAACACTTCATGTCCCAAGATACATAGTTATTTTCTTCTGAAACAGGTAGCACTTCTTAGGAACCAGTTTCAAGTTGGCTGCGGCCTCTTTCTGAAATACTGAGTCTAAGCGAGAGAGGTGCTCTTAAAACGTCCCTCCTGATACAACTATGTCATCTAGGTAAACCTGACAAATATCTTAAGACAAAACTTTCTCCATCAGGCATTTGAAAGTGACAGGTTCATTTCATAGCCAGAAAGGCATAACTTTGAACTGCTAGGTTCCTTTCCCTTGGACATAAAATGAAGTCTTCTCTTGGTCCTCTGAGGCCACCTCACACTGCCAGTATCCACTCTTAATCTCCAAAGTAGAAAACCATTGTGGACCTGCTAGGCAGTTTGTGTCATCTATCCTTGGAAACAGATATGAATCTTTGTCACATTACTAAGCTGCGCCATCTGCTTATACCCATAACACCAGAGATCCCGTTCGAGGCACCTACACTTCTGGGGGTCGATTAAATATAAGTACATTGATGCGTGCCCGCATCGTCTACTAGGCACGATGGTAGAGATTTTGTCCACTAGACCAAAAGTGATGTGGTTTAGATTAAATAGACTGCGAGAGACAAGGGGTGGTAGTTAAGGCATATTTACTACTACTTCTTGGGCACCGTGGTCATGGTGGGTTTTACCCAGATGTAGCTAGCTTGGCCCAAGCCGAACTGGCGATTCCACAGGTGAGCTTCGTTGCTCCAGAAGTGGACGTTATCCCACCTGAATCCGGTAGCAGTGCCGGTTAACAATCCTTTGACCATGGGATGGCACGAGGGATGAATTTGTAGACACAGAGATACGAATAAGATAGTTACCGGAGCAGTTGATACTGACTCGTGCGTGAGTTAGGTGGCATGGTCCTGTTTCGCCTGTTGCTCCAGTCTGGGTTGAGGAACTGCACTCAGCTGTCTGGCTGCAAGGAACGCTGCGTTTCGCTCCCTTCGTTTACGGCCATGCCTATGGTCGTAAGGCATCGAGTCTTTGCGCACAGTATGCTAGGTACACCTTGATGCGAACAAACTAAACACAGTTTACAGTGTCAGTCCAGTTTTGGCTTGCTGACCAGGCTCTTTTAAGTCTCCACTGATCCCCACGCTATGCGGGCTGATCAGAGACGGGGAGCTGTTTGCGTCACCAATGCCATCACTGGATGTGTGTCCACGCAGGAATGGGCGGCAGGTTTCAAGCTACAAGATATCACAGCACTAACAATGCTGTGGGATAAGACAATAACTCAAGACTGTCTTTTCTCCATGGGTGAAGGTGATGCTAGTGGTTGTGGCTCCACTGTTCCCCTCCACCGGCACTGGTACAGTGCTGTGGCAGTTGGAAAGCAACAGATGGCCATCTAATGTGTGTGTAGAAAATATGATGGATCCCTGAAGGGTGCCCGTTGTGGAAGTTAATTTAGTTATATCAAGAATCCGGTTCTTGTCAATGGTGTACGTAGCAACCCGTGTCTATCCGGCAAACAGACGGATACTCTAAGAAATAAAAGCTGTAAGGTAGAAAACAAACTTATGTTTATTGATGGTTCAATAAACATGCGACACGTGCTACCTCCTACCAGGCAATTGAGTGCTGAAGGTTGCTACGCTGACCAGGTGTAGGTGACCTGGTTCTAATGGAAAAGTGGAAATTAAATATCTAAACGAGAAAAGATATAATACACCTAAACTGTTCTAAGAAAGGTGTCTTGTGGAGACAAAGTGAATTTAGAACGTGTTAGTGAGCGTGGCTGGTTGA
Organism: Dryococelus australis; assembly: GCA_029891345.1. Classification (NCBI taxonomy): domain Eukaryota; kingdom Metazoa; phylum Arthropoda; class Insecta; order Phasmatodea; family Phasmatidae; genus Dryococelus; species Dryococelus australis. The sequence goes on along the minus strand of CM056994.1, from coordinate 229,470,016 downwards.
CTGTTCGTCGACGGTGAAGTAGCTGCAGGGGGCGTACTCAATGCTTTGAAGTTCTCTGGAGGTCCCAGCACTGAGCAGTGCTTTGGAATGTTGCAAGAGACGATCAAGAATCACTCTTGAGCTCGGTAGCATCCTGACTTATATAGTGGAAGCTTGTTGGCTGCCGGCAGGGGGTGCAGGGGAGGCGTGACATCATCCTGCCCTGGTTGACGTGGGAAAAAAACTGGTGAGCGTTTCTGCTTCATGCCTCGTCTGTGGCGCTCGGCCTTGCCCAAGGGTTGGGCAGCTTGAAGGCTCTCAGCATGGGAATGGTGGGGTGTGGGGAGTGGCATGCTTGCTGGGTTGCATCTCCTCCAGATCAGAAAGATTCACTCATAAGTTTCTGCTGACTGTAGGGTAGGCGTCGTGTCACTCGCGTCTGTAGTGGTGGAAGAGGTACTCTCCGCAATGAGTCTTAATTGTATTATATTAGATGTATAAGCAGCACGCGCCAACCTAACTTTTGCACCAACACAATGCAATTAAAACTCCGCTGCTCATGCACCCATAACCACGGGTCCAGTTAAATACACCGAACGCAAGTGGGTTGTGCTCTTTTGGCCACACATTTTCACTCCAATTACCTGAACAACAGTGGCCAATGGAATAATTTGTTGCAAGGTGGTCACAGCCCCACGGATACATATGTTGCAAAGGATATTACATGCACTACTGTGTTTTGAAGTGGCCGTGCATAATGTTTTTTTTGTGCATTTAAGTTGTGGTATTGTATTTGATATTGTGTAGTAGTTACAACCTAAATGACAACTGGCAGGTGTTATGTTTGTACTGCGACGTTTGGACATGGAGAGCTGCTTATTTCACTAATTGTTGAAGTGTGACGATTGGTGATTAATGCGCTTAGCTGACAAGAAATTAAAATTTTAATGATGCGACATATCAGATACACTCGAGATTGTGTGTTTGATGTTATTTACATTATAGAAGAGACGTGATATCTTATATTATAAGCATTTAGTACGATTTTGACTGTGTACTAAGTGCAACTGGCCTAATATTGTGTTCATGTACTTTTTTTTTTTGTTAAGAAAACATGCTTTTCTTCCCTGTGTTTTTTAAGTTCATTACAAATTTCGATACAACTGATATTTTCGCCACGAATGCAATCAGTGCAGTGCTCAAGTTGAATACTGATATTTATGTAAAGTGTTTGTCGTTTGTTACATTCGTAAACTTCTAGCGATATTAGTGTTGCATGTCGTGCCATAAGCATTTTTATCACCATTCGTCCCCGCACCCTTTAACAGTTATTGAAACAAGACTCTTTTGTGTTCCATAACAATTCCCCTTCCAAAATATGAAGCAAAAAATTTTAAGCACTTCAATAAGAAATTATTTTTGGCACTGTTTTGATGGAAATAAAAGTTTTTATTTTATGTGAAAAATTAAACCAGAAGCACCCTCAGAAAAACATCCTTTCTCCTTCCTACCCACTTCAGTTTGTTTTTGAAATCACTCTAATTTAGTAATTTACACAATTTGCCACTGACAGCATTTAACCTAAATGTATTTTTTGACAATTGCTAAATGAAATCCATGTTGCTCGTTAGCTACATGTGTCGACTGTGCATGCACAGCGAGAGCAATAGTACTTGCACCGAGGTATTTGCTTGGGTGCAGATTTCTCTACTTTTTGCATCAGTACGCAACTTTTTGCACCTCTGTTTTTTCATATTTAATTCCATTTTGGTGTAACGCAAGTGCAAAATTTGAGTTGCACCCACAGAAGCGAGTATTTAATTGGCCCCCTGAACGGGGTGATACACCTCTGGATTGCAGAATATTTAAGCCAGCCATGTAAGCCCTTGGAAGGCCCTACCTCCAGCTCCAGACTTACTTCAACTGCTCCAGCTCCAACAAGCTTAGAGTACCGGACAGCCAACACACCTGTAGCAACCCTACATCCTTCAGATGAATCGGGGTCAAGCTGTCTTCTGAGGTTACACGTCCCTCTGGTATCCCTCCAAAAGTTTAACAATCTGAAGCGGAAGATCACACTAGCCGAATCCAACTTTGTGCCCTGCTGCAAAGCTACCAGGCCAGTTATCTACAATGGACATGCACCAGTATCACATAGGGAGACTAATAGCGCCCCACAAAATCAGCTCTCTTTAACTTAGTAAACATCCCGTCAGCCTGAAGCATCGAGTGTCAAACAAGATGGTAAGAGTTTTTCTGGCACCCAACGTGGGGCATTTAACTGTTATGGTACCAACAAGGCAGCACGATCAGGTCAGCCAGACCCCACCATGAACCACCTAGACTTCAAGAAAACCAAGAAACACCCCATGGTGCTGAAACCACAAGAAGAATGTCCACAGCCGACATGAGCGAGCATGAGTTTGATTGCACAGTTGCAGCCGCAACTGAACACAACCGCTGTTAGAGACCAAATTTCGGCACAGGGAACCACAAGATACAGTATGCCCATTGCAAACAATGGTTCCACTATACCTGCCTAGGGTTCTCTGATGGCATGGAGTTACATTGTGACAATTACCATACACGTCAAACTGTATTTTGCAATAACCTGCCTAGAGTGCGGTACCCACACAGTGCATAGTATCTGTCTGGGGAAACCTAACACCATGGGGGTGCATAGGTTTGCCAAAGGAACACATTACCTGACCAGGAATGGTCTACCAATGCGAAGTCTGCCGACATGCCTTGGAATACAGACGCATAACGCACGACCAGCCTCCCACCGCAGCACAACTTACTGAATGGGGGAGCCACAACTACTGGAGTTTGCGGGACGACCTTACAAGGACCTGCTAGATTGGACGAAAGAGGCCCAATAGCACCACTTTCCTCACCAGAGAGGTGCCCAAACACCTCTCTGGTTACTGCCGGCACCAAGTTAAAGAACAATATAGACCCCCCATCCATTCTCTACTAGTCTTTTCAACTCTACTAACCAAGAGCATGTTCCCAAACACTCTGTCTCCTATAGCATTCTATTTAATTTAATGCATGCAATAATTTTTTTTAATTTTTACTTCTCTGTCGCAAGGGTTTTTAAGTCTCTCTCTTTGTGGTTTTTCCCTTGCTCTTCATAGTTAAGACTAGCTTTAAGTACACTTACAGAGGTAGTCATGACCCCAAAGTGCAGGACATGGCTGCCTAATCCCTCTTTGCTGCGATGCATGTCTCCTTGCATGATTCTCCTTCCTAGTAGGCATGAGGGGTTAGCCCTGAGACGCAATAAAATCGCATCCTACCTTCGGGCCTTAACTTCACATAACACCTAGAATAAGGTAGTTTAGAAAAAAGAGAAGAAAAAAATACCCGAAGCCCCACACACACAGAAGTTCAAGTCAGTGGAAAGCACCTGCTGGCACTGCTCGATTCAGCCGCATGCGGAAATTTCATCAGGCTGTGACTAAAGGACACAAGTTGTACAAGTAACAATTTCAGTTTAACTCTTTTATTTAGGAACTCCAATGATTAGTACAAATTATTTTTATTCTTGCAGTAAAAAAGTTATTATAACCAGAATAAAATCTTCAAATAGTGATACAGGCGCTCAATATTGTGAACCTACCGAAGTCGTGCTGCTTAAAATAAACATATTAAAAGACATTAAAAGATGTTTACTTTTAAATAGGCCGAACATAAAACACCTCTAAAGCCCTAGTTCTTAAAGCTTTGGCAATAAGTGAAAATTAATTTCAAGCCATTTACCAAGTACTAATCACTTTCACAGTAAGCAATTAAAATACTTAATAAAATTTTAGTTTCCACTATGGTGCTTGAAGGGCTTCCACAGCCTAGTGGAATAAAATATAAACTTCACAAAAACAATTAAAATATTAAATTTAAGGAATGAACTAACAACGTGGTTCAAAATTGTGAGTATTACTTCAACACAGTTGGGTTACCATTTTAAAAGCTGAAACAAATGCGTGATCAGGTGCTGTCCCATTCAATCACGCCATTAAGTTTCCAGTTGGCCTCCACACTCAAAAGAGGGGCAATATTACATTCAGAAAAATGACTAGTTACTCTACACACACTTAAATCTACAGGGATCCACACATACACTAAGTTAAACCAAACCATGAATTTTACACAACGGGCAGTCATACCAGAATTTTGAATACTATAGCAAATATATACACCCCGAGATCTCCATTAACTAGCCAAGAATTTAAAACTTTCAAAAAGCATTATCACATTAAAAGGCTAATCCACCTGTGCCTTTGCCTTTCAGCCATGTCGAAAACTCTCAGGTACACTTTGAGTTCCTAAGCTTGTTGATATAGCGAAGTCTAATCAAATAAAGCCCCATTATGGGTCAATAGCAAAATCTAAACGTGATGTTTCACAGGCTGCTCTGAGTATAAGTGGCAGAGGAGAGCACTCAGAACTTGGAAAAATGCATTAGACAATAAAAATTAAATGCTGCTGCGCATGTTAGGAAAGGAGGGGATTCCACAGAGAAGGGAAGGAGCAAGGAGTGGGACGTAACCCAAGGCAACACGAAAGTGGAGTAGAGAGCCTAGATTCTTTAAATCAGCGAGCACGCACTATATTGCACAAGGCGAGACATCCTCACAGAAGACCAACAGGCCTCGCTACACCCTCAAACTAAAATATTTGAGATTGACAAAACAGGAATACATGCTCACAGTTGATGGGTACACCAACCTCACTGTTGAGCTTCACAAGATCAAGACCCAAGCGAAGTTCGTCGTGTCACCCGATATCCAGGAGGATTTGATACTAGGCCACCTCTGGCTTCAGCAGCAACAATGCATATTGGACCACAGGCAATGGAAAGTATACCTGGGCGACAATCACACCGTAACCGTGAATTGGGAACATCAACCCAACCACATGAAATCTCTCGAGTCCTCTTTGAAGAAGAAATTAACGACGAGCTAACTGAGATGCAATTCCAGCAATTGAAGGAAGTCCTCGATGAACAAGTGGGCGCTTTCAGATCTGGGCGAACGCTGCATCGAACACGAACTATACAGAAGATAAACTGCAGAACACATTCACATCCATCTACATAACTGACTATTCAAGGTTTCAGCCAGGCGCCACCACCTGATCGAGAACAGCTGGAAGACATGAAATGCCAAGGAATCGTCAAACTGTTAGACTCACCTTATAACTCCCACTTTGTGTTAGTCCCCAAGAAGGGTGGACAGCTTCGGTTCTGCGTGAACTATACGGCTCTGAGGGACATCATTCTCCCTATTTCTCCACCCACCCTCGACTTAGCACACACCTTGTGAGACATAGGCAAGGCGAAGATCTTCAGCACCTTGGACATGCAGACTGGTTATTGACAAATAGTGGTGCACCCCTATAGCCGCAAGTATATTACGTTCACTAGCCAGGAGAAATCCTACAATTCCAAATCATGTCTTTCGGACTCGAGAATGCACCCGCCACTTTTCAGTGACTAATATTGACTGAAGTTTTGACGGGCTATGTTGGATAGTTTTGCTTTGCCTATCTCCGTGACATGATTGTCTAATCCAAATCTTGGGAGTAACACCTTGTGCCCCTGCAACGAGTATCGGAGCAGCTGGAACTTCACTGTATAACGGCGAAACTTTCAAAGAGCCACTTTGGAAAGACTTCCATCGAATACCTGGGCCGCATTGATTCCACCGTGCTTGTTGAAAGCAGCTGATATTGTTCTTGGACCAGAGAGTAAACACAAATGATCTCAAATACCGCTTTCTGACAACACTGTGAAATGTCACATTGACGATATGGCTGAAGATATCAAAAATCAGGCAGTAGACGCAATGAAACAATCACATTTATTTGCAATAAAGTTGGACGAAAGTACAGATGTTGAACAATCTTCTCAATTGTTAGTTTTCATTAGATACAGTCAAGATGAAACAATGAAAGACTGGATTCTGTTTTGTACAGAGTTAACAATAACTACAAAAGCTGTTGGTGTTATGTTAGCACTCCCTGAATTCTTTGTCAAACATGAACTCTCATGGCAAAAGTTGATAGGTGTATGCACAGATGGCACTTCCTCAATCCTTACATCATGCTCAAGGTTTGTACAATTGGTCAGAGAAAAGAATCCTAGTGTAACTGCTATTCACTGTTTTATACACCGTCAAGCCTTGGTGTCTAAGAATCTTCCAAGCGACCTTATTGATGTTTAAAGTTATGCATCAAAGTTGTTAACTGTATTAAAAAGAGTACGTTAAATACTCAACTTTTTACAGCTCTTTGTGGAGATTTGGGAACAGAACACAAAATGCTGTTATTCCATTTGGAAGTGCACTGGCTCTGAAAAGGAAATATGTTGGCAAGATTATTTGAACTTCGAGACAAAGATTTTTTGTTTTTGGATAAACTGAAACAGGTTGAATTATATTTGGAATTTAGAAAGCAAGGTATTCAAGTATTTTTGGCTTATTTATCCTATATATTTGATTCATTGAACCACCTCAACGTGAAATTACAGGGTGGAGACTCCAATATAATTTATCATAGTGATGCCATCACGGTGTGTACTGCAAAGTTGCAACTTTGGAATGGTAAAAATTTTAGCAGAGCCATGCAATTACTCCAGATTTCAAAATTATATGCAAACTTAAACAAAACACTTATTAAACAGGTTTTTGAGTATATACCATCACTAAGACAAAAATATCAAAACTATTTGCAGCACTTGAGTGACGAGATAGGCGTTACTTTCCTAACTCCTGCGATTATAACATTTATAGATTAGCGATGGATCCTTTCCATGTTGACACATACTCTCTGCCAGAAACTCTTCAAGAGCAGGTGTTGGAAATAACAAATAATTCTGCTGTAAGATAAGATTTTGAGAAGATTGATAAAACATTGCGATTGTATTTACCTTTTTCAAGCGCCTATTTGTGTGAAAGGATGTTTTCAGCAGTAGTATCAGTAAAAACTAAGTATAGAAGCAAACTCAATATTGCCAGTGATTTATGTTGTGCAATTTCTTCTAGTCAACCAAGAATTGGAAATCTTGCTAAAAATATGCAAGCTCATCCGGCTCATTGATTGGTTTTTTTCTCCACCATATGTGTTCAGTAGGCATTAAAATTTAACGATTAATTAAAACCTTTAAGACTTTTATTTGTTTTTGTTTTACCCTTATAATAATGAAGTTGTTTAACGGGAAGGGGGTGTAGTAGTTATTGTCTTTTTGCAGAACGGAGGCGTGATAAACTAAAATTTGGGAACCCTTGATGTTTCGGCTCAAACGATGTGGACAGTATTTTAACGAAAAACATTTTGAGTTGTGACTTACCGACATGAAAGTAAAGCTGAACTGGCCTTGTAAATTCTAGCAGCGCCGCTCCAGGCTGATGGCGCCACCATCGACAGTATTGCCACAATGTGGCAGGAAATTTAAACTAGTTCAAATGGACCCATTGCCCAAACATTCCCGTCCGCCTTGAAGGGTCCACACTTCAACACTAATTAGTCCCGTTAACAGTATACAAAAAATATAACAGAACAATCAATATTTACACAAACAGGTTCTATATACACAGATGGATTTTTAGTCTTGCTCTAGTTGAGAGGAAAGGACACAACTTAACAGCTGGCCTTGTGAAGGTGCCTTGCTGGGTACGAACCTCAGCGACGCGCACAACACTGTCTGCCCCGGGGTGGATCTTTACTATTCTACCAAGCTTCCACCGAAAGGGGGGTAAGTTTTGGTCTTTTACCAAAACCAAGCTGCTTTCAGCTATATTATCTTCTCCACTGGTCCACTTAACCTTGGGCTGAAGATGATGGAGATACTACACATGCTACCGCTTCCAAAACGACTGGTGGATCTGCTGTAGGAGTGACCACTAGTCAACCTATTGACTGGAGTTGATGATACGTCCGATTCAGGCAATATCTGTGCTGGACCCATTGTAAGAAAGTGACTGGGAGTTAGTACAGAGAAGTCATTAGGGTCACTTGACAATGGGCAAAGAGGTCTTGAATTGAGTGTTGCCTCAATCTGGGCTAAAACAGTTCTCAGTTCTTCATATGTCAGCAACTGGGTCCCCATAACTTTCTTGAGAATGGACTTGACAGATTTGATACCTGCCTCCCAAAGTCCACCGAAGTGAGGAGCTGCTGGAGTGTTGAAGTGCCAGATAATCTTATGCTCTGCTAAACTGTCTACAATCTGCTTGTGAGTGTCACGATCAGCGATAAATTTTTGCACTTCTTCCAGTTGATGGCTGGCTCCAACAACGTTAGTGCCACAGTCACTGTAAATGTTGGCACATTGTCCACATCAAGCGACGAACCTCCTAAAGGCTGCCAGAAATACCTCTGTTGATAAATGTGAAACAAGCTCTAGATGTATGGCCTTTGTTGCAAAACACACAAACGAGCATATGTATGCCTGCAGCACATGATGCTTTCTAAGTCTAGCCATGGTGATGGAGACGGGACCTCCATAATCGACTCCAGTGTTTATAAATGGCTTGACCTTGCGCACCCTTTCAGCTGGAAGCCATCCCATGATTGATGTGGGAGGTTTTGGATGGGTTCGAAAACACCGTATACATTTATGAAGATGGCTGCGAATGAGATTCCTGGTGCCAAGCTCCCAAAATTTTCTTTTGAAGCAGTGACTGCAGCATCTGGGACTCTGAGTGAAAACCTTTAAATGAAGCTCATCAATCAGCAGCACTGCAAGACGACAATTTTTCGGAAGAAGGATTGGGTGTTTATCTTTGAATTGCTATTCAGCCCTTTGCAGTCAACCACCTACCCTCAGGATGCCTTCAGAATCTACAAAAGGACCCAGCTTCTGGATGAATGGAGAACAAGGTTGGTACCTGGCAATACGAGCAAACTCTTCTGCGTATTCTCTTTGCGAGATCTTGATTAGGATATTCAGGGCCCTTTGCGTCTCATCCATCTGAACTGGACCTGTGATAGGTGACCTCACCTGCACCAACTGCCTACCCAAATCTGCAACACAGTGCGACTATTCGTTTTACCATATTTAATTGTGACTGTCCTTCCATTAAGTCTAGGAATGGTGACTGTGTCAAGGTGGCCTGCAGCACAATAGTTCAACGCTCTTCATTGCAGGTGGGGCTAAAATCATGAAGTATACTCTGTGGCCAATGCTTCTTATCTTCACAGAGCCAGACAGGTCCTGACCACCAGAGGGGATGTGCGACAAGCTGTGCAGGAGTACGGCCACGAGGAGCACAGTCTGCTGGATTCAGTTCACTCGGAACATTATGCCACAGTGGTGCAGCTCTGAATTTCACTTACTCTGTTCCAGACAAAGGTTTTCTACACATGTGGTGAATCCACGAAAGTGCATCTGAAGAGTCAGTTCAAACATATGTCTCTTCCAGGGGCAAAATTGATGAGTACTTAACCAACACTAAGTGCAAGCACCAAGCCAGAAGTACAGCAGCGCAAAGCTCAAGGCGAGGAAGTGTTACTGTTTTGAGATTTAGCAAGCAGCAAATGAATGGTGACCACGCTCGTGGAAGACACTTGTCGATGATACACTTCAGCTGCAAACCCTTCTCTGAGCTGTCGGAGAAACCATGCAGTTCAAAGGTGGAGTCTGCACTGCTAAGGGTGATACAGCAAGGAATGGTTATGTTGGAACAGCAAGACAACTCATTTCGAATGGTTTCCCACTTCGCAATGATGTCAGGAGGAGCCGGGCAGTCCCAGTCAACACTTGCCAGCCACAGCTGTTGTATCAAATGTTTGACTAAGAGTGTCAATGGTGACAACCATCCCAGTGGGTCAAAAATCCGAGCTATGTCCGAAAGAATTTCACGTTTTGTCATAATCAGGGATCTTGGCTGAATTCATAATCGAAGGTGTCTGAGCTGGGGTTCCATTGCAGCCCTAGAACCTTGACATATTGGTCTTCATCAAAGGCGTAGTATGTACCCGAGAGGTGCACATCCTCTGGACACATGCCTTCTAGCACAGCAGGGCAGTTACTTATGAACTTGCGGAGCTGGAACCCACCTCGCGAGAGCAACTATTGTAATTTGTGTCTCAGATTCACAGCAGAAGTGACATTGTTGGTTCCCGTGACTACATCATCGACATAAATGTCAGACAACAAAACACTAGCAGCACTCGCATACTCCCTTCTCATCTTTTGCTAGCTGATGCAAAGCTCTGAGAGCGAGAAATGAGGCTGAGCTTACACAGTATGTAACAGTGTTAATACTGTACACTTCGAGAGACTGATCTTCAGACTCCCTCCAAAGGATGCGCTTGTAATCTCTATGCGCATCAGCGACCAGAATTTGGCGGTACATTTGTTTTATATCATCTGTAAATACAATCATTGGAATTCAAAACTGAAGTAACACTTCTACTATGTCCCTTTGAAGCTTAGGTCCAGTCAACAATACATCATTCAAAGACAAACCATAACTGGCCGTCGCAGATGCATCAAACACGACACGACTTTTGGTGGTTGTACTATCAAGTTTGTGCACACAGTGATGTGGGATGTAATAGGAGCAACAGGAATTCACATCTGAATGGTCAATACAACTCATATGACCTGAGTTAATATAATCTTACATAAATTAAACATAACCAGCCTTGAGATCTGGCTGGCATTTAAAACGATGCTTGAGTAAATGGAAATGACAAAGTGCTGTGGAGTAGGAGTTGCCTAGGTCAGGGTCTGGGCTCTTGAAGGGAAGTATAACACTGTAGTGACCCTTTTCATCACAAGCATAGTATTCTGCAAACAACTTTTCACAGAGGACATCATCTGGTGATGGTGTTGGTTTATCAGGAGGCAGTTCTTCCAATTTTCAAAGTCGTTCCACCACAGTGTCCAGTGATGGGCTTAAACTGGAACCCACAAAGAATGAGGGAAAACGTGATTGCAAATGAGGCAAGCTGCTGTCAACCTTTCCCATCATGATCCAGCCATTGTGTGTGTCGAGAGCTACTGGAGTACCAGGCGGTCCTTAACACTTGCTTCCTTTCAATAAGTAGGGAAAAAATTCTGCACCCAGCAGCATGTCAATTGACCCTGGAGTCGCAAAGGCTTGGGGTCCACAGGTGTGGATGGGAGGTGTCCTGTTATGCGAGGTAACACTAAGCATCTATTGAAAATGCTGTCCCTGTCTGTCCACAAGGCTTTAGCACACAAGATGCCATTCTATGAGCAATGTTAAGGGGTGCCTGAGAGAGCTCCTGAAGTGGTTGAGTTTTCTTCGTATGAGGAATACCTAAGCGAGATAAGCAATTTTCAGAGATGTAATTGGCTTCACTACCAGTGTCCAATAAAACACTGATGGGTTGGAAGGCCCCTGACATGTCTTGTACATCAATTACAGCAGTTGACAGCATAACCACATCATTGCTGTGTGTCTTCGAAAATGAGGAGCACACAGTCACAGTAGAACTTGTATCACCATTCAAGCTGCTATCTGGCACATCTACGGATTGTCCTGATCCATCTGAGACATCCTCTTGAGTGGATAGTTCTGGGAAGTGCAGCAGGGAGTGATGCCGTGACTTGCAATGACAACACGAGACTTCTGAGGGACAGTTCCTGCACTGGTGCTGCAAACAGTTCAAACATAGTTTGAGTTCCTTGACAATTGCTAATTGTTCCTTGTGTGGCTTCTGTTGAAAATGAGCTGTGTTGCACAAGCTGCAAGAAGGGGTAGGTTTCACCATAAAGACACTGAATGAATGGTAACTTTCAGCCAATTTACGATCTGCTGAAACCTGTACAGGTTTGATCTTTGAAGGTGCCGGCCTAGATATTGATGCAACTGCTTCCATAGCATTGCAATGTTTTTCTAAAAACTGCACTAAGGACTTGCAAGTGGGGAGGTCAGTATCTGTTGAGTCCATCTCCCACTGTGTTTGAAGTGGGGCATCCAGTTTCCTGCAAAGGATGGGCAGTAAATCCCATTTCTGCACAGGAACCTTCACAGCTTCCAGTGCTGCCACATTCTCTGTTACAACTGTCAGCATCTGTCGCAATGAGGTGGGCGATTCAGAGGATACTGTGGGTGCTTCCAGCAGAGCTTCCACATGCAAAGAAATATTAATTAATCTTTTGTTTGAATATAGCTCAGATAACAACTTCCATGCAACGTCAAAATTTTCACCTGACATAGGTAATGCCTGAATAATTCTTAATGGCTCACCATTAAGGGATAATTTTAAATAAGACAACCTTTAGGTCGGGGTGATCAGCTACAAGAGCACTGAACAAGTTAGAGAAGTTCACCCAGTTTTTTTGCACATCCACTGAACTGTGGCAAGAAGATCTTGCGAAGTGATACATTTATGTAGTATTGATCTTCGAAGTTCAGCATGCGGGCTGCATGTGCATCTTTATCGAAGCCTGTTAGTTGTTTGGCTGCCATTTCTACAGTAATGTAATCAGATTCAAAGTTACGTTTTATTTCCGGCAAATCACGCACGTTTGCATGGAATAAATTCCTTTTGGAGGGATCTGTACCAACACACTTGAGGCCTAGCGCACGCTTGAGGCACCCTTCGGCCAATCATAGATGCATTATTACTGCTTGAGCATCACCCATGATTAAATTTTCTGCAATGGGCAATAACGTATCCACAAACTACGTATCACAACACAAGAGTTACGTGGTCATGTGCGTAGCACAGCACAAAGAGAGATATGAAAACACCTGGTGGGAAAAATACATAACCATTCATGTTAAGAGTGAAATACGAGAAAATAAAGAAGAATAAAAACTCATAACCAAATCCAGAACACAGGAGTTGTCAAAACCAAGTAACGCACGCAACGAACAAAGAAAACTGCCTTCACGCGCACACACAAAATATCCCAAGTCAACAAACTTCGCTAATGTTCATTGTTTGTCATACTATACAACCTATGTGTGAGTTGTAAAGTTCGCTGCCGATAACCACACTTTTCCGTCGTGCACGTGCTCGCTATCCAAAGTGAAATCACAACAGATATACAGCCCACAGCGAACAAAAAAAAAAATTGAATACACACACCGGCGCATATTTAGCCTGGAGGACCAAATGTTTGCGCTCGAGAACAATGTGGATTGTATTTTAACAGAAAACATTTTGAGTTGTGACTTACTGACACAAAAACAAAGCCGAACTGGTCTTGTAGATTCTGACAGCGCCGCTCCAGGCCGATGGCGCCACTATCGACAATGTTGCCACAATGTGGCGGGAAATTTAAACTAGTTCAAACGGACCCATGGCCCAAACACCTGATGTAACATATTTTATCGTGCCATAATTATGGTACGAGTGTACCATAACTTTCGGAAAGTGTACAATACTTTAGCAAAAATTACCATTATTTAATCTGGATCCTTTGGGCATTCCAACACTCATAAATTTGATCTAGGTTCAACGGTTTGCAAGAGACTAACAGTAAACTTTTAAATGTGTACCATGATTATCTTGGCTGGCAGTACGCATTCCAAAACTTTCCGCAATCATTCCAAAAATACATTCGCTGATCAAGATCAGACAACGGTTTACAAGTTATTAAATTTTAAAAGTTCGAGTGTACCATAGTAAACCATATTTATTCATAGCATAATATTCATACATCTGCGAGCATCTTGGTGTTTTTAGATAACCGATACATACCACAATTATGATTTTTGACAATGTGTACTTTGACATGTGTGCTACTGGGTCTGACTACCTTAGAAGGTAGTGCGGTGACGTTGACTATCTTACCAAGCATAGCTCGGCCTACCATGGCGAATAGTACCTGTTCTCCTGAGCCAGTGAGGCATAAGTGTGTTAGATACAGAATCAGACCGCTTGGAGGTAGGTTTTCTACGGGCTGGAGGGGAGCCAAACCCCAGAGTAAGGCAGAAGGACATGGCTACCCGTCCAGGGAGCTCGATCCTCCTCACTATCAAGGTCTATATACGGGATGCCATCGATCCCAGATTTTTGGAATGAAGTGATGATTAGATTGTCGTGGAGGTGGGAGTGGGTGGTCTGGCAGAGGAGATTTTAGTGGGGCAAGTGGGTTGTTGTGGCGGGGCGAAATCTGACAAAAGAAGTGTTGCACGGGGTTGGTTGTCTGGCTGTGCCGGGAGTCAAACCCGAACGACTTTACCTGATGCAAGTTTGATAGAACAAAACTTTGGGAATACTGTTCCCTCTGGGTGTGTTACCCTGATTAATCAACCAGACTGCAATTTGACATAACTTATAGTTTTAGGGGGTTGCCTTGCGGGGGTGTCACAGGGAGTAGTATCATTCTCCTGGGCGAGCAATTTGACCTGTTCCTCATACTCCGTTGTCAGATATCCTGGCCACTGGGCACCAAGCAAGTGATCTAGGGACGTGGTAATTTCCAGGGAAACAAACAGGGAAATTGGCAGTGGAGCTTGGTCGTGACACACTAGTTGAGGTTTCGTGCCCGGACGTGGAACTTGCTGCTGGTCGTGCTAGGGAACAATGTTCCCTACATCACTGTCTACTCTGGGCACCTCCTTTTCTACTGTACATCATTTTACTAGATTTTTAACAATTAAAAAAAAAAACCAAATTAGAGGAGGGAGGGGATCGCTAACAAAAAATAACAGAATACAAATAAGTAAGTGTGACGTGGTCTTTATTGAGGGGATTATTCCTTGGAGAGAACCGACTATTCCAAAAAAATACAAATAGAAATTATTAAGCTGCCCTTGCTAAACACTTGGGAATATGAAAACAAATACGTAATTAACGTGATTGACTGAGTCATGCGAAGGCGAGCCTGGGATGGAATAAGCTATAGCGCGCAACTTTACAGCGGCTAGTAAGAATCAGATATAGCAATGCAACTTGTACAGTAGCTATAGGAGTTGATCATGTGTGCAATCTAAAACGTGCCAGCTCGTAACCATGGAGTCGAAGGAAGTTGACTGGAGTAAGGTATTACTGGGGTTAAGGCGGGTTATACCTGTAGCAGGAATCATCTCTCGTGCAGGTCTTCTGTGACGTTAAGGTCTTTGATATAGACTTCTTCGCAGACTGATGAAGGCCTTAAGGTGTAGGTTTAGGTAGGATGGATCAAGGCAGGAGATTGATAGCCCTTGGTCGGACTGAAAGGAAAGCCTTCTGCAGACTGAGGTAAGTGGAGAGTCTTCGGCCAACTAAGGTGGTGAGTAGAGGAGTCCATGCAGACTCAAGGATAGGTAAACCTTCTTCAGATTGAGGAAGGTTGAGAAGAGTCTTTGCAGATTCGAGGTAGGCCTAGAGTCTTTAGCAGACTCAGGGAGGGGCTCACGTACTCTTCGGTCTCTGAGTCCAGCGCATCTGCCAATGCTGGCTGCTGGGGTAGTATTTATACTGAATTTCTAGTTATCAGGAGTTCTTTGGGGTGCAGGGAGTAGCATAGCTTTTCACCACGAGGGCGTGTTTATCGGGGGTGCAGGAATGCTGCACTTTTATATCGCCTCATGTAGAGGCAATGACAAATCAAAACCCCTATCTCTGAGGTGGGCTGGCCGTGACATTGCAAGGTTATGGGGGTGCTGCCATCTCTCGAGATTGGTAAGAACTTCTTCCAAAGCTAAGCAACAAGTAGTAGAATTCTCATAATATTATTTTTATCGTGGGGGTGCCTTTTACATGCATAAATCTGGGTGGGCAATGGGGATTGTAATTACGCACGTAATTGTGGGCTGTCTTAGCACTATTGATATAATCTGGTTTGCCGCTTATATCTTCAACCCCTGAACGCACGTGGCTCGTAGAAGGGGCGAATTCATCCATAGAGCACACATTCTTTCTGCGCAGCATGCTGGTATGTGTCAATTTTTATAGTACATATTTGAGGTACAATAAAAACGGGTCGAGGGTTGTGAGCTAGTCCCAATAGGTGGGAGTGAGCAACTTGAGCAGTTATTGTACATCACACACATACCATAATTATTTTATGTAACTGCGTTAATAATATTCACAAAAAATACCTTAATTATCTGTTACAGCTGTCGTGGCCTAGTCCGTGTATTCTGCGGGCTAAGACACGGGGGGGGGGGGGGGGGTCAGATAATAATGATATTAATTTAATGTTACAGTAATTTCATTGAAGACTCAAAATAAGTGTGTACTGAGCGATAATTTTCCTCGTTTGATTACAGGTTTTACTGTGGAAATGTGATTCTGTAGAATCAAAGGAGACTGTGTTGGTTTATCATTGGTTAAGAAGGTTCGGGTTACAGGCCATCCACCATTTGTTTCCAGTATAATGTGGGTTTTTTTTAAATATAGTAGTTTCAGTCTGTTAACAACACTAGTAAAATAAGCATTTTTCATGGCCATGTAGTTTGTGTTCATTATAATTGTAATTTGGTATCTAGAAAAGTATCTGTATTGAATATCTTGAGAATATCCTGGTATCGAAACTGGTATCAAGTATCGAGAAAATGTAGTAGTGACCGATCCCTACTTTAATTACTAGGACCTTATTTAAATTTTACTATCACACAAAAGTAGAAAAATTATGAAGTGTTAAGTTTTTTGTAAACATTTAAAATGAAAAAAATGTAAGAAAAACTAAACAGTGTTGCTTACCGTTGTGAAAACGACACTACAAAGTGAGTAACGACCCCGGCTGGCGATCTGCGATCGATAAACTGTTAAGTCGTGGTGTTGGAGTGGTATTTGAGGCCGTGTCCAAAATTACAAATTTGTTGTTATGCAAGTTGTCATTTCATAAGTTGCACTTTGGACGTTATCGACAGTCTCTTGATTAGCACTCCCGGCAACACATTTTTACGTTAATAGTGAAAAATATTTTTATCTAAATTTAATTCTTAAAATGTATGTAATACTTCTACAATCACCACTGGAATGCTGCAAATACTGATTTTAAAAAGAATTAATTTGCAAAATATATAAACAAAATACAACAAACATCAGCTACACAGCACAGCGATTGACATACATGGTACCGCTGCTTGTTAAATGACACATGTCACATGATCACCATGCCATAGAAGTTACAGTTGACCTTGAAAAAAGCCAAAAAGTCACACACATAGATAAGCAGAAAACCGGTTAAGCGAATCATGAATAAACGGGAATGTACTGTAGTCCCAGTTAATTTTAATAGCTCTAGTCTATTCCACCATTGATACCTCAGGACCAGGTCACCTCTACCTGGATAATGTAGGTTTAAGCTTCCCTAAGGTCTTGCCAACATTAGGTAGTGTGACACCACCTTGTTTATTTCCCGTCAAATGGAATAAACAATAGTTTTTCTTGCTCCAAGATATCCTTTCCTGTAGACATAGCAACTCTCCTAGTGTACCTCACACCAAACAAGGAATTGCAGATGACCCTGGCAAATTTACTCATACGATTAAACACCCTGTCGGAAGACACACACGCACTAGTGCTGGCCCACCTTTCTGCATACCACGATAAGCAGAGTGGTAGAGCCTACACCTAGGTACTCCATCTCTCAAGTCCAGCTTGTCGGCTCATTAATCGCCCTCTCCATCACGTTAAGGTGCCGGAGGGGTCGTTCCCCGAGTTGGGAAGACTGTGTGCTTCTGAGGCACACACCCACATGCAGGGACTGTCAATGATGAGGCCGCTAACACTTTTTCATCTAGCTTGTCCCCTGCCCAATCGGAATCACTGTAGCAGACTTACTTATCATAAGAACTAGGTTTGAAAGTTAGGCACAAATCGTGGGTTTGCTGCAAATATCTGAGAACTTTTTTCCCAGCTTTCCATAACCATTCAGTAGGTTTGTTCAAAAATCTACTTAGATAGCAGACTGAGTATGATATGTCAGGCCTACTGACAGTTGCAACATACATGATTGAGCCAGTTAGTTGCCAAAACATAAACTTTTCATTGACAGGTTCTTCAGTGTCAACTTGGAAATCGCATACCATTGGGGTGTTCCCTCCTTTGTAAGGAATCTTGTTGAACTTGGAAAGAATTTTGTTGATGAAACGACTCTGAGAAATTTGTACTTCATCCCCAACATTTACAATCATGGTTCCTAGAAACTCGCTCAAAATCCCCAGATCTTTTGCTTTGAACTCACCATTCAAAAGTCTTATCAAGTTTTCTACTTGTGTTTTCTCTCCTGTTATGAGCATGTCATCGACCCAAATGTTGAGCCAAACATTCTCACCAATGTAGCGGTAAAAGTCACTGGCTGATCTCTTCATACCACGAGTCTCCATGAAGTTGTGAAATCTCTTGTTCCATTTCCTAGGTGCTGAGCGCAAACCATACAGACATCTCGTCTACTTGAGCACTTTACTTGGTTTGTTCTTGACTCCATCAGGAGTTTTTATTTAAATGTCATCATCCACGTACCCATTCAAGAAGGCTGTACGAACGTTGAGTTGTCGGATTTCCCATTTTCTTGATACTGGAATAGATATCAGGAGACGAGTGGTTGGTAATCTTGCCACTGGTTACCCATTGTTCGCTTGTTCATCTTGAAACCCTTTTGCGACTAGTCTTGCCTTCTTTAGGTCATCCTTCTTTGTCTTGGAAATCCATTTTTTTTTTCCAATTACCTTTCTTGTGGAGGTAGTACTGTTGATGTCTACGTTTGGTGTAGTTTAAGTGGTTTTATTTCACTTTCCATTGCTTCTTCCCATCATTGCCAAGTTTGATAGCATCCTCATAGTCTTTTGGTTCTACAGCACATAAACAGTTTGCAATGTACAATTCAAATTCTTGAAGATAAGTCTTCTTAACGGTTCTATTTGGTTTGTTCCTTTTGTTCTTTTCTTTGTCTGGGTCTTCAAAGCCAATGAATTCTTCATCGCTTTCTTCGCTGGACTGTTGTGGTGTACCATGTTTGGTTATTCCATTCTCTTCTGTATCAGTTTTTTCTTCTGTACTAAGTGTTCATTTTCTTCCTCAAAGTTGATACCTTGATACTGTGCCATATCATCCCAAACTCCTACTTTTGACTCGTTGAAAGTTACATCTCTCGAACTAACAATCTTGTCCTTCAATGGGTCCCATAGACAATATCCATTACCTGAATATCCGGCCATTATCATTGATTTCTCACTGCGTTCCAGTTTGCTTTCTCAAGGTGATTTCAGCATATAAGCCTGTGAGCCATATACCCTTATTTTGGACAAGTCATTTTCACCAATCCATACTGAGGCTGGGGTCCTGTTTTGCAAGGCACTTGTGGATGATCTATTTAGCTCGTAGGCAGATATTCTGCTTCACCCCAGAGGGTGCAGAGTAGGTCTGTCTCTGCAAACGTTGTCCTAACCTTGTTTATCAGTGTTCAGTTCATCCTCTCTGCCTTAGAATTCTGTTGAGGAGTGTTTCGGGGTGGTGTACTCAATAATGATCACTTTATCAGCACAGAATTTTTTGAATGAGTTTGAGCTGAATTCGCCACCATTGTCAAGTCTGATTCTTTTGCTTTTTACTCCATATTGGGTCTTCACCATCTTCAAGTTTTCTTCGGATTCACTTTAGTTTTCAGCCAATACACAGTAGTGAATTGAGATAAATCATCAACAATCACTTGGAAATATCACTCACCTTCTTTGGTTGTTGTCTTGACAGGTCCACTTACATCTGAATGTAAAAGTTCTCCAATGGACTGAGTGGATTTTTCATTTTTCTTCTAAGGTAATCTCTTGACTTTTTACCTTCAAGGCACTGTGGACATTTTTCCTCACTGAACGGTAGATTTAGCACCTGCAGGCCTGATCTGTTCAGGTGGCCAAGTCTTCTATGCCGAAGACTGGTTTCACTTGTGATAATTTCCCCAAATTCCTGGCAAGCAATTGTGTGCTTAGTGTTTTCTGTCGCAGGATTTGATTTTAATAAGAACAAATTGAAATGTCCTTTTTCACACTCAACAGAAAATTTTTTTCCCATTAATTGTCACCTTTTCTTTTCTGAAAACTAGTCAAATTTTTCTTGATTTATTTGCTTACTGATAACAGATTTTTATTATTCAAGCCTGTTACTATCAAAGCTTCGAAACTGATGGTACCAATGCCGTAGTCACCCATGAATTTTTCAGCTCTTGTAGCTATCATATTTCCTCCATTTGTGGTTTTAATAACACCACTGTGCGTTAGCGTTCTTATCTGACATGTTCTCTTCTAAACTTCCCACAACAAGGTGATTTGTAGCACCCAAATCCAAAATGAAAATGTTGTCTTTACTCATTACCTTGCAACTGAAGGCTGTGAATGAAATATCGGCCTGGTGGGCTCTTGGTTCACATGGGGTTATTATTTTTGAAAGGTTTTCTTTCAGTCCCTTTTCTTTTTCCTGTCTTTTGTTTATTGTGCCAACAGTCTTATCTTTTATGGCCCACTTTTCCACATCCATAGCATGTTATTTTGTATGATACTTAATTACTAGAAGGAGTTTCTTAACGCATTTGACCTTCTCATTTTATTTCCTCTTCCAGAAGCCTACACTTCACAAACTCCATGGTTAAGTCTTGTTTCGTGGTTTCTATAGTAGTTATAACCGTGTTGAAGTTGTTGGCCATTGTCAAAAGTAGATGACAGATCTTGTCCATATTATTCATTTTGGCACCTGCATTTTCGAGATCGCAAACAAGGCCGTCAAAAGGAAGGAAATGTTCTTCTAATTTCTCTTATGGCTTGAACTTCAGTGCTTGTAATTTTTTCTTCAGATACAATTTACCTAACACACTTTTTCTTTCAAACACTTCTTTGAGTGATTTTAACATATCTTTGGAACGTCTTGCATCTTTCACCAAACCAAAATACTTATCAGGCAAACATTGCACAATAACCGATTTCGCCTTGGCATCCTTCTTGAGGAATTCATTCTTCTCTTTATCTTTCGCGGTGTCCTCTACATTAATTTCAGTAGTCTTAAACAGTTGTTTTCATCCAGCACTAACTTGACACAAAATTTCTCGTTGCGAATCCACTGTTATCCTGAAGAATTGGCAGTACACTTTGAGAACTACACGAGGCCATCTTGTTTTTTTTAGACGTCTGTGGCTTCTTTCCCGAATATTTCACTATGAATGTTGACACTTCCCACCTTATTTTCTTCTCAACAAAATTTTAAAACATTTCACGAAAGCACTGGGCCCATAACCAATCAGAATATGTTTTACTAAGGTGGTGGTTTTAAGTAAAAGCCTCAGTATTTTCATAACACATTTATTTAGGTACATCTCTACGATGCCATTTCTATTAACTGATTAGTGTTTACCAACATCAGCACATAACATTTAAAAACAAACATATGAACATTCAAATTGTAACAACATTTGGTTTAGTTACTTAAAGGGTTCTGGCTTATATTGTGTGTTTCTTTGTTTGAGATTGTTTATTTGTGGTACATTTTTTATGTATAGGGTAATTTTTTTAATATTTTACGTCATGTTCTGGCTATTACTCACCTAACTCACACTTATACGACACACGCTGTGTAACTTTTCTGCTTTTCAAAAATTATAAAATATTATATCCCTGACACAAACTTACTTTCTTGGTGGCATATACATTTAGCTATAAATAGATAATATGGCACAGCTAGATTAATTTTGACAACGGCTGCAGGAAAATGGCAAGTCTTTTCTGTTTCATAATTATATCCAAAAAGACCCCTGGTATTAATCTTTCCTTTTACTGCAGAAAATCAACATAAATATAAAGGAATCAATAATAACTATTGTCCATTTCATATACGTGGTCTCAAATTTGACAATGTGACCAACCTACACACTATGTAAACAGTAAATGCTCTTGCTCCTACAATATTGTATCAGCTGATGAACTGCTGCAGGATCCGTGTTGTTAGGTTGGCTATTTTGATGATGTCTTTGGAAGGAAACAGTACTCAGAATTAAAAGTTGTAATTTAAAATCTTAATTATACTTACATTTATGGTTTAAATTATATTTCTAAAGCAATATTAAATTTTCTGGCTGTTTGTAATGGGACTTTAAAAACATGTTCAGCATTTATGACAGAGTATGTTGACACATACAAACAGTAAACGTTTCCAGTCAATAGCTAGGTTAGCCATGTTTGTGTTTCCAGCCGGTGAAGGCAGTTGTGCGTGCACTTTTTTTCTCATTGTGTTTATTATACGAATATCTTATTGGGGTTGTCTGAATATTTAATCTGTAGTTAATTATTTTTATTTGCTTTTTCGAAACATAGTTGGTTGTAGGTACCATTGTAGTGCGTTTTGTTGAGTGAAATATAATATTAATCGGCATGTTGTTAAACTGCTCGTTCCACCATTTTCCTAACCGCCTTGCACAATGAAGTGACACGAATGTAATTTCTCTATATAAGTTTGTTTGTATCAGGAAACGTGTGCAGTGTTGATTTTACTGAATGATTTTGCAAATAAACTATTTAATGCTAGTGACAAACAAATGTGATTTTAATGAAATAAACTGCGAGGATTGCCATAGAAAAACACGTGTTCAAGAGATTACAACAGTAAGTTTGCGTGTTTTGTAAATGTATTTGTAAACCGTTAATATAATTATTGAAATGCACGTGGCCTGAAAAATGCCGCACTTTTCACACTTTTGTAGTGAGTGAATAATATTTGTTTGTCTACATCGTAAATTTGAGTGTGTTAACCTTCTGTCAAAGTGTATGCATGTATGTATCACGTTTTGTATTTTGATTAAAGTTATAATTTTTGGAGTTAAATAATTTAAATGTTATTTCCATACAAGCAAAAATTTTCCACTGTGCCGTCAAAAATTATGCAACCCAAAATGCCACACACTCATGCCGTAATCACATAGCCCTGACCAACACAGCACGACACGACCAAAAACGTATCCACGACACATTTCAGTGTGACTACTTGAATTTACAGCATGCCCGACACCACACTCTCGACATTTAACCTAACTATTTAGAAGGTGCTGATAGGCTACGTTAGTCTCAAAGGGAGTTACATATAGTAGTATTTTTCTTTAAAGCTGCATATTTACCATTGTAGGGAAAGCTTGCAATACAATTTCATTTTGCAATGATGTACATTCTGTGCGTCGTGCCGCACGACACAATGAAGAATGGGAATCATTTCTAATCCAAAATTGCTGGTCGGATGACAGAATCGGTCGGGCTAACGACAATCTATCTTGTATTTCATTGGCTGTTGGCCGTTGTGTCGAGCGCGTTGGGGCTATGTGATTCCGGCATTGTAAGAACATTGAAATAATCTCGTCTTACAAAAGACGATAAACTAAAGCCCCCTGCTGCTCTGCTCACTTTTTCCTTTTTCCCTCGAAATAAAATAAAGATGATACCTTAATTGGGCCCACATTTCATTGCTATGAACATTTCTCTGTGTTATTATTGATTGAAACTCTAACACACTGGTTCTGGAAGGTTTCAAAATGTAAAGCTTACTGGCCATACAAACTTGTAAGTTGTATCGCTTTATTTTTTTAGAATGTATATCAAATTTGTCAAACTTGTTGCGCAGGGATACTTGCTAGCAAATAAATTAAAAGGTTTTTCCTGTTTTTAAAAGCTGTATTTGAAAGTAACATAATGGCATGTAGGTTTCAACGATGGAGTCTTTCGTAAAGTTTTTGAACATTTTTGTTTTGCAAATTAAAAATGCTCATATGTTTTTAACATACGTTGTTAAGAATATTGTAAGAGTAACGGAAGAATAACTCACATGAACAGGATTTACATAGGGAAGACAACTTTTTGATATCAAGTTAATTACAACATACTTATCAAACATAATTCTTTCAATTTAAGCACCCAACGAAGGTGCTCCAACACCATAAAGAAGTGTCTCATGCATCAGCAGGAACTGCGACATTCCAAAATTTATCGCTAAGGAAAATTAGCTTTATGATGTATTCAATCTTGGGTAGGTGGGGCATCATTTTAGTGTTTAAGTAACCTGTTCGTTTGATATATTGTTTATGTAGGTGTCATCTGCTTCTCTAGAGCACTTTGCAACATCTCTGAACTGAAATGCAGTTTTTCATAAGGTACCCAAGAACAAGCCTAGGGCTGTATTCACAATTTTGAGGAGGGAGGTTGTGCGACTGAACTTCAGTGTAAATATCAACACTGAGTTAGTCAGAAAAAAGTTTTTATTTGCAGCATGACAATCTGAACACGTAGGTATTTGAGAAAAGTTATTAAAGTATTTTGTATATAGGCCTGCAATACTTAACATTTGAGTTACTAAATGAGAATTATTAAAATTACTGAAATTAAGTAACATTTGCTTAAATATTATTTGGCTACCTACATCCCGAGAATTATAACCACCATAAAAGTATCAGGCTGTACAGAGTTTGTTGTCATATCATACTACAAATCTGAATTATGTACTTTTAATGCAACAGTAGGCATAGCCTGTCTGTAAGAATGTATACTGTCTTTGAAAAGGTGTGAGAGGGTGGGGTGGTATTTCAGTATTCGTGCATTCCTTGGGGGAGGGGGGGGGGGAACCTTGGTATTTGGTGTTCGTGGAAACCATGCTAATTTTTTAAGTTTACAAGAACTTACTTCAGGTAAATGTGGTAAGATTTGTTGTCATTAATATATTTAGAGTGTATTCAAAAACAGTAAAATATCTTTTATTCACTTGACAGTCAAAATACAATTACATTTTCGGTTATCCTGGTTACAAATTTCATGCAAGGTAAAACATTATCAATTTATAGACTTATTACATGGGCTGTTAGTTATTTACATAACATATTTATAAACTAAAAAAAAAAAATGGGATTGTTGCCAACCTGCAACTGTTTGAACAGCCCTTCACAGCTTCTAAAAGTCATTTGGGAGGAGGCACATGCAGTTTGTTTACAAAAATAGGCAGTCATATGTTTTGTTTTCACCTACAATGACAGTTCAGCTGTGGCAGAAGGATACATAGCCACCCAGATGCCATTGGCACTACTTTTCTAAAACTGTCAAATTTGAGACCACTTATATGAAATGGACTATAGCATTCCAAAATTATTAATCATATCAGACTAATGAAACCTCAAATTCTAATGTGAAATGTGTGTGATTGTCAAAGAGAAAATACTAAATACTGTCTTAATTTTTTCGCAGTCATTATTATTCATATCAACTGTGTAAACCATGTTAAATAACAGGATGGCTGGCATCTGGGAAAACCTGGAAATGTAAGGGAATTTTTCTTTTCTGGAAAGTCAGGGAAATTTATGTGAAGTCAAAGAATTTTTATAAAATAGTGTAAAATGTATTTTATAAAGAAATAAATATTGCGTTCTTGCACGTCTACTACATGCAACAATTTATTACATTTTCGTCACACAATATCAACATGCTTAAACTGGTATTATTTATAACTATATTCTTTTATTTCAAATTTGGAATATCTTTCTAATACTCTTGTAACTCTTGTTTTTATTAAATAATGAGAATGAATTTCATAATCCAGTTTTAAACAGTGCTGGAATTAAATAGGATTTTGGTATCTGTTTAAAATGTGGAATTTTCCCATCACTAATCTTTCATGAGGTGAAATGCACTTGATTGTCATAATATTATCTTATGTGCTTGCAGACAAAAAGCTGACAATGGAGCAAATTGCAGAAAAGATCAATGCAGGGTTTGGGGATGATCTGAATTGTATCTTCAATGATGACAATGCAGAGAAGCTGGTGCTGCGCATTCGCATTATGAACAGTGATGACAACAAATTCCAGGAGGATGAGGAGGAAGCGATGGATAAGATGGAGGATGATATGTTCTTGCGCTGCATTGAGGCAAACATGCTTAGTGACATGACCCTGCAGGGCATCGAAGCCATCAGCAAGGTGTACATGCACCTGCCTCAGACGGATGCCAAGAAGCGTATCGTCATCACAGAGACAGGTGAATTTAAGGCCATTGCAGAGTGGCTGCTCGAGACAGATGGCACCAGCATGATGAAAGTACTGAGTGAACGTGACGTTGACCCTGTCCGCACCTTCAGTAATGACATCTGTGAGATATTCTCTGTGAGTATTTGCTGCCTGCGTGTCTTACAAGCGTGTGCATTGTGAAATGGTAGATTCTTATTATAGATTTGGTTCTTTTGATTCTGGTAGAGAGATGTCGAATTTTAATAGTGTGATGTGCATGTGTTGTTTTCACCCTCTTGGAGTCTAGATATTGTGTTTTAATTTATTTGTAGGAGCTACAGTGGTGTAGTAGTGAGATTACTTACCTCCCACGTAGGCGAACTGGGTTCAATTCCCGGCAGTGTTGCTCCCAGATTTTTGCATGTGGGCTTCATGCCAGACAATGCTGCTGTTCGCCGGGTTTTCTCAAAAATCTCCCTTTTCCTCCTTTCCTTCATGCGGGGTGCTGCTCCATACTCGCCTTGCTTCGCCCTCATCGGCTCTCAAGACTTTGGTGTTAAGAGCTGCCCAAAGCTCTTTATTCACTCTCTCTTTCTAACTGTAGTACTGTGTTTACTGAAGTCCAAACTGCTATTGATTGGAAGTTTCATCATATTTTGTTTAGGAAAAATTGTATAATTAATACATTAGAACATTGCTGTTTGTTTCAACCCCTTTTATTAAGACCATCTCTCATTAAAACCATTTTTGAGGAACTGTGAAAAATGCTGTAAAAAAAAAGATGAAATTTTAGGTAGATTAGCTGAAAAATAAGTTGCTACACCTTGTGTTTCTCTTGTGAAACACTACTCCAAACAGTGCATTTCTGAAAATAGAAACCACCCCTTTTGTAGTACAGGGATTGGATGGGTCAAAATCTACCAAATTTTCCAAATCCTGTGTTATGACAATCCCTCACTAACAACCCTATTCCTAGAAACCGTGAAAAGTGGAATTCTACTGGAGTTTCATTAAAACAGCAAGCTGAACTAGTTCAGGGGGTGGGGGTATAGGGGACTGGATATTAATGGTGGGAGGGGGAATATTTGACAAACTGTGAGAAGGGGGATGGAGAATGTGGAATTATATTAAAGCAACAGATGGTCTGCCAAGCTGCCATGTGCCAGTGGTGGTTGTACTGTCTGGCAGTGCTGTTTGGAGACTTGACAGCCAAAATCCCATTAGGTACTTAGTAGGTATTGAGGTAGAAATATAACTGCACTTGAACAAATTTGACCTAAGCCATGGAGTCTGATAGCTACATATGTGTACATTTGTAAAATTTAAAAATATATAAAACTGAGAAGTCCTAAAGATCTGTTGCCAACACGTCACTGCTCGCACTGCTTTTCAATTGTATTGAATATAAAATAAATATTACAAGTTACAGAAGAAACCAGTTGAAGTTTCGTTTATTCAAAATATAATACTTTAAAGTTAATCACAGTGTTATATATTTGTGGTATAAAAGTTATTTAAAAAAACAGTGAATGAACTATAAAAAGTACACTAAAGCAATTGTTTCGCAACTTTTGAACATAACACTTCCACCTCAATTTGCGAAAACTTTCCATTTTTAGGGCCCTTAAAGCAGCGTCTCAAATAGCTGGTGTTTTCAAGTTCATATCTTTGCTTACACCAATTCCTCGCCATTTTTTCGTGAACTTCAAATTTTCAGGCAGCAGATCTTATTTCCATGCTCTTTTGCAAAGACGATAGACCACTGCTTAAATCTGGTTGTATAGCTGGAACAATGTTTCCCCATGTCTGATGTGAACAGTGCTTTGTCAAGAGTTCTGTCCACTGCGTAGATTAATGTGAGCCAAAACACTGCCACTGTCGCTGTGAGAGTGGCTACGAGCAAACCTCTAGCCTTGCAATAGAGCAAGGTGACTATATTTGGCAACTGCACTTGCACCTGACAGCCTGGCCACGCCCAAGGAGGGCCACGTCTGGTGTAACTTTATGGGGGTAAACAACCACACAGCTTTCTGAAACCAAGCACACAATTTTTGTTGTTATTTATGCATTACAGATGTAATGTGGCTTTATTCTAACTGTCACACTTTTTTTAACAATAATATTTTTTAAGCCTTCTTTACGGAAATACAACACAGCATGCTGACAGAAATAAAAGCCTAATTTTAGTAAAGTGTTGTGTGTACTAGGTAGGAAATGGTGTGGTTCGGAGTGCACTGTAATCTTGGATATTTTCCACTTCTATGCATAATTTAAAAAAATAAATAAATAAAATGTGGGATAAAAAATTTTTACCAAATTTGGTTTTCTTAAAATAAGGGTTCAGCCTATAATAGGTGGCGGCTTATAATCATAGAAATAAGGTACCTTTAGACATGTAAAATATACCTTTAGGTGTTTGTGTGTGCGCATGTGCATACATGTGTATGTGTGTGTGTGTGTGCATGCATATGTGCGTGCATGTGCATACACACGTGTGTGCGTATATATAATATTGCTCAGATCCTACCCTCGCTGCAATCATTAAGCCCCCTCCCCCTCTTCGAAAAATTTAATCTGTATATATATATATATATATATATATATATATATATATATATATATATATATATATATATATATATATATATATATAGACACACACACACACACACACTCTCTCTCTCTCTCACTGAATTTTGTATGACTTGGCAGTGTTTGTATGGAAGTTTCATTTTTCCCCCCATGGAATACTATAATACCAATACAATAAGATAGTAACATTTCTGAGAGATTGTAAGGAAGATGTGACAAATTTTTGTAATATGTAGAATGCAGCTTGCAAAATAGACCTTGGAAATGAGACTTTGCAATTCACTTAAAGTTTTAAAGGCTGTAAAACTAAAACTATATGTGCTAGACCAATAGAAATTGAGGAATTCATTCATCTTCAGGCAGAGTTTAACAAAGTTCTACCAAAATCCAAGAACTTGGTTGTCGTGACCTCTTAG
Source organism: Dryococelus australis (assembly GCA_029891345.1). Taxonomy (NCBI): domain Eukaryota; kingdom Metazoa; phylum Arthropoda; class Insecta; order Phasmatodea; family Phasmatidae; genus Dryococelus; species Dryococelus australis. The sequence goes on along the minus strand of CM056994.1, from coordinate 229,441,153 downwards.
AACTGGTGATGAATGACCCAGCTATATTATCTTGCAGTGGTGGTTATAATTTAATTTTGCAGAATGGTAAAGTTTTTTCAAGTCTTGAAAATTAACACGTTTCTTCAGGCCATATCGCTACACGTGGTTTCAGTGTAGTAAAAATAGAAAAGTACGTTGCCTCTTGTGCTGCAATTTTCACCCAGGTGTTTTTCAGAATGGCAAGAAATATGTACATAATGAGATTGTCTTTATTTACTGCAGTGGTAGGCAGCTTCTCTCTTATTTTGTTAACAGATATATTCCTATTATTTTTAATATTGGTTATAATGGTTTATTATAGGGGCAAATTTTGACTGAAAATCTCTTTCAAATACTTTTATTTCAGGCAGAGATATTTGTAATTTACACTTTTTTTTTTTTTTGGCAATAGTTTCTATTTACTAGCCTATTATTGTATAATTGTGTGTATGCTTCTTGAAATAGCAGGTTATAAGAATTACGATATTAGATTTTCATAATAACACTATGCAGTACGGTATAATGAAGTGTAGACAGAGGGAGGCCGGCTAACTGTCGCCGGCAGACTTTGATAAATATGTCACAGAGGTTGCTTTCGTCTGCATTGGCCGACGACTGAGGGGAAAAATCATTAAATACTTTGTAAAAGGGAAAATTAAAATACAGTATGTAACACGAGAAAAACACTAGTTATTGCTATTTGCCTCAACAACAAAAGTAATCTTGAGTTAGTTTATTAGTTCATTCTTAACAACTCTCTATTGCAAAATGTATACGTTTATAATATCTGTTGTATCAATTGTACGTTTTGTTAAGTTTTAAACATTGTTTTCCCTAGGTATGGTCTCAAAGTGCACTCTCATCACCGGTAACGTTTTCACTCAAAAATATACAATACCGTCATCTGAGATGACCTTCATCACCAGTCAAGTGTCCCTTGATAGTGCAACTGCTTTGAATTTTATTGTCTGTCAGCATCAGATGTTTCGTGCTTCATTGTCTCGTCATATCATGAAACCAGTGTTACTCACAATGGAAACATTCACCGATAAGCTGCATGGCTTTTATTCTACTTGATAGTTTCTCTTATTTGTATACTGTGTGGGAATTTCAAGGAAAAAGCAGGAAATGTACAGGAAATTCAATTTAGAGTCTTGTTGGACACCTTGTTGAAGCAAAGATATATTTGCATGTCTGTGATATGGTGTTTATGTACTGATGCTGGCTAACAGCCAGCTGCGTAAAAACCATGACTGCGCTCTCCACTCACATGACACGTGGGCATGCACGTGCGCAAAGAGGCAGTAACCTGAACTTTCCAATAAAGGAATATTTATTTGAAGTGTAAAATTATGTCTCTTGTTTTATTTTCATTTTTCTCAAGTGTTTAAATGTTTAAAATGTATGTTTGATAATATTGCACAATGTTTGGTTATGAATTCAAAATGTGTGCTGTGTGAAGACTAAGAACATTATTATTCCTGCGTGAACGCCATCATAAAAGCATTTAAAGAATACAGAAAATTCATAATTTAAATATAAAATGTAAATCAATATTTCAATTATTTATGTGCCATTTATTTCAAAATATAAAAGTTTTACCCGGTGTGTATAGCACTTCTGCTTGTGTGAACCCCGTAGGCAGCCATGGTAGGTCAGCGTGACCCATGCCTCTGGGCATTCCGTCGAGGAGAGTTGGCGTGGTAAAATGCTGTCACGTATGCACTACAAACTTTTTGCACTGATATAAATTACAGTAGTTTACTTTTTGTATACCGGTTAACCGTTGCTTTCCGTACATTTTGCCAGACATTCACCAGCATTATGCTTCCGCTTAACTTAATAATTTGTGCTTTTGTGGCTTTTTCAATGTAAACGAGGAGAAAGGAGGAAAGATGTCGGAGAGGCCATATGGCCCGCGCAGCTTTGAATCAGGCGCCACCTGCAAATGTTAAAGGCGGTTCAGTGTAATTTCTGTTTAATTGCTGCATGTAAAATTTTAAGGGCTTTATTTTCATGTATGTATTTAAGGGTAGTTTTCATGTTTCATTGTTTTACAGTCACATCACTTGCGACCACGTGGTTGACAGCCGCCAAGTCAATATTGGCGCCATCCATGCGCTTTGAGGGTTTATTTGTCTAATATCATGTGCACCGTAATTTATTTTAGGGTTCTATGTAATGTTCCATTCAGGGTTGTGTGTATTTTCCTTGTAATTGATGCTTTGTACGTATGACCACGCTGTCTATTCCAAGATTGATTTTCCCGCCATCAGGCATGCTACAAGCCTATAAATGTCTCAATCTGAAGGAGAACATTTTTTCCATCAGTAATAATCATTTGTCTGACCACCATTTACCATTTTTACGGGGAAATATTAAAATTGCATCTGCACCACGTGATCCGCTACGAATCTGATCCAGCGGCATCCATGCCATCTAAGCTTGCTTTTATACATCTGCGTGTTTATTGTGACCATTCATGTCATGTCCCATCTTATTTCATATGTATAAGTGCCATTTATGTAATTTGTGTGGTGATATTATTTCCGTCCTAGTCGGCTATGTGTATAGGCCGTCACCACACTAACCACGAGTGCCAAGATGAGCCCCGATGAGTCCATGTTAACAACACCAAATAATCGCACGTGTTTGTTCATTTCATAATTCTCTGTGCCCTGTCTTCAGGAAAAATCGGCAGTCCACCTTAGCGGCTGTCGACCCTTTTTCTAGTGAAGATTGCGTTTTCTAACACCACAGAGAAGTCATCTGTGTAGGAGTTTGCTAGATTAATTGCGGGCTGGGGGATACCCTAACGGAGTTAGCTAAACACATCCGAGTTCTATCATAAAGTAAATTCCTAGCACGATTTTGTATGAGTGACAAAATAAAGGCGTCTCACCGTGCGTAAAGTATTTCTTTGTAGTGACAGCAACCTCTCGTCTTTTTCAGTGATAAAATATTTAGTAAAAATGTTTAGTAATGAAAAGTGTTTCGTAAGTACACTCGGGTGAGACGGACCCACAGAACCCACAGTATTGCTGAGAACCCTTAGTCTCAACAGTGTGGTGACTGGAAAACACAGCTGGCACCCATCTACCGTAAGTTTACTGTCTCACCGTTGTCTCGTGTCTCACCTGACGGCGTCAGTACTTATAGTCCATTCCCCGTTGGAAGCTACTTTCTCGGAGCCCTGCTAAATATCTACTTGCAGGCCCATTTCGTATCCTTCCGCCAAATGTAAACAAACATTGCCACTGAACTGCCATGTAGCATCTGTCAAAATCAATGTTTACATACCATTGTGTGTGTACGTGTGTTTGTATACTTTTGCTACACCTAAACATAAACATAGAAATGTGACTTCTACTTTTATACCTGTCAAATGTGTTGTTTACTGTTTACAACTTTTCAAAGAATTCTGTCTTAGGTGTATTTCAAAAACCATTTCGTATGAATAGTCAGTTTAGGCCTATAACATTATTTAGGTCAGCTTTATGATGTTTTAAAAATGCCTGAATTAATTATAGTTCTTACGGTTATGTTACATTAACATATTTGTTCTTCATGACATAGCACGTTACACATAATGCATGTTAATATTTTGCTACGACTGTGTTAAACACTGTTACAACTGCGGGGTAATGAATTGTAGTATTTAACTTGTTGTTGATATGTGTTGGGTTATTTCTTTAAAAGGACTGCCTTAGTTTGAATAACGAAGGAATAGACAGTCCAACGAAAAAGTGACCTTAAAATCAAGCACGCAACTCACGTCGCTCATTTTTTTGTTATAGAAACTTTAAATATAGCGGTGAACATGCACTCTAATAAGCTTACCATAACTTTTATTCCACTCATGTATTGCTACTTACTGCGTATTAGGTTTATTGAAATTTATTGAGGCTGGGCTTGGTTATTTTGTTGGGATTGGTGGTAAATCACATTACACGACTATGTTTCAAACACCCAGGGCAAAGGTACAACGTTGTGATAAATAAACATACGTGGTTGTAAATAAATAACTTCGTCATAACAGTTCACATTTACAATGTATAAATAGTTCACATCAAATATTTGAAATCACGCACACACAGATCCAGCGTAACTATCACCAAACAGCCATGCCACGCTATTTCACACGCAGCGGGTAACAAAACACACTGTAACAGTGTATTTATTACTGCCGCGGAAACACAGATTTATCACATCGTAACTTGCTTAGGTAGGTTTAAAAAAAACAACGTCTACAAACGTGATGTGGAAATTTGAAGTATTTTTCGGAGTAAGTATAATTTACGCTTGGTTTGGTAAAACACCAACACGCCATGTCATGGCTCACCACGCCTGCCAACTTCACTTTGTTTCTGCCCCGCCATCATATCTAAATATATTAAAATAAGTATTCAAACATTAAAATCTCTTCTCAGTTGTAAATTACAAATTCAAAATTCATTATTTTGCTGTAATAAGTATGAAATATGCTACAATTGAAAACATGTACAATTTGGCCGCGTACTAGCGAAGTGAAACTTCCCGAGTGTGAAAGAAACAGAGAGAGAGAGCGACAAAGCTCGCTCAGTAGACAGTTGCTTCAAAAATTGCTCTCGCTCAATAAAACAACACCGTACCGTTATGGCTTACTCACAATATTTTCCGCTGTTATTTTAAACTGTGAAAATGAGATATGTTGCCATTGTGGCTACCTAAATATCTCAATAGGCACCATTTAATTTACAAATAGTATACTAAATAACTAGGTTAAAATAATAATTTAACTGTGAACTATTTCTTACCGGCCGTTGCCAACACGTCACTGCTCTCTATGTATTTAATTCATATTTAAAAAGAAATAAATATTACAAGTTACAGAATATATTAAGGTAAGGTTTCATTTATTCAATAATACAGTACTCTAACGTTAACCATAGTGTTATATATTTGTGGAATACAGGTTATTGAAAAAAACAGGTTGACATGGTTTGCCTAGAGTTTTTTCAAAGGTTGATTTTCATAAGTCGTTTCCAATCGGGAATGGACTATACATATTTGTTTTCTGCTTATCATTAAAAGAAATGCAAGCAGTTCAAAAATTATTATATTTAGACCCAAAATAATATACAGCATGTCCACCCACAGGGAAAACGGAAAAGTCAAGGAACTTCATGTGGCAGGAAATGGTCAGGAAAATGTTGGGATTTTTATGTGGGTCAGGAAAATATAAATAATTTATTACTCTGCAAAAGCTGTAAGTTGTGTGAATACAAAGTAATGTAAATTTAAACGTATTTGAGTTAAAATTTAAGTTTTTAAATTTATGAACTGGAAATAATAAATTTTTGCCTAGTCACGTTAGGTCTATATGAACAAAATAAATTATTTTTGTGTGACGTGAATAGCGTATATCGGGAGAAATGTAGATGCCCTAAATAACATTTTAGCCCTGCTTGCTTTGTCTCGCAATGTAATTAAATTCTGCTTCACTGATAGCATTTTGTTTCGTTAGCGGTGGAAAATTATTGGAAGGTTTTGGCCCTGAAAATAGGTCAGGAAAAAGGTGATATTCTGTCTAGAACAGGGAATAAGTCGGGGAATTGTAAAATGGAATATCAATGGACACCCTGACAGCCATTGGAGAAATGGTGCAAACATACAGTGAACTACGTTTTTTGCACTTTCCATGGGACTGGGAAAAATTGTTGAAAAATACGAGGGATTATAAAAAAAAGAGAAATTTATACTATTAAAAACTGCAAATGGGGCCAAATAAAGCAAGTGCAAAATGCAGGAAAGTCATAAACAGTTTTTAGTTTTCACCATGACTCAATTAATTTTATACAGCCACATTAGCTTGGAGAATTGAACCAACAGTTGAGCATAATTTTAATTCTCTTTATATTACTTTTTCTGTGGTTCTATCTTGGGCTCCCTGTTACTTGAGCGCACACCTTTCTTGTTCAATTTGTGTTTGTGCTAGGGTATATTAATTTGAGACAATTGTAAAACATAAAAGTGCACCATATTGCCACCTAGTATACCTAGTACATTATTTAGTTCAAAATATGCTGCCAGTACCTGTAAGCTGTGAACACCATCTTGTGATATTATTTGTGTAAGTGCATGAAAGTATGAGACTGGATGGTTCTGGCAGGTGCTGGGGATAGAAGCAGTGCGAAAGTCAGTGGAAAAGGAGATGAACACTGTGCTTAACTTTTATGGCCTTTACGTGAACTACCGCCACCTTGCCTTGCTGTGCGACGTGATGACAGCTAAGGGTCACTTGATGGCCATCACCAGACATGGTATCAACAGGCAGGATACCGGAGCCCTCATGAGGTGCTCCTTTGAGGAAACTGTGGATGTGCTCATGGATGCAGCCTCACACGCAGAGGTGGACCCCATGAGGGGTGTCTCGGAGAACATCATCATGGGGCAGCTGCCACGCCTTGGCACAGGTATTACATTGTTCATATCAGCTTGTTTTATATTGTTATTGTTAATGGTAGGGCAATTCAGGTATCAATTAATTCTTCAATTATGCTGATGTTCAGTAGAATCAGGGAATTAAAATCGTATTGTTTTTAACCCCAATGAATCTCTGTGTGTGTGTGTGTGTGCGTGCGTGCGTGTGTAATGATTCCACAGTTTTCATGGGAATTTTACTTTTGCTATGAATTTTTAAAAAATTTTAAAGTGGTGACTGTGTTGAGGTGTAAATTCTTTGGGAAGAGATTCTGGCAACAGCAGAAGATATTTTGTCTGTAGATGTCAGTTAACGTGGCTACATGTTTTGTCATGGCGGAAGTTCAATGTAATTTTTTTAAAATTATGGTAAGCTATTCAATGAAAAATGTATACAATATATTCCAGATTTACAGTACGTATTACATAATGTCACACAGTATAAACTTGCTCCAACTAGGGATGTCAAAATATCAATTTTTCTCCATTCCAACTGCAAAACCTTTCACTCGATTCTGATACCGTACATTTAGATATAGTCAATATATGCTTTTCAAATTTTGTTTTATAGGTTAAATTAGACAGGCACAAATATGAAGATAATACAGGAAAGATTTTCAAGTCTGCTAAGTGAAATTCAGTTCCTATATTTATGTAACATTCAGACTTACCTAATTACGCCTAACCAGTTCATATGTTTTTTTGATAAATGTATTGGTTTATTTGTAATGAATATAGACAAAGTATTATACAAAAACAGGTAAAACAAAGTTCTCAACTTCTTAATGCTATATTTTAGGTCAACTTATGAAGCTAACCAATATGTACCTAAATATTGATGCTATTCATTAATGAAACTGAAATACAAGTAACCTTTCATTTAGCATTGCTAAATGAAAATGCTTCTACCGGACATTTTAAGTTGCAGGGACACTGGATGACTTGCTACTACACACATCTTTGCCCAAAAGTTGTTCTGAAACATCATTATTGGCAATTTTACTATACTTGTTTGCACAGATTGCAAAATGCATAATTTACATCATCTGAAAAATAATTCCACACATTGCTAGACATTTTCTTCACATCTAAGTAAATAAAAAATTCAGTACATTAACAACTTTAACACTACCCACTTTTAGAAAAAAAGGCGGAAATGTTTGGTAAAGATAAGCACGAAAAAATTGCTTTCAGTCTCGACTACCTCAAAAACGAATATTACACAAACAGGAAATATGTATGGTACAAAAAATGTACCTGTACTTTATCTAATGTACCGTTAATTAAAAGGTATTCAAAATAAGAAATACAAAAAATAACACCAGGATCCTTATGCTCCCACTATTAATAACTTTTGTGCAGCAGACTAAAAGCCAATGCATGTTTCGCGTCAGCGACCTGGAACTCTAGGAGCTTGCCGCTAGTGAGGGTTCTTATCTGCAAACCTCTCTGGTTGCAGACTGATGCTGGCTGACTTCCAGTGCATGGCTTATCAACTAACGCTGTTCGCAACACTGCACGCAACAAAGTGCTATCTTCAACAGTATCCACGTGTGCGGCGGTGGTCTTTCATCCGTGACTGCCAATTTGTTTTAGTGTTTCGTTTATGCGGACATTTACAGGTTTAGATATTGTGTGGTAGATTTCTACGTGCATTTGTAGCATTCTTACAACAGTATATATGTAGTACTGAATCATGTTGGAAAGAGCACAAAAAATAAAACTAGTGCAGTTTTATTCCATTAAAGCCGCGCCATGCAGCACATAGTGACGTCGGAGTGAACTGAGGCAACTAAATACTGATAATAACCATCCTCCACATGGCAGCCATCAAGATATAAAGGACTTGTTTAGCTGCGAGTTTAGATTATCCGACTATCTCTTCTCCTGCATTATCACAGATAATCGAGATTCTACTGTATTATCTTAATTCTTTCATAGTCGAACCATCATTGATTGCAATTTTTAGTGACTGGAATTAATAATTTTTACGACTGATAATTAAAAAAATATTTGAAAATTAATAGTAGCCGACATTTTCAGCTTTAATAAATAGGAATTTTGCTGGGGCTGGGAAAAGTATACGGTAATTCCGGTCAACGCACGCGAATTCGGTACACGTTCAGCCTATTTGGAAAATCAAAGATCTGTTTCTGTACTACATAACCTCAAAAATTCATGTGAATGTGGGTGAGGATTTATAACAATTAACAGTTGGATTCTTGATTCTTCGATACTTGTAATAATCGAAGGTTTCAAGGAATCGACTTTGACATCCCTACTTTTAAGGATACAGGAAGTAAGTGCGTGACATGTTAGTGTAATCCGTACATTTTTTAAAATGATTTATATTATTAATAAAAAGGGGCTGAAAAAATTAGCATCTGTTTTGGTAAATATTAGCATTTATTTCTTCAGAAATGAGCATTTATCTGGGTACAAATCAACATCTATTGTTTAGACACTAAAACGTTAAGTGCCAGAAATTTTTTTCTCATGACTCATGGCAGTTAGCCCTTATAAAAAACTGTATTTCTGTTAGTAGTAATAACCAGTGAACTTTATGTACTTAACCTTTTTCTGGGCTGAGATCCTGTTCCTTCCCGCTACTGTTACTATATCTGTAGCATGCCAGTAGATACATAATGAAAAAAGAAGACAACAAGCTAGTAAAAAATTCCAGGTGACCAGTACAGCAGTGAAGAAACAAAAATGCCAACTGAATTTCTTGCACTTCTCCAAGAACACCATAAAACTAGTGATAGGAGAGTTTTATTTTTATAACTTCGAGTCATTTCAAGTTGAATGAAACTCTAATCAACTAGAGTTGAGTACAAAATTATCAAGTTTGCACCATAACCGTAAATATTGTACGCAGGTATAATGCTCGCACATTATGACTTCCTCTCCCTCTTATAGTCGCAGTTTACCTAGGAAAAAAGTTTGGGACTAGTTTATACCAAGAAAAATAATCCTTTGCTTCATTAAGTGATTCACAACACTGCTTTTTCCCTCCTGCTGCTGATTGGACTACCCATAAGTGTATAAATGGTAATGTCAGTCACATGATGCTGATATAGTCTACTCTCATTTCTAAGATACCGGGAATAGCAACCATCTTGAAATAACAACTTTTTTTTAGAACCATGAAAGGTCTTAGAATCCAGAGTTTACTATAGAAAAAATATAACAGTTGATGATGTCCTTAATATTAATTTTCGCCTTCAATCGAAACATGCAAAATTCTAATCTCCTATTTCAGTATTACCAAAATGAATTGGCATTTTCTTTCATTAAATTCTTGATGAAATTTACATTACTTCATTCACAGTAAGACCTTAGTGTATGAGACAGGAGCAAAACAAGAGAATATCAAAAACACAAAGTTAGTAGCTTGCTCTTAATGGCATGTGAAAAGAGTAAACCTAATCATTCCAGATTTTTTTTTTCCACTGGTAAACAGTCCTTAACTTAAGATGCAGATGTAAATGAAAAGTAATACCCAGCCTCTCCAAAGATGGATGTGTTTACTACGTGTGACACAATGAACATCTCATGATCCCTTGATCTTTGGAGATTACCTTCCCATTTGACTGCACTGGATTTGCATTCAGTGTATCCTGAAAATGAGAAAATTTACATTATCAAGCAAATGCCTAAAGCAAATGCTTCTTTGTTGGCCATATTTGCTTTCAAACTGCATCATTGAGTCTTGGAGACAATGCTACAAAAATTGCCCTCACTATGCATTTCTTCAGTGCAACAGATAATTCGAACATGGAGAATGACAGCACTCAGTGTGTGAGAAAAATAACTGGAATGTACAGCACTCGGCAAGTGTGCACACAGTGCTGTGATTGGAAGATGGTATTATTGATTGAGTGTTTAGCATCTTCAAAGTAGTACATGCATCTCTACGAAATCCAAGTTTTTACATTTATATTCGACGGGACAATTTGTGCAATACTTCATTGATAAGAAGACACTTGCGAACATTGTGACTAATTTAATTGATCATTTACCATATAAATATCCAAATACAAGCTGACCTTGGCTCATAAAACCAGGGGAAAATTTTTTTAGCGAAATATCATAATTCTTTGTTTGTCCCACATTTGATAGAAAAATTAGACAGTCAAATTTATTTTCAAATAACAAAGGAAATGATTTTAAGTTATACATACAAACAAAATCAAATGGATTTATGCCTACTTAATATTTTTGATTTTAACATCTACAGTGTACAGAGCTTTTAAGTCTCATCACGTACACATTTTTTTAAAAAACAATTGCAATAAGTTTATATGTAAGCCTACATAACAATTAAATAGTTGTACTGAGTTGTTTGTTTCTTCCACACACTTAATGACAATAAATTTGAAATTACTGTCGTAAGTCCTGCCGTGCTCTGAAATTTGTTTACTTTATGTAAAGTGCACTTCAGGATGGTCACCTGTTTCTATAGGCTACTATTCATGGTAAAGTAAGCACTTTTGAAAGCCCTCTCATTTGAAATAATAGTCAATAAAGATATTTTATTTTAGTCTTAGATGTTCTTAGACACACTGCATTTATTACTTTTATGGCAATATTTATTTATAAAGGTTGTGAAATAATTAAATATGGCTGAAAGGAAAAAGTAACTAGGTCTCAAAGGTTCTCACTTTACCGTGAACAGCATATAATTTTTAATATTTAATTTCAATTTTACACATGGCGTCTTATTCAATAACACTAAACAACTGCTACTCATCAGTGCAACTGCATCCCTGGCAGTTTGTCTACAGAGTCATGCCGCCTCCTACAAGATTGTTTTATCTACCGGGTCGGAACAGACGTCCTAATAATATTTTATTATTTCGCCCGATGAGCCACCGAGACCATGCAAGAGGTCCGGGGCGAGTACAGCAGTATGCCACTGGATGCCGCCACATGTAAGATGTCTAGACCCCGCTGCTCTCCACTACGCCGCACGCACAGAGGATCTAGGCACTGGGCTTGCACCTGCTGTTCCTCCTCTCCAGATGCCCTATGCCAGTCAAGGAAGGGATGGCCGAGTAGAGTATATAAGGAGATGCCTCTCCTGAGCCCTCATCGCTCCAGCTCGTGGAGCCGAAGATCCACTCCAGCGCAACCGAAGGAAGAACCAGCGGCGTCGACAGCTACACACTTGGAAACGTTTGGTCCTTTATGGGCAACCTGAGAGTAGAGCTCGCCCCGAGGTTAAACATTACACTACAAGCACCAGCAACTGTCTATCCCTCTAGCTTTGCACAGGTCACCTTCCCTGTATTGAGATAGTGTGTTTTACCTTCCGCATAGCCCGTGGGGAATTAGGATATAGCACCTCTGCCATCTGTATTTCCTTTGGATCAATAAACACCGATCTTACCAGATCTCTTGACTTTCACTCTGAGTGCCTTCCTTGTGTCATATCGGAGCTGGAGGACTTCGCAGGAGACTGGGTTTTGCTTTTCCGAAGTCACACGCACAACACACCAGCACATCCTTGGAATGCCACCCATTCTCTGCTCTGGCAGTGAATGGTAGAACCACGACACTAGGATGTTGTCCCCTCGAAGTTGTCTTACCGGCTCAGTCACACCCCCCCCCCCCCCCCACCTCAATGCTCACATTGTGGTGCAGAGGAGGAGATCGTCTTGGAGTACGGGGAGACCAGTGACAACTGGACCCTCACTTCACCAGTATTGGAAGGCCACCTGTTCCTTGCACCAAGTGAGAGGAACGGTAGAGCCACGACACTAGGTACACTCCCGGTGGGATAGACTTGCCGACCAGAGTTCTCAACTATCACCGCTCACTGGTGGTGCCGAGAGGGTTGCATTCTGGTGCAGGGAAACCTACCCCTGCGGGACAACACAGTGCGGTTCCCCCAACCATCGTCCTGCAGCTTGCGCCGTCTCTACCTGGTAGAGTTGTCAAGAGTGAGGCTGTGTTGGTGGCAGTAATTTGCACCTACACATGGACACACACACACATCAACTGCCAAACTCCTGCAGCCCTGACTTTTGTGCCTTATGCCTTACACCTGTAGGGGTAGAGTTAAGAGAAAGGCCAAGAAGATGAGAGCAATTTCCAAAAATCCCTAGGGGCTACGTATCCTGCCCAGCGGGTTTGGTTTGTTTAGTCCACGTGAGCAAGCTGCACTACTGAGACCGCCTCACCATACCAGCACCCACCGTCACGCCCGTGGACTTGTTCGAGCAACCCAAGGTCGCGGAAGGATACTGCCCTATAGTGCGAGACGCACCGTTTGGCATACGACCCACCAGCACACCGGGACCGCAGCCGAGTACCACACCAGTACCTACAACCCCTCAGTCAAGTGTTACTCCGGTAGAGGGAACAGAAACTGTACCGGCACGTACCCAACCGCATCGCCGCCTTATTGAACCACATCGTAAACCTGCACCACACCATATAAAGATTGTCGAGCCCGACTTCGTACAGAATTGCCAACCCACCAGGCCCGTGTTGTACACCGGGTGGGCCCCCATGTCCAGATTTGAATAAACCGCCTTCAGACGCGACTCGTCTAGCGTCGAGTAAGTTGCCCAGGATAGGGACTGTCACACATCAAATTACACAACAAATTGCTGTTAGTATACTTCCAACTGAAAAACAAAGAATTATTACACGTTACTGGAGAAAGAGACTATCAGAAATGACAAAACAGGAAGATAACCCAGTGCAAGGCATGCCATACATATAAAACTTTATACTGTATTTATTTTCTTTCACTCAAATTTTTTTCATGCAATACTTCATTTGCATTTTCACGCATGGCAGTAACGTAAATATTATGGTGGAAAAAATCAAGTAATAGCCCACAATCTTTATATAACGGGAACTTAACTTTAATAATTTACAATTCTGCTAAAAATTGTGGCTCTCTTCCAAGATCTTGATATATCATTGCAAGAATCCACTGTGCTCATCATCTTCACCGTGCCGTGTTCTATGATTTGTTCAAATGTTCTATGACATCTGTTAATCAGTGTTTACAAACTTCATTTGTGTTAAGAGGGTAAGCACTGAAATTTTCGAGCTATTATTTTATGTATGTATGAAAATATTATTAAATGCAATTTCAAATACATTTATTCATATATTTAGTGTTTTATGAACACTGGTTAAAATATTCTCTCTTTTTATGATATCTATTTGGCAGTGTTTACAAACTTAGTTTTTCTTTTGGGGGTGTACAAAAAGATTATTAAATACAATTTCAACGGCACTTATTCATTTATTTAGTATTTTAAAAACCCTCATTAAAACAATTTATGCTTTAAAAATGATTCACCGTAACCACATTTTTGATATGTGAATGTAAGGTGATGCACAAATTTCAGACTTCACTTGAGGGACAAAAATATCTTGTATTCAGATAAATATGGTATTTACAATGGTCATGATAGTTTGTTTCTTAGAAGTTTGGTATTGTGCACAAAAATTATGCTCGTTAGATAGAGGTTGAATAATAAAATTAGTTTTGGTGGGACTATTTTCTTATTTATAAGGAAGAGTTTTTCATTACAAGGATGTTTGTAATGTTGGAGATTTTAGTTTATCTACCATTTATTGTGGGTTTTTCTGAATTATATACAAAAATCACAAAAATAATATTTTAAAAGAAATTTAGCAAAATATTCATTTATTACAGTTTGCAAATTTTTTTTACTCCTACCAGTATAGGGCAATAACTTTCGAAGTTGCAAATATTAAACAATATGCTGGTTAAGAATGTTCCAGAAAGTATGCCTATGAGTAGTATCATTTAGATATTCATCCATGTGTTGCAACTAATGCTACCCAAAAATTTCAAGGGGTTGCGTACATAAATGTTTAACTGAACACATGTTGCAAAAAACAGACAGATACTTGTAGGAACAAAAATTGACCTAAATAAATTGCAAGAGAATCTCATTTTGAATGAAACTCTGTTAAATACAGAAATGGACCACCCAAATGTTTCAGTTTATCTAAAATAGAAAATAGGTGTTTTTATTTTTACATAAACAAAATTTGCAATATTTAGTTGATAAAAAATTTTTGATTACTCTGAACACACACAAAATTGTAAAGTAGCATTGAGAATAGAATCACGAATCAGTGAGTACTTTGACATAATCATGTTTGGAATCTGAATAGATAAAATGCAGGAATCGACACATCACTATTTATAACCGTACTTTCCATGTCAATGTAGAATCTTTCTCTTGTACACGTCTACCTTTTCTTGTTATTAAATAGTAAGAATTGAATTTCGACCAGAATTGAGAATTGATACAAAACTATTGTAAATGAATAGGGAATCTGTTGGTAAAAATGTGGAATCATTCCACCACAACTTATTTTAGTATTTTCAAAAGAAAGAGAGAGAACAGTCTTTGAAATAATATACATGCACGTATGTATATATATAATTTGATTGTGATAAAGTGAAGCAACTAGGTGTAACGTGTGACTGTGCAGGGGCATTTGACCTGTTGCTGGATGCAGAGAAGTGCAAGGCTGGCATAGAGATACCCATGAGTGTGGGTGCAGGAATGATGGGAGGAGCTGGCATGTTCTTTGGCAGTGCCGCAACACCATCTATGAGCCCTCAACTGACACCCTGGAACCAGGGTGCTACCCCTGCTTACGGCAGTATCTGGTCACCTGGCAATGTGTTGGGTAGTGGAATGACCCCTGGAGGACCTAGCTTTTCGCCATCTGGAGCCAGTGATGCCAGTGGCATGTCTCCAGGGTATTCTCCATGGTCCCCACAGCCAGGCAGTCCTTCCTCTCCTGGACCCTCCATGACACCGTACATTCCCAGTCCTGTAGGAGGCATGTCACCTAGCTACTCTCCTTCCAGCCCCATGTATGCCCCATCCTCACCTAGTCTTACCCCAGCCAGCCCCAACTACAGTCCTACTTCACCCTCCTACAGCCCTACCTCTCCCAACTACTCACCTACTTCACCTTCCTACTCCCCAACCTCACCATCTTACTCTCCAACCTCACCTTCGTATTCGCCAACCTCGCCATCATATTCTCCTACATCTCCATCATATTCCCCGACCAGCCCAAGTTACTCTCCAACCAGTCCCTCCTACTCCCCCACTTCACCATCCTACAGCCCCACATCACCTAGCTACTCACCAACATCTCCTTCATACTCGCCTACTTCTCCTTCCTACTCCCCCACTTCACCATCATATTCACCAACTTCGCCATCATACTCTCCAACCTCACCATCATACTCGCCTACATCTCCTTCTTACTCGCCAACCAGTCCCAGCTACTCTCCTAGTTCACCCAATTACAGTCCTGCTTCACCATCATACAGCCCTACTTCTCCCTCTTACTCGCCCAGTTCACCACGTTACTCACCTGCCAGTCCCTCTTACTCACCTAATTCACCCAAGTACTCCCCTACCTCTCCATCTTACTCCCCCACTTCACCCTCTTTCGTGGGCTCCTCCCCTCAATACACACCAGTTTCCCCACAGTACTCCCCCACCAGCCCCAGTTATTCCCCCTCATCTCCCTCATATTCCCCAGCTCACCCCAGCATACTCCTGGTGCATCCACCCGCTACTCTCCCACTAGTCCTAATTACTCCCCTACCTCTCCTTCATATTCTCCCACGAGTCCACAGTACTCGCCATCCACCTCTACCAAGTACTCCCCCACAAGCCCAACCTATACCCCTACCTCCCCAAACTACAGCCCCTCCTCCCCGACATACTCCCCTGCAGCGCCCAGCTACTCACCTACCAGCCCCACATACTCTCCCACCTCCCCAGCGTACGAGCCCAGTGACTGAGGTAAGTAAGATAACTTTACCATCTGCAACACTTTAAATGTCCACAACATTTTATCTGACCTGATACCACCTGCACCTTTTTCCAAATACTATCAATAATAGGGTGCAGCTGGTATGTGGGTAAGATAATAGGTGGCATTTTTGCTTGCTTGTGTGTAGGGTTTAATTGTGATGTTATAATATATCTGCTTTTGACGTCTTTAATTTCCTTTCTTAAGAGGTTGGCAGTGGTTTTAAAAAACATACAATGTGCAATATTGATCCTTTTTTCCTTTCTTGTGTATGTCATTTCTCATGGATTTTGTGGTTAATTTTGTGTTCCACAATGATACACTTAGACACTATGTATTGAAAATGTATGTACAAAAATGTTTAGTAGTCCGAGCAAAATTCTTATATAAATAATGATAAAGTTATTGCTTTTATTGTTTATCAAATATTGCATCAGTATAAAAATTTTTTGGTTTCATCTCTTAAGATTTCATACAACAATCTTTTTAAGCTGGTTGTTTATAAGGATGTGTAATAATTGGATGTGAAATATGTTATGCGCATTGCTGTCCAGTTCAGCTGACATTCAGAAGCCAGGCAGTCTGGCACAACTTTGTTTTCTCCCTTTACACTTCTGACATCAGGAGAAGCAGTTACCCTGCAACTAGCATGGCATCCCTTGTCCTCTCTTATCTGTGCACATTTATTTCTCCCCTTACATGCCGGAGAGAGCGGTGCCCTCTCTCTGCTGCACATGCTTGCTTCCTCCCCTATCATGCCTAGTGAGAGGGAAATTGGTACAGTACATGAAGCGTTAAATAGAACTAATCAGGTGATCTCAATTCTTAATGACGCGCTGACCATTCTCCAGTGTCTGAATGGAGCTTCCTTTTATTGAATATTCTTCTTGAAAAATTAGACTACGCTCTGTGTCAAGATTTCGAAAAGTCAGTGGAACGAGAGTTGCCAATGCTTGAGGATATTCATGTTGTGCTATGGCAGGTGAAAATGTACAGTTGGTTTGCATGCAGTGTATATCCATGACTAGTAATGTAAGTAGAACCTACAGCAAACCCTAAATTTTGAATGTGAAATCAAATTCAAGGCAAAATAGTGGCCACAACCCTACAGTAATTGCATTGGAACAAACAATATACTGTATATTATGTAAAGAGAACCATTTCCTTAAGTGTGAACAGTTTTTGTTAAAATCTGTTGATAGGATTGCATTTGTGAAGGAGCAGTCACTGTGCTTTAACTGTTTGAAACCTAACCATAGTGCTGTGAAATGCCTGTAGAAATTCTCATGCATGCAGTGTCATAGGAAACATCCCTCTCTTCTGCACTTCACCCATAAGAAGCTCCTACGCCAGACACTAGATACTCAGACTCCAGAAAATAGGTATTCATCACATGATACTTCTGCTGATAAACTGCAATCACTACCGTATTTGATCACATATAGGTCGTACCCTTATTTTCCAGGTGTGTTAAAAAAATAATATTTATTGTCTATAGGTTGCACTCATCTTTGAGGTTGTACATCCTGTACAACACAGTCTGCAAGGATGGTAGATGCATGCAACCGGCGGACTTCCATTTCTTTTTGGCTTTTATGCAGTGACATGCTAGTCTTTTTTTTTTCTTTTTTTTTTCTCCAGTACTGGAATGTGACACTGCCCTTCTCTCCAAAATAAACAGTATGGTGTATCCCCCCCCCCCCCCTTTTTGTCTATGATGGCTCTAAACATTTCCGACAAGTTTAAAACTACCACCCCATCCTGCCTTTATTCCCCCCCCCCCCCCCCCCCCGCCCCCCTCATTTAGTGTGCACCCCAGAATATTCTTCCTTTATTTTGAGGGGACAAAGAGCATGGTATACACGAGTAAAAGTTTTTTTTTGGGGGAGGGGAGAGTGAAGAATTGCGACAGTTTCGTGATGGAAAGGTGAATGGAAATTGAACCATGGACCTTGAATTCAGAGTAAATGAAAAGGCATGTTTCAACTTTTCTTACATTTTATCATATCAAGTGTTTAAATGTATACATCATTTCAGAAATTTAAAACTTTTGTGTGCATTTGTAAGTCTGTAAAATTTTAATAAGATACTGTATTCTAATTGTTATTTTTTTAAATGGGGATTGTTCTGTGTGGTTTATAAGTGACGTTGCCTCATTTAAAGTACAGTTATAGTCTAGTCTTTATTGCATTACATTCTAAACTTTCAACTAACTCTGCCATCTAAAGGACGGATCTTAGTGACGCACAGTGGGAAAGCGACACACACACACAACTACGGACCGTTTATCTATTGCTCTGGATTGCCCGCCCAACGCGCGCTTGGCGCCGGCGAAAGGCTGTGTATACTCGATGCGCCGTAAATTAAGGTGCAACATAAATATCATTTAAAGTATCGTGTTCTTTTATCATAATTTTCATAGCCAATATCATTTTTCTCACTATGTCTCACCCTAAGTATTTAATAAAATTTTTAAAATAAAATGTACAACCTATATGCGATAAAATATAGTACATGCCAAACTCCTGTGCCAGGTGCTAAAGGGGCTACACATTGCTTCATCAAACCTGTGCGCTCACGCCACACTCATTTTACTATTAAGGGCCCAATTTTAAGTAAAATGACCCATCCCATGCCATGTTCAAGAATTTCAACTACTTCAATTGAGCACCTTAAAGGTTTAACTTTAGCCAATCCATCATTTGACTGTCCTGGACCTGTTGACATGCTCTTGTCGGCAGACATTGTCAGTTAAGCGATGACTGGGGGGCTAAAATTAATCAGGGGAACCTAGTGCCTTTCACTCAGTGTTTGGCAGGGTTGTGACTGGCAAGACCAATTGTGAAGCACGTGTAAATTCACCAGTATCATTCGTGATCAGAACAACTACACTGGATGTGCAGCTACAAAAATTTTGGGAGGTAGAGGAAGTACCACCAGCTCATGTGATGTCTGCAGAGGACAAGATGTGAAGAGCACTTCCACACTACACATGCTCATAATGCAGATGGGAGATAAATGCTTCGGTTGCCATTCAAGCAAGAGCTGCAAACCATTGAAAATTCTTTACAAGCTGCATCATCCAGATTTGAACGTCTTGATAACAAATTGAAGAAGTCACCAGAACTGGTAAATGAATACAGATTGTTCCTTAAGTAGTATGAGGAATTAGGCGCATGTCACGTATGCCGAGTGTTCAGCAGCTTTACAGTCACAGTAGCGCACTGCAGCCTGATTCAGTTAGGAGTTGGGAAGTAGACTATGTGATACCCCATCATGCTGTACTATAAGATGCTAGTTCTACTACCAATGTTCGTGTAGTTCTGGATGGATGTGCGACGACTTCTACTGGTATTTCATTAAATGAATTGTTGCTTACTGGGCCAAAATTTTATAAGGATATAGGCGATATCATTCTGAACTTTGGAATGATGCCAGTGGTCCTTACTGCAGACATTTCTAAATTGTATAGACAGATTGAAATCCACCCTGACAACCGTTAATACCAGTGCATTTTGTGGCATCCTACTCCAGAAAATGAAGTTCATGTCTATCAGTTAAACAAAGTTACGTATGGGTTAGCATTGTTCCCTTACCAAGCGTTGAAGACCATACATCATTTGGCACTGGATGAAGCTTGTCAATTTCCTCGAGCATCACAAGTATTGTTAGGAGAGGTGTTAGTCGATGATATAGTTACTGGGGCCAGCTCTGTAGAGGAGGCAATACAATTGAAGGGTGAACTTGTGTCAGTGTTAGCTCGAGTAGGATTTCAGCCGTGAAAGTTGTTGTCTAACCAGCCCACTGTGTTGGAAATTATGTCTATAGATCAGTGTGAAGTTCTGAGAAGTTTTGTTCAAGAGATAAGCCCAACCATCAAAGTTTTTTGATGGTCATTGGTGTCCAGCTACAGATGAGTTTGTATACCACAACAACATTCCCCAGTTATCCATTACTAAATGAGGTATTCTCTCAACAATTGCGAGACTCTTTGATCCTTGTCGATGGGTGTCACCAGTGATTGTTTGGGTTAAGATGTTGCTTCAGACTGTGTGGATATTAGGATTGGAGTGAGATCTACCAGTCACTGAAGAAATTGCTCATCAATGGCTGCAGTTCCGAACATGACTATCGTCCATTGCTGTTGTGAGAGTCCCAAGATAAATCAGTGTACATGATGCTGACAACCTTCAGTTATATGGGTTTTGTGATGCCTCTGAAAAGGCATACGCTGCTGTGATCTATGTGCAGCTTGTTGACAATGGTGGAGTAATTTCGACCCATCTGGTAATTTCTAATTCAATGGTTGCTCCGCTGAAAACATTGTATCCGTAGGCTTGAGTTGTGTGGTGGTGTGCTCCTGCGAGGTTTGTGGCTGTACGTGAGTGAGCAACCATATTGAAGTAAAATCATACAACTTTACCATACACATGTGGTGTGTGTGTAAAACTGTGCGGTCATGAATAAAATCATCTTATAAATTAAAAATCTGTAGTAGCCAATAGGGTTTCTGAAATTCAGACCATCATACCTCAGAGCATATGGCATTATGTCTCATCTAGCTGCAACCCAGCAGATTTAGCTTCTCTAGTGTTTTTCCAGAGCACTTAGTTGGTAATACACTGTGGTTTCATGGTCCTAACTGGCAGGCAGGCTCGGATGCAAATTGGCCCGTACAACGGGTAAGTACCTTGGATGTGAATGAGCTTCCTGAATGCAAGTGTCTACAAAATCATGTTCTTGCAGTTCAAGTCAAAAGAAATTGATTACGTAGTTGATTTTTTGGACACATTTTCATCTCTATCTAAACTTAAGCTTGTGACAGCATGGTTGCTCAGAGCTAAGAATGCCTTCAAAAAACAAGTTAATTGTGATTCAAAGTTATTGAGCTATGAAGAGATACAATCTGCAGTGGTATTTTGGATCAAGGTTGTTCACAACACTATTTTTTTGGGTAATTAGAATTGTGGAGCGCAATGAGTGTTCCCAGTAGTCTTCTGAGTCTGCAGCCATTCCTAGGCTCTTTTGGAGTCATCAGGGTGGGTGGCCGGCTAAAACATTCTTTCTTGCCTGACCAAACAAAACATCCAGTACTACTTCCAGGAAAATGTCATCTTTCATGCCCATTGTTAACCACCATCATACCACTTACCGTCATGCTGAACCACAGGCTACACAATCTCTCATCCGGCGACAGTTCTGGATATTGAGCGCTAGACTACCAATTTGGCGTTGTATCCACAGGTGCATGCAATGTTTCAAATTGGCAGCCAAACCCCCACCCCACTCATGGGAAACCTGTCAGCTGTGAGGTTTGCACAAGTGCACCCTTTTCTGAAGTTTGGTGTTGACTTTGCAGGGCCTTTTAGTTCAAAGCCCTCCCAAAGCATGCAAGGTTGTTGTCATGAAAAGCTATCTCTGTGTGTTTGTGTATGTCAAGCAAGGCAGTCCATTTGGAAGTTGTCATCTTTGTGTACTGATGCATTTTTAGCAGCTTTGAAAAGTTTTGTATCTGTGAGAGGAACACCATCTGACATATTTTTAGATCACTGCACAAATTTCGTTGGTACTAATGGACACCTTAAGGAAGTGCATCAAGCTTTGTTCCTTGAACCAGCATGGCAGACATTGCATTATCACTTAGTTGATCTTAATATTGTTTGGCACTTCAATCCACCAGCAGGACTGCAGTTCAGAGGTTTGTGGGAAGCTGTAGTCAAGTTGGTCAAATTGCATATGGGAAAAGTGATTGGTGAACAAATACTTACCTTCAAGGAGTGAGTAAAATCTCAGCAGTTTGGAACTCCAGATCGGTGTGTCCCTTCTTGACAGACCGCTCAGAATTTGATGTTCTCACTCCAGGGCAATTTTTGATTGGAGCTCTCTTTATTGGGATACCAGAACAAGCTCTCTCTCTCACATTGTGGAGAATCGTCTCAATTGATGGCAATTACTTACAGAGTTGAAACAGTGTATCTGGAAACAATGGAGCACCGAATATCTCCATACACTTCAACTAAATTGAATGTTGCAACTCCCAATGAAGAAGACGACTTGCTTGTCCTAATGAAAGACTCGAACTTGCCACCACTGAAATGGAGAACTACCAGTCATTAAAACTCACTCTGGTGAAGATGATGATGTCAGAGTCGTGACTATAAAAACTCCCAATGGTGAACTTGTTATGTCTGTTTCGAAGATATTTCTATTGCCTCTAATCGATGTGTACATGTGTAAATATAGGACACAATATTATCATGTTTCATTGACTTGTAATCTCTTGTCAGACTTTGAATTTGTGTAGTTGCATTTGTTGAATTAATAGTTAAATGAAATTTTTGCCGGCAGGCGGTATGTTCAGGCCCGAGTGAGGTTTAAAAAAAAAACTAGTGTTAGACCTTTGTTCTCCAAAGGTTGTATTCAGAGCTTATTGGCACCATGAATTGTGGAATGAAGAGAATGGAAGGCAGTGATAGACAAGATGGCAAGCAGTTAACTTTGTTTGTGTGTGCAACTAAAGCTGAGTTTGTAAGTTGACAAAACAAGAAATTAATTGTGTTTACAAACAAACTGGTTTTACTGTTTCTGCCAAAATTTTTTGACTGTTGATTCTGAAACACTTGTTATGGCAGGGCCACGGTTGCCGAGCAGTTAGCCTGTTCGCCTCCCACCAAGGTGACCCATGTTAATCCCCAGCCGGGTCACGCTGGATTTTTGCATGTGGGAATCATGCTAGATGATGCAGTTGGTCAGCAGGTTTTCTCAGAGAACTACCGTTTCCCCCGCCCTTTCATTCTGGCGCTGCTCCATACTCATATCAATCACCCTCATTGGCTGTCAAGACCTCGATGTTCAAAGCCGCCCAAATCTCTTCACTTGCTCTTGTTACTGCTCTTGTGGCTTCCATGACGTACATCAATTTATACAACATTTTTGGTTCACTAAAATGCATTACAACATTGCATATGATCTTCCGTGCTTGTTCCCACAGCAAGAGTGTACAGTAGAATCTCGATACAAAGTACACAAAGGGACTTGAAATTTTATACTTTAATGTGCGATGCCTTAAGGGTACGGAGGAACGTCGCTACGTCAATAGGGTTTGTGGTGGTTACTAGGTCAGGCGCACCCAGTGGCAGGGGTTTGTGGTATGAGGTTACTAGGTCAGGCGCACCCAGTGGTGGGGGTTTGTGGTATGATTGTCTTACGAGGTACTGAGCACGTTCAGTGTAAAGTACTGGCCTGGCAGCTTTATGACGGAACAAAATCAGGTTCTGTGAGAATTACTTAGCATTTTAGTTTATTGGTTCTGGACGGTCTACTTGGACGACATGTAACCTGTGGAGGCTGCTTAACCTGTGTCATTTCTGTCTGGTTAGAACTGAACTGGTGAGGTGAATGTGCAGGGGCTCGTAGGTTGTGATGGTCGTAGAAGTTGGTTCCGCCCGTCCACTTAAGTAAGATACAAACACGGGGTGTGTGTCCTTGCTCAGACAAATAGGAGCTTCGAATAAGTCCTTGGGAATCTCTGGTGTAGACTGTCTCTACAGGTGGCACAGTGCCTGGTCTTGATCCCTTGGTCAGAGCTTTGCAAGCTTGGCCAGGAAGGGTTAAGTTCCTGCTGACGCCCAGAGGCAGTGAGCACCTGGCTAACCTTTTCTCAGACACCACTCTGACGGGAGTTGGGCATTAAGACCGAATCTCACTTTCATATCTGTGAAAAGATGGCAGATTATATGTTGCACTACACTGGTGTATTACCACGTGTTGTCTCTGCCAACCAAATGCAGTACCTTTTACTTCATGTAGCCTTAAAAGTATCACCGATCGTTCTCACACATGTTTACCTCAAAAGTGGCATGGCAGGAGAAGGGCATGAGGAAAGAAACGCTGATACCAGACTAGCGGAGGTGGAGCAGGTAATGTGTGGCCCTACTCAGGTGTACATCCACGTACCGCAACTGCCTGGCCAACGTTGCTCTCTATCTCAATATCTGCCCCTAGAAGCGCAGTGGACACAGTCAGGTTACACTCCGACTGATGCTCCTAATATGTGGGTGAATTCCCTGAGCCCCCTCAGACCCGAGGAAGTACCCCATCCAGCACCAGAAGTACGGTTAAAAGAGCAAACCCCAGAATGACTGTCCAACCCCAAGAGGATGAGTATCTAGTGTTGAGCTTCTACCATTCTATACACGTGGGTGCATAGAAAGAGTGGCCATCCAATATAGTTGTTGGTCTCTACGGGTGAGTTCGGAGTTTAGAATACAATTCCTATTTAGAATAAAATTCCTGGTCACCTGCTGTCCCTCGACAGGACTGATGTCTACAAGGTAGGATCCTAGCGCTACAAGAATGATATACTTAAGTGGAATAAAACTTGTTTATTTTCTGTATGGTAATAAACTAGGTGGTTCTGCATTAATTCCTATCAATGAGAGTTTATGGAAGCTGGTTACAGTAGACAGGTGATGGTGACCTATCTATAAGCTAACGGGGTAGGTAGGAAATGCAGCTATGAAAATAACTCTACTTTAACTAACACTATGCTGTATGTCCTGAAGGGACTGGAAAGTGTCTAATAAGTGTTCGTCTTAAAACTGGCTATGATCTTCGGAGGCAAAGAGAGATCTGTAGACCTTGTTTTGGCACCAGAAGCACGGTGAAAACCAGGCAGAGCCGATAGTTCCTTCGGCACCAGGAGTGCGGTGAAGGAACAGGACAGACTGCCTCCCAAGGGACGTGTCCCAGTATTTATACGCTTCTGGCTTGTCCTTGGGCAGGTGGAGGGGGGGGGGTAGTAGTGTTAGATGCTCTGGGCATCTGACGTCACCAGCCGCCTAGGATCCAACTACTGCACGTCTCGGAGGCCTGGCTAGTGAAAATAAAATTCTTTGGGCGTGGAGCGTGCATCTTTTACCATTGGCAAACTGTAAAAGTTCTTGACGTCAGGTAGATTGTACTGCCAATCAAACTCTGTTGGGGCATGCAGCTGAGAGGTTCACACTGATGAGTAGAAGTTGATTTAATAATGTTGAAAAGATGTCGCATGTTGCAGTGAAAGTAATATCTATGTTGGACTACATTTTCAGTACCAATGCCACATGCAAATTTGTGGTAATAAGATTTTTGTAACGTTGAAGTGACCATAGTTTCCACTGAGTGCATAGCAACAATTTATGTGAATACCAGGATTCAGCTACATATAGGCTGATCATGGTAAAATGAGCACATTTGAAAGCCCTCTTCTTTTTAATAATAGTCAATAAATATATTTTATTTTAGCCTTAGACATTAACTTCAGAGCGCAGTGGAATATACACACTGTGTTTATTATGAACTTACATGGCAATGTTTATTTAAAATGGTGGTTAAAGGATAAAAAATGGCTGAAAGGAAAAAAGAACTAGAGCCTCAAATATGCTGACTTTACTGTGAACAGCCTATATATTGCAGTTTCGTTCACTTCATGGCTGAACGACTTGTTTTCAATAGCAAAATGTTGTTTGTGTTATATGTGTTATTTTTCTGTTGAATAAATTTTCCATACAAATTATTACTTCAGTTCCAGTTTTTGTGGGAGAGAGAGGGGTAAATATACTTTTCTAATTTAATATTCTTAATTATTTTCTTTTTATGCTCTAAATTGGTTAGAGCTAATTCGAATAACTTTTGGTTTTGTGGCAAACATTCAATATGCCATTTCATGTCTCATAACTTTAAAATTTTGTGTAAAGTAGCCTTTAAAACAAAGGCATAAGAGTAGAGAGATTGAGCAGCTCTTAACATTGAGGTCTTGAGAGCCGATGAGGGTGAAGCAAGGCGAATATGGAGCAGCGCTGGAATGCAAGGCCAGAGGAAACTGGAGATCCCAGAGGAAATTCACCATCCAGGAGCGACCCCGCCAGAAATCGGAGTCGCGGTGGTATAGTGGGTAGACTAGTCACCTCCCACGTAGGCGAACTGGGTTTGGTTCTTGGTGGGTTTGTTCCCGGATTTTCGCATGTGGGAATTGTGCCAGACAATGCTATTGGTTGGCGGGTTTTCTTGGGGATCTCCCGTTTCCCCTGGCCTTGCATTCAAGTGCTGCTACATATTCACTTCATCAGTTCTCAAGGCCTCAGTGTTAAGAGCCGTCCTAATCTCTTCCCACCCAACAGGAATCGAATGCGGTTCGCCTGAGCAGAGGCAATTAGTTTGACCACTACACCACGTGCACCCCCCCCCCCCCCCCCCCATCCACACACACACCCCTCTCATCATTGCAACAGAATTACTTGATTTAAGAAAACACAAAGGAAACAGACTAAGACAAATTATATTCTCTCTACAGTGCACATGTTCTTTATTAAGTTCTTGAAGATGATAACATTTTAATCTTGTTTATATTAGTTGATAAAGCATTCTGAAATATGTATTCAATATTTACGTAGTTAACCATAATGTTCTGTGATCGTATTAAAGCAAAAATAAACTCTAGGCTTTACTACACCTTTACAATATGTATTATTGTGTATCAACGTATACAGTTATTTGTACCCATTTTTATTGTAGTAAGGAAGCTAAAGAGTACTTTTTTTTTAATGTTGACAGGTTATGGTGTGGTGCCAGAGGGCTGAATCTTTTCAAGTTTGTATTGCAGTGAACATTGCAAGTGGACATTGCACAAGTGCTTACAGATACTTTTTTTTTTTTTTTTTCCATTGTTTTTATAAGTGCTTGTAGCCATAACATTGTCTTGTTGTTTATATCCTTTTCATAAATTAAGCACTTTTGTTTTTAATTGCAGTTACTAGTAGGTAAGGGATGTTCTTATTTTTCTAATTTTATTTATTGTACATTGTAGGTATTTCATTAAAAAAAACTTTTAATGCAATACTAGCATTATAAATCGATTGTAACATGCAAAAAAATGTACAAATTGTAAGTGTTTTTATTAAAATAAATGTATATTAATACAATAATTTGTATCATTTATTTTTTATTGTGTAATATTTAAAGGAACAGTTCGAAAAGCATATTTAGCTCTGTAAAATTCTTTAATAAAAAAAATAATCAGGTTTTTTTCCTGATTGCAATTTCACCCTACATTGGGATGGAAATGTAATTACTCAGGACAAACTTTTCTCGATCGCGAAACACAGTCATTATGTTGCGTTTTTTTTTTTTTTTTTTTTTTTTTTTTTCTTGTGGTATAGGAACATTAAAGATTTTATACTATGCAATCTATATAAACATCAGATATTTTAACAGAACACGTTTATACAATAAAACAATGATGCCACACATTGGTAAGTGTTTACATGAGAGAGGAATCAATTGTGTTATTTGTGTTCGAAAAATGTAAAGTGATTCTGAACTTTTATGTTGGTTTAACTACATAAACACCTACATCACGTAACTATGATACGTAATTTTTTCCAAAACGTAAGTATCCACTTGCGTAATATTTGAGGTTACATATTTATGAGAACTGCATAGCCTCCAAAGTATTATGACAAAACTATTGATCTTGAAAAATCTATTGTTCTTCGAGCTTACAATTATACGAAATCAGAGAAATATTGAGCACACATGAAGCAGCGATTTTAAACGTTACAATTTCTTGGTACACGCGCACTTTTTTTTTTTTTTTTTTTTTTCCCCAAGATATTGCTTATGTACCAATATAATTTTGCCTTTTATGCAAAAATACCAAGATTTTTAACATTTGTGATTGACTAAGACAAGAAAGAAAGAAAGAAAAGGGAAAAAAAACACCTTAGGTCAGTGTTTCACCTCCCTCAATAGAAGATGCTTGCAAAAAAAGGTTTAGTTCATTCTGAACGTGAACCTTTCATGATGTACCAGTTTTCTGCTGTGTGTGTGTCCAGGATTTCAAAGTGACTATCGTTTGAAGCAAACAGTTTACGTTACTGCGCATGATCTGGTGAAATATAACATTTTGGTAAACAAACAACTGCTTTGTGTTACCAATTGTTCCTACTCACAGAAAGTCTACAATTTATAACTTTCTAGTGTTTTAAATTATAAATTTTATTAAAATGACGAGTCAGTGAACAAAACATTGTACATTCGAACAGAGTTTACATGTTATGTCGCAATGCCAAAATATGATGTAACTGCCCTTGATAGGGCAAAAGAATTCACTTCAAATGGTCTATATTCAACAGACAAATCGGTTTTATTCTGTAAATACTGTAATTGCAGAGTCACTTGGGATCGTAGAGACTCGATTTTAAAACATATCAACAGTGAAAAACATACAAAGTGTGGTGTTTCCCCGTCAACTACAACTGTTACTCTTAAGCAGACAATTGGTAGCTGTGCCCAGGTAGCAAAAAAAAAAAAAAACTGAAGCTGATCGTTTTACCTTGGAAACCACTGAAGTCTTTGTTAAATCTAACATCCGGTTTGAAAAGCTACAGAACCCCAGTTTAACGAACTGGATGGATATATATTAGTGTGTGTTTACTTTACAAAACACGTACTTGTTGAAACTGAATAAATGTGCTGTCTGGAATCATACGAAAAGAAACATTTACAGAAGAAATAATTTAATGTACTGGTAATTGATATTTACACACACATTTTAAGTAGGTAGGCCTGCCTAACCTTTTTGTGCAATGCTTGCTTTTTTTTGTGTAGTTGTGAAAACCAAGTTGCATCACAATATTAGAACCAAAGGAACATACTGTTAGTTGAATTATACATTGTGAATCACAGGAGCCAACTAGTAAACAAAGATTTTTGGTGCATGAAGTACTTAAGAACTCCTAGATTTTTAATGCTAATCTGAAGGAGCAAATGTAAAGCTTGAGATTTTGGCCACTTTTGTGAGGCGCTGTAGTTTGCACATTTATCACAAGCTAGTATCACCTAGTAAAGTATATATCATGTGCAACAAAATTAATACTGTAACTGTATTATTACTTCTGGAAACCGTGAGAAATTTATTTATCATTTTGCAGATCTAATTTTTTTTTTATAGTTGAGTATTAGTAAAATTTTAACATTGCTTAATAGATTGAGTTTAATTTGTCCTACAGGCTCTGGGGATCTGCCATCTGTAAAAATTTTGAGGGAAAAATGTGGCCTCTTATTAAAAGAAGAGAGGGCTGCCAGTGTCAAGCAGGATGTTCATGGGAAATTGGTTTATATTTTGGCAGACGAAACCATGGACAGAAGGGGCAAGTGTGTGTTTGTCATTCTCTTTCGTCTGTTGGAGCCAACAGACTCACAGAAGACCTTTGTGATGGGTAAATTTTCTGGAGCAAGCCAATGTGACACTATGTGCCCGAGCAGTGTTGGACTCCATGAAAGAGTACAATGTTAATTATGATTCTGTAGTATTTATAAGTGACAGTGCTCGGCATATGACCAATTGCAGTGCTTCCCTACAAGTAGTGTTTGGTGACCAGATGCTGCATATTCAATGCTTGGCACACAAACTGAATATTGTTGGCAGCATCTGTCCTGAAGTTCTGACAGAACTGAACACAGCAATAAGCAAGGTCAAATCAGCATTCAACACCCGAAAGAGGAAAGCTCTCTAGTCCAAGTTTTTAATGGAGAAGTATCCAAATGGGGAGAAGGGTATCTGCCAGTTTTCCCTGCCTGTCTTGACTCATTGGAACAGTTGGTTCCAGTCTGTGATATACTCATCTGAATATATTATGAAATTGGGTGAGACATGAGATGAATGATGAGACAAATTCTTTACTGATGATATGGGCGCCAGCGGTGCTTCACAATCACTGCACTGTTGAGACTCAGGGATGCTGTGGGTTCCGTGTGTCCGTCTCACCTGGACGTACTTACAATATACGTATGCAATACTAAACTTCAATACTAAACAATTTTAACACGTGAAAAACACAGGTAGCAAGGATACTGTCACTGCAAAATAAAAGAATGAGTCATTGTTGAGACTTGTTTTATTTATACTGTGTATACAAAACACGTGCCATGAAATTTAATGATACAACTCAGTCATGTCTAGCTAACTCCGCTTGGGTGCTCCCCAGCCTGCAGTTACTCTAGCGCGTGCCTAGATGAATGATATCACCGTGGTGTATGAAAACAATCTTCACAAGGGAAGAGAGTTGACAGCCATTAGGGTGGACTGACGATTTTTCCCTGAAGACAGGACATGGTGATTTACGCAATAAACCAACTGATGAAACATAAATACATTTGATTACTTGGCATCAGTAGCGCAAACTCGTCGGGGCTCGCCCTCAAGCACGTGGGTAGTGTGGTGTCAGCCTATACACATAGCTGGCTAGGATGGAAGTAATATCACCATACACAAATACAAAATTACATAAGTACCCTTTGAAGATGATGGGGCACAAGATGAGTATTCACAATAAACACGCACATGCATGAAATTCACAAGTTAAGATGGTGCAGATGCCGCTGGATAAAGTTCGTAGCGGACCACATGGTGCAGGTGGAATTTCAATATTTCTTGGTGGAAACAGCTATTTAAACTCTGACACATCGATATTCTTGTTGAGAAGTTATCCTTTTTACGATTAAAGCAGTTACAGGCTTGTAGCAGGCCTGATGGCAAAAGTAAACATTGAAGTCACTGCGTGGTCAAACACAAAAGCATCAATTTACGTGACAATTACATGCAACCCTGAATGACAATACATAGAACCCTGAAATAAATTATTGCACAAATAAGCTCTTAAAGTGCAAGGATGGCACTGATGTAGACTTGGCGGCAGTTAACCACGTAGTTGTACGTGATATGGCCATAAAATACTCAAACATGAAAAATAACCTTAAATACATATATGAAAACAAAGCCCTTGAAATTGCATGAAGCAATAATACAGACATTATGATGGAACGCCTTTAGAAGAACTGGATGGTGCCTGATTCAAGTTTCGTTGGTCGCATGACCTCTCAGACTTCTCGATTAAGTTTAAAAATGCCACAAGGCAAAATAAATTAGTTAAGCAGAAGACTAATGCTGGGGAAATGTCTGGCAAAATGTACGCAAGCAAAGGTTAACAGGTATACTAAAAGTGCTATTGAAATCAACATCAATGCTCATACGTTGTAGTGCATATGTAACAGCGTCTTACCTCGCCAGCTCTCCTACAGACTGCCCAGAGGCAAGTGTCGCACGGACCTGAGATTTGAGCCCCTCTGCGCACGTGCATGTACATGTGACACGTGCGTGTTGCGTGCCATCATAGGTTCTAGCGTTGCTGGCTGTTAACCGGCATCAATTACAGACATCATTGAGTTTTTTTTCCATGGAAGACATGGTGGATTTGCCAAACGCAGTGATTGAATATTTCAATACACTGTCACAACTGGATGCCAAAAAAATCCTAGTGCAAGCCACTTTCGTGAAGGAACACCTGCAGACTTTATCCGCCTGATTGAGCATTTGGAATGATCAGCATATGCCACAAGTCACATACTGGTCAACAAACTTGTTTTTGTAAAAGAAGATTTATTGCATACTGCTTCAGGAATGTTTAGTACTGACACAGCTGCCGCCCTCAAGACAATTGATAACAGTGTCTGTCAAGCTGAAGTGAAGAACAGACTTCAGCGTGTTGCATCATTGTCTAAGGACAAATTGCATTGCAGCTGTTAATGGCCACTAATCCTGCAAAAAATAAAATTAACTCTGGGGAAGTTGTTTGATCCCTCAAAAGATTTGTTAAATGAGGTAAAAACAATGACATTGTAGCAAGCGCCAGGGGGCCTGAACACGACAAGTTAAAGTGCTATAGACTGTAGATCGTTGAAGCGAGTCGACTGTTTGTCAACAAGCCTGAGTGACCTACTGAGAGCTGTCTATTTAAGCGAGAGCTGCACACCTCCCTCCCCCCATGTCAGTGTCTGAGGTACGTGGAAGAGCGCTAGGGTCCGGGGAGCTCCGGTCCGTCTACAAGATACTCTACATATTTACTGGTGAGCATAAATCCAGCTAGGCGGTAGCGTGGCATTCCCTTTGTCAAGATCCCGTTTCAAAGAGTATATTACGTGGCAAGACTAGGGCATATCATGTAGCAGCAATTCTTGTATTCTTATAACTACTTTACGGTTATGTCAGTATTCCCGTATGTCATTATTGATGCGTGCTGCTTCTACATTTATTCGAATAAGATTACGACTAATTGCCTAGAGCATCTCTTCCATCTCTACAGGCATGAACAACACATTGCCTATCCTACGCCTATAGGCAATGGGAACTTCTGTGTTTATCCTTCTCACCTGGAGGATACGCTACCCGGCAAGCAGGCCCCCTCCCCTTCCTCCCGCTTGACGCCAACAAGCTGCCCAGACCTCGGGCAAGGCCGAGCACACCCAATGAGGCACGAAGCCAAAATCGCTGACGAGAGGATTCTCATGCCACTCAGGGTCAGAGGATGTCATGCCTCCCCTGATCCCCGCGCCGGCAGCCTACAAGCTACCATTATATAAGTTCGGCCACAGCCAAGCTCGGGGTCATTCTTTCGCATATCTAGCAACCTCCCATAGCTCTGCCAGTGCTCGGAATCTTCGGAGAAGTTACCAAACTTCGAGTACGCCCTTGCGGCTACTTACTACGTACGGCGACGACCAGTCAACCCGACAACATATGAACACAAACATTTTCTTTTAACTTTACTTTGTCTCCTCTAGACACTTTTATTTAGCAGTTTAACTTTAACACTTTATTTATTTGTCTAGAACCAGGTCACCTATACCTGGAACCACGCAGTTACCTTCATCTATCCTCGACTTGGTAAGAGGTAGCACAGGTCACGTGTTTATTAAGCTCTAAATAAACACACGTTGCTCTCTACCTTTCTGTTTGTATTTCCATGGTGTTTATTTGCATCCACAGTTGAAGGTAAATTATGCTGAATACTGTCAATGGAAATTGGGAATTTTATTGAACAGAATTAAGACATACATATTAGATGGCGACCTGTTTCTTCCCAGCTACGCATCAGCACTCGCAGTGCTCGTAGAGGAGAAACAGTGACGCCACAACCACTAGCAACACCTTCACACCAGGTGGTGTGACAGACTCAGGCTGCTGCTCACCATACGCTCTGGTTAGTGCGCAATGACTGTAGCCTGCAGTGTTGTCGGGCATCTTAGTGTGTATGCACAACCAGTAGAGGCTTGGCGGTCCTCCCGGCTCCACGTCCCTTATCAGTCCACCTATGGTGGGGGATCAGTGGGGGGACTTATCGAGCTTGAGCCGGCAAGTCACTATAGGGTTACACTGTTAGTATTTCTGTCTCAGTGCGCTGTGTGACCTATAGAGTTGTTACCCTATGCCTCATGAGAGGAGGAATGTCAGAAAACGGATGAAGCATCACCTGACTCACCCTACTATAAGGCCGAGGATATCAGGATAGACAGGTGGAACGGGACCGTGCTGCCAGACTCAAATGACAAGGAGTTGCGCTTGCTCCGGTTGTGGTCATTAACTTTCCACCGTGTGTCCACATCCATACCAAGTATCACCGGGCTTCTGACCGGTACTGAAGTGCACCTAGGCTGGGATAACCACATCTTCTGGTCTAAAGAAGCTCATCTGTGGAACATCCGTTCCGGCATCGACATAATTCATCCCGCCTAAGGGCATATCTACCTAGATTACACAACTAGAAGTAAGAGTGTATAAGAACTAGCGAACACCCCTCGTCCCAGCCCAGCTACCTAACCCGTGTTAGGTCTAGCGGATAAAATCCTCGACTAATTTGTACAGTCAGTCTAATCGGACACGCGTCAATAGATTTTCTGGCGCCCATCATGGAGGTCAGACGAACAGCTGTGCGCAGTGAATGGCACAAATTAGACCAACCATACCACTAGAGCTAAGGGTAAACACGATCAGACAAGCGGACTTCGGGGAGTCCATTGAAATACCCTGTGGCGCCCTTAACCACAACCATGTCAGACACCAGGGTCCATGCGTTCGCCAGCGAGAACTCTGACACCGAACCCGACATATCTAACATATAGTGGCCGCGTGTCCGATTAGCTAAGGCTGGATCACGGTCGTGTGGCTTTGGTTGCACTATCTGTTATGCATGCGGGTTGGCTTGTGCTTACTTATGGCTGGATATACGGTAAGGTATGTGGCCTTATGAGTTGGTACAACGTTATCGACTTTGCGGTTTATTTGTCCCTTGGATGGGTGTGGCTTGCAACTCGTTTTGGAGCTAGTCGTCGAAGACGTGCGGGAGGCGCTAGGGGTTGGTGCCTTGTCGGTTTGCGGGCGAGGGGTATCGGGATATAGCTGATTACGTCGCTCGTCTTCGGCTCAGGCGGTAGCAAGGGCACGACGTGACACAAAGCAGAGCTTGCTGTTCCAGTCCGTTGATGCCCTGCTCCAGCAGTTACTATTAGAGATGCCTAGCCGGTTCTCTGTTTTGTTCAGCAACTCTGTTACCACTGGATGACAGGTCGGATGTGTACACAGCGTTTCTGATGGGTAAGTAGCTCGGTTAATGGCAGTCGTTGTAGGTGGTGCCAGTGACCGAAGTAAGGCGGCACGATCTCGTTCAGCTCGTCGGCTAGCTGTAAGTGGGGTTAGACCAGCCTGGCAGCAAGGCGCGCAACTCTTTGCTCCTCTCACCTGGCACTGCGCTTCACCTTGAATGGCATAGATCGGGTGTGTAATTACGGAGAACCTTGGAAGGAGCACCATGGACATGGTTAGCCCTAACTTAAAGTTGCCTGGCAACAGTCTTGCCAACGCAAGCTCCGGTACTTCAGAAGATCCCCCACTGTTGCGGGCTGATCAGAAGCGTTGGAGCCATGTGGCTTGCCAAGACTATCACTGAGTGTGCGATCCCAACCAAGGTTAGGCCATAGCACCTAAGAAAACACCCCCGCCAGCACTCAGGTGCTCCGGTAGTGATACAACTCAGATATACCATCTCTCCCTGATTGAGAAGTGCTGCTTGTGCTCGTGGCTCATCTATTCTATTCCTCCAGTACCTGTATACTTGGAAGGAATAAAATAGCTGGCCGTCTAATGGGTGTGTAGTCAACTTGGAGCCGCCTGAGTGGGAGTCTCCAGTTGTAGCTACTTTCGGAATACGAATAATTTTCCGGTTTTGGTTGGAGGTACTCAGCTCGAGGTTTTCCCAGTAATTGGTGATAGATTACCCTATGAATGAGACTCGAGGGTAAGAGAAACAAAGCAGTGTTTATTAAAAACTTGTTAAACATGGGGACACATGCTCTCCTGCCAGGCAGACCGGTGGTTGGAAGTAATTTTACGTTATTGAGGTGTAGGTGACCGTGTCCTAAGCTAAGTGAGAAAGTTAAGTGAAAAACTGTCGAATATTACTTAGATACAAACTTAACTCTAAATCGTGGTGTCTGTATGAGACAAAGAAGATCTACGTGTGGTATGTATAATTCTACAGAAAGCTTCTGGTAGCTATTGGCATCGCTGGAGCGTCCGGTAGCAGAGTTGCAGAGCTCTAATGGCGAAGTCAATGGTGGCAGCCTCTGGTGGCTGCAGAAGAGCTCGTAGTAGTTTAGACTCCAGCACCCAAGTGCTCGGAGAAGACTGCAGGAACAGCTCTTGAGGACCATGCACACTGCCTTATATAGTGAGTCAGCGGGTGTCGTGGCGCCAGCAGGGGAGGACGTGTGACGTCCCACAGGTGCAAGGCCGGAGTGAGGGTAGCACTCTCTGGTTATCTTTCGGCCTTTGCGTATCCTTGGTGGCGCTCGTGCATGGCCCGTGGCGGTTGATGGCTTGTGGGTTTCATCGCATGGGAGGGGGCATGACGTGCCACTGTCTTTCACAATCCCTCGTATCCACATGCCTGGCCGCCCTCCAGAATTGTGGCAGACCGTTACTTCCGTGTAAGAAATTGTGTGGGGTTTGAATCTCACATGTGTAGAAGTAGTGCACTAGGGTTGCAGTGAGATGAGTCTTAATCGTTTGTAGTTACTGGTATAAGCAGCATGCATCAATTGGCTCTCTCTTCGTTGCGATGAAGACTCATAGTGAAGGTTCGACGGAGAAAGGCATGGGCCCCCTTATCGTGAAGTTCTAGGCAGGAGAAGTAATGTAGAAGAAGAAGATTTTTGAAGTAAGGTAGGCGGGATTTTTAGTGTCTGGCTGCTTGACCGCTGTATCTGCGCTCGCTCTGTGCTTCGGGGCGGCTGGAAAACGCCGGGTGAGTGGCATGCCTGCCGGTAGTTCTCTCTCTCTCTCTCTCTCTCTCTCTCTCTCTCTCTCTCTCTCTCTCTCTCTCTCTCTCTCTCTCTCTTCCTCTTACCCTGGCGAAGTAGAGTGTTGCATGTTGCTAGTGGGTGTTCCCTCCTGTGGTGAGGATTAGTGTCGGGAGTGCCGCGGAGTATCAGGTGTCCCAACGACCTTCTTCATTTATTGCATGTCGCCACACAATCAACATATCGTTGTGGTTATTTACAAGAGAATTATACAAATAAAACCCGAAACAAAAACACTACAAAATACGACATGCTAAAAACAAGGGATAATATTAAAGTATGATCATGCCTTACTAGCAGAATACGGGGGAAAATGTCATTAACTATCCAGGCCTTCCAGCACCTGGGTCAGCGGGCTATACGACACAATGCAAGTACACTTTAATAACATACATGAATTCACTGCAATTGGCATATGTAGATAATGCTAAATACATACGTAAAACACTTTGATAAATTGAATTTAATATACCTGGCACCGGATATCACCGTAGTGAATACTTGGGAGCTTTGTGGTTCAGAGTTCAGATTTGATTCTTTGGTGGTCCACAGGTATTGCCAACATACATAAACACTAGCAATGAATAAGAAAGTTTTTTAAGTATAGCATAAAGTAGGAATGTCAAAATATCAATTTTTCTCGATTCTGACTCTCGATTTCAACTGCAAAACCATTCACTAGATTCCACCTCGATTCCGATACCATAAATTAGGATATATCGATTATCAACATGTGCTTATAGTCAATGTATCCTTTTGAAATTTTGTTTTATAAGTCAAATTAAACACACAAATATGAAAACAATTACAGGAAAGACTTTCTGGTCTGCTAAGTGAAGTTAATTTCCTATATTAATGTAACATTCGGACTTATCTAATTAGGCCTAACAAGTTCATATCAGTATTTTTGATAAATCTATGATTCATTTGCTACGAATATAGACACAGTATTATACAAATAAGTTAAACAAAAGTTCTCAACTTCCCAATGCAATATTTTAGGTCAACTTATGAAGCTAACCAATATGTACACAAATATTGATGCTATTAAGTAATGAAACTAAAATACAAGTAACCTTTCATTTAGTATTGCTAAATGAATATTCTCCTACCAGATGCTAATTATCACGCCACAGACTAAAAGCGAATGCATGTTTCACGTCAGCGACCAGAAACTCAAAGAGCTTGCCCGCTAGCTAGGGTTCTTATCAACAAACCACATCTGCTTGCAGACCGACATCGACTTCCATGCCCGGCTTATCAAATAACGCTGACCGTAACACTTACGAGCAACAAAGTGCTATCTCCAAAAGTATCCAGGTGTGCGGCGGTGGCCTTTCATCCGTGACTGACAGTTTGTTTTAGTGTTTTGTCTACGCGGACATTTACAGGTTTAGATATTGTGCGGTAGATTTCCACGTGCGTTTGTAGCATTCTTGCAACAGTATATACGTAGTACTGAATCATGTCAGAAATTGCACAAAAAAAACTAGTGCAGTTTTCCCATTAAAGTCGTGTCACACAGCACATAGTGACGTCAGAGTGAAATGAGGTAGCCAAATACTGATAATAGCCATCTGTCACATGGCAGCCATCAAGATAAAAACTACTTGTTTAACTGGGAGATTCGATTATACGACTATCTCTTCGCATGTATTATCGTAGATAGTCGGGGTTCTACTGTATTATCTTAATTATTTCGTAGTCGAGCCATCAAACTCGTCATATAGCGGGTGCGGCCATGTGTTCCTTGACGTGGGCCGCCACTGTGATTCTCGATACTGGCCAGGAGTAGAAGACTATTGCAGATATGGGTGGAACTCAATAATTTAACTAAAATTCACGAAAATTCCTTACATTCAAGCAACAATTTTTCAATCTCTTCTGAAAATAAAATTTGTTTTACATCTGACCCCCAAAATCAAGATAATTTGACACATCTTCATTCTCAATCAAGCATACTTTTTTTAAAAACATACTTTTTTCAATCTTTGATCAGTGGTCTATTTTCAGGGTGAATGAGGCTAAAACTAGGTCAAAAAGGCAAATATTTATTTAAATTCGAAAAAATATCATAAGAAGAGTATGAAAATTCTTGGAATTTCATTTAAAATATGGTGATTTAGCTCGAAAATTAGTCTTTAAAGAATCACACACAAAGAGTGAACACAAGTTGAAAACTCATTTTGATTGTGAGTTGTGCTTTAAAAAATTTGACGGGGAATTAGAAATTTGTTTGAATTTAGCGTGAAATTGGTTGAATTTTAGTCAAATTATTGAGTTGCGCCAAGATCTGCTATAGTATTCTTCTGATTTTTATTTAAAAAATATATACATATAAACACAAGTGCCCATTAAAAAAACACAAAGGTTTACAAGCAAGCTAATGCTGCGCCAGTGACCTCTTGTTTTTGGAATTTACAGATATCTCTATCGTGCCAGGGACATCATTTTTTATTTTGCCGGCCATATTTAGTACCAACAAAACTCCAATTGGAGAAACCCATTATTTCATCCATCGGCCGGCATTTTTTAATTTATTTTTTTAATGAAGAAGTGATGGATTTTTTATTTTTTTCCCCAGTACTCTCTCATATTCGACAGTTGCCTTGCACCATATGAGGAATACACACATTTTTTGTATCAATACTCATATACGGAATATATGGGCAAGAGCAATGAAATTGTTATTGGCCCAAATTTTGAATGGTTTGATGATAATTTAATAGTGTCAGCACCTTTTCACACAATTAAATTTTCCTCTCACCCGGGGATCGAACCCCGAATCTCGAGTTACAAACCAAGCACCCAAATACTGAGCCAAAGAGGCTGGGCGAGCGAGGTGCCGATAAAAATGCTACACATAGTGAGCTACAATTTTAATAATGGGAGTGTTCGATGATTGGCGAGGAAATGATTTTATTTACTCTTGCAGCAGTAATTCATAGTTTGTTCTCTGTGAGGAGATAATTTTTTCTGCATCTGCACTCATCAAGAGCAGCGCGGCAGAGATATCAGCAACTTATTTCCTGTTGCGGACAGAGCTAACCGACGAGGAAAATTTGCACCCTGAGGCCAGAATACGCTGCCGCAGTTCAGTTGCGAACGAGAGTGTAGATGTGCTTTTTTTTGCTCACTACTAGAGTGCGCTGAAGTTAAGTTGTGAACGAGAAAGCAGATAAGCTTTCCTTTATCACTATGAGAATGTGCTGCAGTTCAGTAAATGATGCAGATCGGATAATTTGTAAAAGTTATTTGCTAGTCGCAGCTGTGCAAAATATTGAATTCATAAGAGAAAGTTAAAATATAAAATTTATTTGATTTTTGTACTTCCCATTATTAATTTTTCTACTCAAATCTTATGTTAAAAAACCATAATGTTTGTCCCAGCACTTGGCACATCTCTCTTTAAATTTCTCAAAACTCGTATCTCTTCCAACAAAATCGCAATATATATATATATATATAATGTCTCAAATTTGTTTCATCTTGTCGAAATATACACAGAAAATTTGTGTTATTTCGTACTAATAGCTTGGGGACTCTGGAATATCTTTGCGCAAGATAAAACACATCAATATTTTTATGCAGACCTCTAGTAAAATATTCGCGGACTACATCTTGCTCATCCAATATTACATTATCAAAAATTACATGAGAATTATTTTCACATTGATCTAGTAAAACCATTTCACTATTGCTACTTTAAAAATAAGCCATTTTTTTCATAAAATTTTTTTGGGTATCTCTTCAAAATCGTCTTGTAATTGAATATATTTTGGTTGATTCAAACTTTTAGAGCAAACATTGAGTTTACTCAAATTTGCCATCCTGTCTTATAAATAAAATTAATGATTAAATTTGTCTTCCCGCTTTTGCTTGGCCCTACAATCTACCCCCTAGTATTATCGGGCAATAACTCGCCTTTTTTTTATTTTTTATTCTTTGAAGTTTCCTCAGAAATTAAAACACCAACATCCCAGTCAACTTTTTTCATTTAATTACAGTAGTTTTTGTAATAAATGGATAATAATAAAGTTTTCAAGTTAACAAAAAATAGTTATATTCTTAAGAAGAAACTTCACTATTATATAATTCATGAATATAAGTCGATAGCATTACTTAGACTTAATGCAAAATTGTTAACTTCAATTGTGGAGAGTAATACAACTACAATTGAAAAAATGAGTCCTGTTGTTGATAAAAAATACAGTTATAAATATTCCCAGATGCCAATATGATGTTAAATCTCTGAAAGAAGCTATAAATTCGATTGAGCCATTTTCAACAAATAAAATTGAAATAAAAACAGACAATGTGAAAAATAGAATAACAATGAAAACCAAGTTTGATATTAAACTTGATCATCACCTATCTAATATTCTGGGTTTTGAAAGAAAATTAACTATTGAAAATGACAAAGTTGTCGTGGGAACTAAATTGCCTAATTTTAATCCATATAAAACAATCAGTGTTCATTGTAATTTGGCATATAGCATGTTAAATATATATATATATGAATATAACCACTTGGAGACTAATATAACTGCTAGTTTTCTGCCAAAAACTATGTTTGGTTTTAGAGATAATATAATTTTTGAGTCCCCATATCCAATTTTTGATAAAATTAATAATGAGCAATTTAACAACATTGTTTTAGAAATTAGAGATGAAAATGGAAAATTAATTGATTGTTGATAGTTCTGACATCGATATTGTTTTGGAAATTAAAGAAGTTTAAAATGTAAACATTTTCTTTCAAAAATAAGTGTGATTAATAATTTTTGTATAGCACCAAGTGTATGTGATTCACTAACACCGAATTAATCTTATTATTATTAATATTTTTCTTACTCATTGCACCTCTCATTAATAAAATATAAAAATTTTCTTTCGGAAATAAGTGGTAGGAAAAACTCATCCCATCTCTCATTAATAGAATTATAAATTTTGATATCCATATGGCAGTGTATTTATTTTATTCTCTAGTATAATTCTCTTATCACAAGGACTCAGAGCCATTTTATTAACTTCTACTGTATATATTTTGTGTTTCTAACTCTTTATCAAATTCATTGTTCTATATTGAATTTTCTTATTAAACACACATTTTTTAGTCCTCAAAATGAATTCTATTATTGACAACACTTTTTCACACCTTTTGCTCTTTTGTTTTGTTTATACTCAACTCTGTATGCATACATCTTTACTTGTAAACCAACAAATTATTTAATTACATTGCCATTACACTAATTTTTTATTTTGGCTAAAAGTTTTTTATTTATTTGTGGCATGTTATAAATATTGTCTTTTAGATAATCACTTCTATGAAATTTATCTAACATCGACTTCTTGTCTTCATAAAAATCTTCTGTTTTAATGTTATAAAAGTAAAGAGTCGGTATATTGAAAACACAATTCAATCTTATCGCCATATTTTGGTTTCATAATTTTATAATGAAAATCGTACATCAATTCTTTTGAAATATCCAAAATGGCCATGCCCACATATATTTACTTATTAAATTTTACATTAATTTTATTCATGTCAATAGCTGCAAGATTCTCATTAAATATTGTACTTTTCTTAAAATTTGGCTTGGCCACTAATTTCTCACAAAAATTTTTTCACTTGTTTCTTATATTCTTCATTATTTTACCAAAGACAGAATTATTCATCAGTTTATAAAAGTTGTTTTCAAAATCATTTTTTTTAGTCCTCATGAATGTGTTTAAATCAATGTACTTTTCAACCAATCAGATTGATTAAATGTCAATATTCTGTGTATTTTTGTAAGTTTCAGTCCATTATTTAGACACTGTTTCAAACTACGATATTGCAGTATATATTTTTCTTTTTTATATAAAATTGTTAATAGTATAGATTCATTGGTACCTGGAACTAACTTATTTTCTGGACAAAATGGAAGGTCTTTGTGTAAATTATGTAGTTCTTGTAGATATTATAAATCAACTTCTAATATATAACCAAACTCAGAATCATTCTCCAAATTTAACATTTTTTAACTCCAATAATCTAAACTATTTAATGCATAGTACACCCATTCGAAACCTCCATATGGTAAATGCTGAGACATAGTCCAACCATATAAATTATTCACATTGAGATAAGTTAAGTAATTTGATTCTTGATTTGCGTTAAAATCTTCCAAATATTTATTTGCTATAACATATCACTTACAACATTGTTAAATATTGCCTCAAATTCCTTTTTCAATTATTAAAATCATATGATAATCATATAATAAATCTAGTGATTGTTCAGTCATTTTTCACATTACATCCCACGATAAACCTGGTGCTGTAAAATATCACGCAGAGTCCAGGCCATAAGAATTTATGTATGTATTTCTAAAATTTTCGAATATTTCTGTTAACAATAGTACATCACTTTTTAAATAGAAATCATTGTATTCACCAAGATTTTTTATGTTAATTTGTTTCCACACACATTTTTCATGTTCATATTCATCATCTGATATAGTATTTTTGTTTAATTTGTTATAAAATTTACTCTTTGG
This sequence comes from Dryococelus australis, assembly GCA_029891345.1. NCBI lineage: Eukaryota > Metazoa > Arthropoda > Insecta > Phasmatodea > Phasmatidae > Dryococelus > Dryococelus australis. Next base: position 229,398,071 of record CM056994.1, on the reverse strand, counting down.
GGGAAGTTGAGTTTCGTTAAATTGTTTTTAACTATCCATATAATCATAAGGTTTAACACCTTTTTTAATAACCAAATCTATTTTATCTTCTGGAAAATGTATTTGTGTGTTTTTCATTTGTTCTTTAGTTAAATTAGACGATTATTTGTCTAAACTACTAGCCATAAATTTGAATGTGTCAATAAACCTCATCTTCAAATTTTCTGTTTTTTTTTTTCTTCTTAAAAGTTATAACCTTCGTTATTCGCAAGTAAATAAATCTTTATTTTTGTCAAGCCCAACACTTTAATTAATAAGTGAGCATCATAACTAGCTAAGTTATGAAAATTAATTGGTACAAAATTAGGTAATTTTAATTGTAAATTACAATTGTTGCATGTTGGCTTACTAAATTTTTCACTTATGTGACCATGATGATGCACTTTTTTATTGACCTTAGAATATTCACTCACATATAGTGCATTTTTTAAAATTTCCTACATAATATTTTTTCTTCTTTTGTTAGTGGGTGCATTGGCTCAATTTGCGAATATATTTCACCAATTTCTTCTACTTCCCGTTTTTATTGATTCTATAAAAATTTAATGTGCGTTAGGACCTCCATATACAACTGGTGGTTTATACTAGCCATAAGAAGATACAATATAATAGCAAAAACAAGATGCTTCGTGTAGCTGATATTTCATTGTATATGATTCGTCATTTAATTTTAAATCAATGTCATTTATTTGCTCATTTGTAAGTTTATATTTTTCTTTGAGTATTTCTTTGTAAAGACCATTATCAATGTCATCTCATCTTAAAACGAATATTTTTTATTAAGTTCAATTTCTTTACTTCTCTTAGATTTGGTTTGGTGGTTTATATTTTCTTCAAAATTGACTTAAAATCTGCATATATTGCCAAAGAAACTTTCGTGGTGTGTTATATATTTTTAAATTTAATTTGTTCGCCTTTTGAAGGCAAGATTATCTTCACCGGCTCATTTTTTGAACAATCTTCTGTGTGTGAATTTAATTTCTCTTGAGAATAAAAAAACTGAAGACACAAATTGCAAATATAAATTTTACTTTTGAGTTTACTTTTTGTGCTGAAAGCAACTTCAATAAATATTTTATCCAACAATAACGCGAGTTTTTACCATTTTTTAAATAATGTAAATTTATATGGTTTTTGTAAGCTTTAGTGGATAAACATTGAATTTATCATCAAAAGAGTAGACATTTATAGAAACATCAATTTGGTTTTCTATTTTTGGAATATTGTCAATTTTTATAGGATATTCATATTTATGTAATGCTTTCCCGATATTGAGACCCACATTTTTATATTTAGATATTCTTTGTGGGTTTTTTTTAATGCAGGAAACAGTGTAGATTTTATTTCCCAAAGTAAACATTTTTCACGATTGTTCTTCACATTGATGCATGCTTTTTATTTTTAATCACTTCTTATAGTTCAATATATGACGAGCCATATAATGGATTATACTTATTTATGGCTAGTTACAACCCAATTATGCTATGTAAAGACCAATCTGAGGTGCTTCTTTCAATGTTTTCTATCTATTTCATATCTTATTTGTTTGCAAATTTTTTAAATGTCTTCCTAATTTTATATTTTAAATATGTGTGATTGAATGCCGTGAAATATTCGAATCTTGCCAGTTTTTCGGTTTCGAGAATGAGCAGCAAATTTAATGTTGGACTTACAGCTCTAAGTATTATAAGTTGATCATGTAATATGTTAAATAATTGTTGCTTTACCGATTAAAAAATTTCTGGGCAACACTATATTAAAATTGTTTTTATTGTTTTATGTTGATAACCGGCATTTGAAAGCTTCCTCAACTTCGTATGTGTTCCTACTAGTTTTTATAATTTTGTTGTTCACATATACAGTATTGGAAAAGGTAAATTTGCAAAGTTTCGTTTTCATTGTTCATTTTAAATTATTGGCATAAGAGCTGTAATTAAATCAACTTTTCTTAAATTATATATATATATTTTATGTTAAAGCTTTTAGCTTTAGATGTTAATTCAGCAACTAATAAATCATTTATATTCTCGATAGAATCTTTATAATTATATTCTCTTTTTTGAGTAATATTTGCAATGAGATCATCTTTATGTAATTTATATAACTTTTTTATTTTTAATTCTGTAACTATAATTCTCAACTCGCACAATTTATTTTTTCTCAACTCACCCACTAGGTTGCTCATCTCCATATTTATATATAATAAATTTTCTTATAATAAAAATTTGTGAAGTCGGCGAATGCCGAGTTTCACTTAGAATATCCATTGCTGCAATGCGCATGTTACTATCTTTATGATTTTTTAGAGAATGGTTGTATACAAATTTTTCGCAATCGCATTGCACTTTCTTTTTTTTTTTTTTTTGACTCATGATACAGTTTAGCATATTCGGTATAACATTTTTCGCAAGTGTTAAAATGCTTATCTATTGGGTTTTTATGAGATGCAAAATCGTCGTTTGTTATATTATGGTTTTAGTGGCTTTCTTGCACTCGAAACACAGAGTGTTCTCCATTTAGTGTATAATATATATATATATATATATTATATATATATATATATATATATATATACACATTAAACGAAAATGAAAATACAACAAATGGGCGATTAGTCAAAAAAAGTATATGCTCGTTGTGCAATTCTAAAAAATCAACATTCTTAAAAAAAAAAATGATAATTGCTCAATGTGAGAGAAGGAATAATCAATGAATTATATAAACCTGCATGAAAAAATTTTTCTAGAAGAAAAGTTATTTCGTATTGCATTGATGATTTGTGGCAAATTGATCTTATAGAAATGGATACTGGAAATTTAAAAGGTATAGCTCGCATAAATAAGGGATATAAATATGTTATGACAATTATTAGCATATAGAGCATATCAGCATATGTTTTAATTTTTTTATTTTAGATGTTAAACTATCACCTTTGTTAACATCAAAGGGCTTGGTGTGATCAATTTTTGTATTACTCTTGAAAACTGCCAAATTATTATCAAACATGAGAATATCTGTAGCTATTTTATAAACAGTACAATTCATCAAAAAAGCAAAAAAAAAAAATTGATCATTATCTAAGTGAAAAACATTAATAACTTTATTCCACTCTGCATGTAAATAAAACATATGTGATTGGTTTAAACTTTGTAATTTAAAATCTAATTCTTTATCAGAATCTTCTTTGATTTCTTCAACTTCCAAATCAACAAGCGTATGGCAATAATTCAAAATTACTTTTTTGAAATCTTGCAATTTAACATCTGCTTCTTTATCAACAGCTTCTTTGCTTTTTTTCAACTTTTGTGTTGAGTGTGTCGCAGTAATTCAAAACAGATTTGTTTAAATTTTGCAATTCTTTATCGAAATATTGTTTATTGACAGCATCTTTTCCATCAATCGGATCTGCAATATTATTAATTCTGCGATTTTGAATAGAAACATATTATGTTGTGTAAACAAAAACTTAACTTAGTTGATCTTGTACAGCAGAAACAATGGTATTATATTTTTAATCTACATATTTTTAAAATCAGAAACACTAGTGTTGTATTTTAATTCAACATTTTTTATTGCATAGTCAGAAACAATAGTTTTATATTTTGAATCTACATCTTTTTGTAATGTCGGTTTTGCATTATTTACTTGTTTTATATAATCAGCAATAGTGTTATTGAATTGTAAATTTATATCTTCTTTTAAGGCATAATCAGCTATTTTTTTATTTTAAAACATTTTATTAACTGCATCTTTTCCATCAAGGTACTCAGCTATATTAACAATTCTTCGCCCCAGAAAAGAAACATACGCTAAACTTACATTCTCTCGAAAAAAGCGTAAAACAATTAAACGTAAATGTCCACAGATAATGGAATTAAAATTCTGAATTCTCTCATCATTGTAATAAACATTGTTTTTGAAGTAATTAATTAAATTATTAGGAATATTGACTCCAAATGAATCAAAATATTAAAGATTATTATTTTCTTTAAAATAGCAAACCCAACGAGTGTCAGGATTTGTTTAAATATCAAAATTAACCATGTCACACTCATTTTTAGCAAATTATTTGGTAGTTCGTCAATCATATAAACATTTCTGAAATTTGTAATACTTAATATTTTTACATATTTTTCAATATCGATATTGTATAATGGAGCTAAAAACATTTTTTGTCGTCTTCCTCTTTTTTTTGCAACTACACCACTTACAGCCTTGTTTTCCATTGCTAAATTGTCTTTTTTGTTCTAATTCTTTTTTAATTTTGCTCGTTTGTTCAACAGAATTATATATTGAAATAGCTACGCCTGCTAAATCAGCAACTATGAGAGGAATAATGCCTCCATGATGTAAACCATTGCTGGTTTTTTCTTTTAATATTTTTTTGAGTATTGGCAATGCCAAGGTTAGTTTTATCTAATTTATTTATTTCTGCATCTCCTCTTTCTAATCATTCATTTAATTTTGTTAAGGGTCCACCTGGCAAATATTTAACATTTAAAACCCTTATTAGATATGGAATTCCTTTTGTGGTATTAACAACAAAGTCAGAAAATTTATTGTTTATCATTTCTAGCATTTCTTCACAGTGAATAACTAATAATCTGTCAATGTTCTAACATTGTCCATCCAAATATATTCTGTCGGCAAATTATTATTTTTTTATACCTTCTCCAGATCTAGGAGAATATGTAAAAAACACTCTTTATGGTGCATTTGGTGCTGATTTGATGCTCTTACATAGTTATTATAAATAGGCTTAATTATATTTGCATACTTGCAACTTCTATTCGAGTTTATTGGCTTTTTAGGATTATATTCTTGGAATGCAGCATTGGTTATAAAACAATTTCTGTACAATTTTCATAATCATTATAGGTGAATTCACCTTCAAGATCCGATTGTGTGGTTTTTGTTAACAAATTAGTAAAGCCTAATGTTAATTCATATTTTATTTTTTTTATTTTTACAAATAGAAAATCGTCATCTATTTTTACTTTCTTATCTCAAATCTTAAAACCTTGTCCATCTCCTCGCAAACAAAATTTATTAATTGTAACATTAAAATTTTTAAATACATTTTCCGAGGTTTATAGTAGAAACACTTGCTATAGGTGGTAAATTTTTCAATGGTACAGTTCCCATTTGCTCTTCTACATTATGTAACTTTGGGAATAATTCTCTTTCAAAAGAATTTTCTTCTGGTGTTGGTGGATAATCTAAATTTTCTGCTGCAACAGGTACTTTGACAATGATGAACATTTTGCTAAGGTCACCAGGTGAACAAAATTATTTAGAGTCTAATGGTGTTGATAATAAATTTCGAGTAAAATCTGTTCATAGTGATAGAATAAATGAAATAATCTATCCATTGAGATATTTGTTTGGCTTTATTCGCAATAATAATGAAGTTTACTGGAAAGGTGATTATAAAATCACTTTTTTTTTTAGAAATTCATCTGATAATAATTGTTTATTTGTTTATGAAACTAAAAAAGCAGATGGTTCAGTTGATAAAACTTATGCTGATATAGGTAAAATTGTTAATGAAAAATTTTAAATTTTGTGGTCTATTGTTGAATAAGGATCTAACACATCAACTGTAGTTATAGAAAAAATAAATGAAAATCCTAAAATTCATATTGGTTTAAAGTATTGTCAATTTTTAGAACAAGAAGTCCCTGTTGGGACAACTGTTTTTAATTTTGATATAAAAGGTCAGTTTAATAATTTGCAATTTGACATGCCTGATTTTGTAATTGTGGGTTTCCAAGCTAATAGAAAAATTGTGCTGAGCAATATGTGCATACTTCAATGTTAGATCATTGTAATGTGAGAAATATTTTTGTTAAAAATAGAATAAATGAAATTTTCCCAAAAGAAAATTGGAATCTATATATTTAAAATGATCTTTGTCTTAAAATGTTTGTGGCTTTTAATGATTTTAGAAATTCTAGAACAAAATTAGATACTATATACAGAAATAATTAACTTTATTATAAGCCAAATACAAATTATCATGGCAATATCAATTATTATTAATTTTGGGGAAGAAGACCATTGTATACCCGGCCCTACGTATTGCATTGATTGCCTATATAGAAAAACAGTAGTAGTTAAAGATAAAATAAATATAAAAATTAGTGTAGATTTAAAAAAAAGTTGTTGAGGCTGGTTTTTTTTTAATTAGCCAACAAAATTTAACTTATGATTATTTGTAAGAAAATATCACTGACGATATATAAATTTTTAATTTTATTAAATGGATAATGTAAATGAGTTTAGTTTCGATATTTTAATACAATTTTTTTTTATATTTTTTGTTTTATCGAAAAATAATATTTTTTTAAAATGTAAGTGCAATTTTTTTTCTTTCTCTTGTGTTAATACCTACACATTTTTTAAAATAAAAATCAGTCTTAGACTATTGGAGATATTGGTGCAACTGAAAAATTTATCTAAAATTCAACCAATTTGAGGCAGGAATTAGAAATTTGTTGGAATTCAGCGTGAAATTGCTTGAATTTTTGTTAAATTATTGAGTTGTGCCAAGATCTGCTATAGTATTCTACTGTCAGGCGTAAAGTCGGCCTTGGCAGCACGAGGTGGCATCAGGTGTCATGGCGTCTGCTTCAGCCAGAACAGTAGGTGAGGGCACAGCTACTAGGGACGTAGTGACAGTGCAGGGGAGTGATCCCAGGTCCTCCACCCCGACTGCATGGGTAGGATGTTTCTCTGCTGTTGTAGTGCAAGGGAGTTGCAGTGGGAGACAGCTCTCCACCTTGCCAATGTGAGCACCTCATCGTGGGGCCGGGTAGTTGGAGGCATCAATGATCTCGACGTCCAGGTCCCGCTGCGAGGCAGTGGGAGGGAGAGGGTTCTCGACCTCCACTGGGGGCATTGCTCCAGCTGAGGGGTAGTTGGAGGCGTCGACTGTCTCGGCACCTGTAATGGTAGCACCAGGGAGCTGCAGATCACTGTCCTCAACCTTAGCTACGGGTGGTGCATCTCGCCGTGGGGCCGGGTAGTTTGAGGCGTCGATGGTCTCAGCCTCGGCTGCAGGTGGTGCACCAGGTGGAGTGTAGGGGGAGGCATTGATGTTCTCGCTGGCTCCGGTGGCCGCGCGAGAGAGCTGCGTGACCCTGCGCTCAGCCTCGACTGCAGGTGGTGTGTCTTGTCGTAGGGCCGGGTAGTTTGGGGCGTCGACGGTCGCAGCATCCAGGTCCTGTGGCAAGGCAGTGTGAGGGAGAGGGATCTCAACCTCAACTGCTGGAGTTGCACCATGTGTCGGGTTGTCGGAGGCATCAAAAGGTCTCTGTGCCTTCTATATCGGTAGCCGATTGAGCGAGAAATAAATCGTGTCTCTCGTCCTCAATAGCACCGATGGGTTGCGACCTCTTGATGAGTTCGTTGTCCGGTGGTCTAGTGGTGTCGATAGGTACTTCCCCGCCTGAGCTCGAGATCACCTTCGTAGAAGGTGGAATGGCCTTGATCTCGAGCTGGGTAGTTATACCAGGTGTGAGTGTAGGCATCCTGGGTGGTTCTATTCTCCTCACTGATGGTGTTTCTGACCTTTCGCTGATGCGACTAGACTGTCAGGGTGTCTGGCGGCCTTCGTGCTCTTGTGGGCTCGGCCATGACACTTCTGAGTTGCTGGGAACTCTGTCACATTGTGCTTCGACTTTGTCCGCGTAGCTGTGTGGCGTGGAGGGCAGTGATCTTATGGTGTCTGCTCCTCGGCCTGCTTCCCCATCCGGCCTCCATGGCAGCACATAGCTGGGTGCTGTTCAATGGGGGCAGGTCTTATTTCGGGCGGCCTGATGAGTTCTGTGTCGAGTTCTCGAGCGGCCCTTCGGGGTTGTGGCTCATCTTTGCTGTCGGAGTCCCCTAGTGTTTCCCCTACGTCGTCGGCATGCTCTTCTCGTGGCATGTCTTTCGGATAGAGACATATTTGACCTCTTGTGGCTTTCCGTATTCTCCCCCAGCATCTTCGACCCAGTATACATTGTCCCTCTTTCCAACAATCCAGTAAGGCCCATCCCATTTGTCCACGAGGCCAGCACTAAACTGATTGCTGGTCTTGTTGAGGCAATGTGTTCTGAGAAACATAGTTTCCCCGAATTTGAACTCGCGTACTCCCGTCTTGGGCTGTGGGTACTTTATACAGATGTACTCATCCTGGGCTCTTTGGACAGCAGTCGTGCGAGCCAACGTGGCTAGTCGGACATCCTTGGGCTGAGATATGGTGGTGGGTTCACTGTCTCATTGCCGTCACCTGGTCAGGGGAGGGTCTGTCCCAGGAAGAGGGTACTTGGACTGGTGTCCACCGCCTCGTTAGTTCGACGATGTGGGGCAAACATATAGTGGGAATATGTTTGTCCCAGTGTCGGTGGTTGTTTCCCACACTGATATAGAGGCATTTCTTTATTTCTTGGTTCCTCCATTCTGTGGGGTTGGCCTGGGGGGTGTTGTGTAGAGTGGTGTTGTCCACGTCTTGACACCCCATCCCTGGCATGCCGACTGCCACTGGCGGCTGGTGAACTGAGGATCGCCTTCGGGCATCCCCAACATGCGAAAATCTCGGCTTCCAATTTGCGCAATGTGGGGGTTGTTTCCGGGCTGGACAACGGGAAGGCTTCTACCCACCTGGAGAACTGATCTGTGATGACTGGGGAATAGCAGTTTCTCTTGCTGCTCCTTGGATATGGTCCCATTAGATTGACAGCTACATGCATCCACGCCGTCTTGGGTCTCCTTGGTCGCGCAGTGGGAGGAGGGACTGGTTAGGTCTTGCCGCATCAACGTGTCATGCAGTTACTGATGTACTGTCGAACGTCGTGGCTCATTCCATCCCAACTATAGCGAACCCCAATGTCTAGCAGGGTTTCTCGGGTCCCCAGATGTCCGGCCTGGGGGTGGTTGTGGGGGTGGCAGCAAATGTCTGCTCACAGTTGTTGCGGTACCCAGATCTTCCATTGAGTGTTTGGTTGACCTCTTCGAGTCCACACGATGTCATCCCGGGCTTCAAATCGTTGTGGATGCTCTTGTAACAGCCTATGTACACTGGGGTCCTCCTGTTGGCTTATCGAGAATTGATGTCAGGTGATTTGTAATTGGAGGAGCCGGATCTGCTCATCAGGGCTTCGCTCTACTTGAGGGGGGAGGGCGTCTTTTCCCCTTCCTCTTCATTGTCTTTCTCCTCCAGTGTAGGAAAGCAGGACAGGTCGTCGGGTAGGGCGTTCACTTTGCTTGGACAGTGCTGTACCTCAAAGTTGAATTCGGTAAGAAACATATCCCACCGACCGAGCTTGGATTAGCTGTTCCATGACTCATGTGACCACTCGAGGGTTTTTGAGTCCATTCGCAAATAAAGTGTTGACCTTCTAGATAGTATCGGTACTTTTGCACTGCCCAGATGACGGCTAGACATTCCTGTTCATTTATGTGATAATTTTGCTCCATTTCGTTGAGGTGGTTGGAGGCATATGCTATCACACGGGGTTTTTCATCACTGCCCAGCTGGTAGAGGATGGCTCCCAATCCGTTTTGGCATGCATCGGTTTGTAATATCAATGGTTGATCTTCTTGTGGTCAGCGTAACTGCCGTATGTTGCCGAAGCTTGTCTTCAGGTCATGGAAGGCTTGTTGCTCCTGTCCCCCATTGCCAACGTGAGTCTTTTTCCAGTAGCAGATGTAAGGGTGACATGAGTTGTGCAATGTTCAGCACGAAGTCGCATAGCCAGTTGCACAGATCCAGATACCGTCGTAGCTATAATTTATTTGCCGGTTTGCCTGAATCTTCAATGGCTCATATGGAATTTTACTCTGGGAAGTTTCCCTTGGGTGACACGACATGTCCCAGGTAATCGATGGAGGACTTGCCGAAGTAACTCTTGGAGAGTTTGCAAGTCATCCCATGTTGTTCCAAGCATTCCAGTACCTGCTGCAGATGCTCGAGGTGCTGTTCCCGGCTGTTTTTAGTATATGATTACGTCGTCGAGGTATGCAAAGCAAAACTCTGCGATATACCTGGTCAATACTTCTGCGGACATTAGGCATTGGAAGGTGGCTGAGCATTCTTTAGCCCGAACGGCATCACTCGAAATTGTAGAGTTTCACCCTCTGATGTGAATGCAGTATATTTGCTGCTATCGGGGTGTACCACAATTTGCCAGTATCTGGATTCCATATCCAAGGTGCTTAAGATAGTGACATTGCCAATGTCCTGAAGGGTATGGGTAAGGTCGATGGTTGGGGGAGCAATAGGTTGCATTATATCGTTTAGGCCCTTGTAGCTTTCCGTCCTTTTGGGTACTAGGACCATGTGGGAGTTGTAGGATGAATTTGAGGGTTCTACAATCCCCTGGTCTTTTCTTTAGTTTACCGGGTGCATTATCAGGTCGGGTCGCGGGCAGATATCCGATACGGTCGATAATAGACATGTGTTTTAGTCGTGGTCCAGATCTCGTGTTGGATTGATCGAGTCTGATGCAACAACCCCCCCTGTCTGAATTCAGTGGTATGTTCGTTTAGTACCTGCTGCAATTGGGATTCGTCTAACTCATGATTCACCCTCGCAGGATCGATGGGTGCTGGTATGATGTCCTCTGGGCTGTGGTCCCAATTCACCGTTATCCTCTTGTGCTTGCCCATGTAGGCCCAGTATTGTCCACAATGCACTGATGCTGCCTAAGTCATGGGCAACCAAGTATAACTGCATCTGACAGTGTGGATGAAACTATAGATTTCGAGGGGGCTGCGAGTCAATGTATATTCACTTGTACCATGGTGCAACCATCTACCTGTAGAGTTGCATTCAGTCGAGCCATTTTAACAGGTTTTGTTTGTGGGCACATGCTGGCTAATTGTTCTGACGTGAGTACATCTCTCCTGGCGAAGTTTGCTGTGGCAGCAGAGTCCAGCAGCGCCAAGACTCGGTCTCCATTTATTTCTATTTTGTTGTGGGGAGCTATGGGCAGGTTCGGATCCTTATTCAATCCCTGGATTCTGGGCCCTTGTGGTCCATTGGTGGCGGCCCGCTTCGCATTCCGGCGACGGCGTTTCTCGACTTGCTAGCGGGTGTCGGGATTTTATCGTCCTAGCAGCTGAGGGATTAGACGTCTGATTGGGTTTGGATGGTGGTATCGCTGATCCGGCTGGCTTGTGGGGCAGTCCTTATTCCAATGGCTGCCAGGATACAACCAACACTTTGGCATGAAGGTTGTGCGTGTCTGAGGTGTGGGCACATTCTTGTGTGATTCGACGGGCCAGGCTCGTTGTTCCGGGGTTTTTACAGGCAGTGGTTTCTCTAGACTGGCCTGCACCGCGAAGTTTTGTTCTGCTTCCCGCACCTTCTTAACTAATTTATCGATAGTTGTTGACCAGGCTGTGAGGAGGACATTCCTTAGGCTTGGTAACAGCATATTTCCTATTGAACGTACAGCCACGGTTTCCGAAACCTCCAGGAATACACACTGGAATATTTGTTCTTTGCGACATATGAAAATTTCCACCTCATCTTCGGGTATCTGTGTCTGGCTGTAAAACTGGGTTGTTAACTGTGATAGCACCTCCTCGTCAGTGAATTCTGATGCGATGCGATTGCAGAACTGCCTCCAGTCCGTAAGAAAGTCCCCATATTTTTCCCACCAGGTTAGCGCTACACCTTTCAGGTGTATTTGGGCCCTGCCTACCCATTGTCTCGGATTTAAATGGGTGTCCCGGAACTATTTCTCGCACTCGTTGGTAAACGCGACTGGGTCTTTGTGCGGCCGACCGCCGAAGTCCATTATCTGGATGTCGTCATCCCGTCCAGTGCCCAGGTGGCTGGGTGCTGTCCTAGGCTGAACATAGATCCGGGATGGCCGTGATCGTCGGGAGATGGGGATGTGTTTTTTTCTAAATTTCTCATGTTGGTACGCCATACCTGGCATAGTGATGCGCTCGTCGGGCCATCCTATGCACAGGTTATGGAAGGGTTCGCTACATGTTGTGCATCTGACTTGGTTAATGCCCAGGCTGGGACAAGTCACATTGCTACAAAAGTTTGTGGGTTGCTGCAGACAGTCTTCGCAATGGTATTCGAGACTGACGGCGTCTCGTGTCTCATCTGGCCAACCTAGGTAGAGGTGATGGAATGACTTCAGACAATATGTGCAGTCAATTCGGTATGTGCCTACTCCTTGACATTCTGTGTGGCAACATTTCGAGTCTTGAGTGTCCGATCCAGAGTCATTAGTGCTGTATGATGCGGCACTAATCTCACGATTCGACATGGCTATAATTTCTTCGGTCCCACAGGGTTGTTAATGGACTCCCTGAAGTCCAGTGGGTTATACAGGTAGACTCGGGTCTCTGGGTCGTATGACCTCGTTCGGTTTTTTACTGTGCACAGTCAGTTAGCTAACGCCCCACATTGGGCGCCAGAAAATCACTTGATGTGTGTCAGATTAGCTAAGGATGGATCATGGTCATGTGGATTTGGTTGCACTTAGGTCGGTTGTGCATGCGGTTTGGCTTATGCTTACTTATGGCTGGATATAGCGGTTGGGCACGTGACTTTACGAGTTGATACAACGTTCTCGACTTTACGGTTTACTAGTCCCTTGGGTGGGTCTGGCTTGCGACACATTTCGGAGCTAGTCGTAGTCGACGACGGGCGGGAGGTGCTAGGTGTTGGTGCCTTGTCAGTTTGCGGGCGAGGGGTAGCGGGATATAGCTGATTACGTTACTTGTCTTTGGCTTGAGCGGTAACAAGGGCACGACGTGACACAACACAGAATGTGCAGTTCCAGTACATTGATGCCCTGCCCCAGAAGTTACTATTAGATACGGCTAATCAGTTCTCGGTTTTGTTCAGTAACACACTTACCACTGGATGACAGGTCGGGTGTGTACGTAGCGGTTCTGATGGGAAAGTAGCTGGGTTAATGGCAGTCGTCGTAGGTGGTGCCAGTGACCGAAGTAAGGCGGCACAATCTCGTTTGGTTCGTCGTTTAGCTGTAATTGGGATTAGACCAGCCAGTTGTCTGGCAGCAAGGCACGCAACTCTTTGCACCTCTCTCCTGGCACCGCGCCTCACCTTGAATGGCATAGAGCGGGTGTAATTACGGAGAACCTCTAAAGGATCACCACGGACGCAGATAGCCCTAACTTAGTGTTGCCTGGCAACAGTCTTGCCAACACGAGCTCCGATGTGTCAGAAGATCCCTCACTGTTACGGTCTGATCAGAAGCATTGGAGCCATGTGGCTTGCCAAGACTATCACTGAGTGTGCGATCCCAACCAAGGTTAGGCCGTAGCACCTAAGCAAACACCCCCGCTAGCACCCAGGTGCTCCGGTAGTGATACAACTCAGATATACCATCTCTCCCTGATTGAGAAGTGTTGCTAGTGTTCGTGGCTCATCTATTCTATTCCTCCAGTACCTGTATACTTGGTAGGAATAAAATAGCTGGCCATCAAATGAGTGCGTAGTCAACTTGGAGCCACCTGAGGGGGAGTCTCCAGTTGTAGCTAATTTCGGAATAACAATAATTTTCCGGTTCCGGTTGGCTGTACTCAGCTCGAGGTTTTCCCAGTAATTGGTGACAGATTACCCTATGAATGAGACTCGAGGGTAAGAGAAACAAAGCAGTGTCTATTAAAAACTTGTTAAACATGGGGACATATGCTCTCCTGCCAGGCAGACCGGTGGTTGGAAGTAATTTTACGGTATCCAGGTGTAGGTGACCTGGTCCTAAGCTAAGTGGGGAAGTTAAGTGAAAAACTGTCGAAGATTTCTTTAGATACAAACCTACCTTTAAATGGAGGTGTCTGAAGAATTACGTGTGGTATGTATAATGCTACAGAAAGCTTCTGGTAGCTATTGGCGGCGCTGTAGCATCCAGTAGCGTGGCTGCAGAGCTCTAACGGCTACGTCAATAGTGGCAGCCTCTGGTGGCTGCTGAGGACTGTTAGGTCGTTGGTGACAGCCTCTGGCAGGCAGTGGAAAGTCTCGCAGTAGTCTAGACTTTAGCACCCAGGTGCTCAGAGAAGACTGCAGGAACAACTCGCGAGGCAGCGCATGTCTTAGCAACCATGGGGGAGGGCGTGTGACGTCCCTCAGGTGTGAGGCCGGAGTTGGGGGAGCATCCTCTGGTCATGTCTCGGCCTTCGTGTAGCCTCAGTGGTGCTCGTACATGTCCCGAGGCAGCTGATAGCTTGTTGGCTCTCAGTGTGGGGGAGGGGGTGATGCGCCGCTGTCCTTCACAACTCCTCATATCCAAGTGTCCGGATGTCTTCCAGGATTGTGGCAGACCGTTACTTACATGTACGAAATGGTGCGGGTTTTGAATCTCACATGTGTAGAAGAATTACACTATGGTTGAACTGAGATGAGTCTTTAATCGTTTGTAGTTATTGGTATATGCGGTATTCATCACAGTGTAGCCATACCGACTACCCAGGCCATGGCACATTAAGGGGAGAGTCCACTTACCGCACGAAACCTTTCCATTATGCCTGCATAGGCTGGCCCAAAGCTACCAGAGTTACAGACAGGTTAGAATACTGCTGTACAGAGTGCCATCAAAAGCCAACAAATTATTGTAACAAAGTTACGTGTCCTGGGTGGGGCATAAATTGCATCAGGTGGACGGCGTGCAGTGAGTCCTATCACCATCTATGGTTAGGGTGGCCCGACGAAAGCGCCTGTATGCCTGGGATGGCATACCAGTTTGAGAGATGACGAAGGAAACACATCTCACATTCCCGCAGGTCCAGGCCTTCCCGGATATATATCCAACCTGGAACAGCACCTGGCCACCCAGCTATGGGCAGAGATGATGACATACAACTAACTGACTTTACAGGTCGCCACACGAAGACCCCGTCGCATTCACGCAGGAATTTAAAGAAATTATCCTACCACAGAAACAATGGGTTGACCGGGCTCAACTACATTTAAAGGGCCTCGCCCTCACATGGTGGGAAAGGGACGGGGAATTTTTAATGGACTGGAAAAAGTTTAGTAACCGATTAGTGGCAGAGTTCACAGGAGAGGTGGTGTTAGCTGGGCAAACTTCTCAGTTCTATAGCCAAACCCAGGTACTCGACGAGGAAGCAGAAATCTTCATACAAAGAAATGAGCAAATATTTCGATGAGTATTCCCAGGAGTCAATGAAGATACCGCTGTTCGCTCAATCAGCCGAATATTATTAGCAAATCTCCGGAACTTACTACTGACAGCAAGACTCACAATCTTGGAAGAATTAGTCGATCGAGCTCGAGAAGCTGAGCAAAACTTTGCCGCCCAGGTGAGCCTCGACAAACCAGTCTCCACCAAGACACCCGAGGTACGAACGCCACCTGTTGCACCTCCTAAAGGCGTACCAACCACAACCCCTCGCATGGCCTTCATACCCAAATGCTGGTTCTGCTCGGAGAAGCATTGGAACAAGGGCTGTCCGCGGAAGCAGGAAGGAGCTCTCATTCCAACAAACCGCGTTGGCACCACGTCGACGAACAACCCACATAGACCAACTGGAAAACCAACTCCCAAAACCAAGCCTTGAAACACCGATGCCAGGGTACAAAGCGAGCCACCACCCCCAGGTGTACAAGGACCAATCCTCCAGTGATTAAATGAGAAAATACCGGTTCCGGTAGCCCCACACATAGAGGTGGAGGTGAACAACGACAGGGTACTAGCCTTACTTGATTTTGTGGCTACTGTGAATTTCATTACACGAAACTTGCTAACGTCAAACCAGCTCGCCTAACTACGACCACAAAACAAAGTGGTGAGAATGGCGCAACCCGATGCCATCCTGTAAGTAACCGGCAGAAATACATTGGCTATAAAAATTCAAAACATTAAAACCCCAACCGAATTTATTGTTTCGCCAACTATGTCCGAATCCATAATACTGGGATGTCCTTGGCTTATCTGCCATCAATGCATTCTCGATCAAGGACAACATAGGGCCTACTAAGGAGAACCCAACCGTATTACTGTAAACTGGCCGCCGAAATAACCTCATCATGGAACAGGTCAATGACATGAAAGACCAGGGGATAGTCGAATAATCGAATTCTCCATATAACTCGCACGTGGTACTGGTACCTAAAAAGGGCAGCAAATTGTGATTTTCTGTGAATTACAAATCGCTAAACGAAGTCACCCTCCCGATTGCTCCCCCAGTATAAACTTGTCTCATACCCTACGAGATATTGGCAAGTCCAGAATATTCAGTACTCTCAACATGGAGTCTGGATACTGGCAGATTGTCGTCCACCTGGAGAGTCTAAAGTATACCGCTTTTACGACACCCGAGGGCGAAAACCCTATAATTTTGAGTCATGCCTTTCGGCTTATAAAACGCCCCCGCAACATTCCAATGATTAATGTCGTCGAAAGTACTATCAGGTTACATAGGCGAGTTCTGCTTCATGTATCTCGATGATGTAATAATATACTACAACAGCTGGGAGGAGCATATAGGCCATCTGCAACGAGTATTGGAAAGGCTCGAATTACATGGGATGACTTGTAATCTATCAAGAAACTTCTTCGGCAAGACATCAATCATCACGGATTGAAAACCAATTCCACAAGACCAAGAATATGCATGTCACCAGTAGTACCAACTAATTTCCGATACAACCAAATCTGATCACCAAGTTCCAACATGAGCTGGAAAAGTCTTCCAACAATATCCTGTTTGGATCAGTTTCACTAATATCCTTTGGTACGCTGAACGGAGGAACCAGGAGTTTAAGAAGTGCCTCTGTATCAGTGTGGTCAATGATCATAAGCATTGGGATAAGCACATCCTTACCATACTGTTTGCCCTCCGACGCCGTACAAACGACACAGGCAGTTGACACCAGTCCGAGCATTCTACTCGTGTGGCAATCCTTACATTGACCAGGCGACTGGCAGTGGGAAAGTGAACCCACTGACATGCCTCGACCTGAGGACATCCGGCTAGCAGCCCTAGCACATACTATGCATGCCCAGAAAGCTCAAAACATATATATTTTGAAGAAATATCCGCAACCGAAGACAGGGGTAAGAGAATTAAACTTAGGGGAAGCCGTCCTCCTGCGAAGTCACCCACTCAACATAGCCAGCAATCAATTCAGCGCTGGCCTTGCTGACAAATAGGATGGACCGTACCATATTGTAGGCAAGCAAAATGTCTACTGGGCCAATGATATACACAGATGGATTCGTGAGGCCGCCAGAGGTCAGATACGACCATACCCAGGGGATATGCCAATACTTGGGGATGACGAGACTGAAGAAGACATACCTGGCCAATCGGAGGATGAAGACAAACCTCCACCCAAAAGGGTAGAACCTGTTACAGAGCCGGGTCCTTCAACGAGACCCGAACGAACGCCCATCATGGTTGACAGGGCACTCAGTTACATCGCGCCATGGAAACCCGATGTAGAACAATGCCAAGGTGCATTCTCCGTGAGATCAATATCCTTGATGACACGCAGCTACACCGATAAGATAGCAGCCAAACCAAGATCTAGCTGCCCTAAGTTATCCTGGCGAGGCCCTCGCGACAGAGAACCCCGTCAAACACCCCGCCGATCAAGCTGCATCAATGAGCGATCGGAAGTACCTTCAGTGAGAGGGGTAGGAATCACCCAGATGCCTACCTCTCCACCTTGTACAACTACGGAACTGGAAGTCAAAGCCATCCCAACTTCAGTGAGGTCTTCCCCAGACGAATAAGTACCAGATGCCACTAGACCATCGGGACCCAGGACGTTGAGCTCAAAAGAGTGTGCTCCGCCTCAACCACCTGCCACGTAGGTAGACCCACTTATCGGGATGTCGAGCTGCCACATCGTAAGTGCTCCACCTCAAAATCCTGTCATGCAGGACAGCCAGCTTGGACGTCGAACTCAGATAAGAGTGCTCCCTCCCAGCCTCCTTTTGCACAGGAAACTTTACTACCCGGGGCGTCGAGCTGCAACAGACGTGCTCCCTCCCAAGGTCCTGCAACGCAGGAATACCCGCAGACCTGACGTCGAGCTGCCACATTGGAAGTGCTCCGCCCCATCATCTTGCTACGCGAGAGACTGCTCCTGTCGAGAACATCCGATGTCACCCACTGACCTTCAACAGGCACATCACCCGCAGTGGAGAATTATGTAAACTTCCCATCCCCTGCCGCGCCCCAGGACCTGGCCACCGAGACAGTCGATGCCGCCCACGACCTGGAACCACGACGAGCTGTGCTGCCCGCAGTCGGGGTGGAGATCTTTCTCCCCCAAACTGCCCCGTCAGAGAAACATCTTGTCCTACGGGTAGGAACCCGTGCAGTCGGGGGGTGGGAGGAGGGCTGATTCTCCCCCCGCTTCCCCAACGTCCCTTGAACGAGTGTCCTCTCACTTTGTTGCGGCAGAAGCAGATGCCACGACGCCCCAGGCTGCTCCAAGACGCCTGTCCGGTACAGGGAATCGCCATAGAGACCCACAACCAAGTATATGTGGCCGTACCCTCTGCACGCTGCCCTACGTCCAAAGGGGAGAACAGATAAGAGTGAAAATGAAGATCGCCAATAAGTGTGTTAAGTTGATAATCTGTGTAGTAGTCGGAAACCACTACTACGTACACGTGACAAAAGGACTCGTAGACCGGTCACTTACACCATATTTAATTTAGCCGCAAGCCAAAACACAATTGCGTAAGCAGAACAATCACATTATTCAGGCTAAATTAAAAGTATCCAGTACAGTTCCAGTGAAAAGAACTAAAGAGCTAAATGAAACAGTAATTAATCACTCGACTATGTGATATTTAAATTTTTATATACAACCGTAAAAAGTTATACATCAGTAACTTTTCGTAGACATTATTCACCTCAAGGTTCAAGTGTTTTAGTGGCAGACAGTCCACTTAAGTAAGTAGCATTACGAATAGATGCTCTCCACAGTTACAGTAATGGCTACTATAATGAAATCAAGTAAAGACGCTCAGGACAGTGCCAGTGATTAAGAGACTTTGACATCACCAAGACATTTAACTTCTTTATATTTTTATAATAATCATCTGTAAATCTGACTTGATGTGTAGGTAAACCCTTAAATTTGGAATATGTTTTGAAAGTGTTTATGCAAATGTCACTTATACAAAGAATACCGTCATGTAAGAATGTGTTTTCAGCACAGATAAACGTGAACATTCCATTGGAGATACTCAGTGTACATATTAGATGTTAGACCTACGATTTAAGATGGACTCCCTCAAGGGATAACTAGGTCAGTTTTTTTAATGATTTTTAGCATTAAATATGACTTGATGTGTAGGCACACTTTTAAATACGAGATTACGTTTTCAAAGCGTATATGTGAAGATTGCCTACAAGAAAGAACACAGTTTTGTAGGAGAGTATTTTCATGTATATGCTTGTAGTGTATGTGTTTTTGTTTGCAATATCTTGTACACCTACTCAGTAACACACTGAGCTTTAAAGTTCCCTTAATATGCTGCAAGATATTTTAACTTCAATTTTTAAGTGTATATGTATTGTATCTAGTGACCAATGTGAGTACAATTTGCCGCATTAATTAGGCATGTAGTGTACTCGCTTTGTATTTGTCTAGTCGGTCAATTTAGGTATTAAAGGGTCTGTGCTTGGCCACTTTGCAATATGTCACACGTAACTATTTAGCGTGCTGATAGACACAAAGGTTCTCTGGAAAGATTTTCCTTTTCTTTCTTAATTCACTGCAGCAAGCTCCAGGATGGTAGTGGCATTTCCACGCCTTCCGTGAGTAAGGCTTGTACATATTATAAATATTCATACTTTAAACCCCTCATTTTGATGTACCATTCTTTTAAGTAATTTTTCTTTCAGATTTTATGTACGATTCCATTGTAATATCCACCAGCGCTATTGGTTTTTGCGAATGGCACGCATTATGAAAAGTAGGCTGGCGGGACACCCGACACATGCGGCTTCCTAATGCAGTAGTCTTTGCACACGGAAGGAATACATGTTCTCGCCGCATCAACAAAGCCCGATAACCAGGGCGAGGGCAGAGAAAGATGCCCGCCCGCCACCCGCAAGAGAGAGAGAGAGAGAGAGAGAGAGAGAGGACAGAGACAGAGAGAGAGAGAGAGAGAGAGAGAGAGAGAGAGAGAGAGAGAATCATGGTCGCCAGCCGGTCGACACCGCTCCACGTCTCTCACGTTTCGCTTTGCTGGCTGGGTGCCCTGAGCGCAGAGCACACGCGCCAATAAAGGTCAAGCACCCCTACCTTAAGGATCCCCCCAACCTTGTCTACGCACAATTTTGTGCTACCTAGACCTTCTACCCTTCCAGAGAGGGGGCCTACGGCTTTCTCTGCCACTTTTTCCACGATGAGTCTTCATTGCAATAGAAAAAAGGGGGGGGGGGGTGCAAATTTATGCGTGCCTAGTCTACCTCTAACGGGTGCCTCCACCCATTACTACAGCACCCACCTGCAATCTCCTTTACCTGTCATCCCCACCATGGCCAACCCTCTTCCAGTACAAATCATTGTCTCCTACCCTGACTGACCACCCACCTTCACTGGGGCACAGGGCGAAGACATCACAGAATTTTTAGAAGAGTTTGAGTCGATAGCTGAAAACAATCACTGGGGTGCATCCGAAAAATGTTGTGGACTCTAATATCGTCTTCAAGGGTCATGGGTCGAATTGAAACAAACTCTTACAGACACGTTTACATCCCCCACGGACTCTGAACGTGTAAAGCATCTACTGTACAACAAAAAACATGCGATCGGGGAAACACCTCATCCCACGTTCAAACCATGCAGTTTTGTCGCACCAAATACCATCCCAATATGACTGATCATGTGTTTTTCATTATCCTCTGGTGTTCCCTCCTCCCCTCTATTGCCTATAAACTCATCAGCCACCAAACAGACACCCTCCAGGACATGATGACAGCGCTTCGGCATACCGATGTCGACATATTCAAATACTTTTAAACCTTCACGCATGGAAATTCACACCCCGATTCAGCCAATCTAGAAGTTGAAATCTCCAAACTTAAACAAGAGGTCGTGCAATTAACCCTTCACCAACATCAGACCACAACTACGCACCCCTCACAACCTTCCCGTCAAAACCAGTTCAAATCCAACCACTATCAACCACGAGGACAACCCATAGCCCCACATTCATACGTCCCTAACTACGCCCCTCGCCACACGCACCCACACTACAACACATTCCAACACAGACCCACCTACATGGCGACCCGCAACTCATAACCCCCGCACACACACTTTCAACTAAGTGCTACATCCACATTCCAGGGGAACTTCCACAACAGACCCACATTTCCCCCTCAAAATTCGTACAACACCAGAAATAATCGGTTCAGCAGTCAGGGCCAACAATACTATAATTCATCAAAAAACTTCTGAATGAGGGGGTTAATCACGAAACCCTTGTGGACGCCAAAAAAATATTAGTGGGTCCTGCAACACTATTTTTAATAAAGTTGTACCTAATAGAACATACACGGAAATTGCAAAATTCAATTCCTTCAGGTATATTCCGTCCCAACTACAAACACCACGGCAGGATGCTGTCAAATCACCTCAAATAACGCTGGGGCAATACACGGAACACCTTATCAGTGCATTTTCCCTGCAACGAACACCACACCGTGTAAACAAACATCGCAAGTACACCTCACACAACACTTCCGCGTTGTCCGTGCAATCGCTTCCTAGAGGTAGGTCACGTGAATAGAATTCCAAACAACAAACACGGAAACCGCGTGTTTGCACGGACATCTAGCATTCCGCGACTGCTGAACATGCACACACAGCGGCCAAGGCCAGGTACTACAGGCGCCATAAGAAATGTTTCTAAACACCACGCGCGAGCACAGTCAACTCCACAGGACAATTGCTGATGCGACAGCCCCCCCCCTCCTTGCGCAGCCCTCCGACGTTGCTAAACCGCCGCCGCCACCACCACCAGCACGCAACCTTCAAGGCGCCGTTGCCGCATCCACACCTCACTCCACATATAAATAGGAACTCGTCGGGCCACGCAGCCTTGGACAAGCTACATGTGCACTATACCAATACGCCGGGCATGAAGGCTCCCACCCCCCGTAATGTCAAACAACTCCAAACCTTTCTAGGTACGTCCTCGTATTTACGCTGCTATATACGAAATTTCGCATCAATAGTTCAACCACTTATTGACCTCACGAAACACAACACCCCTTTTAAATGGGCAGAGCAACAATACACGGCCTTCTCACAGTTAAAATCAGCAATTTCACATGTCCCCATCCTCCA
Source organism: Dryococelus australis (assembly GCA_029891345.1). Classification (NCBI taxonomy): domain Eukaryota; kingdom Metazoa; phylum Arthropoda; class Insecta; order Phasmatodea; family Phasmatidae; genus Dryococelus; species Dryococelus australis. The sequence goes on along the minus strand of CM056994.1, from coordinate 229,375,711 downwards.
TAAATTCCACGAAGACCACGAGATAATACTAGCATGCGACACTAGTAATGCGGCAGCAGGCGGGGCGATTATCAAATTAGATCCTTAAACTAAGGAGAGAAAGATAGTTGCTTTTGCGTCAAATAAATTTTCACCTCAGGAGGGCAGATGGAATACCATGGAACGAGAACTTGGGGCGATCCGATACTTGTGTACACACGTTCGCCAATATTTATACGGCAGAAGTTTCACCATCGAGACGGATCATGCTAGTCTGCATTATCTCCGGTCCATGGCAGACCACAACATTCGTATACAAAAAATGGCTATCGCACTCAGCGAATACAACTTCGAAACCAAAATTGTAAAAGGTAAATTAAACATCCTCCCAAACGCCCTTAGCCACATGCCCACTGCATCCCCAGTACCCATTCACCATATTGTAATTAATGACGATGTATTCTAAATTAAAGAAACCATACTCTCATGTACCTCCTTATTTACAGCGTTGGCTGAAGCCGTTTTACAAAACCCCAGCAAGGCAGACAAAATCCGGAATGCAGTGACAAAATACGTTAAAAGTAATTGGGATGATATTAAATATAATTTTAGCAAACACGACCCCAAGGAAAAGGACAGAATCACCTCTGAAATAGCGCTGGAAAACATTTTTCCTATGGCTGTCATTGGTAAAATCATACCACCGTATACAAAGTCAATATCCAAATTATCAAACAAGACTGCCAAACCCCACTTGAAACCACATGCTTCGACCCCGTGTTGAAATGTACGAATCTCATCCTTTTGCGCTCAGATCAATTACACTACCTTCCGGTCTACACCCATGCGCAAGAATACATAAAAATTGACTACGATTCCATCTCTTTACTATGTCCCTTCGCAGTCAACACCTTCCCTTTCGTAGGAGAGTACTATCACGAACCCCATATTGTTAAACTTAAACAGGCTTTATTACATCCTGACCAAGCAGACACAAAATACCGCCATCTCAGCCGTTACTATGAGCCCACAGCCAACAGGGAAATATTTTTGAAATCAAAATTAACCCTTGTCCCCCAAATCTACGTAAACGAAATAATTCAACACCACCACGATGCTATATTTGGGGGAGGTCACTTCGGGGCTCTGAAAACACTTGCAAAAATTAAACATCATATTTCTGGGATAATATGTCCACTGATGTACAAAATTACATAAAATTGTGTGCCACATGTCAGAAAATCAAAGCAAGCAATTCACAACCACTGGAGCAGATTATGTCTATCCCACCTCAACACCTCCTTAAAACGTGGGCTCTTGATGCAAAATGTCCCCTCCCCACTACCATACGACAAAACAAATACATACTTGTCATGAAGGTATACACAACTCAATATGTTGTAGTTAAACCCGTACAGGCCGTAAACACGGCAGCATGCGTGGACTTTATCTAAGAAGTCATTCTGCAATTTGGCTGCCCCGAGAAAATCCTCACTGGTAGAGGAATGAGCTTCCAAAATGAATTGGTAAGTCACCTCTTACAGTCACTCAACATAAAGAAACTCACAACCACGGCATACAACCAATGCTGCAACGGGCTTGTGCAATCTTTGAATAAAATAATTGGTGACCAGCTTACCACCTGCACTACTGCTGACCAACTCAATTGGGACCTCTCTATAAATTTTATATGTTTTAACTTCAATACTAGTGTCAACACCACCACAAAATTCACCCCCTTTTATCTTGTACACGGTGTAGAAGCCACCCTCCCAGCACAGGTGGTAAGCAAAACACATTTGCCATGTGCACATGATTGATGTGGAAACTTCGTCAGAACAGAGACACTGCCAGGATTAACTTGTTATAAGCTCAACAACCCCAAACCCGCCAGTTCAATAAAACACATTAAAAAAGTACTATCAAAGTTAACGACCTAGTTTGGGTGAGGAATAGGGGGCGTCAAAAGGCGTTAACACACCATTACCATGGACCCTATAAAGTCATAGAGGTACTAGGGGAATCCACAATTCGTATCCAGACAAATAAAACAGGTATGCCGAAAACCGATATTGTTTGTACCCGGCATACGAAGTGGGCCTATATCCGCTAGAATTATAAGTGTTATGTGTTTTAGATATAAGTTTTACTTCTGGATATTAATATTGTTTGAAAGTACGTTACCGTCACTGATCAATTATGTCGCAGAGTCATAGACTACACACGACCGCCTCAGTGCCCCCTAAGCTACCTGAAATTCATTAAGTCCAGATGTGTGCAACGTAAAGTGTGATGCCGGCTGGCAACATGCGGCGCAGCCAGCTTTCCACGCTCTCACATGTCACACCATGTCAGGAGCCGAGCGACGAACAGTATACTACAGCCCAGCTGGCAACTGCACAACGTGTCCGCAATGGCGCTTAAAGCGACGTGTACCTGCCAGAGCAGCCTACCACAGTTGGCAACATGTCTTGCTTGACGCGCGTTGTCTCACGCAAGGGCAAGGTGGTTGCCACCAAGGATCGCCCCCACAGCACAGAGAGGGAACAGCTCGCCAATCACCTGGAGGCCATGTGCCTTATCTTCACGCCAGTTCTGCTAGCCCAGCTGGCCAAGGACCACGTACATGCCGGCATTTACTGGCGGCCCACGCCGGTGAACTACTTCTATGAAGACAGCCTACCTATAATATACACAATACCTCTCACAATTCCCTAAAAAACGTGAAACAACTGCACAATACCTGCACATGGCATGCCTTAATAGCACGTCCCCATCATGTGAAAATGCAAAACTGTTGTCTGCTTACTTACAGGAAGTCCTCAATGAAGTTTCTTCCCACTCCCACAGGAAGCGGGGTATCTAGCTGCTAGGTGACGCAGCTTCATGGTGCTGTAACGTGCTTGCTAATAAGCACCTCAGAGCACTTCTTGACAACGATGCTGGACTTGATGCCCAGATCAATGATTTAACAAATAGCGTCATAGCCACCAACCAGGCCCTTAATCTGACCATAAAAATAGTTAAGCAGGTAGAACACCAAATTGCTAACAAAGTAAACACCTTGTCCCAAGCTATTAACAATATATCCAATATCCTATGCCAACATCAAACACAAATAAACATGTACACTAATTTTGAAAACCAAGTTAAGTTCCTATCTACCGCCATCTTGTAACTGCTAAACAATATTGTCATTGACCAGGTAATCCAAACGTATGTGCAGTCCTGCCAACTCAACCAGTTGCCCCTTAGCGCGGTCAACAAGACGCAATTAACAGACTTGAATAAATTGAAACTTCAATTTAATAAATTAGGTCTTACACTTGCCATCTCCACTAAAGGTGTACTTAAATATTACACAAATAAATTGACGGAATGCAGCTTTTCCCCTACTCAGTTGGTCATTAAACTCCAAATACCTTTTGTGCACTCAAACGCAAATTGGGAAATTTACAATATCATTCCCGTGCCCTATTGCTTTCAGAATCATACTTGCATCATCCATATACAATCTACAATTGTTGCGATTAACCCCGACAAGGGATCATTAAGGCTATAACGCATTCATCGGACATCTCACTGGATGTTTTAGCCATCCCGAAACAATCTCTCACAGGCGACAATGTGCAATGTGTCAAGCAAGCCATCCTTCTAGCCGACCCTGCCGAATTGTTCTCTCAGTGTAAATTCCAATGTTCCCCCGATAATTCATTTTCCATTAACCCCAATTTGCCCCACCAGTATGGCTTCACAAACCCCCCCAGAAGGAACCATTTTAAGATGCCTTAACAAATCATTGAACACCGACATTCACAATCATAAATTGGGTACCATTGAGGTACATGTTCTCTGTGGATGTTACATAGCCACTCGTACTCACTCAATCATTGACAGCACTCACGTATGTGACGCATGGGCTCCCACAGTCCCTCTACAGCAAACTGTGGTCCCTGCTCATTGGTTACACCAACACTCTTTCCATCTCCAACAATTACACTTGACAACAGGTATACACGTTTCAAATCTATCCAAGGCACTTAACACTGATTGGAAAATTAAACCACACCACACTGCGAGAAATTCACCCTCCCATCCGACATTTGGCAAGTTTCGAAACAATAGTTTATTTCAGGTTATAGATCCAATTGATTATGATTACATTACCATATCAGTTATTGGATTGTTAATCTTCTGTATTGTCACTATGTACCTCAAACTCCTTAAACTTACAATTATCATTAATTGCCTGAACACAGGAAACTAAGCAATTAGAATTCCACAGACAAAGGCAGCCAGCCAGTGTAATATTCAACTGTAATTACTAAGACTTTAGTATAAGAACAACAAAACATTTTTTTCAGAGGGCTACAGGTATCCAAACCACTTAATAGCATGCTCTTGCAACTAAGTCATAGGAGTAAATTTATTACAACAGTATAATATGATACAGTAAATGTGGTGATTTAGCATATTATAATGTCCAGTCAATATGGCAGTCATATAATTTAAATGCCAGATAAGCAGTAAGGTAATACATGACACAAAATTTTATTTCGTACATTCTCAAAATATAAGCGCAGGGCCAGTGGAAGCGAGAATGTTCAATTATTATTTAAGAAGGGGCATACCTTGCACAGTGATGAAATACATTTTAATAAAGTCAACCCAATCAAAGTTGTGAGTATGCCATAATCCAGTTTACCATTTCAAGTGAACTACAGTCAGAATTTAAGCAATTTCAGAAGTTACATATATTGCTATCCAGGTGTAGTTGGTGAAGCTACAATATATTTTGGTTTAAGTGAGGCCTAGGGAGCAGGAGTAATTTATTCAGCATCTTGTAACAGCATATAACTTCAGTGTAGGCTGTCAGATAAAACAACTAAGTCATGGGCAGTTTTAAAATGAAGCAAAGTGTCATTTATGAAAGGAGTATAAACTATCCATATCATAAATATTTAAACATGCCTAAAGGCATACTCTCACCAATCCCTTAGTCCTTATGTGTTCTGGTTATGTCCATTTATTTACTTATATCTTACTTAATTATGAAGTGATTAACATATCACAGCGAATATAAGTGATACTAGGGTATAAAGTCCACAGGACATATAATGTTAATTGTTTTTATTAAAATCTTTTATATTGTGAATGTTTTTTTTTTAAATTGTAGTTTAAGACCAGCTGGTAAAAAGTAAGACATGTCTTCGACATAAATATTATAGGTCATATATTGTTCAAGTGTCATTTCAATTAATAGTATCTTGCACAGTACCGTATGAAAATTTTCAAATAAGGCAATGCCGTCAACTAAACTACGAAGAAAAGTGTAAGTGTAATAATACAGACATGGACATCCAATGCAAACGAGCACCAATTAACACACTCCACAAATACCAAATAAACAGTGAATTATACGATAATGCACAAGAACTGTCTCCGCAAATCAGTGCAATGAAAACTGAATTCAATTGTGTTATGACGGCTTACCGACTGAAAATACAATTCCACCCACGTGGTACTAACGAACAATAAATTTTAATTCTATACTGTGCATGTAACGTTTTATTCTGTATTATTGTCAATATTTTGTAAATTTTTGTACAAAATTTTTTTTAGTTGTATTTCACGTAACAGTTAAACTATTCTATCATTGCTAATCTGTCTAGGTTAACAGTCTCATATGGTACCAACTAAAACATCACAATTGTGTCGCACGTGTAAATCATGTCAAAGTTATAGTATATAGTACTTAACTGCCTAGTACGTAAGTATTCCAAGGTACAAATACGTAATAATAAATTCTCATAATATAAAAAAAAAATAACGCTCAAGACCAGCCACTGTATTACGCTGCGTCTAAACAATTCACTCCTAGCCAACTGTGAACTCTGATATTTCCTTTCATATAGGAAACCTAATTTAATTGTCGTTTAACATTTTTCAATTGTCAAAATATATTATCATTTTATGACTTCAGCCAGCAGGCAACATGTATGAAGTAAATTATTGTATTCATGTCTTTTAGAACAGTAAATTTCCTAGCATGTGCTAAGTGAAACATCCCATATGTGCACAACATTTTTCCCCACTCCTACTTATCCACATCCATTCGCCCTGTATTTGAGGGGGCTTCTTAAACATTAAATGTGGCGATGGACGTAACTCCCTCCAATCCATGGGTTCAGTACTTCACATGCATATGTATTGGCCAATAGTTCAAATTCTGTAAAACAATGTAGATCTCATTTTCTAGTTGCTTTCCTTGCCAACATTAATTTCAAATGTCTAAGTTAACCTCTGTTCAAATTTAAATTCCACGGGATCTCGAACAGGGTACTCCACCCTCGATACTGCCATAAAGTATAACTCGCGTATGCCACCACCTGTCTTCAAGATCGTTTGGTACCCTACAACCCCATCAAGACTTGGTTGAGCTCCCGGACCCCAACAGCGGTAACATAACCTCAATCCTTGGGTCTTTTGGAATACCTAACCTGTAGCAGCCTGGGTGGACTGCTTGTTTGACCGAGGGGGTAGTGTAGCAGGCTCCAGGGGACCCGAACATGACAAGTTAACGTGCTATAGACTGTAGATCCTTGAAATGAGTCACCTGTTTATCAACAAGCCTGAGCGACCTACTGAGAGTTGTATATTTAAGCGAGAGTTGCACACCCCCCTCCCCCCAGGCAATCGGCAGAGTGTGAAGCGCTAGGGTCTGGGGAGCTCCGGTCTATCTACAAGATACTCAACATATTTACTGGTGAGCATAAATCTGGCTAGGCAATAGGGTGGCATTCCCTTTGCCGAAATCCCATATCAAAAAGTATATCACGTGGTAAGGCTATGGCATATCGTGTAGCAGCATTCTTATATTATTATAATTAACTTATATTTACTTTCATGTCAGTATAATCGTATCACCGTTTCTTGTATAACTGTAATCAATTATGTTCTCGTAGTTAACTTGTTAGTCCAGATTGTGTATAGTAAAGTTATTGGATTGAGATTCGTATTGTGTTAAAGAACTGTTTTGTATATATTTAAAGTATTATAATAAATGTATGTAGTTGAATTCCCTCTTTAATTAAATAGCTAATAGCATTAACTATCCCCCCTATATTAACCTGCCTAACTGGAGAGTCACAGAGACGAGGTGAGAAGAGTAGGTAATAGTCGGAGTATTAGCAGAAATCATAGTGTTAGGTAGACAGGTCGTTACAACCTGATTGATTTGTTTACAACGCTCCCAGGCATGAAAAACTGCAATCTCACCAGTACAGACATTGCTCGAGGTTACACTAGAATGAAAGAAATTGTTAAGGAAAGAACATGCGAGTCACAGGCAGAAATAGTAGAAATCCTTTTTTCCATGAAAAAAGAATTCCCTGACTTTGCATCTGCTTCTCTGAAATGTGTCTTGATTCCATGTTCGAATGTAGACAGTGAGAGATTTTTTTCCTCGTATAATACAGTCATCACAGATAGGAGGCATAATTTGCTGGACAAAAATGTTGAACTCATGGCAACACTTGCTTTTGAGCAAACAGAATAAATTTTTAATGTTTCCATAGGGATTGTAAGCAGCTCCAAGTGCAAAAAAATTGTTTTTAATGAGCTTTATTACTGAGCATTTGTAATTCTAAAATGATGCAACTCTTAGTAAGTAATCTGATTGTTTTAAATTAAGAACTGTGTGCAAATTACATTTATTTAATAGGTATTAGCTTAAAAATGTTTGTATTATATAGCTAGAAGCTTACTTATGAATAACAATAGCTGCAAAACATTTTAGTATGACTAAATGAGGTTGGATATATTTCACAGCATTTGGCATTTCTTTTCACCGCTTTTGACTGTTATCCTTACCGCTTTTCAGTTTTTTTATATACACTTTCCCCCAATACTCTTAAAGAACAGCTGCACGACAAGGGTTTTTCCTAATACCCTTCTACCCTTAGTTCTGTTGGTAATTTCACAATGTAAACATTCCATCATTCAGCAATCAACTGTTTACTTTTCGCTTGGTTATTGGCTACAATTATTAATTCTTAATTTGTCTACATTTGTGTGTCTACTATAAAGTCAGCCGATGGATAGATTTAAGGCATACCAGTTTGAACCAGCTCCTAGTGAAAGTCAAGAAAGACAAGAGAGAGAGAGTGACAGCAGCGAAATGGTTAGCCAGTCGAACAAGTTCGATTAGTGTATTGTGAGTTGTACGTTGTCATGCCTCACGTTTCTTAATGTGTGTGTTGTACCAAAAGTGATACAATTATGGGCAGGGTTCATCTCACTGCATTATTTTGCACTAAAATTGTAGCAATTGACGCGTGTCTGATTAGACTGACTGAACACGTTAGTCGAGGATTTTATCCACTAGACCAAAAGTGGCTTAGGTAGCTGGAATGAGATGAGAGGTGTTGGCTAGTTCTTATACACTCTAACTTCTAGTTGTGTATTCTAGGTAGATATGTCCTTAGGTGGGACAAATTATGTTGATGCTGGAACGGATGTTCTACCGATGAGCTTCTTTAGACCAGAAGATGTGGTTGTCCCAGCCTAGGCGCACTTCAGTACTGGTCAGAAGCCCGGTGACAGTCGGGTGACACTTGGTGTGGATGCGGACACAAGGTGGAAAGTTAATGAACACAACCAGAGCAGGCGAGACTGCTCGTCGTCTGAGTTCAGCAGCACGGTCCAGTTCCACCTGTCCATCCTGCATGGGATGGGGTGATGCTATCCTCGGCCTGAGAGTAGGGTGAGCCAGGTGATGCTCTCTGGGTTTTCTGCCACTCCTCTCGTGGGGCATAGGGTAACAGCTCTATAGTTCGTGCAGGGCACTGAGACAGAAATAATAACAGTGTAACCCAATAGTGACTTGCCGGCTCGAGCTCGATAAGTCCCCCCATTGATTCCCCACTGTAGGCGCGCTGATCAGGGGCGTGGAGTAGTGTGGACTGCCAAGCCTCTACTGGTTTTGCGTTTGCACTAGGATGCCCGGCAACACTGCAGGCCACAGTTACCGCGCACTATCCAGAGTGTATGGTGAGAAGCAGCCTGAGTCTGTCACACCTCCTGGTGTGAAGGTGTTGCTAGTGGTTGTGGCCTCATTGTTTCTCCCCTACGAGCACCGACAGTGCTGATGTGTAGCTGGGAAGAAACAGGTAGCCGTCTAATATGTATGTCTTAATTCGGTTTAATAAAATTCCCGAATTCCGTCAACAGTGCACAGTGTAATCTACCTTCAACAGTGGATACAAATAAATACCCAGGAAATAAAAACAGAAAGGTAGAGAGCAACGTGTGTTTATTGAGAGCTCAATAAACACGTGAACTGTGCTACCTCCTACCAAGTTGAGGATAGATGAAGGCAACTGGGTGGTTCCAGATGTAGGTGACCTGGTTGTAAGTAAAAGGGAAAAACTGGCTGTAGACAAAAAATAATGAGTCACAAGTTAAACTGCTAAATAAAGGTGTCTAGAGGAGACAAAGTGGAGTTAAAAGAAAATGTTCGTGTTCATATGTCGTCGGGTTGACTGTCGACGTACGTAGTAAGTAACTGCGAAGGCGTACTTGAGGGTTGGTAACTTCTCCGAAAATCCCGAGCACTGGCAGTGCTGTGAGAGGTTGCTAGAGATGCGAAAGAATAACTCCTGAGCTTGGCTGCGGCTGGAATTATATAGTGGTAGCTAGTTGGTTGCCAATGATGGCCCGGGGGGGGGGGGGCGATTCATGATGTCCTCCGACCCTGGGTGGCGTGAGATCCTCTCGTCAGCGATACTGGCTTCGTGCCTCGTTGGGTGTGCTCGGCCTTGTCCGAGGTCTGGGCAGCTTGTTGGCGTCGTGCGCTGGCAAAGGGGAATGGCGTGCCTGCCTGGTTGCGTATTCTCCAGATGAGAAGGAAAAACACAGAAGTTCCCGTTGCCTGTAGGGTAGGCAACATGTTGTTCATGCCTGTAGAGTTGGAAGAGGTGCTCTAGGTGAGGAGTCGTGATTGTATTTGAATAGATGTAGAAGCGGCGCGTGACATTTCGCTCCCCCCCCCCCCCCTGCTACTACCGTTGCGATGAAGACTCATAGTGGAAAAGGTGGCCGAGAAAAGCGTAGGCCCCTCTCTGGAAGGTGTAGAAGGTCTCGAGAAGTTCTGAGTAGATGTACTGAGGTAGGTAGCACAATTTTTTTTTTGCGCAGACAGGTAGGCAGGACCCTTAAGGTAGGGGTTCTTGATCGCTGTACCGTGCGTGTTCTGTGCGCTCATGGCAGCCAGCTGGCGAAGCGAAACGTGCTGGTGAACTTGATTTACTCTCTCTCTCTCTCTCTCTCTCTCTCTCTCTCTCTCTCGGGTGGCGGGTGGGCGTCCTTCTCTTCCCCACGTCCTGGTTGTCGGGCTTTGCTGACGCGGCGAGAGAATGTACCCCCCCTCCCCCCCCATCCGAGTACGATTACTGTGTTAGGAAGCTGCGTGTGTCGGGTGTCCCACCGGACTACTTTTCATAATGTGTGCCATTCACGAAAACCAGCATAGCGCTGGTTGATATTACAAGGGAATCTTACATAAAAACTGAAAGAAAAAATATTAAAAGGAATGGCACGTAAAAACGAGGTGATTAAAGCAAGAGTAATTATAATATGTACAAGCATTACTCGCGGAAGCCGGGGAAATTCCACTTCTATCCAGGAGCGTGCTGCAGTGAATTAAGAAAGAAAAGGAAAATCTTTCTAGGGACCTTTGTGTCTGTCAGCAAGCTAAATAGTTACGTGTGACATATTGCGAAGTGGCTAACCACAGGCCCTTCAATACCTGGGTTGACCGGTTAGACGAATGCAAAGCGAGTTCACTACATGCATGATAAACGTGGCAAATTGTGCGTACATTGATCACTAGATACAATACATATACACTTAAAAATTTAAGTTAAAATATCTTGCACCATATTATGGGAGCTTTAACGCTCAGAGTGTTACTGAGTAGGTGTACAAGATATTGCAAACAAAACACATACACTGAAAGCATATACATAAAAATACTCTCCTACAAAACGGCGTTCTTTCTAGTAGGTGATCTTCACATATACCCTTTGACAAAGAAATCTCATATTTAAAAGTGTGCCTACAAATCAATTCATATTTAGTGCTTAATAGCGTAAAAAAAAAACTAGCCTAGATATCCTTTGCGGGAGTCCATTTTATATCGTAGGTCTAACATCTAGTATGCACACTGTGTATCTTCATTGGAATGTTCACTGTTGTCAGTGCTGAAAACACACTCTTACGTGACGGCATTCTTTGTGTAAGCGATCTTCACACAAACACTTTCAAAACGTATTCCATATTTTAGGGTTTACCTACACATCAAGTCAGATTTATAGATGATTATTATAAACATATAAAAAAGTTAAATGTCTTTGTGATGTCAAAGTCTCTTAATCACTGGTTCTGTGGTGAGCCTTACGTGATTTAATTTTAGTAGCCATTGTCATGGATGTTTGTAATGGACACAGTGCTGAGGTTGGTACCGGTATTGTGAGACTATTATGGCTGCCAGCTAGAAGTGATGTAGTACGAGTGCGATTTAGTAACTAGCTTTCGGCAATAACTATATGTAATGTAGTTACGTACGAGTGTGTGCGATGTCTATATAACAAATACTTATGTAAGTAGTTACGTACAAGTGTGTGCAATGTCTATGATATAAATACTACATGGTGCCGAAACCCGGGACTAGTCTGTAAACATTACAGTTATAAACAATGGCGGAAAACTCCGTAAGGCCGAAACCTCCAAAGCATTTATCATTGTCGGAAAATTGAATACCAGTGGTGTGGAAATCGTGGATACAGCAATTCGAATGGTATGCAATTGCGACAAACCGGGAGAGTAAAACTCGGGCGGTTCAGGTCGCTCCATTTACGACTGCAATAGGACCCAATGCGGCTAATATTCTCAACACGTTTTCGCTCAGAGGCAGAAATCCAAATCTGTGTGTGATCAAAACAAAGTTTGACGCTTATTTTGCACCGAAAACGAATATTGCTAACGAAAGATCTATCGTTCGACGACATCCTAACCTTAGTCATCAACCAAGGAAAGAAATGCGAGTTTGGAGAACTGTACGATCGTTTGCTGCGTAATAAGATAGTGGTAGGGGTTTGTAGTGACACAGTTCGTGAAAAGCTTCTAGCTGAAGAGGACCTGATGTTTGACAAGACAGTAAAAATATGTAGAGCGAGTGAAATTACCAAACTACAGGTGTCTGCAATTAGGGGTAACATCTTATCTAGCGTGCATGCTATGCACATTAGCCACAAGAAAATATCGTCTGAGCCACATGACACACAATTCAAAACGAGAAGCAAGTGTCCCAAGTGCGGTTACAACCATTCACAGAGAACGTGTCCTGCAGTCGGAAAAGAGTTTGAGAAGTGTGGCAAAGTAGGTCATTTTGCAAAAGTATGTCGGTCCAAACAAGTTCTTATTGTCAACAGTGGGCAATGTGGCCGAACACCAGAGCCCAGTAGTTCAGAAACCTTTGTATCATCCATTGATATCCATCATAAGGAGTTGGACTGGATTGAAAAAATCACCCTTATGAATGATAATTCGGTTTCCTTTAAATTGGACACAGGGGCTTAGTGCGATGTCTTGAGTAGCATAATCGCTCAGAGATCTCTGATGACAATCAGACCCTAAAAAACAAAGGCGTTGGTGTAATTTAGCAAATACAGTGTTCCAGTACTGGGCGAAGCAGACGTAAAAGTTTTTACAAACAAAAGAAACACCACACTCAGTCACCTTCTTGATTGTTGACAAGGGATGCCAATGCATCCTGGGGAGGGAGACATTTGTAAACCTGGGTTTCATAAAGCTGATAGAAACAGCCATTTTTGATGGTGAAGTGTTTGATGACATTGGATGCTTAAACGGTTTCGCGTATGACATTGACTTAATTGTTCAACCCAACCTCCATATCTACCCACCTAGGAGAGTGCCTTACTCCATTCGAGGCAAGGTTAAAGAGGAGTTAGACAGTATGGTGCAAAATGACATAATTGAACCAATCACTGAATCCACACCAGCGGTATCACTTATGGTGGTGGTGCATAAAAATGGGAAAGGGAAGATCTGTATAGACCCATCTGACATAAACAAAACTCTTAAGAGGTGGCTTTACCCACTACAAACAATAGAAGGAATTGCTGCGCGTTTGAAGGGATTCAAGTATTTCACATGCCTAGACTGCACCAAAGGGTTCTGGCAAATTAAGGTGTCTGACAGAACATCACAATATTTAACATTTGCCACACCATGGGGTAGGTACAAATGTAAGCCAATGCCCTTTGGACTAGCTTCAGCCCCAGAGGTATTTCAGCAAATCATGTGCCACACGCTACATGGCATAAAGGGAGCTGAATGCTCAATGGATGACATACTTCTTCATGCAGAAAGTACCAACGAGCTAGATGCCATCACTGAGACAGTCGTGAAGAAACTTGCAGAAGCAGGCCTAACATTAAACAGTAGTGAGTGTATTTTTTGGTCAAACCCAAGTGAAATTCTTGGGACATGTACTCTCTGACAAAGGGATTCAGCCAGACCCAGAGAAGACTAGGCAATTGAGCGACTGAGAAAAACCATTGTCAATTACATAACTGCAAAGACTCCTGGGAATGATAAATTACTTATCAAAATTTGTCCCAAGGGTGGCAGTGCATTCTGCACCTCTGCGGAAATTACTAGAGAAAGACGTCTGCCACTGGGAACTCGAGCAAGAGAATGCTTTCGAAGATCTCAAAGACAGTCTGAAGTCACTGCCATTATTGAGATATTTCGACCATACCAAGCCAGTGACAATCTCCGTTGATGGTAGTAGTCGCTCACTGACTTCAGTGCTTCTGCACGAAATCCACCCTGTGTTTTATGCTTCCAAGGCACTCACAAAGACTCAGCAGAACTACAGTCATATAGAAAAAGAAGCATTTGCAATCCTACCAGTATGCAAAAAAAAATCCACTAATACATTTGGGGGAACCAAGAGGTTGACGCCATTCGCTTCCCCCAGCCCATTTTCCATAATTTGCAATTTTCACGTGTTTCATCCTCATTTTGTTTCACAGTGTGTAACATGTCTATTGAAGGGTTTCCATGCTAAGAGTAATTGTTTTTGTAAGAATTGTAATGTTTCAAGCAACGTGGATATATTTTCAGCGATTTTCTGTGTGTAATGAAATAATCCGCGCAGCTGGCCTGTCCGCCAAACCTCTGTCAACATGCCGCATGGAACAGTAAGACTGTGATAATTCGAGGAGTGGGACATGCTGACCGACGGGGTCACCTTTCACGCGCTTGGGCTGCGCTTCATCTTTGTTCGCCAATCACTTCACAGCAATAGACATTAATTAACTGGAACCTTTGTATTATTAGTAGCCACCCAAGATTTACCACTCCTCCCTTCCCGTGGAATAACATCGCCCGGGAAGGCTTAAGTTTTATGTAAAGTCTTTGTTGCCTTCGGGCAGTTGTACAGTGTCACCCTGCTGGTGTGTTAAGCCCGGCAACATGTATAAGTTGCTTCCTGGAGGAGTCTTAATAAAAGCCAATGATCTAACGTAAAATTGTGTGCGTTCTTGTTCGGGTTGCCTATGGGCCATAGGGGTGTGGGCCCCCAATTTTCCCGCAAATCATTAAGAGTTATGTATCAGTGTTGTATTATTTTTCAGTGTTTTATCTACTTACAACTAAATATGGGTGTGTGAGCCACCCTAAGATCTCACTGCAGAGTTTCCGTATCAATCACGATGGTAGGAGCACCGGGAGAACACCGGCCATAGGTCGTCGGCACACGCGACCCGGAGAGAAGAAGAGTCTGCTCTGCACGAGCTAGTTTTTATTTCGCTTAAAATACCTGGCGCCTATCATCTACAAGCAGAAGAGTTGGTGAGAATCTATGAAACATTTACCTGTCTCGCTCCCAACCATAATGAACACCCCTTTGCTCCACTACCTTGCCATCAAATGGCTTTCCCAACTTAAGGGTATGTCCTACCGCCAAAATTCCTTCTTCAAAACCCCATTGAAATTTTCTCAAAATTTTCCACAATTTTCTACAATCAGAAACTGTCCTTTCCTGCTTTCCTGGACCTACACCAGCGCCAAGGAGGTGTGGACGAAATGCACTGTGCTCATCTGGAGCCGAGGGACGCTGTTGCGATTCCCCATGACGCCGGAATGTTGATGCATGGGGCGTAAGGGAAAAGCGTGCGGAATCTGCAAGGACACTGCCATTACAACCATCACGAGGGAGAAAGCAGAAGGACAAGGGATAGCGGCCATCTTGCCGCACCATGACGTCAGCCAACTAATGCCACCCAGGCGTCGAGCAAACAAAGGGGCTGCAATTCCTCCCCCTCCGTCTGCATCGTGCACATTCGAGAGGGACGAAGGAGGAAAAGAAACGAGAGAAGGTAGAAAAGAAAATCGCCTACTTCTCATGATACCTGCTCCCGCATCAAACAGCTGTGACCACCTGCCGTGCGTTGAACCCTGCCTCGTGCCACTCCGAGCAGGACAGCCACGCCGTGACGTCACCCGTTCCCGACCACTCTCCCACATGCTGCGCATCCGCGAAAACTCTCTTGCGACCACGTGGACTTGAATACAAACGCTATGGCTGGCCGAACCAGTAATAACTCCGTCGAGTTTCTCTGTCCACAGTGCTTGCGACCACAATCGCAGGACTTTTTTTTTTGCCAAATACAGGCATGAAACTACCCATTGTAAGTGTGCCCGGCAATCCAACACAAGCATCCGCATCGGGAACATCTTCGAAAGAGAAGAGCAAGTGAACAGTGAACCAAAAACTTTGGAAACTAAATTCAACAGTGACATTTCGGACAAACAAACAACCAACAAATTGGTGCCAAGACCTACTCTGCCCAGGTCGATACACATTCGTATTAAAATGCCAACTGTGTAGTAACTGTTATCATGTGAAGTGTTTGAACAGAAACAAGTTGCAAACAATTAAAGGCCTAATGTTTTCTTGTAAGCAGTGCAGTCCACAGCCCTTAACACACAAACAGATCACCTATAATTGGGACACGTGCCTCGGCGAGTTGCAAAGGATAAACACGTGCGACCATAATGGACGTACGGGGAACTCTGATGGAAGAATAAGCAGCTGTGACCAATGCAACATTAGGGTCCATCTACAGTGTCAAACGGAGACAGAATGGCAAACAAACAGCGAGGAAAAGTTTAAGTGCGGAGACTGCACGGTCAAGGAGGAAGCCACAACTGCTTAAGTACCCGATGTTCAGAACACATCCGCGGTACCACCCAGGGCGAATGTACCCGAGTCACAACCACTTCCTGTAACTACACTCCAGTACCAACCTTTGCCGCTAATACCTAATATACCCTATGTTCTGCACCTGCAACCATATTATTCCCCACCTATGTACACTCCGCATTTTCCCACAGTATTGCCAACCAAACAGAACCAGTTTCCTACCACAACACCTTTTACAAACTTACCAACATACGTAAACAGAGCCACGATGGTTACGCCCAGTGTTACCAATCACACTGTTGTATCATGTAGACCAACGCCTACAAAGTTCCAGACACTGCAAAACCTTTTCTGGCCAACTGAATGAGGATCCATCCGCCTTCATACAAGACTGCACGATGCGCCTGCAGAGGTACAGAGTGTCGGAAGAGGAATGACCTGGATGTGTTGGGGAAAAGTTAGGAGACACACAGCAATTGTGGCGATCGATGAATTATTACGAACTCAGCTGGGGAGAGTTCATCCACGCGTTTCAGTGCTGCTTCGGAGGTATGTTCACCTCAATCCAAGCCTAAAGCTAATGGAAAACAGGCCAAATGTGAATGAGTACCGTGACGCGAACCAGTCCGTTCGGTGGGACCATACGAGACCACCTCCAATGCCATGCTCGTATTGCCCAGGACGGCAGCTCCATTGGCACACCGATTGCCCAGGAACCCGCGTCGGAGACCACCGAACAACAGCAGTGGAAACGCCCACCAACAACCGGACAGCAACGAAGACCAGCAGGGAAACGGGTTGTAGGGGTAGAGCGAGCGACCGTGGACTATCCATCCCCGCAACACCAGCACAGCAGTAACACCACAGCAAGCCCTAATTACCAAGGTCAATAGCCAGTGTGCAAAATTTATTCGTGTAATTGTCTATGTATAGTCCATTAACGCTTTCTTCGGCCTTTTGGGAACAAACATTTGAAAAATCACTCTAGGCGTAACATGTCAACCTGTTGTGTTCAATCACTTGTATTCCAAAATTAAATAACCCTGTGACTAACGTTAAAGTACTGTGTTCATGAATAGATTAATAATATACTTAGTATCTTCTATAATTTGTAATATTCATTTCATATTAAATACGAATTAACAACAGCAAGAGCAGCGACGTGTTGGCAACGGCCGTTAAGAAATAGTTCACAGTTACAAAATTCTTACCCTCGTTTTTATCTATACTATTTGTAAATTAAACGCTGCCAAATTATATGTTTGTATTGTTAGGTAGCACTGACGGAAACTCATTTATTGCTGTAGTAAAAAATTTCAGTGGAAATTACAGTGTGTAGGCTCGCTCTAGTGACGTAGTGTTTATTTTTTCCATCCAGAAGAAAATTTTAAGCGAAGCGGATCGTGTCACTTTCTCTTGTTCTCTCTCTTTTCTCTCTCTTTTCTCTCTCTCGGGAAGTTCGTACCATCTGTGTGGCAGGAAAAGTATAAATCTTGTTATTTCTAATGTCAAAGCATTTTATACTAATTACAGTAACAATAATGATGTTTTAAATCGTAATTTACAACTGAAACGAGATTTTATTGTTTAAATACGTATTATATGTTATTTAAATGTGATGCGATGGTGCGACGTTTACAATTCCAGTAGGTTGGCAGACGTGGTGTGGAAAGGAGAATCTAGAATCATGCGCTTGTCCCAACCCAACCCAATTTGGCGGGCGATTATAGCCATTGCCTTACGACTGGCAGTGATGTGGCGATGTGCCAATGACACAGCATGTTTCTGAACAAAGCGCCAAGTTCATACTCGTGTTTTTTAAACATTCTAGCAAGTTACAATGTTGTGATAAACATGCGTTTCCATGGTAGGCTTAAAAGTGTTGTGTTGTGATCGCTGTGTTTGAAAGGGCGTGGTGGCTGTGTTGTAATCGTTACGCAGGCCAGGTGTGTGTGGATTTCAAACATGTGCAAAATATATATGTTTTAACCATAAACTGATGTTATGACGAAGTTACTTACTAAAATTCACATCTGTTTACCACAACATTGTACTTTTGTTCTAGATGTTTGGAAGATAGTTGTGTAACGAGCTTATGTTTCTGTGATTTGAATGTCTGCCACGATTCCCTCAAAATACTAAGCCCAACCAGATAAGTTTAAATACATAATACAATAAACATACAAACCAGTAAGTACCAATGCATGTAAACATTAGCGGAATAAACATTATGGTAGGTCCATATGTTTGCATGTTCACCACTATCTTTTACATTTGTCGATGCTACAATAATAAATACGCGACACGAGTTGTGTGCTTCAATTTCCTGTGCCCCTTCGTTTTAATTTTTATTCCAAATGAGGCTGTCCTTTTAACGAAATAACCTAACACATATTAATAACAACATGTTAAATACTACTGTTTTGTCCCTAACAGTTGTAACAAACACTATCGTTGCAAAACATTAATGTGTATTATGTGTAACGTGCTATATCGTGTGTAACACATAGTTATAAAGCCGACAGGAATATTGTTATAGGCCTAAATTGTGAACATTTGTAGGAAATATGACAGCATTCTTAGAATAGCAACCAACACATTTGACAGTTATAAAAGTAGACGTCACATGGCAGTGTTTATGTTTACGTGTAGCTGAAGGATACGTAATCAGTAACCAAAAGTAGATATTTAGCAGGGCTTCAGAAAAGGCCGAAGTTATCGTGAATCAAATATAAAATGGTATTTTGTGTCATGACCTTGTCGACACAGCTGCATCACACAACATTTGTCACCCTCGTTTTGACAACAAACGTGACATAACCTTAACCGGACAGGTGATCCGGCTTGCTAACAGGGAATGCACTAATACAGTAGTCGGCCAAGCGACCATTACTATCAGAATAAAAGATTTGGAAACCACAACTACAGTAGTCATTACTAGTGAAATTGATGAAGATGTTATTTTAGGAGTACCGTGGCTCTCAGAACAAAGTACAATAGTTGAACCAGCCGAACGTCGCATCCTCTTTGGAGCGAAGGAAAGATGAACAGTTTATAATGTAGACAGCTGTAGCCATGAACATGTAACTACGAAATGGAGACTGTATGTACCACGTAGTCACAGGGAGAAAGTGTTTGAACTCACTCATGGGAGCATAACGGCAAGACATCCGGGAGCCGAGAAGACAATTAAGAACATTTTAGAACAGTTTTTCTGGCCCGGTGTCACACATTATGTCAGGAATTGGATACACAGATGCCACAAATGTAATTTGTTCCAATCCCGGCAGTCTGACGGAAATAAACAACAAAAGCCAAGGCAGCCTAAACGGCCATTTGAAATGGTCTGTTTAGATATCATGGGGCCTTATCCGAAGTCAGCCGAAGGGAGGCGATTCATACTAGTAGTAACCGATAGCTTTTAGATATGGATGGAAGCTTACCCGGTTAACAGTGCTAGGACCAGACAAATTGTGAAATGCATAGAAACCGAATTTTTCACATGCTGGGGATATCCGAGAGAATTACTTACGGACAACAGATCCCGATTTACTGGGAAAAGATGGTGTGAACTTTGTATAAGCTGGGGGGGTGCTGCACATCAAAATGGCTATTTACCACCCCCGCATGAACCCCATGGAGAGGCGCAACCGGGAGTCGAAGGCGCAACTCCGGTTCCATGTGGATGAGCACCATAACAGCTGGGCCGAACATCTGCCCTCCGCACTCTTCACGCTCAGGCGAAGAGTAAATGCCTCGACCGGACACACTCTGGCACAAGTCCTGCTAGGATGGTATATCACACTGCCGAGAGACAGAAATTGTCCGCGAGAGAGAGAAAGTAACGAGACAGAAACACCCGATGCGCGAGACGAGAGATGCGGGCACCGTTATTGGGAACAATGGGATCAGGATCAGCAGGTGAGATACGAGAATTACTGTTTGCCAGAAACCAAGCGACCACCAACAGCACTAATGGTAGGCCAGGCCGTATACGTCTGAGCTCATCCACAGTCCGCCGCCCGTAAGAACTTTTGCTTTTGACGGGGCCTCACCGAGTGGTGAAGACCTTGGGCCCGACCATATACCTGGTCAGAAAGGGCCGCAAGATGTTAAGAATCCATCGTGACGATATTCGGGTAGCGACGGAGAGCCCCAGATCGGCCAGAATGGCCACGCTCAAGACGAGCATGTTAGGAGAGGTAGTTAAGTAGAAAGTGGTCCAGGATCTGAAGGAGGGGTTAGACCAACGACTGCAGGTGGGGCGTCGACACAGACTTCACCAGGGGTTTACGACACGCTAGCGCAGCAAATGAGCAGGTCGTCGCTTCTGAGAGGGATGGCGACGACACAGTGATGAGGGGAGAAGGAACTCCCGAAGTGTATATAGTGCGAGAGGAGCTGGAACCAACAAACGGTCTCACAGGGGAAGGGAGGGGCATTTCATGCCATCCACTTCCCCCTAGCCCGTTTGCCCGCTGTCGCTGACAGCTGCTGCAGCTACCAGCACTCTACCGGGCACTCGTGCGCACCGGTTGGAGAGGGCAGCGCAGCTGGCGAACCGCGAAGACCTCGGTTACGAGTGCGGCTTCAGGAGCCGAAGAGAGCGCTCCTAGCGTGAGCGGATAGGAAAGTGTAAGTGCCCAGCAAGCCACGTGAGCTGTACGCACGTGTCTTAAAAGAAGACCCTGCAAAATTGGGTATACGTGAAAGAAGGTCTAAGTAAGAAACGCTCAAGGACGGCTATCCTTGCAACTCTAAGTTAAGGAGACCTATAATATTTTGATGGCCCCGTGGGCTTTAATTATAGTGTTTTACATTTTCCATAATTTGCCATTTTCACGTGTTTGATCCTTATTTCGTTCTACAGAGTGTAACATGTCTGTTAAGGGTTTTCCATGCTAAGAGTAATTGTTTTTGTAAGAATTATAATGTTTCAAGCAACTTGGATATGTTTTCAGAGATTTTGTGTGTGTAAGAAAACAGTCCATGCGGCTGGTCTGCCCGTCAAACCTCGGCTGGCACACAGCACCAAACAGTAAGTAAAACTTTGGTATCTCGAGGAGTGGGACGTGCTGACCGACGGGGTCGTGTTTCGCACGCTTGGGCGGCGCTTCTTTGTTCGCCAATCACTTCACAGCAATAGACATTAATTAAGCGGAACCTTTGTATAATTCATAGCCACCCAATATTTACCACTCCTCCCTTCCCGTGGAATAACATCGCCCGGGAAGGGTTAAGTTTCATGTAAAAATTTTTGTCGCCTTTGGGCAGTTGTAAAGTGTTACCCTGTCGGCGGGTTAAGTCTGGCAACGTGTATAAGTTGCTTCCTGGAGGAACCTTAATAAATCTCAATGATCTAACATAAAATGGTGTGCGTTCTCATTCGGGTTGCCTACGGGCCATATGGGCGCAGGCCTCCACCTTTCCCGCAAATCATTAAGGGTTATGTATCAGTGTTGTGTATTATTTTCCAGTGTTTCATCTACTTACAACTAAATATGGGTGTGTGAGCCACCCTAAGATCTCATTGCGCAGGTTTTCAGTATTTTAATTGTTTCTGTATCAACCACGATGGTAGGAGCACCAGGAGGACACTGACCGTAGGTCGTCGGCACACGCGACCCAGAGAGAAGAAGAGTCTGCTCTGCACGAGCTAGTTTTTATTTCGCTTAAAATACCTGGTGCCTATCATCTACAAGCAGAAGAGTTGGTGAGGATCTACGGAACATTTACCTGTTCTGCTCCCAACCTTAATGAACACCACTCTGCTCGACTACCTTGCCGTCAAGGTGACTATTGAAACAGACCATAAACCACTGGAAGCAATCTTCAAAATACCTCTGCACAGGATCCAGATCGAAATCCTTGCATACAATCCCACAATCAGAAACAAAAAGGGGTCAGAACTGTTCACTGCATACACATTGCGCCGTGACTGCCACAACATCCCAGAACCAGATGCTCGAGCTGTCTACAAAGCACAAGTGGTGATTCCGATATCAGCGCAGCCCATGCAATTCACACAATTTCCGAACAGTCTGCGCTATGCTGGTTCATACTGCAGGGTTGGTCTGACACGATACAACAGGTACCTGACAACCTACGCAAATACTGGACTTTTCATGACGAGCTAGCGGTGTACGAAGATATCATTTTCAAAGGGAAAAGAACCCTCATACCACCCTCTTGGAAGCTCCTCATATTGCCACAGTTGCACTGCTCTGACAAAGGAGTTCATAGTACCTTGGCAATACCATGTGACCACATATTTTCGCCTGGCATGAAACAGGACATAATCAGTTTTGTGCAAAAATGTGCCAATTGCCAGAAACCATAAAACGACCCCTGCAGGAATTCCTCAGCGAGGAGATTCCCCCTTCGAGGCTATGGAATGTATATTGCTTCCGATCTGATTCATTATAAAGGTAAAAACTTTCTTCTTTTTGAGGACTCTTATTTGGGTTATTTTGATTTCCACGTACTGACTTCCTCCACCAGCGATGAAGTCATTAAGACATTGAAGAGTTGGTTTGCCCAGCATGGGATACCCAATGAGCTTCATACAGATGGAGGGCTACAGTATGCATCACTCCAGTTCCTGAAGTTCAGAGAGGTATGGAACTTCCAGCATAGAATATCGAGTCCACACTTTCCCTGGTCGAATGGTCTCATGGAACAATACGTACAAGAAGCAAAAAATCTCCTTGAGAAGTGAGAGGAAGACCAGTCAGACATTTGGGTAGTGTTGTTGCACCATAGAAACACATGCAGAGGAAATCTAGGTTCCCCAGTGTCGTTGGACTTATGGGTAGGAGAACGAAAATCACCCTGCCGTCTAGCGCAAAACTACTACAGCAGGCATTGATTAAAGGGGTTTCCCAATATCTTACCACATGTTGTCAGATTGAAATAGACAGGGTTAACAGAAACAGACACAAGCCCGCTCCTCTTCAAGCAACTCAAGAAGTACTATTGCATGAACGACATAAACAATGGGTCGCAGCAGAAGTTGTACAAGCTGCACCCCATTCACGATCATATATTATTTACTCTCCCAGAGGGCGATACAGGAGAAACTCGTGGTTCCTCAAGCCATTAAAATGTGAGAGACCTCAGCCAGCACAGGATAAAGATCCTTGGCAGGGTGCAACAATCTCGCCTCCAAGGATTCCTCCAGAATGAAGTTTCCCAGAAATATCAGAACCACTCCAGTCCACATCAGCAGAACCAGGAAATCAGGGACGAGGGGACATTGGTAACAACTCGAGAAGCACCTCTCCAGACTTTTAAGGGGTTAAGTCATGACCAGGAACATCGGTTCACTCCCAGAAACACCTACGAACACTAAATGGCTAATGTTCTAAGGAAGACGCGAAGTGGGAGGAGTGTGATTCTACCCCAGAAATCGGATTTGTAACTTAGGTGTAAAGAGTAATTTGTTACCAGTGCAGCAGACAAGAATACTACAGGTGATGTTAAAAGGGGAGATGTAATGAATATTTGTAATGAACACAGTGCTGAGGTTGGCACCTGTAGTGTGAGACTATGGTGGCGGCCAGCTAGATGTGATCTAGTACGATTCCGGAGTAGTGACTGACTTTCAGCAATAACTATGTCTAAGATAGTTATGTACGAGTGTGTGCGATGTCTCTGATATAAATACTACAGCTATTACTGTCACTGTGGAGAGCATCTATTCGTAATGCTACTTACTTAAGTGGGCTGTCAGCCACTGAAATACTTGAACCATGAGGTGTAAAATGTCTATCCAAAAGTTACTGGCATACAACATTTTACTGTTGTATATAAAAAGATAATCATCACATAGTCGAGTGATTAATTACTGGTTAATTTATCTCATTGGTTCTTTTCACCGGAACTGTAATGGATACTTTAATTTAGCCTAAATGTGATTGTTCTGCTTACGTCACTGTCTTTTGACTTGTGGCTAAATTAAATATAGTGCACATGACCGATCTATAACAAGTCCTTTTGTCATGTGCATGTAGTAGTGGTTTATGACTACTAGATGGTTTTTAAACTTCACGCACTTACTGGCTATCTTCTGTTTCACTTTCAATGGGTCTCCCCTTTTGACGAAGGACAGCGTGCAGAGGGTATGGTCACATATACCTGGTTATAGGTCTCCATGGCGATTCCCTGTACCGGCTAGGCGTGTGGATGGTCTTGGCAGTACGTGGGGGCATCAGGCGTCGTGGAGCAGCCTGGGGCGTTGTGGCATCTGCTTCTGCCACAACAAAGTGAGAGGGCACTCGTTCAAGGGACGTTGAGACAGTGCAGGGGAGGGTCAGCCCTTCCATCATGACTGCCCGGGTTCCTACCTATAGGGCAGGATGTTTCTCTGATGGGGCAATGTGGGGGAGAAAGATCTCCACCCCGACTGCGGACAGCACAGCTCGTCGTGGTACCAGGTCGTGGACGGCATCGACGGTCTCTGTGGCCAAGTCCTGCGGCGAGGCAGGGGAAGGGATGTTCACTTCGACCTTCACTGCGGGTGACATGCCTGTTGAAGGGTAATGGGTGGCATCGATGTTCTGGACGAGATCAGCCTTTCACATAGCACTTTCAATGTGGCAGCTCGTTGTCTGGGTCTGCGGGTATTCCTGCATCGGATGACCTGGGAACAGATCACATCTGTTACAGCTCGACTCCCCGGGTAGCGGAGTTTCCTGTGCAACAGGAGGCTGGGACGTAGCACTCTTCTCCAAGCTTGATGTCCAAGCTGATGGAAAATCCTGCATGTCAGGTTCTTAAGGCGGAGTACTTCCGGCGTGGCAACTCGTAGTCCCGATAAGCGGGTCTACTTGCGTGGCAGGTGGCTGAGGCAGAGCACTCTCGTTTGACCTCGACGTCACGGGTTCCGGTGGTCTAGTGGCATCTTGTTCTTCTTGGTCTGGGGACGACCTTACTGAAGTTGGGATGGCTTCGACTTCCGGTTCCATAACTATACCAGCTGGAGAGGTAGGTGCCTGTGTGATTCCTACCCCTCTCACCAAAGGTACTTCCGATCGCTCGCTGATGTGGCTCGATCGGTGGGGTGTGTTACAGGGTTCTTTGTCGCGGGGGCTCCGCAAGGATAACTCAGAGCAGCTAGATCTTGGTTTTGCTGCTATATTATCGGCATAGTTGCGTGGCATCGAGGGCATTGATCTCACAGAGAATGCATGTTGACATTGTTCTACATCAAGTTTCCATTGCGTGATGTAAGTGGGTGCTCTGTCAATCATGATGGGTGTTGGTTCGGGTCTCATTGAAGGCCCTGGCTATATATCAGGTTCTACCATTTTGGGTGGAGGTTCGTCTTCATCCTCCGATTGACCAGGTATGTCTTCGTATCGTCGTCCCCAAGTATTGACATGTCCCCTGGGTATGGTCATATCTGGCCTTTGGCAGTCTTACGAATCTGTCTGCGTATATCCTCGGCCCAGTAGACGTCTCGCTTGTGTACCATAAGGTACGGTTCATCCATTTGTCAGCAAGGCCAGCACTGAATTGATTGCTGGCTTTGCTGAGTGGGTGACTTCGCAGGAGGACAGCTCCCCATAGTTGAATTCTCTTACCCCAGTCTTTGGTTGGGGATATTTCTTCAAAGTATATGTGTTCTGAGCTTTATTGGCATGTGTGGTATGTGCTAGGGCTGCTAACTGGATGTTCTGAGTTTGAGTCATGTCAGTGGGTTCGCTTTCCACTGCCAGTCGTCTGGTCAGAGTAAGGTTTGTCCCAGGAGTAGAATGCCCGGACTGTGTCAACGTCCTCAATTGGTCGGTCAGTACAAGGAGGTAGCGATTTTATTTTGTGCTACGTGGCTACGTCCATAGGATCGGCGGCAGTGTGGGTCCACACCGTATTGGGTCTCTGTGGTTTTGCGGTGGGAGAAGGAACCGGATGTGCTTTGCAGGGGCAGCATGTGACGCAGTTGCTAACGTACTGCCGGACATCGCGGCTTATTCTGTACCAATTATAACAGGTTTTCATTTCAATAGGATTTCCCTCGTATCCGGGTGACCAGCTTGGGGATTGCTGTGATGGTGTCTGCATATATCCACTCGTAGCTGTGGCGGAACCCAGGTCTTCCATGGTGTATTGGGCTGTCCACTGTTTGTCCATATGACGTCATCATGTAATGCATATCATTGGGGCTGTTCCTGTAATAGGCATCGGATATCGGGATCTTCCTGTTAACTTAAAGTAGTTTGTTGATGGTTAATCTGTAGTTGCAGGAGCTGGACCTGCTCTTCCGGTCTTCTTTCGATCTGGTGGAGGGGTAGGGACATTTTCTCCTCCTTCTCCTCCTCAGCTTTTCCTCCAACATCGGGGAACGAGATAGGGTGTTTGGCAGGTCGTTTAACTTCCCTAGGCAATGTTGGACCTCGAAGTCGAACTCTGTGAGGGAACCCCCCCCCCCCCCACCCAAGCTTGGTTTTCGAATTCCGGGACTCATATAGCCATTGGAGAGCTTTAGAGTTGGTTCGCATATTAAAGTCTTGCCCTTAGAGATAAAACCGATATTTCTTCATGGCCCAGATAACGGCCTGACACTCCTGCTCATTAATGTGGTAGTGCTGCTCGGTCTCATTTAAACACGTTGACGCATACACTATCATATGGTGTTGTTCTCCTTCATCTTGCTGGTATAATACTGTGCCCAGGCCATTCCGACACGCTTCTGTTTGCAGTATTAAGGGTTTGTCTCCTTATGGTCGATGGAGTTGGTGGATATTCTTAAAGCTGTTCTTCAAGTCAGAAAACGCTCGTTGTCGTTCCGGGTCCCATCGCCAATGGGTGTCTTTATCGAGAAGTGGAGCCATGTATTTCGTCAATGTTCGGAACGAAGTCTTGTAACCAATTACACAGACCCTGGTACTGTCGTAACTGCTGCTTATTTGAAGGTTCTTCCGCTTCTTTGATTGCTCGTATTGAACTGTTTTGCGGGAAAAACCCTTCGGGCGATATGACGTGTCTCAGATAATCGATTAATGTCTTACCGAAGAAGCTTTTCGAAAGCTTACAAGTCATTCCATGTAATTCGAGCCTTTCCAATTCTTGTTGCAGATGGCCTAAATACTCCTCCTAGCTGTTGGAGAATATTATTATATCTTTGAGATAAGCGAATCAAAATGCGCCGATGCAATCTGTAAGTACTTCCGACGACATTCATCATTGGAACATTACAGGTGCGTTTTTCAAACCGAAAGGCATGACTCGAAATTGTAAGATTTCGCCCTCGGGTATGTAAAAGCTGTATACGTTCGACTGTCCGGGTGGATGGCAATCTGCCAGTATCCAGACTCTATGTCGAGAGTACTGAATATCTTGGCCTTGCCAATATCTTGTAGGGTATGAGACAAGTCTATAGCTGGGGGAGCAATCGGGTGGGTGACTTCATTTAGCGATTTATAATTCACACAAAATCGCAATTTGCTGTAATTTTTAGGTACCAGAACTATGTGCGAGTTATATGGAGAATTCGATTATTCTACCTCCCTTGGTCTTTCATGTCGTTGACCTGTACCATGATGAGGTCACGGCAGCAGGCTGACACTCTGTATGGCCGGCTGTAGAATGGTACGTCAGTGGTAGTCCTTATTTGATGCTGCATGGACCATGTTTGTCTTAATAGCCCTCCTTGTCCGAAGGTGCGGATTGCTCATCTAGTATGGCTTTTAATTGGCGGAACTCTGGTTCTTCGAGTTCATGATTAATGCTCATTGGGTCGATGGGCATTGGTTGGATGTCGTCTGGGTTTTGATCCCAGTTTACAATAATACGGTTGGTTTCTTCCAAGTAGGCCCTACGTTGTCCATGATCGAGAATACATTGATGGTGGATAAGGCAAGGACATCGCAGTATTACGGATTCGGACATGATTGGTGAAACAATAAATTCGGTTGGGGCTTTAATGTTTTTAATTTTTATATTCAATGTATTTCTGCCAGTTACATCCAGGATGGCATCGAGGCTAGTACCCTGTGGTCGTTCACCTCCACCTCTATGCGTGGGGCTATGGGAACCAGTGATTCCTCACATAATCCCTGGAGGATGGGCCCTTGTAAACCAAGGGGGTTGTTGCCCGCTTCGTGCCACGAAGTCGGCGTTTTCCGACTTGGTTTCGGGTTTCCAGCTGGTCGATGTGGGTTGTTTGTCAGTGTGGTGCCAACGTGGTTTGGTGGAACGACAGCTCCTTCTGGCTCTGTTGACAGTTCTTGTTCCAATGATTCTCCGGGCAGAACCAGCATTTGGGTACGAAGGCCATGCGAGGGGTTGTGGTTGGTATGCCTTTAGGAGGCGCAAAAGGTGGCGTTCGTACCTTGGGTGTGTTTGTGGAGACTGGTTTTTCGAGGCTCGCCTGGGCGGCAAAGTTTTGCTCGGGTTCTCGAGCTCGATTGACTAATTTATCCAAGGTCGTGGGTCTTGTTTTCAGTTGCACGTTCCGGAGATTTGGTAATAACATTCGGCCGATTGAGCGAACAGCGGTAGCTTCATTGACTCCTGGGAATACCCATCGAAACATTTGTTCTTTTATTCGTATGAGTATTTCTGCTTCTTCGTCGAGTACCTGGGTCTGGCTATAGAACTGTGTGGGTAACCTAGCCAACACCTCCTCTCCCATGAACCCTGCGCTATATGGTTACTGAACTGTTTTTAGTCCATTAAAAATTCCCCATACCTTTCCCACCATGTGAGGGCGTGGCCCTTTAAATGTAGTTGAGCCCGGTTTACCCATTGTTTCTGTGGTTGGTTAGTTTCTTTAAATTCCTTCCCGCATTATTGTGTGAATGCGACGGAGTCTTCATGCGGACGACCTACAAAGTCCGTTATTTGTATGTCGTCGTCTCTGGCCATAGCTGGGTGGCCAGGTGCTGTTCCAGGTTGGATATATATCCGAGACGTCTTGGACCTGCGGGAGCATGAGATGTGTTTCCTTCGACATCTCTCACACTGGTATGCCATCTTGGGCATAGAGATGCGTTCGTCGGGCCACCCTATGCATAGGTGGTGATAGGGCTCACCGCACGTCATGCACCTTATTCGGATTATGCCCCGCCCAGGACACGTAAGTTCGTTACAAAAACTCGTTGGCTGTTGGTGGCACTGTACAGCGGTATTATAACCCATCTGTAACTCTGGTATCTTCGGGCCAGCCTATGCAGGAATAATGGAAAAGTTTCGTGCAGTAAGTGCACTCTACCCTTAGTGTGCCATGGCCTGGGCAGTCCGCATGGCTACATTGTATATTATATACGTCGGGTTCGGAGTCAGAGTTTTCGCCAGCGACGGCATGGACTCGGCGTCTGATGTGGTTATGATTAAGGGAGCCACGGGGTGTTTCAAGGACTCCTCGAAGTCCACCTGTCTGATGGTGTTTACCCTAAGCTGTCGGGGTATGGTTTGTATAATTCGTGCCTCTCATTGCGCACAGCTATTCGTCTGACACACCACATTGCGCGCCAGAAAACCTCTTGACGCTTGTCCGATTAGACTGACTGGACACATTAGTCTAAGATTTTATCCGCTAGGCCAAAAGCGGCTTAGGTAGCTGAAATGAGATGAGGGGTGTTTACTAGTTCTTGTACACTCTTACTTCTAGTCGTGTATTCTAGGTAGATATGGGGGACAAAATATTTCGATGCCGGAACAGATTTTCCACAGACGAACTTCTTTAGACCAGAAGATGTGGTTGTCCCAGCCTAGGCGCATTGCAGTACTGGTCAGAAGTCCGGTGACAATCAGGTGACACTTGGTGTGGATACGGACACACGGTGGAAAGTTAATGAACACAACCGGAGCAGACTCGAATGCTCGTCATCTGAGTTCGGCGGTACGGTCCTGTTCCACCTATATATTCTGCATAGGATGGTGTGATGCTATCCTCGACCTAGGAGTAGTGTGACCCAGGTAATGCTCTCTGTGTTTTCTGCCACTCCTCCTCTCGTGAGGCATAAGATAACAGCTCTATAGTTCACGCAGCGCACTGAGGCAGAAATACTAACAGTGTAAACCAATAGTGACTTACCGGCTCGAGCTCGATAGGAGTCCCCATTGATCCCCCACCATAAGCAGGCTGATCAGGAACGTGGAGCCATGTGGATCGCCAAGCCTATACTGGTTGTGCGTTCACACAAGGATGCCCTGCAAGACTGCAGGCCATAGTCACCACGCACTATCCAGTGCAGATGGTGAGGAGCAGCCTGAGTCTGTCGCGCCTCCTCGTGTGAAGGTGTCGCTAGTGGTTGTGGTGTCATTGTTTCTCCCCCACGAGCACTGACAGTGCTGATGTGTAGCTGGGAAGAAACAGGTAGCCGTCTAATATGCATGTCTTAACTCGATTTAGTAAAATTACCGGTTTCCGTTGACAGTGCACAGCGTAATCTACCTTCAACTGTGGATACAAATAAATACCCTGGAAATAAAAACAGAAAGGTATAGAGCAGCATGTGTTTATCGAGAACTCAATAAACACATGAAATATGCTACTTTCTACCAAGTCGAGGATAGATGAAGGTAACTGTGTGGTTCCAGGTGTAGGTGATCTGGTTCTAAGTACAAGGGAAAAACTG
The DNA here is from genome assembly GCA_029891345.1 of Dryococelus australis. Taxonomy (NCBI): domain Eukaryota; kingdom Metazoa; phylum Arthropoda; class Insecta; order Phasmatodea; family Phasmatidae; genus Dryococelus; species Dryococelus australis. Next base: position 229,344,856 of record CM056994.1, on the reverse strand, counting down.
TTTCTAGAATAGTTGAAGTTAATATGCTAAATAAAGGTGTCTTTAGGAGACAAAGTGAAGTTAAAAGAAAATGTTTGTGTTCGTATGTTGTGGGGTTGACTGGTCGTCGACGTACGTAGTAAGTAACCGCGAGGGCGTACTCGAGGGTTGGTAACTTCTCCGAAGATCTCCAAGCACTGGCAATGCTGTTGGAGGTTGCTAGAGATGCGAAAGAATGACCTCCGAGCTCGGCTGCGGCCGGACTTATATAGTGGTAGCTTGTTAGGTTGCCGGGAGGAGTGCGGGGGTGGCGTGACGTCATCTGGCCCTGAGTGGTGTGAGAATCCTCTCGTCAGCTATTCTGGCTTCGTACCTCGTCGGGTGAGCTCGGCCTTGCCCGAGGTCTGAGCCGCTTGGCGGCTTGGTGAATGTTTCGGGTGAAGGGGGGAGGGGGGGGGCGTGCATTCCGGGTTGCGTATCCTCCATGCGAGAAGGAAAAAAAACAGAAGTTCCTGTTGTCTGTAGGGTAGGCAATGTGTTGTTCATGCCTGTAGAGATGGAATAGGTACTCTAGGCGATGAGTCGCAATCGTATTTGTATAGATGTAGAAGCAGCACGGGTAACCATGTTATTTTTAATGTAGACACACTAAACATAACAAGGCAGTATATGATGATGCACACGATAAAATTGCATGAGACAGAATCTTTGAGGGGGAGGGTGTGGAAGCATACATGTGGCGGGGCCGAATTTGGCCGACAAACTTTGTGAGTTGATTCTTTATGCAAAATAAACTTCAAATATATATGACACTTTGTACCAAAGCTAAATATTAAGGGCAAAATAAGTCCCAGAAAAATAAAATTTTGTAACAAATTTTTTTGCGAAATATTGGAAACCAGGTGAAATGAAAGTACAATTCTCGGAATATTGTTTTCTGTTGTCAGGACCTTCAACCTAAGAGCAAACACTCATTAATAACACTCCCTGTTATGGAAATATCAGAGGTGGCCACCCTCTTATTGCCGGCAACTTTGTTACTTTCAGGAATTATGGACGTTTTTTGTTAGTTTATTGAGCAGTATGGCATATGTAAAAAAAATGGCCTCCTTGATGCAACTGCCTAGGACCCACCGTTTTCGTTTGAAATGCAAAAAAAAAAAAATCTGCTACTGCACAGCCGATGGTAGTATACAATGCTAACGCCTACTGAAAAGAACGCGTATCATACATTAATTATCATACTCAACTTCGTTTGTGGCCACAGTCGGTGTGCGATTCTTTACAGGACGTAAAGATATTGGTATAACCTATGCACCTGGAACTGTATCGCTGCTGATGTGTGGGCATTTGAACGTGGTAACATTTGGTACAGCAGCGTAGATGAATACCATTACAACTGATCACATTTAAGTGATATCGGTTATCACATTTCATTTTACAACAAAAGCTGTGGCATTTAATAGGTTTTATTGTAGAAACGTGTATTGCAAACACTTTTATAGGAAATACTCGATAGTACAACCCCCATGTTCAACACACAGTTTACATCGCCGCACTGACAATTGTCAGACACGTTTGAAAACACGTTCATTGTCCAGAATAATCCCGGCAGCTGCAATGATGCGTGCGGTGAGGTTCTCTTCAGATTCCACCATGGTTTCATACTCCAGGCTGCAGAAGAAGTGGTCCAATGGATTCACATTAGAGGATTGAGGAGGCAGGGTTGCCACAGGTCTGGAAAACAGGGAAATGTCAGGGCATTTAAAAACTGTCAGGGAAATCAGGTAAATTTCAGGGAATTTCAAACAAGTTAGCTAAATGTCAGGGAATTCTGTGATATGCATGCTATATTTGGCAGTTATGTCAATCATTCACCACTGCCAGAATCGTATAAAATGGATTGAATGATTGTGGACTAAATGCTTAGTAATTTTCTTTGCACTCTATGAGGTGAGCAAATTTGTAAGATCAGAGAAGTATTTTGATGTAAAAGTGTGTTATAATGCTTATGCGCCAATCCTTATAGGAAAATTTTTTAGAAAAAGGTCAGGGAAAAAATATAATTTTTGTTTGTAAATCAGGGAAATGTCAGGGAATTTTCCAATGGAAAAAAGTGGCAACACTGGTAAGTCAGGGAACAGGACCCTCATGGTCTATCCATCGTCCAGGGAATAAGAGATTCAGGTGATCGTACACACGTTGCGAACTGTGGGCTGGGGCACTGTCGTGCTAGAACTACTTGGCCGCGCGTGTTTGTAACGAAACCTCTTTGAGTAATATTGGCAGTGTTTCCCGCAGAAATGCAGCATACACGCTGCCGGTGAGACTATGTGGTAACAAGTAGGGGGCAACCAACACGTTAGGTATTAGGCCCTCCCAGACATCGACACTGAATCGCTGTTGATCCCCATGGACGAATTGGGTGTGAGGATTGTTATTTCAACAATTTTGTATACCATCACAATGAAAGGAAGCCTCGTCAATGGAGAGAGTATATCTGTCAGGCAGGGTGTGTTCTGCGTTGTTCCAGAAACCATGCTGCAACCTTCAAGCATTGAGAATAATCCACATGACCACGGCATGCACATGTTCTACATGGGACAGATGCAGCAATTGCTCATGAAGCACTCTAACAATTGTGCGGCACATTCTGTGGAGTATTCTTGCAATAGTATGTATACTACACGTGGGTTATTCTCAACACACCCTCTTCAAACCCGGCTGTCCTTGCTGTCCGTCTGCACCCTGCATTCGGTAGTGTCACCTCCAAACTTCCAATTTCTCTCAAACATTGCTCCACATATGCAAACGATGTGGTGTGGCTGCTGTCTGTGGAAATTAATTTGTGTTTATTCGTTGCACTTTTTGTCAATTTCCTTCTGCCGAACCGTAGACGAATAGCATATCTGTCAGTTCCGGCCCCATAAAGCATTCCATTTTGTAGATGCAGCATGCACCTTGACAAACGAAAATTTGTGATACATAATGGAGTGCTCAGAAATGTTATACAATTTGTCCTGGGCTTTAATTGGCTACATTTGCTATAGCGCCTTTAGTGTAACGATAACTGTCATGCGAGGCGTAGAGTTGAACACGCCAAACAGTAACAGAGTTGCCTGGTGTAGAATTAGTGCTAGACGCAGATTTCTCGCACAGACTGTTAACACATGTTTTATACTACATTCTGTATCTGACACCTATTTAGATGTTTTCTTGCATATGCATGGCCTGACAGTGTTGGATTATGGGAACATTACTTTCAACTGGCAACATGTTGTTTGTAAAAAGTAACACTTATTTACATGTTAACAACACCGTATTGTTACCTGTATGTTTTTAGTTAGTGTGTTTGTCTCGTCAAAAGCATGGTCATTCGACACAGGAACTTAAAACTAGGCACTTGGAAGGAACTTAAGAAGGATTCGACCATGAACTTTATGAAGGAACCATCTCAGACTTTGCACGGAGCGACTTCGGGAAACCATGGCAAACCGAATTCTGGATGGCCTGACCAGGATTCTAACCTGTAATCACCCGAATGAGAGTTCAGTATGTTACTGTTGCCCCACTTTGCTTGGTCCCTGATTTACTAATGAAGGGAGATGTTCATACGAACCATCAGGACATGTTTGATGCTTGCTTATTTAACACTATGGCCTAGGTAACACACATGATCTCTAGTTGCAACTGCCTAGGACCACACTGCTTTCATACAAAGTACACATAATGAAGCTTCAGCTGCAGCGATACATGTCCAGGCGCATAAAAAATAGTCCTTATAGTACACAGCAGGGACACACATGGTTCCAGGCATGTAGGCAATGCCAATACTTTATGTAGAGAATCTCACACTGACTGTTGCCAGGAACACATTGTCAGATGTAGTATCATAAGCTTTATAATGCATGGTAATTTTTTTTTTACAGTAAATAATAAATGTCCTCCGCCATTGTCTGTGCAGTGAGAACAGCAGCTTACCATACTTACATGTTGACGTATTGCCTACGTACGAGGCACTGTATCACTGCAGCGGAATATTTATGGATTTTAAAGATAACGGTGGGTTGTAGGCAGTTGCAACAAGGCGACCATTTTTGTTTTGTAGATCGTACTGCTCAATAAACCAGCATCAAACATTCATAATTTCTGGTGGTAATGAAGTTGCTGGCAATAAGAGGGTGGCCACCCCTGTTACTTTCATAATGGGGAGTGTTACTAATGTGAGTTTACTCGTATGTTGAAGATCCTGATAACATAAATGAATGTTCCGTGAATTGTACTTTCATCTCACCTGGTTTCCGTTATTTCGCAAAAATACATTCCATAATCTCAACTTTCGGGGACTTATTTTACCCTCAACATTTAGCTTAAGTACAAAGTGTCTTATATATTTGTCACTTGATTTTGCATAAAGGATCACCTCATGAAGTTTGTCGGTCAAATTCAGCCCCATTCTGTATAATGAGCACTTTTAAAATACAATTTATTTCACTTAAAATTAGCACACTGTTAGCCAACCAACAGCAGAAGCCTCAGCATTAGCAGTTAAGTTAAAAATTAATGATGAATAACAGTGGCAGTGCTACTGGGGGGGGGGGGGGGAAGTATAGCTTCTCTATATCAACCCCATTTATTGTAACCAGCTTTCTATGACCGCTACTTCACAAGTAACTGTGAAAAATATACGTGAAAGAGTTAAGAATTTGAGGGAAATCTATTGAAAAATAAATTTGTAGCTTTTGTTAGTTGCTACACATTGAATTTCTTTCGATGAGTGCTGTACAGAATGCAGTACATCTCTAAAAATAGATACTACTCCTCTTGGGCCACCAGCGCTAGCCAATACCCATTGAATCTACCTCTCTGCCCACCCTTCTTCCCCCAGGCAGCCCTATGTTTCTGCCCACAACTACAGTCGCATGTTTGTTTTACCACTTTTCTTTCCCTCACTTGCCTTCACACAGCCAAGGGTTCTAGTGTCAAAAAATGTCCTGGGGTCAACCCATTCGAATCTTTGGGATCTTGGCTCAAAGGACACAAGGATCTATAGTTCAACACTGCCTCTACCTGAGCTAGGGCAGTATAGAATTCCTCAAAATTCAATATTTGCTCCCCAATGACTTTTCGCAAGTGAAACTTCAGAGACTTTATACCTGCCTCCCATATATCACCAAAATGGGGAGCAACAGATGGGATGAAATGCCACATGCGTGATGCCATGGGAAGAGATTGTATCTGTAACAGTGGTTTGGGGAACAGATGACAACAAAAGTTGTTGTTGTTCCAAGACATGATTGTGGGCACTAACAAGATTGGGGCCTGAATCCCTATAGATGCCGGAAGTTCAATTTATATGACGCACAATGCTTATATGCAGCTATAAATGCACTGGTGGACACATCTCTGATGCCAATTCAAAGTGGACTGCCTTGGTGTCACAACAAATTGACGTGTCGCTTAGACTAGTCAATGTAACTTTGGCATATGCTAGGTCAGGCACGCCCTGATTATCAATTCTGAGCGGACTGTCTGCCAGAGATTAACACTGGTCGGGTTGGATTACAATTCAGCACAAAATCAGCTGTGGGTGGTACTGCAATGTGTCTGACTACAACCTTAGCCCATTGAGGTAGGGCTGACTTACCAGGGTACTCGCACACCGTTTTCCTGGGTTGTGGCGTAGAGGTAGGTCGCCTGGGACCAGCAATCGCCTGGGTGGTGCTGGCTGACGAGTTTCCGTACATAGGTAGTGTATTTCTTGCTCCATTTGGTGGTTGCACTGCTTCCGAAGTAGGAGTCAGAAATGCCTAACCTGGTATCGCTCTCAGCAATCAGGGCACGAACTGCAGGATGGCTCTCAATGCCAAGCCTAGTGTGTGTGTATGGAAGTAAACAGGCCGGCAAGCAGTTGATAGCGCGAACCTTGTGCTCCTACAGTTCTGCACCTTGGCGCACAAACCTAGAGTGGTGGGTCGTGTGGGCAGTGTTCCTACTATTGTCGGGGTGTGGTCCAGCAACAGTCGGACCTTCAGTCCCAGGCAACGATACAACTTGAGGTGGCTGTTTTGCTCCTGTTGGATGAACACCTAGTGGCTGCGGCTCTACTTTTCTGTACACCGTGGTGCACAAAACGGGTGGCGTGCATATAATGGGTGGCCATTGAAAGTGGTGTGTGTCGCAGACTTACAGATTCTTGAAGGGGATCTGCACTCTTACACTATGGTTTGTACAGAAATCCTGTCTCCTGCTTGCTCCGTCTAAGGGTTGAGTACCTAGTAGTCACAAAGGATTTACCTCTGTAACAGATTCACTATCGGGATAGGATTAAAATGTATACATTATGAATAACAAATACTGGTGTCACATACTCTTACTACTAAGCAAAGTGCGAACGGAAATAAGCTACATCATACAGGTGGAGGCAACTTGCTCCTAGGCTATTCAAGATTAGAATGACTTCAATGGCTATGAAAATAACTTACACATTACTCTAACTCGGGATGTCTCGAAGAGACTTTAAGAAAAAAGGTACCATTGTGTTTAACGATAGTGGGTGTAGTTGCTACTACCAGAAAGTAACAGTGGCTGTTGAAACAGGAGGATCAACAGCAGAAGTGTGAAGTATTGCAGCCTCCTGGTGTAGGAGAGCTTCTGGAAGGTGTTAATAGTTGAAGCCTCTGGAGCTTCTGGTCGTTGGTAGCGGCAGCCGTTGGTGCCTGCTGAAGGTCTGGAAGAGCTGGTACGCAGTAGAGAGCCCCAGCACCAAAGTGTTGAGGCAAGCTATTGGAGAAGATAACTGGAGTCTTCGGCAGCGCATGACCTTATAGTCTGTTAACGGTAAAGTGAACACTTTTTAAGGCCCTGCTAAATTTTTCCTTTCAGCCAATTTCTATCTTTCTGCCAATTTACTGTTATTAACATTTCTGTGTGTCTAAAAAACAGTGTATACATTTCATCACTCTCAAATGTTAACGTGTGAGGCAGCAATAAAATATATTTATTAGTGGTTAATGGCTGTTTGGTGAGCCTCAAAAAGTGCTCACTTTACAGTGAACAGCCTGACGCATGCCACTTATACATCTAATCTAATACGATTACGACTCATCGCCAAGAGTACCTCTTCCACCACTACAGACATGAGTGACACGTTGCCTACCCTACAGTCAGCAGGAACTTATGAGCGAATCCTTCTCACCTGGAGGATACGCAACCCGGCTGGCACGCCGTCCCCCTACACTGCGCTGAGAGCCAACAAGATGCCCAAACCTCGGGCAAGTCCGAGCGCCACCGACGAGGCACGAAGCAGAAACGCTGACCAGAGTTTTCCCACTCCAACCAGGGCAGGAGGACATCATGCCTCCTCCGCACTCCGCGCCATCAGCCAACAAGCTCCCACTATATAAGTCAGGATGCTGCCGAGCTCGACAGTCATGCTTGTTCTTCTCTCGCTACTTCCCACAGCACTGCTCAGTGCTGGGACCTCTACAGAACTTCGAAGTATTGAGTACGTCCCCTGCAGCTACTTCACTGTCGATAACCAGTCAACCAGAGAACACGCACAATAACACATTAAATTCACTTTGTCTCCTCAAGACCAGTTTATAATTATTATATATTTTCTCGTGTAGATATTTCTTTCCCGCTTTTCCATTAGAACCAGGTCTCCTACACTTGGCCAGTGTAGTAACCTTCAGCACTCTATTGTCTGGTAGGAGGTAGTACACATCGCATGTTTATTCAACCATCAATAAACATACTTTTGTTTCCTACCTTACTGCTTTTAATTCTGAGAGTATATGTCTGTTTACCTCCTATACACAGGTTGCTACATACACCATTGACAAGAACCGGGTAATTGATACAACCGATTTAACTTCCACAGCCGACGCCCCTCAGGGGTCTGACATATTTTCTACACACCCATTAGACTGCCATCTGTTGCTTTCCAACTGCCACATCACTGTGTCAGTGCCGGCGGAGAGGAACAGAGGAGCCACAACCACTAGTAACACCCTTACCCAGGGAGAAGCGACAGTCTCGAGATATTACCCTATCCCACAACATTGTTAGTGCTGGGATATCTGTAGCTTGAGACCTGCCGTCCATCTTTGTGTGAACGCACATCCAGTGGCAGCATTGGTGACCAAAACAGCTCCCCGTCTCTGATCAGTCCGCATGCATGGGGGATCAGTTGAGACTTAACAGAACCTGATCAGCAAGCCAAAACCAGACTGACACTATAAACTATGTTTAGTTTGTTCACGTCAAGGTGTGCCTAGCATACTCTAAGCAGAGACTCAATACCTTACGACCATAGGCACGGCCGTAAACGTAGGGAACAAAATGCAGCTTTCCTTGCCACTAGACAGTTGAGTGCACTTCCTCAACCCTTACCGGAGCGACAGGCGGAACAGGATCGCGCCACCCAACTCAGGCACGAGTCAGTATTGACTGCTCCAGTAACTATCTTATTTGTATCTGCCTGTATACGAATTCATCCCTCGTACCATCCCGTGGTAAAAGAATTGTTAACCGGCACTGCTACAGGATTCGGCTGGAATAATGTCCACTTCTGGACAAACGAAGCTCACCTGTGGAATCGCCAGTTCGGCGTAGGCCAAGCTTGCTATGCCTGGATAAAACCCACTACGACCATAGCACCCAAGAAGCAATAGTAAACACGTACTAACCATCACCTCTAGTTTCTAGCCGTCTGTTAAATCTAACCACCCAGCTTTTGGTATAGCAGACAAAATCCTCGACCATTGTGCCTAGTAGCCTATCCAGGCACGTGTCAAGCCTATATATTGTGGGCTTGGCCAGCTCACGCCTGGGCTGGAGGAGGAGGTGACTTCGCTCTGTGACGACTCCCTGGAGCGAGCAGGTTAGGAGAAATCTACCCTTGCCCTCGGCTATATGTCCTCAGGCGCTAGGCTGGGAGCGATTCCATTGCACTCGTGAATGTGTTAGGTTTGACCCTTCCTCTAGATACATAGATACTATGTGAGTAGTGTGAGAAAGTTGCATTTGAGAACATCAGGAAATACCACATGTATGTAACTATTCCTCCATGGGAACAAATCCTGTAGCCATCTATGGGTGTGGTTCCTGGTTTAATATTAACACATTTGGATGAGTCGCAGCCATTTGGTATAACTCATATAAGCGTCATGCGTCGAAGTGAACAAACATAGGTAGGTCTTCTGCCGTGCAGCCTTTCGTATGCAACTAGACTTGATGGTGAACAGACAAACATAATCGACTCCAACTGTGTCGAAGGGCGAGATATCATTCCCAGTTACTTTGACGCGCCATGGGGTCGTAATTTACCCATTCTAGCCTTGCTACAGCCACAGCCCCCCCCCCCCTCCTAAGAAGACACGTTAATACCACAGCTCGCCTTTGAAACCAGGGTTGGCTAAACCAGCTGAGGCTCTTGTTGAACAACAACCCGCTTCGCCTTAGGAAGCCTCTCTCCACTCCTTCAGCAGCAGGAAGGGAATCGAGTGCCGCCTTTGGCCATCTCCAGCTGTTCTCTGCCGCCTTCTCTTTCTGCAGCGTTTATGCTACCCCCGCAGGGCCTGTGCTCTGGATGTAATATAGAGCTAGTATTCAGAAGTTTGAGGCTGTCCCTTGCAGCTCAGTTGAAGAGTGTTATTCTGCCTGAACACGTACAGATTTCTTCAGCCACAGATGGTAGTACGACTTTACTCTGCTCTACCGTGCACCGCTGCCATAAGTTTCACCTACCACTAGCTGATCATCGTTCATTTGTGTAGATCACCACTCTGCCAACCAGCACACCAAAGCCCTCTGTGCTTCTCAGCTATCAGTAGCTGAGCACTTGAGAGTCATGAGTCCGAGTACCGTTTACTGGTTTCTCACTTGTCCCCGTACCTCTGCATCTACTGAGTCTACACGTCTCATTAGTTGGCATCCTAAGATCGGCTGTTCAGGCCCTAGTCAGGATACAGGCTGGTTTGTGTGTATTTACTGTTCAGGCAATAAACAGATAATCCAAACTTAGTTGAGGTACCACTCCCAGAGCTCTTTACTTCTCAACCTTGGCCCTGCTATCCCCTGCTTCATCAACAGAATCGCGTACATTCTTGCAGAAGTAGTCATGGGCAAAAACCATTGTTTCCAACCTAACCTTCAAGGAGCCCTGTCTCTTCTTATGGCGAAGATCCGCCTTCTCAGTAACATGAGAGCGGACACTCCTACCCTGCTGCTGACTCTTCTACAAGTGCTTGGGCGTGCTGGCTAAGTTCTGCCTACCAAGTCACTTGTTGGAGACCAGTGAGTAGAGCTGGCCTACCTACCCCATCCACTTGCCTACTTTTACGTCCTCCAAGTTGTGCCTACCCGTAGGTACATCCACTGCTCAATTCTCTATATTTTCACCCCTAATATCATGCCAGGTCTTTACTAGGAAGAGAGAGGAAGCTGCTCGGCAGAGGCACTACCACCAGCGCTAATGGATGACACAAGAACCTGATGTGGCATGTCCCACGAGATATATCACCACTACCTCCCACACCAGCAAAGAAACCAGTAGCTCCAAGTTGGCCCTCAGCCACAGATATGGTGGTCAGATGCTTGATTTTGGTACCTAGCTACACCCCGCTATGAGTACTGACAAGATTTACATTCACCAATGCACCTCCTTGTGTGCAATCTGCCAAGGGATTGAGGTTCCAAAACCTGCCATCGCCACCCCTAGTAGAAACCTCAAGTTTACAATGCCTGTTTCCCAGGCGTCTGGTTGGGAGGGGGAAGGGACTGACTATGGCCACTAATAGAAAACCTGAGTAGCTAGGGTGTTAAACCTTTTTGCTTCTTGGTGCCCAACCTGGGCCATTACGAAAATTGCAGCCACTAGCCCACATTATTGAGACCAGAAAGGCCCTGAGAAAAGTCCCTTTTGGACCTCACTAGCAATGCTGAAATGGCCACAGCTGATAGTATTGCAAAAAAAAAAAAAAAATTTGCACAGTAAAATGTGCCCTGGCATAGGTAGCTACTATGCCACAATTGTCAACGCACCTTCCACCGCCAGTGTCTTGGCTGGCAAAACAACCGGAGACATGGATGGTCTGATTTACAAATTCCCAAAATCCAGATTCGCAACAGAATGGGTACCAACCCAGTCAGAAGCCATCATGATCGTCATAAAACTACCAGGCCTAGACCAGTTGGCACTGCCAGAGTATGGTGGAAGACCCCAGGAAGATTCACAATAATTCCTCCAGGTATGTGTAGTAGAATTCTAAAGTACCCAATTACCTAATGCTCTGTGGGTCCTAAAAACAAAGGCGCAACTAGAAGGAGACACAGGAATGGTGACATATGTGTGGGGAGTTTGTCACCAATTGGGAGTGGCTCACAGATACTTTTATGGCCCTTGTGCAATAACCCAACTCACCGATAACCTGTACAGGCAGACCTAGGAAGAAGGCGAAGTGGTCAAAATATACATATGCCATAAGGCTTTAATCTTTCAACACATCCATCCAGGACTAGGAAAACTTTATGTGGTGCTGATAACCCACTTTCTACTGTCAGATATATGAGCGCACCTACGAGACAGAGCTACAGACCTAGCTAATATCCGTAAAGCTCAAGTGTCAAGTGAGAAGGAAAACCACACACTCCTCTGCAGGAAATATGGTTTCTAACAAAACCCCTACACGAAAGAAGAAGACGGGACATAACCACTGCCCCATACCACCTGGGTACCAAAGTGCTGGCACTGCCCTGCAAGACACTGTCACTAGGACTTACATGCGCTACAAAAAAATATACAGGACAGGCAGACGGGATCCACTGACTGCACAAAACCCCCAAACATTCCACAAGAGGCCTTGCAGGTCTGTGATCCAGGAGTAACCTCAGCATACCACCGGAGTCACCCCCAGTATGAGTCACAACCAGCTTAGTGTCTGCGTTTTCTCGGGGAACTGGAACGGAAGGAGGGACTACAGCCTCAAGGCACCACCACCTACATCGCAGCCACCATCAATTACAGACCCACGTCTCCCCTGGTAAGATCAGTGACATCGCCTACCCCTCCCCCACCACAGAGGATGACAGCCACCCTGGTAACCCATAGTATAATAAGTATAGTATAATAATGAGGTCGCAGAACGAGATAGAGCAAAGGAAAGGAGAAGTAGTATTTCCTGAGGTTTAAACCCTAGACACACAAGGTGCCAGTAGTCTGCACCAGAAATTTAACTCGAACCCAACAATGGTATATCCGGTGTAAGTACCCAGAACAAGCGACCATTTAATGCCACTTACCCGATGGTAGTCACATATTACTAAGCAACCATCCTTTGAGCTGAGCCTATGACAAATTCTGTGCGGGGTTTATGCCCAAATGTGAAGGACGTATGTAATGGGGAGGGGTGATTAAGAAAGTCTATCGGTTGGTGAACGAGATGGGAAAAGCCTGGAAAGTTGCGAGAAACCAGGTACAATCTATACCCAAATCTAACATCCACATACCCAAAGAGACAAAGTGGCCACCAGAAACATTGCCCTATATGACCAGTGGTTCGATGCCGAAGATGAATACCCGAAATCCGAACCAGCAGGGGAACAGCCCTGCGAGTCCCAGCCTTCTAACCTATCCGGTGAAAGAGGACTAGGGAGTTTGACCCCATGATGGAGGTCAGCAATGCTGAAATCCAAAAAACTCAGAGAAGCCCCGAGATTTGCCAGATACGAATGTGGAAACCACAACATGTACCACTAGCACCACTGGAATCCCAGCAATGTCACAGAGGGATGACCCAGAGAAAATCCACAGGATGCCAATATACCACCAGATGGTGGACAATAACATGGCGATATAGGATGAAAGAGATAAACCCATACAGGCACCAGCACCCTTACCCCAATGGAGCCCTACCTCAGTTTGAGTCCCGATAATGACTGAATTACAGCACCGGACGGTAATGCTACCAAGGACCCCAGTAAGATCCTCTTACCGACAGCTCAAAAGTGCAAGTGAATGAGATGGGAGTGAGCAAGAAAGGGAGAGCGAAAAAGCAAGTTGGAGTAAGCGAAAAGGGATCGAGGGAGCAAGTGGACACGAATGAGAAAGGGAGATCGAGAAAGCGAGTGGGAGCAAGCGAGAAGGGGAGAGCGAGGGAGCAAGTGGAAGCAAATGAGAAAGAGAGAGTGAGTGGAAGCGAGCGAGAAGGGGAGAGGGAGTGGTTGTGAGAGAGAGTGGAGATGGCAGCGAACGAGAAATAGATAGTGAGAAAGTAAGTCGTAGCGGGCCACGAGGGGATAGCGAGGGAGCAAGTGGGAGTAAACGAGAAAGGAAGAGAGAGCAAACGGAAATGAGGAAGAAGGGGAGAGGATGTGGAAGATAGAAAGCAATCAGATTGGAAGCCAAGAGCATAGGAGACAGAGAGCGAAAATAATCGAGCGACGAGTATGAGGCAACACAAAGATACCTTTACCACAGAACACTGCTGGAGGACAAAGCTGAACAAGTATGGAGGAAGCACCAGCGGATCGCAGTCTACCCAATGACGAGGGAACCCACAGCAGTCTGGAGATGGCCCCGTGACACCAGGAGAGAGGATGGAAAGGGAACCCTTACCCCACTTGCCATCCAAGTACCAGTGCAGGGGGCGAGGCACTCCCTAAGAAGGCGATGGAGTAGATCGAGGCCAGGTGAATCCAGCCTTTGTGTTGCTGCTGAAATAGAGACCAAGCTCGACGATGGCTTATATTGAAAAGTCCCTGCTGCAGACCACATCAGTTCCAGTGGCTGAGGCGGCCGACTTAGTGAGAGAATCTATGTGGTGTGAGGTAAGTCTGTTGTGCGATGAGTATCCCCATTAGTGGTATAAAGGGCTGGATGTTGCAGTACCCTGATGGCCCGATGCCAGTATAAGTGTAATAATAAAGAGCGTGAGTGTGCTACACAGGCCACGAAAGAGACCTCGCCTAGCTTTTTACAAAGCTTGTACCTATATTACCTGTTAATTTTAGGAAACCTTAAACCATCAGCCGAATATATATTTTTTTGCCAGTGTAACAGTGTTTTTCTATCAGCTCGCCATAATACCACTCATGTAAGTGACAAAATTGTATGTTACTAGTTTTGAACTCGGGAATAGAGTTTCCAGTCCAGTAAGACAGAGTTTTCTTTTCTTTTGAACAGCCTGCATGCCATCCATAAAGGAAAAAATAAACCCATGTCACCTACACATAATTGCTGCCAGGCAGCTTGCCAATTGTGGGCCGTCCACTAGATGTGCATTAAGCGAGATTGATAACCTAATTTATACCATTTTGTGATGTGGACACAAACATGCGGAAATATTAAGCTAGTTCGAGCACTCGAAAATGGTACAGTACAACTCGCTCATAAGATGCACTTTGGCCGCTCAATTCGCATTTGGTCATTTGAGTACTCGAAAGCACGAACTGCCCAAAGTACTATGAGCAGCGAACGAGTGGGCTGTCCAATTCGACTGTTCTCTCACGCTCCCCGTGACTGTGGCATTGTTGCTGCACTTCACACCACAACTGTAGCCATTCACTATTGCCTCACACTTTTCTGAAGGCTTTTTAAAGTTCTACTTTTGGTTACTGATTACGTATACATCCAGTACATGTAAAAATAAACACTGCCGTGTAACTTCTACGTTTTAACTTTAAAAGGCTTTGTTTACTGTTTTCAGTTTTCCAAAATTCTGTCATTTTAAAATCATTTTATATGAATGTTCACAATTTGGATCTTAATTCATGTTTATGTCACCCACCTTTATGAATTTTTAATAATGTCTTTATTGACAAGCTCTTAAGGTTATTATTCTGCATTGTTAACATATTTGTTCTACACAACTTAGAACATTACATGTAATACAAATTAATATTTTGCCGCGACAACCCTGTTACAACTGTGGGGGGAAAAAAATGTAGTATTTAATCTCTTGTTATTGATATGTGCTGGGTTATGTTGTCAAAAGGATGGCCTCAGTTGTGGTGTGTGATGCTTACTGGCCCAAGCCTTACGACTTCAGTTTATTTGTGCGTATTTCCATAACGCACCAGACAGGGTCCGAACACGTGTATGATCTACCAAAGTGCCTACATTTTGTTCCCTTGCTGCGGGGAAACAATACAGATGTGTCAGTAATATACTGTTCATCATCACGGTCAGTAAGCTATGCCATGCCACACCCTCAAGAAGACGTCAAGCATGGGTGAGCCAGCAGTCGAGTCACCACTGCCATCCCCGAGCAAGCAAGTAGTTCAAGGGCGCACCAGGGGATGGTTGCCACCTGCACTTCAGCCAGCAATGGAGGCCCAGCTGATAACACTTGACTCCACCCGCATACAAGCAGTTAAATATAATACAACAACAAAGCCAAGGTGGTAAACGCAGTGGTTCGTACATGCGAAAATTCAACTTAAGTACATACAATTTCGCAGACTGGCTATGCGGGTGAGAATTTAGGAATGCGTTGTTCTGTTCTATTCGTTTACTAGTGAAACCTAATGATCTTGCATGGACTGTCAATGGAATAAAAGATTTGAAACATTTGGGAGATAAAGATAAACGACAAATCAGGTTCACAGCATATAAACAATGCCATAGAGTTTTCAATATTGGTACGGTGAATATTCATTACCAGTTAGATAATGCGTACAGATTGAAAATTAAACAGAACAACGAAAAAGTAGAAAAAAATCGCTACATTCTCAGTAAGCTAATGGATTGCATAAAATTCTGAAATATATTTTAATTGGCGCTTAAGGGACATGGTGAGTCAGAAACGATAGAAAATCCAAGCATTTTCGTGTCTTAGCAAATTTAATTGCTGAGCCTGATAGCACACTGAAGCAACACATAGAAATAACTGATAACATGGTGTATATAGGACTTTCTAAAACAATCCAGAATGAATTGATAGACTCTATTTATGCCGTGTGTCATCAATTAATTTGTAACGAAATTGTTGTAACTGTGTTTGTATCAATTGAGGAAGATGAGACAACAGATTGTGCAACATTATCACAGTTAGTATTTGTAATAAGGTACGAACTAAATGGAAACATGAAATGTTTGTCTCTTACATCATTCCCACTAACCAAACTGCCGAGGGAATCACTAGTGTCATCTTTGATGAGCCAATGGAAATGAAAATCAGTGAAACACCTGAGAAACTGGTTGACCAAAGCTACGACGGCGCTTCAATTATGAGCAGCAAAAACACTGGGGTGCAGGCTAGAGTTAAAGAAATTTACAAGAACGCTCACTTCGTGCATTGCCATGCTCATCAGCTAAACCTTGTTATTGAGAGCTGCACAACTAAAAACAAACATGTGAAAATATTTTTTAGTAATTTGGAAAGTTTCAGTTCATTTTTTTTTCAAATCAATTAAACGTACCGAGATACTAGATGAAGTTGTGAAAAAAAAAAAAAACGTTTGCCGAAAAGCTCAACAACCAGGTGAAATTTTAAGGCATGCAGCATAGCCATAATTCTGGAACACACAAACGACATTGATGCCTGCCTTGAAATTATTACTGATGATCTTTCATCAGACTATTTAACAACAACTAACGCTGTAGGACTTGAAAATGTGCTAAACAATGATGACTGCATTGTCTTCTTTCAGTTTTTTTTTTTTGTAAAATCATGCCACACTGTGATGTTCTGTACAACCAACTTCGGAAAAGGAATATCGATTGCTTCAAACCACAAAAAATGTATCTGAATCTTAGGCAATCGTTCAGAGTGTTATGAATTCGTTAAATATTGATCACTACTGGGTTACTGGCGAAGATGTTGACTCTGAAACACAAAATCAAAAGAGGGCAAGTTTCAGTTATATCAAAAAAAGCATCGTGAATTTGATCTGTGATGTTATTTTGACATGTATCGATGACAAGTTTGCCTTGAACGATTACCTTTCTGTAGCAACTTTGTTTCAGGCAGATTTGTTTACACAGTACAGGATAGCCCAAGGCCCAATTCAAAACTGCTGATACATTATTTAATGTTAACCAAAATGTGCTGCGCCAGGAATTGATTGTTCTGTATGCACGCGATGGTTTTAAAAATGCAAGTGTGTTACCTCTTCTAAACTGCCTATTCGAAAATAATTTAGTTACTGTTTTACCAGAATCTGTCAAACTTTTGAGAATTATTTGCACTATTCCCATGACAACATCTAAAAGTGAAAGGTACTTCTCAACTTTGAAAAGAATTAAGACATTTACGAGAAATACTATGAGAGAAGAAAGGATTAATGCTTTGGCATGTGCAGCATCGAGAAGAACTTGCTAAAAAGGCGAAACTTTAACGAGCTAGTCATCGGCCATTTTTCTGAGTCAAAGGAACGAAGAATGGATTTTGTTTACAAACATATTAATTAAGGTATGCCACCATCATCCTCTAATTTAAATCTGACTTGCATTTTTTAAGTACTGTATGTAGATTAGTATTGGGTTTAAAACCATTTGTCCTAGTATATTTTAGTTATCATTATCATTAGTATAGTAGAATTAGTTCTATTATCTTGTCTCTCATGTAATAATGTATCACACCACCTAGGTAGTCTACTAGTTGGACGGCATATAGCCTACACAAAATTAAAACTAACCAATATCTGTGCTAGTGATTAGACCTGAACCAGTGACCACATTGTGTTGACAATTAAAAATTGAGCAATATAATTTTTCTTCCAACAATTACATTTAATTTTTGTATTTAGCTACATAAGCTACACTCACAGTAGCCTGTCGTACACTATTTATTACTGTATCTATTTAAAAAAATATTTTTTTAAATTATCTGAGTTATGATCGCCACAGCCCTCCCAGTTTAAAAAGTCACTAGTCACCACTGGCTGTGCCTGTCGCACCCCCACCACGTCACCCAGGCAAAGGATCGGCCGGCGGTATATTTACCTGTGCCCTGGCCGAGAATCGCCAGTTGATCGCAGGCTCTTGTTAGAGCCCCATTGGCCCTGGCAGCTCACTCCACCACTTCGTGCGCTGGAGCTCTCTGACCACTCTTTGTCGCCTTCAACACCCAGACCTTCCCTGAGGATCTCCCCCAGCAGTTCTCCGTGAATACCTTGTTCCTCCCGAGCAGACTGCCCTTGGCAATGGCTACCATACAACCATTCAGGAAGTGAATCCCCCTAAGTTCCTTCAGGACATGGTACAGCATAGACAGGGAAAGTACTTAGCTACTTAGTCGAAATTGCCACCCCCTAACTTAAAACCAGGTCCTCTTCACCTGGAAACCTGTGTAGTCTATTACTTCCTGTCAGCTCGAGGTAGTAAGGAGGTAGTACGGGCCACCAAGTTTTATTCATCCCTGGAATAAACACGTTCTTCAACTATTTTGATTTCAATTCCTTGGGTGACTACGATATGCCCAATAAACACCATGCCCACCAGAGTGGAGCAGAAGAGTGGGACTTTAAACGTACCTATTTTACCGCCTAGCGTAGGGCTGCAGGCTCCCCTTCAGGGGCTCGTACATAGCAACACACAAACGTTCGACGGCCACCCATTCGGTGCACCCTGGTGTACCAAATGGACGAGCCCCAAACACTAGCCATAAAACCCCAAAGGAGGAGAGACCACCAGGCCAGTTTGCACTCCATCCACCACACCTTTTGAGTTGCCATAGGGAGTGTTCGACTGGTTCAGGTCGGCCTGATCGACTTAGGGCCTACACCCGGAGTGACGCGAGAAAGACTTTGAAATATCTGTTCCCATACCACTGCACCGTTTGTGTTGCCTATTGGGGTAACTCTACTGCTCTACATCGGACAGGCCGCTGCTCCCCTGGCTCCCCTCTAGTGATGCAGGTCTTAGCACCCCCTCCCATGCCTTACACCAAAAGAAGTGGTAAATATTTGCAGGAGAGGAAGGTACCTGCTATGTACAAAACTACCTGGATATGCCCCAGTCGGAAAAGGCATTCTGCCAAGAGTAACTCCCGGGAACGAACTCAAGACGCCTGCAAGTTAGTGGCGCTTCACTCCCCAGCTACCTCCCTCCCTAACTCTTTTTGTAGCACCCTAGAAGATGATGGGGACCCCACACCCAGATGTTGCCACTATTCGCTGCAGAGAGAGGGTACCAGTGGGCCTAGCTTGCCCGTGGTTCATGTGTGTAGCTACCCCAGCCCAGACAACCACCGGCAACTCCAGCCGCAGCAGCATCTGGGGGGCCACCGGCTCCACTAGTAGCCACCACTCGACTGCTAAACCAACAGCACTACCTAGCCACCCCAGTGTCAGCACAGGTAAACCAGCGACCTCCAGTCACCACCTAGCACATAGCCAAGCCAGATCTGGATTTTGTACCAAGTCGACAGGAGATGCAGTCTACTCTTTATACTGGTTGAGTCCCTGTGGCCAAATAATTTGTGAACCAGCCATCTCAACACCTGTGTGACGGACCTTCACAATAAAAACTTGCTTCTACTGTTGCGTAGCTTAGATTGTACCCGAGAGTGACTTGCACCGAAGCTAGAGGGGTTTGCGTGGTGTCCAACATGGGGCCAAAGTGCCTTTTCGAAATGAGTAGTGAAGCAGAACCAGGCTGGTACAACTCGCGAGTGCCAGAGACTTGCTGGATTGCAAGAATTAGCCTGCTAATTGACCTCAGGGAGGAGGGGTGGGGGCTAAATAATGCTGTGGCCCCCAACCACCCAGATCAGTATGTCGAATACCAAGTTACGCCAGCACGACTCCCAAGAGGCCACCATGGCCGAAGCCAGCGAAAACCAGTGCCATATAGACACATTCCCAGCAACTGGAATAAATTAAATCACATGCTCCCACTGTCAAAGCATCTCGCTACCAGTCCCTAGGGTGGACAGATGAAGTGCGATGTATGGACGAATTGGAGTACTGATGCAAAGATTGTCGCACACACCATTCTGCCTTTTCTAGCTGGATTGCCTGACTGCCTGCCCAGACTGTGGGGTCAACTTAATGCACTGCAATATATGTAATCAACCATTTCCTCATAGTTGCATATGCTGGCCGAAGTAGTGTGTAACACGGCCGAGATTAGTCTATTATTGTGGAGTGTGTCGACTCGTGGCAGAGTATTGACCCAGCAACCCAGGGCACAATTAGTCCAGCTATCACCCGAAGCACCAGCGAGCCTCAGTTGCCCGAGTTCACTGGACACCCACACGAGGGTCCGAACACCTTTACCCAGGAATGCGAAAAGTAGTTTCAAGAGCACAAGGTACCAGTCAAGCAATGGATGCAATGTTCCCACAAACAACTCTGCGGCCATGCCCTAAAATGGTGGAATAAATATGAAGTTATTGACCGGATGGGGACAGCTATGCGCGCCCGTCAACACAGTTTTCCGGCGAGGAAGTAATTGTACTGACGAACCAAGAACTCCAAGGAAGGGGCTGAGATCTTTATCCAGCAGAAAGTCCAGTTATACCAGAAGTTACCCTTCAGAAACAGAGTAGACTTGCATGATGGATTTCGCCCGGATGCTTCTGCCCAAACTATGTAATCCCCTCCAAATACCAAAGCCTCAAACGATAGAAGATTTAGTTGAACATGTACATGAAAGTAAAAGTAATTTTAAAGCCCAGGTGGCACTTGACAAGCAACATAAAAAACTAACAGTTGAAACAGACAGAGAATAAAGGAAACCCCCCTCCATCAACACCTCCTCCTCCACCAAGCTACCCTCTCTTACCTAAGTTCTGGTTCTGCCCAGAATGACATTATAACCGAGACTGCTCTGTCAGGCCAGCAGGCCAGGGGTGGGTGGGGGAGAGAGACAAAGCAGGGGTGCCAGCCCCCTTCAGAGCCAAGACAACAACAATCAAATTAGCCAGGCTGTATATGCGGTAACTGGGGTGATAAGTGGGCCACCACCATCAGGATCAAAGGGCCCATCCTCCAAAGGTTAAAAGAAGATTCCGAATTCCCAGAAGCGCCAAATATTGACCAGCAATTTAATAGGAATTGATGTTCTGACCCCACGACAAAGGGTACCAATTCGCCCACATACACATAGTGCGAATGGCCCAGCATATGGTAACCCTTCATGTAGAAGGGCATACCACGCTCGTAGTAAATCTGCTCAAACACTCCAGCTCAGCCGAGTTTGTAGTCTCACCAGACTTTACTGAAGCTGTGATTCTAGGTCGCCCTTGGATCTGCCAACAACAATGCATCCTAAACACGGACAAGTAACAGTCTAATTGGAAAACAAGAACAGGGTCACCATAAACTGGGAGCACAGTCTCATTGCGGTCGTTCCCCAGCCCATTAACCCAGAGGAAATAATTCACTAACTGGAGGAGGCCAAGTTCAACCATCTAAAGCAGATCCTAGATAAACACCCCCACATTTTTGGGCAAGTAGGTCAATTTTGCCAAACCCAGAGTATTCAACATGAGATCTGGACCCCACCGACACCCCCAGTATACAACAATGCATATAGTGTGACTGTCAGGAGATGCCACTTAATAATGACAAAAGTAGAAGAAATGAAATAAGGAATAGTCTTGCCAACCGACTCACCTTATAATTCCCTTGAGATGCTTGTACCTAAGAAGGATGGTCAATTGTGCTTTTGTGTAAACTATAAAGATTCGAATGACTTCACTGTTCTCACCGCACTACCTGCAATAAACCTAAAAAGCTATAGGGGAGATCAAGATCTTCAGTACCCTCGACATGCGGTCAGTGTACGGATGATTTCGGTCTACCTAGATAGCCGAAAATACACAGCATTTACCACACCCGAGGGCGAAACCCTACAATTCAGATTGATGCCATTCGGATTAAAGAATGTGTGCCCCACGTTTCTGAGGCTCAAATCAGCCGAGTTTCTCAGTAGCTACATTGGGAATTCTGTTTTCCTTATCTGGACGACGTCAGTTTATTCCAAGACCTGGGAAGAGCACTGCAAGCACTTAAAGTAAGTTCTGGAGCACTTGGAACTACATGGTCTAACTTGCAAACTGTCAAAAAGTCACGCCTCGGTTAGATGTCGATTGACTATTTGGGTCACGTTGTGTCACCAGAAGGAAACAACCTGCAAGCATCATCAATAAGGGCCATCGAAGATGCCGGAGAACCCACAACAAAGAGAGAGTTGTGTCGTTTTCTGGGATTATGCAACTGGCTACGTGATTTCCTGTCAGATAATGCCAACCAAATCCCTCCCCCCCGCACTCCAGAAGAAGGAATATTTCCGGAAGTGGGGCCCCGACCAATGCCAAGCGTTCCAGAACCTGAAGGAGAGATTTCGTATCATAATTCTGTTGCACCACCCTCAAGGAAACAACCCACTAATCCTCCAATCCGATACCTGCCAGAACGGCCTTAGGGCCCTTTTGTACCAGGAGGATGTCGAAGGATACCTGTGAGTAATTGCATATGCCAGCACCTGCTTAAATGCCACGGAACAGTGTTATCATATAAATGTGCAGGAATGCCTCACAGTCATTTGGGCTATCAGAAAATATTGCTACCACCTAGAGGGCAAGAAGTTCGAAGGCCAAGCTTGGATGGTGGGGGATGTTTCTCACCGATTTTGACTTTGAAGTTCAGCACTACTTGGGGAAAACAAATTACTTGCCCGACGCCCTATCACACCAGCTGGACAGTGATGGAGAATATGAAGAAAAATGGGAGAATATGGTCTCACACCCCTTGCACATGACCACAGCCCTGAGTATCACATCCGGCTACTCCAGCTACAGCTGAGCAAATATTTCATCACTTATCACCAGCAGCAAGACCCTGATATCTTGAGGATTCTCCAGGATAACCCTCAGCACTTTAAGCTCCGAAACAACGTAGTTTGGTCCGGAAGGGACAACCTGGTGCAGACTGGGAGATATGGATACTAAAAATTCTAAGGGCGAACCTATGCCGCCATATCCATGACGACCCACAAGCCGAGCACCTGGGGATTAAAGTAACCCTTCGAGACATGGGAATGCTCTACATATAGGACGGGATGAGCCGCGACGTCTGACACTACAACAGCTACTTTCCTTCGCCTGTTCATAGTAGCCACACACTCTACATTAACACTATGTG
The DNA here is from genome assembly GCA_029891345.1 of Dryococelus australis. Lineage (NCBI taxonomy): Eukaryota > Metazoa > Arthropoda > Insecta > Phasmatodea > Phasmatidae > Dryococelus > Dryococelus australis. The sequence goes on along the minus strand of CM056994.1, from coordinate 229,321,780 downwards.
TAAGTTGTCACATAATTTATCTTATAACATTTTATGTATTTATCTGTTGTATAATGAAAGGGAAGTGTTTATATAAGTCCTCATCCAACCAGGGTGCTGTCGCTATTCAACATTTTGTTTATTATCACAAAGTTGTATAAATTGGTTTTTTCATGTGTTCACGGGATAACTCGGCGAGTGAGCGAGCTCCCCACCAACACCCAGTTAATAAATTATTCGATACTCAGATGGAGTGGAAGTCGTGTCGGACTCCCAGGGCACATCACCCTTATGCGCCCGTCTTTAGCTTGTAATAGTAATTAATTATCATGAAAAATTGTTAATTGTTTGCTTCGCCTGGGGAGAGGGCCATTCCATAGTCCGGTATGTCTTTTACACGACCGGACCATAATTTTTCACTGTAACAATATGTAGGCCTCATGCCAGTTTTTTTACTGAGTTAGTGCTCTCCCAGTACCGTACAACGGAGATACCAGTATGTAAGTGCCTCAAATGAGGGTTGTCGAATAAATCGCTATGTTGTACTGAACTCGCACTCGTATAATTCACAGACCTCTTCACTGTCCATTTTACCTGTTTTCATGATGACGTTTTTTTCCAATGATTACTGGCATAAGGGGGTACATAACACCCTCCGAGAATGAGTATTGCGTTTGGAGGGGGCATACAGTCCTCATTAGAACAGTTAAAGATGATTGTAGTCGATTCATCATCATCATCAGCGGCGAACTTTTCGGGAGCAGCCACATGGGTGGTCGACCACATGACCCACCAACATCTCAATTTATGTTCTATTGACTGAGGGCTGGCGTCCAATCCGGAAATTCCAGAAAACTATGCTCCTGTCCACATAACCTTTCTTCCTAAATGGTCCAGCTAACGCCCTAACCTGCCAATTGTCACCTTTCTGTGTGGCTTTTCACACCCGCCAACCCAAAACTCATTTTTTTGCTAAAGATTTACAGCATTTCCCTACCAAAATGATTCTACGCAAAATTTTGCTCCATTTCTTGTGCGCCACATGTGCCCATATGTGAAGATTCTTTGAACCATAGCTCTTTATTTTCCGCTTCCGGCGAATTTCTAACATTATTCCTACATCATTTCAAGACATCACACCAAGAAATCTGACAGCAGAAAACAGCAATTCGTCACATGAGAACTCTGGTGCCAAATTGCCATTACTTGGGAGTACCAGCCAAACCAGGCATTTTGCATCTCATCACAATGTGTGACATCAGTAACGACGCCATCTTGGACTGGTCCACAGCCGAGGGGAATATGACACCTGCCCCCTCCAACAATACTATGTCATGCTGGCTTGACCACCCCTACCATGACGCGTTGCATCAGTGACAGCTGTGGGCCATGACACCACATGGTCCGACAGAAGTATCACCAAACAAGATGATGTCTTCCCAGCTACCACGTCGCGCTCGCGATCGGATATGCTTGGACCAACGAATGGAGCACTGGCATAATTGTGTGCAAATGCTTGCAGAACACAGTTAACCAAAACCAGTCATGTTGACCTGTCAACGGAAGTAAATTGTTTGTGTCACAATTCCAGAGCTGCATGTAAACTGAAACAAGACACCGAAAAACTGAACTTGGAAATCAGTGGTGGGAAACTCGCATGCACCATCTCGGGTCGACTAGAAGAAGTGTTCACGCTGTGTTTACATCTACAAAAAATGAGAGGATTTATAAACCCAGCTTGTGCACTCACATTGTGCTCGTGCATATCACCAACAACCAACATCGAACAATCCTTGTCGCATTTTCGAAGCATTCTGAGAAAATGTGCGAACGTAACAAATGTGGCAGACAAGGTGTGGCAACACTGCTGTGCGGTAAATGTTTCAGGATTTACCATGACTGGTGCATCTCTTCAGAAGAACGGGCCACCATTCAGAACCAACGTTACATTCAATGAATGCGATGTCAGTCGTCGCAACTCAAATCGAAAACAACATTCAGCTCGATGTAAGTACAACCGCAACTGGAACATGTACCAACGACCATGCGAATCGTCATGCAAGAAGATGTATTCGGGAGAATCGCCTGGCAACAACAGTCTGAAACACCACAGCTGATTTTACCATTGTTCACGAATCACTGGAGGATAGAAACATTACTAAAGGTACATTCAACCCCGTTACTACAGGAAGAACCGGGACACCACAGACCAACCAGGCACGCTATGCAGGATGCAATCAGTGAACAGCAGAAATCAGAAAAAAAACTCAACACCAAAACGATTCCAATAACTTCCAACTTATTCAGGCACATCCAATGAAGACCCACTAACATTTATACACAATTGCGAGAATCGATTCCGGAGATATGGCGTCTACCCAGAAGATTGGACAGAATTGCTTATGCTGTGTGATAGGACTATGGACAGGTGAAGGGAAATTTGGCTGGTGGCAGGTTGAGGTTAAGATGGGATTGTAGTTACCCAGGGCACCAGACACTGTCCCAGCAGTGTCAATGTTGGTAGAACTGATTCTTCTCCTCTCTGGGCTATGTGCCGTTCATCCAGGGTGTAAAAATCTCCACACTGATTCTCTGCTTTCCTCATGTATATAATTTAAGAATATAATTTTTACTGAATTTCCCTTCGGCAAACCTCTCGGCGGGTGCCACGTCACATTATGTAATATTTAACTGGTACTACCGGGTGGAGTATCGGCTGACCACACGCCAAAAACGCTAGGAACTTGCAATATTAATGAGAAGACATGCTTAAAAGACTGAAAACTTGCATAATAAAGAGCGGGTATTCTGAGGGCCTGTGCCCTGATAAACATTTCGGTTGAAACAAATAAGAATACACTGAATTACTGTTCCACATGTATCTCAGTGCTGTTTATTACATTCTCCATCTGAGAAAACTAATACATTGCACTGGATCTGCCCACCAGTAGTGCTATACAGACAAAATGACTTACAGTCACCCATTGGTTATGGTAGTTTTAAGCCCTCCCCCCCCCACCCCCGGGCAATGCAAAACCACATGGGAAGAGGGCAGGCATTCCGGCGGCCAATGAAAACAGTTCCGATATAAATAAAGTCTATTGAAGTGAATATGGTTGGTTGCAAAGTTGTATGCCGCCAGATGCGCACGATGCAGCCTTGCCCTCGCGAGTTTTAGACACAACCGCTTTGTCCAGCTTGGCACCTTGACCACCTCGATAGGGTTAGAGTGGCAAGTGGGATCTATTTCTTACCATATTCATCATAACACTCTTGCTTGCATCAATTAAGGCTTACCTGCTCTATGTAAAATACAATCATTTGAAGAGGCATTTCCAGCAATAAAACAAAACACATTACACTTGCAATGGATGACGTGAACAGTGAAAAGAAATGTGATGATAATACAAACATAAAAAATACTTGCTTTATTGATTCAATATGAATAGGGTTTACACTAGGACGTAATTTTCTACATATTCTGTTAGAAATGTTCCACGAAACTTGCCGTTAAGCCTGTTTTAGTTGGTGCTGCACTACCTTGCACCTTGCACTCATTGCCCTAACCTTCACTTTGTACTGGCACAGTGCACATGGGTGCGTAATTGCACACACATCACTTACATGGTGTGTTCCCTTGCAGTGTTGATCTTGGTGCATGGCCAGGCGAATGGTCTATGAGTCGGGTGACACCGACACACGTCACTGCGCAGGGGACCATTTTTACAGCGATGTCAGACAATGGTGGTGCGGCATCATACACTACGGGATGTCGTGGGCAGAACTCCCCCATGCATTCACATGTCGTTTTGCAAACACTTTCACATCACTGCACATGAGGAGTAAAGTGATTTTGGAGGAGCAGGGCGAGGAAACATGTATCAGTTCGGCAAGTAGAAAATCAACACCACCCAGACCTACCACTGCTCAGGGTTAAAACAAACAAATATATATTGAAATATTAGTAAACTGGAATAAAAAACAAGCTCCAATCATAAGGTAAGGTAAAGGATAAAAGGGAAAAAGGGTGCAAAGTCACTCAGGTACACAACAACACAATAACTAGATTCCGACAACAGTGTCACAACATTATACCCTAGGAACAAATTTCTTCATTTGGAACACATTCACCTTACTAAACATTTTACCTGAAGATGGTGAGGTCAGTTTAACTGTATTGGGGCCAAGAAACTTACAAATCTTATAAGGTCCAATATACTTAGGTATTAACTTTCTAGCGACATTGTTAGCAAGATCAGCCAAATGAGAGTTTTTTAACAAAACTAAATTCCTGACTGCAATCTGAGCTGGAGAGTGTGAATCGCTCAACTGCTCGTTGACTAAATCTTTGGCAGATGCAAGATGCTTATGTACTTCTTCCAACAAACTGTCCCGATCAGTCTCAGACATTGGTGAAGGAATGGGATGTTCCACAAGTGTAAAAGGGGGTTGGTCAGTGGCCTACCTAAAAAGGGCAAAGATGGTGTGGTCCCTGTGGAACCATGACGAGCATAGTTAAAAGCGACATTAATCAAATCGAGATCCTCATCCTTACAGGTATGGTCTCGATTGTAAAAATTTGTCAGGCATGCTTTCAGACCTTTGTTGAAATGCTCCCTTGAGGTAATACGGGCTGGATGTGAAATGTTTAATTACCCACCGATAACACGCAACACGAAAAATTGTTGAGGTGAAATACCGGACATTGTCGGTTTGGACTTCTGCTGGAGCACTGAACACTTTCCACACCTGTTCATTTAAAACCTTAACAATGTTTTGAAGACATCATATTACGAAGAGGAAGCAAAATAACAAATTTATAAAAAGAATTCAGAAGGGTGATCACACACACGTTTCTCTTCTTAGAGCGCACCAGAGAACCGAACACATCTAGATGTAGTGTCCCATGGAGCCTCTGGATTATGCACCACACTCTGCCCTTCATTGCCCTGCCTGGCTTGTATACAGTTCTGGCATACCCCACACGATCGTACAAAGGCAGCCACTTCACTCCGAAGAGTAGGCCATTCAAAGTAAGACACAATTTTCTGGAATGTTCGACTGATGCCTTGATGTCCTCCGGAAACAGAGTCATGAAAGTAGAATACCTATATCTATAGGGCGTAAAGGTTTAGGGACAACAATCTTGCATGTTCTAACATTCTTTCCTGTAAAATAAAGAACCTCCTTATCCAGGACATAAGGAAGAACTTGCCCACTCGAAATATCGTGAATAACCTGAACACAAAATTCGTCATCAGATTGTGCCTGACGCATCTTAGTGAAAAACTCAGGCAAACTTTGGATCAAATTAATGGAAGTCAAGGGCGGGTCGTTCTGGTCCACCTCAAAGTCTTCCACATCATATATGCAGGAAAGAGCATCAGCGACCTAGTTGTTGGCACCACAAACATGATGCACTTTGAAACTAATCTGGACATTCTCAAAACCCACTGCCCTAGTTTCCCCAGCTGCTGAGGATGGTTCAAAAACCCAGCTCAAGGTCTGGTTATCGGTTTAGAGGTTACATTCCTCATACTCGATATAGGCAGTGAACTTCTCTAAACTGAAGATGCATGCGAGCATCTCTTGTTTTTACAAATTCATAGGTTTTGTTCTGTAGGAGAAAGGGAACAGTTTGCAAGGCCACAGGTGCGAGACCGTTTTCAACATGCTGGCTTAGCACAGCTTCCAAAGCAAGTGAAGACATGTCAACCTGCACCACAAACCATTTAGTGAAGTCAGGTAGTGAAGAGCATGTGGAGAAGACAAGATTTTTTTAGAGATATGAAAGCACTTTCCTGATGTAGATCCCAAAAAAATACTTCATATTTTCTCTTGAAGTGGTTAAGGGGGCAGCATTTCAGAATAGTGATCGATTAAATGCGAATAATACCCTATGATACTTAAAAATGTCTGTACTACTTTCAAAGTTCTTGGGCGGGGAAAATTTATTATAGGTGCAACATGATCGGGGTCAATGAGCAAATGCCCTTCTCATAACAAGTATCCCAGGAACTTAACCCTATTTGAACCAAGAGTTACTTTTTCGGGGTTAACTGTAAGACGGACTTCACACATTCTTGTCAAAACTTGCCTGAGGTGATCCAGATGGGAATCTAAGTCCTCACTTTACACAAAAATATCACCAATGTATTTCAAAACAAGCTTATACACAAACTCTGATAAAACATGATCGAATACAAGGGATAAGGCCTGGCTTCCAAAATTAGACCTATGGCTATCCTCATGAACTCATAATGGTCCCAGGATGTGCTAAAGGCTGTGTATTTTCTGCAATAAGAGTCCAGGAGGCACTTATGGAACTATTATTTAAATCTAACACTGAAAATATAAGAGCTTTAACAAGATGTTGAAGTGCGCAATCTATTGTAGGAAAGGGAAGGGATCTTTACGAATTTTTTTATTAACAAGGGAGTGATTAACAACCAAGCTATATTTATCACCATCTTTCTTTCTGACCAAAAAACCAGGTGAACAATAATCGGAAGTAGAAGGTACGATTACATCAGCTGCCAATAACCTGTCAATAATTTCTCGAAAAGGAAGGATATCATATTTTCCTATGCATGTGTATATTACGTTGCTAAACTCGTCCTTCAACCATTCCAAACTGGCTCTAAATTCTGTTTACTTCCAATCACCTTCATCAAAGGTAGAACATAATGCCAGGACTTCCTTAGTTTGCAAACTGATATGAATGCCAGGCGCGAAGCCAAAAGATAAGTAGTTGGAACTGAAGATCACCACCACCCCAGTTTTGCCTAAAAATTCCAAGCCTAAAATCAAATCATAAGAGAGAAAATCAAATACCCAAAAGGCGTGCGTCCATGAGAAATGGCCTATTTTGAAATGAAGGTTGACCACAATAATAGATCTGAGAATGTTGCCATCAGCAACACACAGCATTTTTTCTGGCACAATGCTAATACAATCTTTAGAAATAATTTTCAGTCGGACTAATGGCACAATTCGTGGCCCCAGTATCAATCAATGCGGGAAAATTCCTTCCCCTGCATGTGACAGTAACAATACATTTGGAAAATGCACATGGTTTTTTCCCACTAGCCTGACTGGTATGACCATGCCCCTGTCCAGTCGTGGATCGTTTCCCAATCATTTAAAAAACTACAGACGTGCCCGGTCTCGCCACAGTGGAAACGCTTCCGTTCTGTTAAAATAATTAGAGAATGTTTATAAATAGCTGCCATGTGACCTGCCCGTGAACAGTTGGCACAGCGCACGACTAAACCCCGCGGCTCGCGCTGCCTGTCGCCTTTCAAGGTCAACAGCTGACCACGAGAACTAGCCACCACACTCCCGCTCCCCGAAGGAGGTTAGGAAGGGGGGGGGGGGTTGAGAAGCTAAATGATATTGCTGCGTGGCCATGACTCCACCCTGAATTTCTACAGCAAGTTGGTGTAGATCGAATAAATTACGTGGTGGGTCCACCATTATACAATGCCACTTAACAAAAGGAGAACAATTGTCCACTATGATATTCACTAAATCGCCTTCACCTAAACCTAAACACATGGTGTCGTGAAAGGCACAATCAGACTCAACAAACTCGCAAACAGATTCCTGCAGTTCCTGTACCCAGTATACCAAGTCAGTCTCACATTGTCGTTTTATGCGGGGCGGAAATCATGTGTGTAGGAGACTGTGTTTAAAGCCCGCAAACGTGCCACCGGAAAGTGACAATAATTCATCTTGGAGCAACTGTAAAACCGAACCCTCCACTTTTATGGAAAGGTCTTTTAAGAGACAACCCTCAGGGCAGAGGCATAATACCGCTACTTTAGCTATGGCAACAAAAAAAGGTCAGAATAGCAACAGGTTCAAGTGACATGAGGGGCTTTATGGCAGTGTAAAGACACCTAAACAATTTACCTGTAGGTATGAAAGGCTGGCTCACTAGGGCAGGTTGATGCGAAGAAGCGAGTACCGTTGCACCAGAATTTTGCCGAAGGCATTGAATTGCCAGCTTACGAAGTTGGCTGACTGTCAAAGAGACGCCTACATTCACACCCAAATCTTCGATAAAAGCGATGAGGGCATCTCTGCAACGAGTACACCAGACTGACGCTGGCACTCATTTTGGTGTTGAACATGAAACAAAAAAAGAAAAGTTTGCGGATTTGTGCAGAATAATTGCACTGATTGCTCACTGCAGTTGTGGTACAAACATAGCAGAGTACAACTACAAAAATATAATAAAAGGTACACTTGAAAGAATCAGTTAAAGAAACCAAATTTAATTAAAGAACAATCCAATAGAAAATTCGCTTTAAAAATACAAAAATTCTGCTGATGCAATCATATTAAAAACACGTCGCCAGAGGCTAGCAAAAAATACACAACAATGCACAATGACTAGAATGGAGTGACTCTCTTAAGAGTCTAACAACAGGTAATATTAAAGGTTATAAAAATATAAATAATTCTGATTCTCAACCTACACTTGTTTATACTCAAAAGACTTTCTTTGACTCAGTTTACTGCCAACAAATGCAACATGTAAGACGTGAATAGCTTCATAATTTAGACACATTCTGATAAGCATCTATTTGACAATGCATTTAAATTCAATAACAATACGGCCACTGCCGTTAATTACTGTAAACTCCAGTACATATAATCAGGCTACGAACGCATATTTACTTTCACGCAAATCACGCTGATTCTTAAGGCCCTTTCCTACAGGCCACAAATCAAAGTCACCTTTAGGCAGTTTGAACAATAGATCATTTAATTTTTCAATAGAGCACAATGCAATTTATCAAATTAAGTAAAGTTTCAGACTGATCTTTATTAGATCGTGACATGTCAACAACAGTTGACAAAAGTGTCCAACGCCAGTTAAATACATAATTAATTACCTTGAAAATGCAAACCATTTAATTAATATGTTAGATAGATGTAGATAAGAACAATTATATTAAAAACCAAAACACGAGAACACCGCGACCATAAAGTGCCATTAAATGATGTTACTCTAAAATAAACACTTAAAATATTGACTTAAAATATCACATAAAACTCGATTTCACTCAGGTGGCACCTGATATAATGTGCGGGCCTAAAAAAAGCACCTGACTGTAAAACATTACAATTAATTTAAAAGACTGTAAAAACATTTTCTCTCTGTGCATGGTAAACGAGTTGTGGACAGGCGAGACACAAAAACCATGGCTGGGCGAGCCGAATGGGGCAACGATCATGCAACTAGACTACGCAATTGAGAATTCCCAACTACACATGGCAAATATACCAACCATAATTGTATGCAAACATGATCTACTGAAGTTTCAAAGTACAGAGGACATTCTACCTGATCGTGCACCCAACTACGATTGTGGAAAACTACTAAACTACAAACAAAGCTAGCCAATTAAATAACGTGTCATCCACAACTCACCATTTGACTTCCTATCAAGGCAAACCTGAATATTTAACAGCGACTAAAACATCGTGAACCAATTTACATTAAACTATTAAAGCACTGTGCCACTATTACATTTTATATCACGAATTCGCACTTCATCACAATGGTCTGATGTCGGCCAAGTTGTTTAGCAGACGTGAAGCCGAAGACGTGTCCGAAGGTAGAGCCAAAGGTAGAGTGTCGGAGAGGCCACAGCACACAATCCAGATGACTTCAGATCCACTCCACCGCTTACCATATGACGGACTGTGAGGGGGAGGGGACTGGGGAGAGGCAAAGAGTAGGGAATCGAATACTGAGTGGCGAGAAGCGAAACAATCGGCGCTGTGGATGGTAATTCACTGTACTAAGATCTCGACAGCGTGGCAGCAACGTCTCAAACCAAGTGGAGTAAAAAAGTTGGGTTGGCCGGGTGGAAGGAGTGTTTCATTAAGCTGGAGGCCATAAGGTCCATTCAGGGGATGTATGAGAGAAGCTTCATGGAGATAGAGATGAATGATGAGAAGGTCAGGATAGAAATTAGAATGGGAGTAAAACAGAAGGATTATCTTTCCCATCTGTTACTTAATTTGGCAATCGGCCCATTGTTAAAGGAGTTGGATATATGTAAAGGAATGAAAATAGGGGATAATAATTTTTTGTTGTTAGTGTTTGCTAACGATTTTATTTTGGTTTTGGATTAGGTTAAGGTGATGGGCGGAATGTTGAAGAAAGTTCAGTCATTTTTGTCTGTACTTGGGATGGAGCTGTTGGCTCACAAGTGTAGCGCTAGTCATTTGGTAGTCAAGGAGAAGACATGGACATTCCTGCCGACAAAGTTTAGCCTAGGTAAGTCTCATTCGGTACAAAAAAAGGCAGTGAGTATCTAGAATATCTAGGAATTTCTCACAGGTTTGATGGATATAGGGATAATACATTTTTGAAATGGATTGAAGAGGAGTTGGAAAAGGTGTGCAGGGCACCACTGAAGCCTTGCCAGAAGCTGGAACTAGTATAGGTCAACTGGATACCCAGATTTTTGTACTCCCTCGTTCTGCATGAAGTCAGTAAGAAGTTTTTAGAGGAAATTGATGGCGTTGTCAAAAGGGGAGTTAAGAGAATATTAAATATGCCAATATAGACATCAGATAGATTTTTGTACGTGGTGAAGAGGGATGGTGGGCTGGGGCTTCTTAGGCACCAGTACAAAGTCACTCTTTCTAGGATTAAGCAGTTTGGTAAAATTAAGAATTTGGACGATCCAGTTCTGAGATGGGTGTGTAACGGGATGGATGTAGGAAGAGTAATTGATAAGGAGTTCAAGAGTATACATCTTAGTGAGAGTGTGGAAGACCAGATTATTGGTGACATAGGCAAGACTGTTAAAAAATATAAGAAGGATTTGAGGGAACGGACAAGGCTTCAGTGGGAGAAGCAGGGTGTACAGGGCGATTTCTCTAGGTTCCTCAGGGACAATCCAGAATCAAGTAAATGTATATATGAACCGGAGTCATTGAAGGCCTCGAGATTTACCTAGGCTGTAAAGTCAAGGACTAGCCAGATTAACAAAAAGGTAACGTTAGCAAAATATAAGGATGGGGGTTGTAGAATGCAGGCACTGCGGTGTCTGTCCTGAAACGACAGGGCATGTCTAAGTTGCGTGCCCATGTACCAAGGATGGACGAATTAGAAGGCACAACGAAGTGTGCAAGATTTTAGTCCAGGAATGGATTGGACGTATGAAAGAGGGATTGTTGTGGAGGAACCCATCCTCGAAATGGCCAGGAATACATACAAACCAGACCTAGTGCTGGCTACTAACATGGAGGTGTTTGTGGTGGAAGTTACTGTTAGATAAGAGAAAGGCGACAGCTTATTAGAAGCCAGTCGAGAGAAGGTGGAGAAGTACCAGGTGTTAGAGAATTAAGTATGTAGACGGTTTGATGAAAAAAGTTATGGAGGTGTTGGCTCGGTCACTTTGGTGCTGAGGGGAGTAGTTCCCAGGGAGACAACGAAGAAGCTGGAAGATGTTGGGATTGGTTTAAAGGATCTATATAGAAGACTAAGTTTGAGTGCATTGAGAAGTTCGTTGGAAATATATGCAAATTTTATGAACTCGAGAGGGAGTAGTGAGATGCTGTTTGAATATCGGTACCTCTGCTCGGTCCATTATGGCTCTAGTTTTAAGTGTTAGTTTTTAGGGTTAGGTTTTAATATGTGTTTTTATTTTTTGTTATCACAATTTAAATTTTAAATGATTTAAATGTGTTTTGTTATAATTTTTTTATATGATTGACAAGTATGGTCAAGGTTTTTCTTTGTTTTTCATTTTGACGAGTTTATGTAAATGATTTTAATATGTAATGTGAAATGCTATATTTTTGTATGGGTTTGACAAGTTTGTGTCAATGCTTTTTGTATTATTTGTGGTGTTTTTGGCGATTCTAATTTAAATAATTTTACTATAATGGCGGTAGTGAAACATAGTATTTTAATTTGTTAATTGAGGATATATTTTTTAATGTATACATGTGAGGAGATTTATAGGAATAACACAAACAACTACATTTGCAATTAGATCTAATAATTTTGTTATGAATTTGAGAATTCTATTGGGTTTTTTGCTATGTACAAATCTGATGTCAGAATGTCCTTTTTATTTTGTAATTGTTTTAATACTAATTTAATATGTATGCTAAGTGACAAGTGTTTTTAAGATAATTTAATTATCTATAACAAATTTAAATTGAAATAAAATTGAATTTTAAGTAACGCACGACATGTCGGAAAGGGTATACTATCCTCGGTTGGGCCATGGTCGAAAAGCCCCAGCTAATGACATTGTGTTCCCTAGTGTTTATTTTACGTAGTAGTTGTAAGCGGTGAAAACAATTAAATACATATAAGTTGCTCTTGGACTAAGATATTCTGGCTCCCCAGCATGCCGTTATTACAAACACTGAATACTTTAACTTATGTGGGCTGCACACACACTGGGATATATAGGCTCCTCAGTACACCTTACCAATACAGAAAAACATTTGATGCTGTAGACATACCTAAGAATACTTTGAGCAATTGGTCTGCAACACGTGATAATAAATTCAAAAATAATGCTGGCAGAAAATTAATACTGGTCTCGCAAGCGAGAATAAGGTACTCAGTCGTTTTAAGTTTAAGAGTTCACTGATTATTCAAAATTCAAGTGAAATGACAAACAATTGAAATTACGGTTAAGTGGGCATGTAGCACAAAGCCCCGCACTGGCTGAAGTTGCAAAGTGCCATAAGCGTGGAAAAATATTAAAACTAAAATAAACCAGAGGGGTAGCGAGTCGGCTCCGGAGGGTGGTTTACTCGAGAGGTGCACGAAATAGGTTGAAAATATTCCAGATTACTAAGCTATTTCGGTTCCATTATTATTTTTAAAGTTGCTTCACCTCCGAGCTACATCGTCGTGACCTACCCTGATGCCCGTTGAACCAAGACAAAAGATGGTGGTGTAGCGTCGGTGACGCCTTGTAACCGACGCCGTACCAGTACAAAAATCCCTTACGGCAAAAAATGAAATCAATGATATGAAGCACAGAAGTGCGTCAGATATATATCATTTGACATCTTAAGCCTAAAACTTACACACAAAAATATAAAAAGCTGTAAAAATTATGTCTAGTAATTTTTAGAAAAAATATTAATAAAGCCATTTAATGTCATGTGAGCTTTTGAAAGAGCATGAAGACATTATTACACTTTAATGGAAATAAGAATCGCACAGTATTAATTCGAATCACATTGAATACACGTTAATATTAAAATAATATATAAAAGGAATTTTGTTCGGCTCGGTTTGAGCGTGCTGCTTCA